>CM051256.1:39157141-39757141 GCA_027921565.1 Artemia sinica
AAATTGGGATGGAGGAGGAGCGTGCGTTTCTGTGTTGGCCTCAGGGCGCTTGGTGCTGCAGCCAGGTGTCAGTAGTACTAATAGTGGTACAAGAATCCTTATGCACGAGGCAAAACAGCGAAAAATCAGCAACAGTTTTACAAAAGTTACTAACTAGGGGCCGGCACCGTTTCTGTTTTTGTTTGTTTTTTGTTTTTGTTTTTTCTACCGTTTTCTGTTATGTTTTTTTTTGGGAAAACGGAAAAAACAGAAAACAGGTAGCCGTTTTTTTTAGTACCGTTCCTGTTTCTGTTTCGTTTTTTTTCTGGCCGTTTTTGCCGTTTCTGCTTTTTTTAAACCCGTTTTTCTTCATTTTCCGTGTTTTGATTACGAATAGCACCATAGCGCAGTCTAGCGACTTTTATTGGATTAGCGATACTTGCCATCTATCGAAAAGCGCTGTCTTTACGTCTTCCGAAGAAAAGATTTGCTATTGAAGAAAACATTCGCCATAGTAAAAATTAATCTAAAGCAGTCTACTTGGATTTACACCCTTTGGTTAGTCTTGGTAAGTAGATGGTTACCTGGTTGGGTAAAGGTGCAGATTAGCTACCCCAGTAGCGTAGGGTGCAGAGGCCCTGCAAATAGAACCAGGATATACACTAAGAAGTGATTTGTTTACATCCAGCTTCTACTGAACCCTATATGTGCAAATTTACAGCCCAATTGACTGAATAATATACAGTAAGTAATAAGTTGTTTTTATCAGGGGTTGCTAAACTGTACCTTCACCCAGATTAGTTCCCCCTGTAGTGTAGGGCACAGAGGCCCTACCAACAGAACCAGGATATACAGGGTGAGTTCCAACCATTTAATTTTCATTACCCTAGTAAGACCTGCAGCACTAGCAGAAGCGGAACTACAGAAAATCTTTGATATCCAATGGTCATATATAGGAGCTACTCAACCAATCTTGCTGATTTTGCCTCTGCTAATGCTGCAGGGCTTACTAGGCTTACGAAAAGTAAAAGGTTGGAACCCAGCCACAGTAAGAGATTTGTTTTTATCCTGTTTCTGCTGGACAGTATATGTGCAACTTTACAGCCCAATTGACTGAATAATATACAGAAAGAAATAAGTTGTTTTATCAGGGGGAACTAATCTGCACCTTTACCCCTGGTTTCTCACATCAACATAATTGAATTAGTTGATTGAAATTTATAATCGAGGGACAGTTAAACAAAGGAGTAGGCTGAACATGTTGATGATCTACCCTTCAGCATGAGGGTATAAAATTTCCAAATGACATGTTGATTTTAGGCATGATCACTTGCAGCACCCAGGAAGGAAATGTGAATAGCCTCGATATTCTTTACCCTGCAAATGTCATATACTTTAGTGAATATTTGGAGCAGCTTATTTCCAATGGTCTAATTAGTCAATCTATTATCTGCATTATAAAATCTTCTAGCTACAACAGAGAGTCCTGGGCCTACGCTTTACTATTTCCTGCTATTATTAATATTATACTTTTATTTCCCTTAATATACCATATGAGGAGTATTCACAAATACAGAAAAAAGATACTTGCTTATGGAATAAAATTATGCTCTGTCCTACAGAAAAGTGTCTTTTTTCCTTGAATTGTTCTTCTTTCATACTCTTATTTGCAATCACAGGAGTAACTAGACCTGCACTGCTCCATGCACTTAGTAATGATATGCTTTGCAGGTACCGATACACATGCTGTCATAAATGGCATCAAATATTTCATCAAGTTCTGACTCAGAACTTGGAGAGGGCCCTCCATCAAAGAAAGTCAAGTTCTGGGAGCAACATGGGACCAGGAATAAGGGAGCAGCTGTAATTACCTGCAATTACTGCAAAAAAGATGTGAAGTCAACAAAGGGGTCTGCAACATAGTTTAAAAATCACCTTATGGCTAAACACAAAATTGCTGAACAACCTAAACCAAGTACTGTTCCAAAGAAGTCACATTCTACAGCCTTGTCTCAGCTCAGCATGCCGAGCACATAATGTGAAACTAACCCAACTCGATTTGAAGGCACTGGAAAGAAAAGGGATATAAGAAATTTTTTTAAGTCATCAAAGCAGCAGCAGCTGAAGCTGAACAAGTTGTGTAGCAAAACGGTTTGCATTGACAAGCTTCCTATTTCAATATTTGAAAAACCAGGAGTAAAGGCTCTAATCTCTAAACTTACAGGAGGTCTTACTGGCCCCTCAGCTCGTACTGTTGCAAGACATCTAGTTACAGCAAAGAAAAGGAAGGTCAAGCAGCTCAAAGCTGAACTCCAGAAAGTCCGGAAAGTGAATTTGACCCTAGACTGCTGGTCTTCAAGAACGGGGTCTGGCCTTCTAGGTATTACAGCTCATTATCTGATGAAAAGCACTGATGGCAGGCTCACTTTGGTGCATAGAATCCTTGAGTTTAAGAGACTAAAAGTTGCTCACACTAGCGCCAACATTCTTCGTGCAATCCGTAGTAGCCTCCAGAAGTTCAGAATTCTACGGAAAGTCTACTTTATAATTACTGATTCGGGAGCTAATATAGTAAAGGCTCTCAGAGACGGTGACATTATGCGAAGCTCATGCTTTGCACACAACCTGCATAATGTGGTGACTAATGCCCTTAAGCTGAGGGAATGCAGAGACCAGGCAGATTTAGTGAGTGTTCCCCACCTAAATGATTCAGGATCCAGTTCAGAATCTGGTGACAACGTTGATGCTGCTGAACAAGATGACTTTCCTGACCTGATTGTAGGAGATGATGACATTGAAGAAACTGGGTATGCCGACTGCAATAATGATGATGATAGTAGCTTAGAATTAAATGATCCAGACCTTGACAGCGATAGTGAGAGCCCAATACCTAGACAAAGAGGCGTCTCTAGTGAAGTATTGACGCTGGGACCAGCACTGGTAAAAATACGAAAGCTGGTTAGAATCCTGAAAGTATCTTCCAAATCCCACGATCTTTTTGAAGCTATCTGCAAGACATATAATCTTAGTCCATCCATCACAAAAGACATGAATGTTCGATGGAACAGCACACTTACCACGATAGAAATGTATTGTGCCCGAAAAGAGCCACTGCGCGACTTCTTCAACCAAAACCTACGTGACGCTAAGATTAGAGAGCTCGAACTTCACAGCAATGAGTGGCCCATCATGGAAACTGTCATTGAGGTTCTTCGCCCGTTCAAACAGGCAACAGTGATAGCTAGTGGATACAATTATGTTTCGGCAAGCAAAGTCGTGCTGATGATTAAGGGATTACTGTTGTTTTGTCAGACTCCAGATACTAGTATTATAGCTGAGTCAATCAATGGGCTGAAGGAACTTCTAGTTGTTCAGCTCAGGAGATATTTTTCAGCCAGTCCTAAGTTTGATATGATGCTCTTCACAAGAGCTGGCTTTTTGGACCCTGCAATTTATGAAAAAATGACACATGTAGACAGAGAGTCAGTTCGTCAGTCCATCTCCTCGCTTCTCCAGCAATTCATCTCCGAGCAGAGAAGCACAGAAGAACTCAATCCAATCCAATTGAACTCCACATCTTTCCCTATTGACGTCGCTCCTACTAAGGCAGGGACTAACCGAAAAGGGTCACCAGAGACTCTTGATCAAGAAGACAGCTTGTTTTCTAAGTTTCTCGACACGACTGGGTTACGGATGAACTCTACGAGGCAAAATGCCAACAGTATGAGCATTGACCTTCTGGCAGCAAATATTATCAGGGCCTATGAGGAGAGAGTTCCTGTGTTTTTGAGCGAGAGACGAAGATCAGGACAAAATAATTCTGATCCACTAGAATTTTGGTCTGATTACTTTTACACTTAACCGGAGTTAAGTGAAATTGCATGTATGCATCTATCAGTCCCTGCAACTTCAGTACCCAGTGAGAGTGCATTTAGTATTGCTGGGTGCTTTACGCGAAAACAGTGCTCACGAATGACTGCAAAGTCACTTGAACTCCGAATGTTTTTAAGTGATAAATTTTAATTTATGTGGTGTTTTCATATATTTGGTCTTTTTGTATATTTGGTCTTTTTTATTAATCTATATTAATAAATATTCACTTTACTCTCGTAAATCTAAAGAAACTGAAAAAAAAACAGAAATATCTGTTAAAACGGCCTTTGGCCAAAAACAGAAACGGTGCCGACCGCTATTACTAACTTGTTATATGAAAACAATTTTTATTCTGCCATAGGCCTATACTGCTTCCAATTATTTAGTCAATATAAAAAAAACTTATAAACTATGCTAATTGAAACCAGACGATCCTAAACAAAAATAATACATTATCAAAACATTATTTTTTTTTTAATACGCGTCTTTCATAGATTATAGTATATTCTACAAACACTAGATTGTATATACAGTACATAGTTCCAAAATTTAGAAAACTGAAAATAAGAAATTATCTCTTTGGACGTTAGATATAATATTTTAATATTAGAATTGCAAGTAATTCCAGATTAATTTTCTTTAAAAATACCGGTTTCTAGGCACAAATTTCTTGGCAATCTCAAGCAACATGATTTAGCAAACGTCTTTTTTTGCACTCGAACGATTCCACATAAAAAAGAGAAGATTTAGTGCGAGAAGATAAATCTGCTTTGGATAAACAGCGGAATTTCTACATTTAATTAAAGTAAATTTAATGCCTTCTTGAACTTTTCTCACTATTTAATGGTACTGAAAAATAAAAAGAGGTGGCAAATACTAATACTACTCCAAATGTCATTGCTGATCTAAAAAAAAATATCACCTTACATTATCTTCAAGACCACTGACATCCTCATATCGTCATGACCGTAAATTAAAGTTTCTGTTTAGGCTGATTGAAGAAACATGTGTTGTGACCTTTCAAAATACTATGTAAAGTGTACTATATACTATATAAATAACTATATAAAAGTGGAATATGAGCTAACGTTCCTGGCGTCCGTATGTTTCTTTATCGATCAGGCGGCTTTTTTAGACACTGTATCCAAAATTGGAATTGCGTTTCACTCTGAGAAACAAATTAATTTTGAATGTAGTTTATTTTCAAATATAGCAACTAATTTCTTTCATTTTATTCTAGTTTTTCAACAAGCACATATCCCGTTCCAGCGAGAATGTAGAAATAATTTTATTTAGGAAGCCTGAACTACAGAGGCTCCAATTAGAGCAGAGGAGCATTTGATCCCCTAGATTTTCTGCCCCCCTCCTAGATTGCAAAATCCCTTCAGTGTATTTTCATTGAAAAATACCAGATTTTGGTATTTTCACTGGAAAAAATCAAAAAAAAAAAAACTAAATGCTTCCTACATTTTTAAAATAGATTCTGCGCCTCCCCCCCACCCCCCCGCCTCAACATTGTCGTCAATTGCCACCACTACTTAAAAGCATAAAGAAACAAACAAGCAAAAATGGGGTTTTTAAAAGCCAAATGAAAATACTGAAAAAACACAACAAAGCGAATATTTCGAGAGGACAAACGCCTCTCTTCTTCAGCGCGAAACGAAATAATGTATCCAAGGAAAGTGCCGAAGAAAAAAAAACAACAAACAAACGCGGAAAGTCAATGTGAAAAGAACCAAAAAACCAAAGAAAAAACCAAAAACTTAAAAGATGAATAAAATTCAATAAATTGAATTTATTGGGTTTTAATTCTTATAATTTTTGGCTTTTATTGAATTTTATTCATCTTTTAAGTTTTTGGTTTTTTCTTTGGTTTTTTGGTTCTTTTCACATTGACTTTCCGCGTTTGTTTGTTGTTTTTTTTTTCTTCGGCACTTCCCTTGGATACATTATTTCGTTTCGCGCTGAAGAAGAGAGGCGTTTGTCCTCTCGAAATATTCGCTTTGTTGTGTTTTTTCAGTATTTTCATTTGGCTCGTTATTCTTTCTTTATGTTATGTCAGGCCAATGTGGTTTAAGAAATTATCTATTTAAAAACAAACAAAAGAGTGATTTACTCCGCTACCGAATTGTATCAGGAAGGAATGTGACAGGAAGTTGTATAGTATATACATACGACGAATAGTGCACAGTGTCTTAGTTATTTAGGTTTTTCAGTTTAGGAACACAACCTGATTATTTTTTTTCATATTTTTTTGGCGATCCTTACCAAGCAAACATTTCAAGTCAACATAACCAGGAAGCGACAAAAGTATGTATAGGAAGACAGAGTTGAGCACAAACAATATCAATAGTAGTTTGTTTTCATAAAAAAAGTCAAGATCCTTCCTCTAAAATAAACTTTCGCTTTCTTGCACATATTTACTCAGTCATTTGTTTGGACTTTTATAGCTACATTTTTCAATCTTTAAATTATTTACCCAACATTTTTAGTTTTTTGGGCGTAAAGCACAAACTGCCAATAGAAACACCCAACGAAACTAAGCTTTAAAGACACGATATTTCAGTCATGTGTAGTATAATTTGCACAATCACAACTAAACGTATTGAAATTGTAACACACCGTAGGAAAAAAACGTAAATATCTTTAATCTCGGGGGAGGGTTGGGGTGTGGTAGTAGCGGTTTTAGGACTCATAGCCTAGGGGGACAAGGTACACCATAGGAGAGTAAAAATGAAAGAAAATTAATGTCAGAAAAATTGAGGAGACAGCTGCCCCCCGCCCTGCCCAGGCCTAGGACAACAATTGGGGGGAGGGGTGCTTTAAAGATACCAAAATAACAACCGACAATTTGAGAATACAATCCAAACCGTCATTAATAGACGCATTTATTTGGCCCTTGGTCGCCAAATACGTAAATGAGACTATATACTAGGTTCATTCCATCCAGTCCAGAAGCTTTTAAAGTTGCTTCCGATGGGTTAGGGTTTTACACTCCCTTCAATCTGAAATTTATGAGAAAAAAACTTTTTTTATATATATATACACAATGGTTAGGAGACAAATTCACGTTAGGCTTCCCAGGCACGTACAATGTAATTTTGTTGAGGAGGATGCAGAAAAAGTCTATAAGCTCTACACAAACAATAGAAATTTCTATGTTTCAGGTCAAAGGATGTTTCATGATTTGGAGGAAGATTAACTACTTGCCTCCAGGATATCCAATAGAAGAGGCGAACATGCTTGAAAGTTTTTTGGCTTTGTTTTTTGGGCGGGGGGGGGGGGCTAAAGGGGCCTTTCTAGCGCCTTTTTTTCCAGCTTACAGACCTGTAAAGCTATGAAGTAGACATCCTAGGGCCTTGACACTGGATTTCTGGTATATAATGATATGCAATAAGCTTTACTTCGTTTTTTTTTATTGTAGTTTCTGTGCGGAAGAAAAATATCTATCCCTCAGCTATTCCTGAGATTTGTAGAAGTTATGTTTATCCGTATGGGCTGTATAAAACAGAGCACTTCCAATAGATCATATGAAAAAAGAGAAATGTAATGAAAGTGGAGAAGGTGAACTAATAAGTAAAGAGAAGGAGATAAAACCTAAAGATACAAGGAGATACAACCAAATATTTACAACCTAATATGTAAAGAGAAGGAGAAACTATATCCAATAGAGATACTGCAAAATTCTAAAAGAAAAGATTGAAAAATTGTTTCATTCCTGCAAGGCCGTATCCAGGTTTTTTTATCGGAGGGGGGACGTCACAAAAAAACTCAAAAACGCATAAAAAATGTCTTTTTATCAATGTTTTATGTTTTTACGAGCCAGACAAAGATTTCGGGGGGGGGGTGAAACTCCCCCCCCCTCCTGGATACGACCTTGCATTCCTGAATAAAAAAAAAAGCTTCCGTCTTTTAGAGTGGTTTTATTTCTTAGAGAATGTCACCACGATATCCCAAAACTGGATATTAAAACGTGACCAATTAAAGAAAAAGAAGTTGCAGAAATGTACCTTACCTAGTTAAACAGTTTAATAAACATCCATAAAGTCAGTTCGATAAAGTTTTTAATTTTTGGCACCGAAGTGAACCTATAAGCGAAAATACCGAGCAAAACTATATTTCTAACGATAAAAATTTTCAAAATTTTTGGCGCGCAGACGTTTTATTGAAAAATCCACAATATCCCGCAATTTAAAACTGAAACAAGATTGATTGACGAATATAAGATATAAATTGCACTTTTTAAAGAAAAACATTAAATAAAGAGGGTCAATTTCTACATCCTGGCGCCAAGTAAAATAAATTGAAGTATATTTTAATGGTTTGTATGCAAAACATGAAATATTTAACACTTTGATTTTTTTTTTTTTTTTTAGTGTAGGCTATAACAAAGCTCACACAAGAACATCATAATAACCAATTATCCTCATAAAGTTATCGTTTTTCCATGGGAACTGGAGGTTTATTTTGTAAATATTTAACAAATATTTAATATTCGTTTAATCAAAATATTTAAATTATTTAAAAATTTAACATATATTTAACTAAACAATATGAAATGTATGCAGGAAATCATTTATGAGCAATTTTTAGCGCTTGAAATCGAATATGTAATTTTGTGCCTTCAACAGTAGGCTATTCTTAATGTCAAGACATGAAGCAAAATAGCGGCAAATCGAGATTCTATAATTGACATAGGGACAAGATGAACACACTAATTTCGAAATATGCTAATCAATCCACTCAAAAATGCATCCCCCTCTCTCCGCATGATTTTAGACATTAGTTGAACTTTATCTTAGAATTTTAGATGATTAAGACTAGCTTAATATGCCCAACATTGGAGTAAACTTTAAATATTTAACAAATATTTAATACTCGTTTAATCAAAATATTTAATTCAATATTTAAATTATTTAAAATTTAATATTTAAATATTGAATTCAATATTCAAAATTTAAATATTCAACATATATTTAATTAAACAATACAAAATGTATGCAGGAAATCATTTATGAGCAATTTTTAGCGCTTGAAATCGAATATGTAATTTTGTGCCTTCAGCAGTAGGCTATTCTTAATGTCAAGAAATGAAGCAAAATAGCGGCAAATCGAGATTCCATAATTGACATAGGGACAAGGTGAACACACTAATTTCCAAATATGCTAATCAATCCACTCACAAATGCATCCCCCTTTCTCCGCATGATTTTAGACATTAGTTGAACTTTATCTTAGAATTTTAGAATAATTAAGACTAGCTTAATATGCCCAACATTGGTTAGTTTTAAATAATGTAAAATGTAAACATTGGAGTAAACTGTAAATATTTAACAAATATTTAATACTCGTTTAATCAAAATATTTAATAAAATATTTAAAGTATTTAAAATTTAATATTTAAATATTGAATTCAATATTCAAAATTTAAATATTCAACATATATTTAATTAAACAATACAAAATGTATGCAGGAAATCATTTATGAGCAATTTTTAGCGCTTGAAATCGAATATGTAATTTTGTGCCTTCAGCAGTAGGCTATTCTTAATGTCAAGAAATGAAGCAAAATAGCGGCAAATCGAGATTCCATAATTGACATAGGGACAAGATGAACACACTAATTTCGAAATATGCTAATCAATCCACTCAAAAATGCATCCCCCTCTCTCCGCATGATTTTAGACATTAGTTGAACTTTATCTTAGAATTTTAGAATAATTAAGACTAGCTTAATATGCCCAACATTGGTTAGTTTTAAATAATGTAAAATGTAAACATTGGAGTAAACTGTAAATATTTAACAAATATTTAATACTCGTTTAATCAAAATATTTAATAAAATATTTAAAGTATTTAAAATTTAATATTTAAATATTGAATTCAATATTCAAAATTTAAATATTCAACATATATTTAATTAAACAATACAAAATGTATGCAGGAAATCATTTATGAGCAATTTTTAGCGCTTGAAATCGAATATGTAATTTTGTGCCTTCAACAGTAGGCTATTCTTAATGTCAAGAAATGAAGCAAAATAGCGGCAAATCGAGATTCCATAATTGACATAGGGACAAGATGAACACACTAATTTCGAAATATGCTAATCAATCCACTCAAAAATGCATCCCCCTCTCTCCGCATGATTTTAGACATTAGTTGAACTTTATCTTAGAATTTTAGATGATTAAGACTAGCTTAATATGCCCAACATTGGTTAGTTTTAAATAATGTAAACTGTAAACATTGGAGTAAACTTTAAATATTTAACAAATATTTAATACTCGTTTAATCAAAATATTTAATAAAATATTTAAAGTATTTAAAATTTAATATTTAAATATTGAATTCAATATTCAAAATTTAAATATTCAACATATATTTAATTAAACAATACAAAATGTATGCAGGAAATCATTTATGAGCAATTTTTAGTGTTTCAAATCGAATATGTAATTTTGTGCCTTCAACAGTAGGCTAATCTTAATGTCAAGACATGAAGCAAAATAGCGGCAAATCGAGATTCCATAATTGACATAGGGACAAGATGAACACACTAATTTCGAAATATGCTAATCAATCCACTCAAAAATGCATCCCCCTCTCTCCGCATGATTTTAGACATTAGTTGAACTTTATCTTAGAATTTTAGATGATTAAGACTAGCTTAATATGCCCAACATTGGTTAGTTTTAAATAATGTAAACTGTAAACATTGGAGTAAACTTTAAATATTTAACAAATATTTAATACTCGTTTAATCAAAATATTTAATAAAATATTTAAAGTATTTAAAATTTAATATTTAAATATTGAATTCAATGTTCAAAATTTAAATATTCAGCATATATTTAATTAAACAATACGAAATGTATGCAGGAAATCATTTATGAGCAATTTTTAGCGCTTGAAATCGAATATGTAATTTTGTGCCTTCAACAGTAGGCTATTCTTAATGTCAAGAAATGAAGCAAAATAGCGGCAAATCGAGATTCCATAATTGACATAGGGACAAGGTGAACACACTAATTTCCAAATATGCTAATCAATCCACTCACAAATGCATCCCCCTTTCTCCGCATGATTTTAGACATTAGTTGAACTTTATCTTAGAATTTTAGAATAATTAAGACTAGCTTAATATGCCCAACATTGGTTAGTTTTAAATAATGTAAACTGTAAACATTGGAGTAAACTTTAAATATTTAACAAATATTTAATACTCGTTTAATCAAAATATTTAATAAAATATTTAAAGTATTTAAAATTTAATATTTAAATATTGAATTCAATATTCAAAATTTAAATATTCAACATATATTTAATTAAACAATACAAAATGTATGCAGGAAATCATTTATGAGCAATTTTTAGTGTTTCAAATCGAATATGTAATTTTGTGCCTTCAACAGTAGGCTAATCTTAATGTCAAGACATGAAGCAAAATAGCGGCAAATCGAGATTCCATAATTGACATAGGGACAAGATGAACACACTAATTTCGAAATATGCTAATCAATCCACTCAAAAATGCATCCCCCTCTCTCCGCATGATTTTAGACATTAGTTGAACTTTATCTTAGAATTTTAGATGATTAAGACTAGCTTAATATGCCCAACATTGGTTAGTTTTAAATAATGTAAACTGTAAACATTGGAGTAAACTTTAAATATTTAACAAATATTTAATACTCGTTTAATCAAAATATTTAATAAAATATTTAAAGTATTTAAAATTTAATATTTAAATATTGAATTGAATATTCAAAATTTAAATATTCAACATATATTTAATTAAACAATACAAAATGTATGCAGGAAATCATTTATGAGCAATTTTTAGTGTTTCAAATCGAATATGTAATTTTGTGCCTTCAACAGTAGGCTAATCTTAATGTCAAGACATGAAGCAAAATAGCGGCAAATCGAGATTCCATAATTGACATAGGGACAAGATGAACACACTAATTTCGAAATATGCTAATCAATCCACTCAAAAATGCATCCCCCTCTCTCCGCATGATTTTAGACATTAGTTGAACTTTATCTTAGAATTTTAGATGATTAAGACTAGCTTAATATGCCCAACATTGGTTAGTTTTAAATAATGTAAACTGTAAACATTGGAGTAAACTTTAAATATTTAACAAATATTTAATACTCGTTTAATCAAAATATTTAATTAAATATTTAAATTATTTAAAATTTAATATTTAAATATTGAATTCAATATTCAAAATTTAAATATTCAACGTATATTTAATTAAACAATACGAAATGTATGCAGGAAATCATTTATGAGCAATTTTTAGCGCTTGAAATCGAATATGTAATTTTGTGCCTTCAACAGTAGGCTATTCTTAATGTCAAGAAATGAAGCAAAATAGCGGCAAATCGAGATTCCATAATTGACATAGGGACAAGGTGAACACACTAATTTCCAAATATGCTAATCAATCCACTCACAAATGCATCCCCCTTTCTCCGCATGATTTTAGACATTAGTTGAACTTTATCTTAGAATTTTAGAATAATTAAGACTAGCTTAATATGCCCAACATTGGTTAGTTTTAAATAATGTAAACTGTAAACATTGGAGTAAACTTTAAATATTTAACAAATATTTAATACTCGTTTAATCAAAATATTTAATAAAATATTTAAAGTATTTAAAATTTAATATTTAAATATTGAATTCAATATTCAAAATTTAAATATTCAACATATATTTAATTAAACAATACAAAATGTATGCAGGAAATCATTTATGAGCAATTTTTAGTGTTTCAAATCGAATATGTAATTTTGTGCCTTCAACAGTAGGCTAATCTTAATGTCAAGACATGAAGCAAAATAGCGGCAAATCGAGATTCCATAATTGACATAGGGACAAGATGAACACACTAATTTCGAAATATGCTAATCAATCCACTCAAAAATGCATCCCCCTCTCTCCGCATGATTTTAGACATTAGTTGAACTTTATCTTAGAATTTTAGATGATTAAGACTAGCTTAATATGCCCAACATTGGTTAGTTTTAAATAATGTAAACTGTAAACATTGGAGTAAACTTTAAATATTTAACAAATATTTAATACTCGTTTAATCAAAATATTTAATTAAATATTTAAAGTATTTAAAATTTAATATTTAAATATTGAATTCAATATTAAAAATTTAAATATTCAACATATATTTAATTAAACAATACGAAATGTATGCAGGAAATCATTTATGAGCAATTTTTAGCGCTTGAAATCGAATATGTAATTTTGTGCCTTCAACAGTAGGCTAATCTTAATGTCAAGACATGAAGCAAAATAGCGGCAAATCGAGATTCCATAATTGACATAGGGACAAGATGAACACACTAATTTCCAAATATGCTAATCAATCCACTCACAAATGCATCCCCCTTTCTCCACATGATTTTAGACATTAGTTGAACTTTATCTTAGAATTTTAGAATAATTAAGACTAGCTTAATATGCTCAACATTGGTTAGTTTTAAATAATATAAAATGTAAACATTGGAGTAAACTGTAAATATTTAACAAATATTTAATACTCGTTTAATCAAAATATTTAATAAAATATTTAAAGTATTTAAAATTTAATATTTAAATATTGAATTCAATATTCAAAATTTAAATATTCAACATATATTTAATTTAGCAATACAAAATGTATGCAGGAAATCATTTATGAGCAATTTTTAGCGCTTGAAATCGAATATGTAATTTTGTGCCTTCAACAGTAGGCTATTCTTAATGTCAAGAAATGAAGCAAAATAGCGGCAAATCGAGATTCCATAATTGACATAGGGACAAGATGAACACACTAATTTCGAAATATGCTAATCAATCCACTCAAAAATGCATCCCCTTCTCTCCGCATGATTTTAGACATTAGTTGAACTTTATCTTAGAGTTTTAGATGATTAAGACTAGCTTAATATGCCCAACATTGGTTAGTTTTAAATAATGTAAACTGTAAACATTGGAGTAAACTTTAAATATTTAACAAATATTTAATACTCGTTTAATCAAAATATTTAATTAAATATTTAAATTATTTAAAATTTAATATTTAAATATTGAATTCAATATTCAAAATTTAAATATTCAACATATATTTAATTAAACAATACGAAATGTATGCAGGAAATCATTTATGAGCAATTTTTAGCGCTTGAAATAGAATATGTAATTTTGTGCCTTCAACAGTAGGCTATTCTTAATGTCAAGAAATGAAGCAAAATAGCGGCAAATCGAGATTCCATAATTGACATAGGGACAAGATGAACACACTAATTTCGAAATATGCTAATCAATCCACTCAAAAATGCATCCCCCTCTCTCCGCATGATTTTAGACATTAGTTGAACTTTATCTTAGAATTTTAGATGATTAAGACTAGCTTAATATGCCCAACATTGGTTAGTTTTAAATAATGTAAACTGTAAACATTGGAGTAAAATTTAAATATTTAACAAATATTTAATACTCGTTTAATCAAAATATTTAATAAAATATTTAAAGTATTTAAAATTTAATATTTAAATATTGAATTCAATATTCAAAATTTAAATATTCAACATATATTTAATTAAACAATACAAAATGTATGCAGGAAATCATTTATGAGCAATTTTTAGTGTTTCAAATCGAATATGTAATTTTGTGCCTTCAACAGTAGGCTAATCTTAATGTCAAGACATGAAGCAAAATAGCGGCAAATCGAGATTCCATAATTGACATAGGGACAAGATGAACACACTAATTTCGAAATATGCTAATCAATTCACTCAAAAATGCATCCCCCTCTCTCCGCATGATTTTAGACATTAGTTGAACTTTATCTTAGAATTTTAGATGATTAAGACTAGCTTAATATGCCCAACATTGGTTAGTTTTAAATAATGTAAACTGTAAACATTGGAGTAAACTTTAAATATTTAACAAATATTTAATACTCGTTTAATCAAAATATTTAATAAAATATTTAAAGTATTTAAAATTTAATATTTAAATATTGAATTCAATATTCAAAATTTAAATATTCAACATATATTTAATTAAACAATACAAAATGTGTGCAGGAAATCATTTATGAGCAATTTTTAGTGTTTCAAATCGAATATGTAATTTTGTGCCTTCAACAGTAGGCTAATCTTAATGTCAAGACATGAAGCAAAATAGCGGCAAATCGAGATTCCATAATTGACATAGGGACAAGATGAACACACTAATTTCGAAATATGCTAATCAATCCACTCAAAAATGCATCCCCCTCTCTCCGCATGATTTTAGACATTAGTTGAACTTTATCTTAGAATTTTAGATGATTAAGACTAGCTTAATATGCCCAACATTAGTTAGTTTTAAATAATGTAAACTGTAAACATTGGAGTAAACTTTAAATATTTAACAAATATTTAATACTCGTTTAATCAAAATATTTAATTAAATATTTAAATTATTTAAAATTTAATATTTAAATACTGAATTCAATATTCAAAATTTAAATATTCAACATATATTTAATTAAACAATACGAAATTTATGCAGGAAATCATTTATGAGCAATTTTTAGCGCTTGAAATGAAATCGAATATGTAATTTTGTGCCTTCAACAGTAGGCTATTCTTAATGTCAAGAAATGAAGCAAAATAGCGGCAAATCGAGATTCCATAATTGACATAGGGACAAGGTGAACACACTAATTTCCAAATATGCTAATCAATCCACTCACAAATGCATCCCCCTTTCTCCGCATGATTTTAGACATTAGTTGAACTTTATCTTAGAATTTTAGAATAATTAAGACTAGCTTAATATGCCCAACATTGGTTAGTTTTAAATAATGTAAAATGTAAACATTGGAGTAAACTGTAAATATTTAACAAATATTTAATACTCGTTTAATCAAAATATTTAATAAAATATTTAAAGTATTTAAAATTTAATATTTAAATATTGAATTCAATATTCAAAATTTAAATATTCAACATATATTTAATTAAACAATACAAAATGTATGCAGGAAATCATTTATGAGCGATTTTTAGTGCTTAAAATCGAATATGTAATTTTGCGCCTTCAAAAGTAGGCTACTCTTTATGTCAAGAAATGAAGCAAAATACCGGCAAATCGTGATTCCATAACTGACATAGGGACAAGGTGAACACACTAATTTCCAAATATGCTAATCAATTCACTCACAAATGTATCCCCCTCTCTCACCTGATTTTAGGCATTAGTTGAACTTTATCTTTGAATTTTAGAATAGTTAAGACTAGGTTAATAAGCCCAACATTGGTTAGTTTTAAATAATATAAACTTTAAAAAAAATTACGCTTATTGCACCCTTCAGCAAAGGTGGTTATTTTTTGTTCATCTCAAACACAAATTAAAGAATTGAATGCTACAGATATATTTATTTTGTTGCTGTCACCCTTAAAGGTCGTATCGAAGATTTACACATTTTTGAGATAATTACGAAACACACTTTGCTAAGCTTCTCTCAAAGGGAGGATCAGTAAGACCAGTGGTGTCAATTCTAAAAAAAAAATTAGGGGGGTGGGGTCAAAATACATTTTTTTCCAAAGCCAACGAAAAAAACACACTAATTTCAAATATAATAATCAATTCAATCACCAATACACCCCTCCCCACCTGCCTATCATAAAGTAAGAATTTCATTATTCTAGTGTTTTTCTTTCAGTTTTTAGACATTTCTTGGACTGTATATGGACTACCAGAGGGAGGGGATGCATTCGCGAGTGAATTGTTGATTATTATGTTTGGAAAGAGTAGGCATATAAAAAAGGAATCGATTAATGTGTTAACCTTGTCCCCATGTCAGTTCTTGAATCTCGAGTATACTGACCTAGATTGCTTTGAAGTCCATTCAACCCTCTCCCCCCCCCCCCGCCCAAAAAAGAGTATTATAATGAAGGAAACACTGTAGTCTGATTAATAAAGCCATTCTAATTTTATAAAGTAATAATTCCATTATTTTAGTGATTTCTTTTAGCTATTATATATTCCTTGGGTATATATGGGACCGTCAGGGGGGGGGGGGGCATATGTTACAAAAACAAACCAAAGGCATTAAAGTACTAATTGTAACTGAGAAGCATTAGAGTAATCTCTATATTTTAATCTCTCTTTAATTTCATTCGTTTACGTCTGAGACGTGTTTCATAGCCTAATCATATTATTTCTTTAGGAAATGGAATGGTAGCCTACTCCCGTACAATCCAGAACACACTCAAGAAGTTTGCTGAATGTAACATCTAAGAAAACCGGTTTCATAGCTACGAAGACAGATGACTCTTCACAGAATGCACTGGACTTCTATAGTTTGGGCTATATATTTGCACATTAGGGTGGGGGGGCTATCACTAGGTTGGTTAACCCCCCTCCCCTCTGGTTCAAATATATAGCCCAAATTATTTTATTACATAAACTAAAGCATTGTATAAACTAAAGTTATGATTAACCTAACTTCACTTCTCGAATGTGTTCCGGATTGTACGGGAGTACCAATGGAATTTATGGAGAGAAATAGCACCATCTTTTATAAACCTGATTGACAATAATGTATGTTTGCCAATCAGGCAAATGCCAAACTTAACAAATTGCCTTTGGCTTCATTTAAAGTTCAAATACCAATGGAATTGTAAAAAAGAGAAAAATGTCGGGACATGTTTCTTGTGATAGCCGTGGAAGACTCAAATTCATTTTTCTTCCTAAAAAAACTTGCAGGAACCAGTTAGAACCAAAATAGGGTCAAATATTTCCTTCTTCAAAAATTGGCTGAACCACGAAGGATTTTGTTGAATTCCTTTTGATGCATCGAAAAGCTGATTGACAAACGCTGGAAATCTCATGCAAAGACCAAAAATACATTCCTAGGTATCGGGACCATTCAGAGAGGTTGCATTTGCGAGTGAATTAATTATTATATTTCGAGAGAACACAAAAATAGGAATCAAGAGATGTCCACCTTGTCCCCGTATCAGCTATGAAATCTCGTTTTTATTTACCAAAATAACTCAGTACCTTCTTTTTTTACCACGTTGTTGTATTTAACTATTGTTGCAACGTCAAACTTTGAGCCAAAACATATTATATAAGTAAACTCTCTTCTTTGAGATAAAATACTTTGAAGCTAGAATATATTACCTTTACTAAGCCCTTTACTTAAAAAAACAAATTGATTATGAAATGATGATAAAGACCCTGGTTAAAAATCCAATTAAACATAGGTCATCCTATTTCAAGAAAGTATCCAAGATTTTATCGAGGGGGTTACAAAAAATAACTTTAAAAACGCATCAAAGTTTGTTTATATTCATTTTTGTTACGTTTTTAGTCAGACAAACATTTCGGAGGGAGGGTTCAAACATCCTAGCTCCCCTGGATACGACCTTGTCCTATGTAGGAAGAGGGGGTTACCAAGCCCTATCCAGGTCTTTACGCTGAAGTGTAACGTAAGCTTTATTGAGAGTACAATAAGAATTGATGAGAATCTTCAATATTTTAAGACTACTGTAGAGAGCAGAGGGCAGTGGCAGTGGTAGAGGGCAGTAGTCTTCATTCTTTTACATCAGATAATTTAAGTTTGTTTTATGTCTTAACGACACTTTATTCTTCCTATTAAAAAAAAGATATATTAAACTTATGTCTGTTTTTAATATAACATTCAAGGTTACCTGAAGTATGAAGTTTTTACGCTTAACTTCACACTAAACCTTTTGAAAAAAAAAGGTACCAACAGGGCCATATTCGGGATTTTTTGGGGAAGAGGCACAAAAAATGCATCAAAACGCATCAAAATGTGTTTTATGTATTTTTTTATGTTTTTACGAGTTGGACAAACATTTTGGGTGGGGAGGGGGGGGGATATCAAACCCCCTAGCCTCTCCCCTAAGCGTGGCCTTGGGTACCAACGATATTCTTTTTTTTCAAAATTATGAAATAATAACAGTAGTTAATATTTTACCTATAAGGTAAAACATTACACCTATAGTCTATACCTATATTTTATATACCTATATTTTTATATACCTATATTTTATACCTATGCTTGTCGGTTATTGGAAACACATTCAAGAACTAACCTTAGTTTACATATCAGAAAACTGGTTTCATAGCTACAAAAACAAGTAATGGATGATATAATGCATTGGACTTAGACAGAATTCATTTGACTTGCATAATTTGAGTTATACATTTGCACATTAAGGGTGGGGGTGGGGGTTATCTAATATTATGTTAAGTTGAGTTGGGTTAGGCTTCCATAATTTTGTTTCTAAAGTGTTATTTTATCATCATATTTGTTTATTTTTCGTTAGGATTAACCTAACTCTACTTTTTGGGTGTGTTTCCAATAACCGACAAGTAGCCCTATATTTATACCTATATTTTATCTTTTACCAATAAGGTAAAAGATAAACACATTTGTCACTTAGTTCATCATTATATTTCGTAAAAAATAAATAATAACAGTAAAAATTAAAATTAAAAGACCACAATCAAAAAATGTATTTTAACATACAGGCACACCCAAAACCCCAAAGCCTTACGCTTTGTCAATCTGGGAGTAATCGATATAACCTGTATCAGATAAAACATAGGTATAAATATAGGGCTACTTGTCGGTTATTGGAAACACACCCAAAAAACGAAGTTAGGTTAATCCTAATGAAAAATAACAAAACATGATGATAAAATAACACTTTAGAAACAAAATTATGGAAACCTAACCCAATCCAACTTAACGTTATCTAACACCACCACCCTTAATGTGCAAATGTATCACCCAAATTATACATGTCCAATGCATTTTGTCTAAGTCCAATGCATTGGAAGCCAAATTAACGTAATGAAATAGCTTTAAGTAACTGACTTATACCCCATTTTCCTACAGATTTCACGGTAAATTCTACAATAGGAAAAAGTCCATTAAACATACAAATGTACAAAGCATTCAGAGAAGATCGAAGGACTGATGCCAAAATCGTGAAGCATAGTCCATATTAACTCATTGCAACATCACTACATCAACACATCCTAATACAAGATTAGTGCGTCAATGACTTAAGCAACATATTTCTACAAATGGAGTCCCAATAAATACCAAATAATTACAATTCTCATAAATTAGCATTCCACCTTTTTTGTTCACAGGTTTCATGCATTACTTTTAAGGCTACTCAAATATGTCATGCTCAGGTACCAATTCGGGTTTATAATTGTAGATCGACTATCCTCTTTGGATCAAGTTCACAAATTGCAGCTTATATCACTAAACAAAATAATCAGGCTTCAGCAAAAAGGATTAAATGTAACCGTGGAAGCCAAGATAATACTTTTATTCTTTAGAGCACCTCAATTTCTTAAACCACATTGGCATGACATAACAGACAGAAAGGAAGACGAACAAAAATGGGGTTTTTAAACCCCACTTAAAAAGCGGAAAAAACAGTAAATTTTGACTCTGCCGTTGCAGAGCACGTTTTTGAAAACCCAGTCCATACTATCATGTTTAATCAAGCTAGCCTAATTTTGCATGACAAAGGTTTTGTCCAACACTACAGAGAAGCTGTTGAAATTCATAAATACCAGCATTTAGGTCTAGCTTTGAACAGGGATTCAGGTGATTTAAGAACAAATGAGTCGTATTTCGGCTTTCTCAAAAGAGAAGCCGATACTTTAGTTGTCCCAGATATAAAACTTGCACAAATTTCCCAATCATTTAATCAGACACTTCAACAACCCCTTAAGTCTCAAAGAGTTTCTGCGAGGAATGCAATTATTAATATCAGGAATCAGATGACATAGCTCTCTCCAACTCATTCAATGCTGTTTCGTTTTGGTTTGAGTGAATGAATGTTTTTCTTTTATTTCTCAGTTATTCGCTAGTATCCGTCGATGGCGGTTCAATTTTGAATTTGTTTGCAAATCACGGATATTGGTGAATGACTCAATTTTATTGTTGTTAAGTATTTGGTTTTAATTCTTACAATTTTTGGCTTTTATTGAATTTTATTCATCTTTTAAATTTTTTTTCATTGTTTTTTTTTTCACATTCACATTGACTTTCCACGTTTTATTTTTTGTTTTTTTTCTTCGGCACTCTCATTGATTATGTTTTTCGTTTCGCGCTGAAGAAGACAGGCCTTTGTCCCCTCGAAATGTTCGCTTTGTTGTATTTTGTCAGTATTTTCATTTGGCCTTTAAAAACTCCATATTTGCTCGTTTTTCTTTCTTTGTGTTAGAGTATTTCCTAGCAAATGACAGAAAGTATCATTACTTCTGCAATTTGAACGAGTCACAATTAAATTCTCTAAGAAATGTGTGTCCTATAGTGAGATTAATCCATTCTGCTCTATTATTTAAAAGCCAAAATTTATAAAAGCAAAAGGGTCCCCACATTGAGAGAGGGCAAACAGGTGCTACGGTGTGGGAGCCCACAAATTATCCCAGAAGAAGAAATACATGCTACTCCATAATAAATGTATATTCATATTAGAATTCTTCCCTTGCCTTTTTCTAACATTCTAACAGTTTCTAACATTTTCTAACCTTTCCTTTCCCTCGAAGTGGCTTTTCTGTCATTAAC
The DNA here is from genome assembly GCA_027921565.1 of Artemia sinica. Taxonomy (NCBI): domain Eukaryota; kingdom Metazoa; phylum Arthropoda; class Branchiopoda; order Anostraca; family Artemiidae; genus Artemia; species Artemia sinica. The sequence goes on from CM051256.1 coordinate 39,178,633, forward strand.
ACGGTAGACAAATTTAACATCTATTTTATATTCATTTACAGTGGTCTTTAATCACGGAAATGGAGAACGATTAAAAAGATATATTTCAATGCATACTGGCCGTACAAGACCGAACGCATTCCCAACAACAAATGCTTGTTAAACAATTGCAATATAAAGTTCAAGCAGTGGGGTAGGGGGTAATCAAATGGATCGCAAGGTATATAGGGCCCCGTATGTCCATGTTGGAATCTGAATTCATTCAAAATTTACAATACAGGATGGGGCAAAAAAGGGACCACAGTAAAGACTAATATTTTATAATTTTACCATCCAAAAACCTTTTTTTAAGTTGATGAATTTTGAGTAACAATGATCAGTAAATAATGACAGGTTCGATCCAGGCATCCCGCATCTGGATGACGTTCGCCTTTTGGATATTGAAGTTGTTCACGACTCTCTCCAACCTGTCATTCGGAATTCTTCTGATTTCTCTTTTGATGCATACTTTCGGTTTATCAGTTTCTTCAGGAAAGTCCTCATACACTCTCTCCTTTAGGTAGCCATAGGGAAAGTCGTCAAGCAAACTTAGATCCGGGGAGTAGTGAGGCCATGAATTGTCAGTCCTCCTCAAAATTAATCGGTCACCTGGAAAGTATTGCCTGTTCTCAATACGCCTGCTTATTGTTTAGCCAAAAATCGTAGCGCTCTCTCTTGTTGGCTTGAGTTTGTGCTTGAAGAATCTGTATTTGTAGGAGAAATAGATTCAAACTACTATGGATAGTTTGGCAAATAGGTCTGCTGAAAATAATCAGACAACCTTCTTACGGACTTATGGGACGACTGATCTAACCAGTTCCTGACGTCTTGAACACGAACTGGTGCTCGTCTGAACGTTTGATCATATGGCGATGGGGAATTCCCTTCCCACGATATTGACGCCAATACTTCCTTTGAACAAAAGCGGGTGGCTTAATTGCAAAAAATGACTCCACGATCTTTATCGTCTCTTCCAATCAAAAATATTTTTTTTTTATCAAAATGTATTTCTGGATGCCACCGAACCCGGTCCGGACCCGGTGGCTTATCTATCTATCAGGTTGTCTAATGAAGAAACCGCTGTTGAACTTGATAAGACTCGTTTCTTTTATAAATAAAAAGTTTATTATGAATAATTATTATTCATAATAATTATGTTTCATATTTTTATAAAACAATTTTGGGTACTTGTGTCTTAAAGCCACCACACTCAAGTTCTGTCGAGAAGTGAAGTTTGGTTAATGCTAATGAAATAAAACGAAATATGATGAAAATATAATGCTTTATCAACAAAATCATGGAAACTAAAACAAAGAATTATGGAAGGGGGACTGCCGAGACCGCATTATATTAAAAACGTAATCTAAATTAACCTAACCTAATCAAAATACCCACTAAATATTTAATTAAAATATAGCTACAATGTAGTTTCCCACCGAGCCGATGCTAATATTGTCTGGTATAAAGACCATGAACCGGTTATTGTCTCATGTTCGCGATACAAGATCTTGAGTGTGGTGGCTATAAGACAAAAGTACCCAATTTTGAAATCTAAACATCCATTCCAACAGCCTGAAATCCTAAGCATTAAATTCAAGCGTTGGACTCCACAACCCCAATTATATACATTCTGATTTTCCGGTTCTAGGCGTTTACCTACTAGTGAGTTGCCCATAATACATAACTACCAAAACTCCTTTCCCCTACGGAAATTAAAAATAAACTCAAATAAAATTCTGAAATTTGGAAAGCTTTCTTTTCCACTGGGGGGGGGGGGGTATTTTCCGTGGAACGGGGTATTTACCAGGGAGTAAAGTATTTGGACAGTTTGAAGTGAGAAAATAATTCTTTCTAGGTATATAGCCACTAAAACATCACAGAAGAATATCTAAAAAAAAGGTATAAAGTAAATGTAATGTTTCATTTAAGTGTTTTTTCCAAGTGTTTAAGTGTTGTTGTTTTTCAATGACCTTTTTCCAAGTATTAAGTACTATTATTAGGTTAATGTAGTGTTTCATTTAAGTGATTTATGATGATCGCTGATAAAACTTTATGTTATTTGTGCCTTTCATTTATGTTATTTTACTATGTTCATGGCCGTATATTTGGCTTTAAAATACACTTCTCTATCTGTCTATCTAATATGGGGAATACTTGTACCAAAGACATTTTTCATGCATATCGGCTATACTTTACACCCCCCCCCCCCCCTAATATGCAAATCGATAGCCCAAATTTATTTCTAAAGTAACGAAGAAACTAACGAAAAAACTGGTGATTTCTCGAATTTTACACAGCATAAACTTAAGTGAGTGGCGCATAATACACAAGAACCAAAATTCCTCCCTCCTACAGAAATAAAAAAAATAAAAATTAAATAAAATTCTCAAATTTGGAAAGCGTTATTTCCACGGGGGGTATTATCCGGGGGTATTCTTCGCGGGAGGTATTATCCGGGGGTATTCTTCGCGGGAGGTATTTTCCACAGGGGGGGGGGGGGGGTAAACGCCGGCCACCGATTTTCCCAAGAGCTACTCTAGCAGGCGTACATGTAGGAGTCTACAGGCTCGTAAACATGAAATTTTCCCAGGGGAAGGGGTATATTTTTAGTGGCATGAATTCAACAAAATAGCAAAAAAGGTTGAAATATACACCCAGCATAAGTTTTAGTAGGATAAGAAAGGTTTTTTTTCAAATAGGGAGGGGGAGGGTTCTAATAAAATAAGAGTATATTTGTAAGTCATTATTTTACCATTTTTTGGGAAAAGGTCATTCCGATTAATTTTGAGGGGATTACCGAAAGTTCTATCTGCCGCGTGAAGCATTGTAGCAAGTGATACATACAATAAAGGAAACGAGGGAGGCACCATGCACAGGAGCAAAGAAAACTGTAACTAACGATAACAACCGTCGTTTAAAATCAAAGCCAAAAGAATCCAAATGATTAAAAGATTTCACGTCAATGCAGTCGAACTACTGAAAAAAAATGCCAAAATTACTCTGTATCATCACAATCAGCAAAGTAGCATTAACATTCTAAACTTTTTATAGCAATATAATCATCTTCAACTGCATCTAAATTGAAAACACTGTCGCCATTAGTCGGTATGAGGAAAAAAACAACCCTTTTATCTTTTAATGTATTTTCGCTAAGTACAAGAAGTAGGTTTACGGCTATTTATCAGACTGTCATTTACTATCCTGTTGACACAAGTGAAGTTTGGTAATTGGAACTCAAAATAAAATGGTATAAACACGTGCTTCTTAATGAAGAACGTTATTTTGCCTAACTCGAGATGAGTCATATCTATGTTCTAAAAAAGCGCTGAAAATGGCACACTTCCATTTGCAAGAAACTCAGCTTGAAAGTTTTAACAAAGAAAAATGACGAAATCGACAGCTCTTAGTATTTATTCTACTGAACATGAGTCAGGGGCGGATCCAGCACCTTTTTAAGGGGAGGGGGGGGGCAAAATAGGTTGATCCGATAAACTTGCGTTAGGAGCAAGTTTAATTAACGCAAACGTGCGTTAATTAAGTAAATTACACTATTTTAGACGACGTTAGGGGGCACTCCCCTCGCCCCCTGGATCCACCACTGAGATGAGTAGGCCATTGGAAAACAACGGAAAACCACAAACATTTCAGAAATACAGCGTTGACACCCATGTAGAAGATTTATTCAAACTTTTCATGATGGATAGAAAAATACTCATGTTCAAGTTTGCATCCATTCTAGAGCGCAACTAATGAAAACAATTATAAAAAAAAGTTCAGAACTTGCATTGGTTGAAATCTTTTTTCACTAATATATTGTTCAAAATAATTCCTTCATTTTAAGTTTTGACCCCCTTTTTATCCTCTTCACTCTTCTTTTTTGATAATATTTAATTTAACTTTGCTATGTTTCAAATGTATCAGAACAAAAATTTTATTTACACTAGTATATTCATCGGAAAAGGATAGCATCGTATTCCACGACAAAAACAAAAAAGAAAAATGGTAATGAGAACCTGATTGTTGGAAAGACTAGAACACTACATTTATAATAAAGAATTGTGTAACTTTTTACTAGTTTAGTGGGAAATTAAGTGAGACTTTCTCTCTGGCAAACTGAATTAGAAAGAATGTTATCCCTGTTCAACGTTCCATTCATGTTTCTGCATTATATGAATCATTTTTTAGATGTTTAACAAAGGTTATGGAACAGTATATGATGGTCTCTTCCACGTCAAGCGGCACAGAGGATGATTTAAACAAAACTATACATGACTAACCTCATAGATATTTTCAAAAGAAAAAAATACGCTTGATTAGCAAGCAATATTTTATGAAGAGTCACGAATTTTCGAGGGTCAAAGCTCGAATTTTAAGGTAACTACCTATAAGGTAAAGCGTGGATTGTAATTACTCCCTGATGTTAGGTTTAATTACACTTAATAAATAACAAATGCACGGCGAGTACCAAAAGGGAAAGTGACCAGTGGTGGCAGGAAGAAATACGAAAACTTTTAAGTGTACGCAAGGCCGTATCCAGGTGGGGGGTTAGGGGGGTTTGAACCCCCCCTCCCCCGAAATGTTTGTCTGACTGGTAAAAACGTAACAAAAATGGATATAAACAAAGTTTTGATGCTTTTTGTGTTGTGTACCCCCCCCCCAAAAAAAAAAAATCTTTGAGTAACCCCCCCCCCCCCCCCGAAAAAAATACTGGGTACGGCCTTGAGTGTACGTGATGAGAGGAGTACAACGAAAAAGCTGTGACTTACTATGTAGGAAGAATTTAAGTGTCACCGTATGTCAACATGTCCTCTTTTCGGAGCATAATGGTAGAGCCCAATAACTTTTTTGTATCGTTCGAATTACTCACTCATCATCCTTATTGGGGAAAAATCATTTGTTATGTCCCAAGTGTAAAAAGTTGCGGCAATTCATAAGCCATTATTTGATATTTTGTAAAAAATCGTATGTAAAGAAACTCGTTTTTTTTCTAACTCATTTGCTTCTCAAGACATTTAGATTTTTTCTTTTTTCATATATGTTAATTCTTCTTTTCTTGCTCAGAAAATAAATCTTCTTTACATCATTTTTTATTACCCCGTCTTGAATTTTTAAAACACGTTCTTTGTACAATCAACTGGTCCTTAATAAAAGTCAAGAGCCAAAAAATATATTTTTTTCCTGCTCTCAAGGTCACATCCAGGATTCTTGCTCGGAGGTGGGGGGTTTTACAATAAAAAAACGCATCAAACATTTGTTTCTATGCATTTTGTTACGTTTCTACGAGTCGGACGGAAATTTCGGTATATAAAAAAACTTGAATTTTAGTTAGATGTCTTAGTTAATTTGGATCCAATCTAAAATTTTTGTAGCTCAGGTTGACTTTTTTGTTTTCAAACTCATTACGTAATATCAAACTCTTTACTATACAAAATATTTAGGGTTAAATTAGTCTACACACCATAGGCTAGTTTTAGAGAATATATTTCCCCATAGTGCTACGTTGGAAAGTGGTGTCTTCGGCCCAATGTAAAGAAAAGTATAAAATATCCGGGACGAGAAGAATATAGACAGTTATTTTCATATAATGGCTAGAACTTATTTTTATTTTCAGATTTTGCCGGATAATGTTAGATGGCGTTGGTTGTATTTCATTTTCTTAGAGAGGCACTTATCAATTTCTTCCCTCATTTTGGGTTAGAACACCAAACTTCTTTGGCTACGAGTACTAAATTATCTTTTTAACCATTTCTGGATTCATTAGACACTATCTTTTAACCCTTCTGAAATTTTAGACCTCTACACTGATAAAGTTATCGCCTAGATTCAAAAACTCGAATTGAAAAACTAAAGGAAGAACGGAGGAGACGAATTTTAATAAAGATATTAAAAATTTAAGATTATGAATTCTTCATCAATTTTTTTTCCCGTTTGTTGAACTTCTTTGGACCTAAATGAAGCTGGACTATTAGTCATTCTAGTCTAGGTCCTGAACTCATTGCCATTGGGAATAAACTTTAAAACCCTCAATGTCACATCAAGGCTGAGAATAAATCAGCATGATATATGGACCAAACAGGTTACATTTTAAAAATAGTAACCAAGGTGAAAAGGCAGCTAAACATATATCATTCTTGTAAAAATATATTAAATAGCAACCAGAGGCACTTCCAGTATCTCTGGCTACGATTTTTCTCTGAAGTGTGGTCTTCTGACACTTTTATTTGGAAAGTTTAAATCCTGGCGATAAATCGTCTGCCATCCAAAAAAAGCCTTCGCCACGAACTATGTCATCTTTTTCTTCGGTCTATGCAATTTTATACCATCAGTCTAAATTCTTAGTCCTGTTTATGAATGATTCATCAATACTATTTAAAATATTGGTAAATGTCAAAACTGCTGCTGATCAGTATACAAAAAATAAAAAAAGACCTTTTTTTCACTTTAAAACGCAATTAAATTGCGGAAAGGGACAATTCTATCAAACAGTTTGTGATAACAAACTGCAAATAAGGAGCGATTCGGCTCAATAGTAACCGAAACTGTAGAAAACGGAATTTTGATAACAATATTTTTGTCATTTGGAAGGGTTGTTGCGACCAGGAATAGAGCTAATGCAGATTTGTTTTTCTTTCTTTTCTCTTCTTCTCTTTTTTAAATTTGATTCCTATATTTGAGGGGTTACTCCAAGCAAGCGAAAACTTGTTGTATTACTTTTTTAGTGTTTTCTTTATGTATTTTTTTGTGTATTTTCTTGAATAAACCCCGTTATCAAATAAAAAAAAAAAAAATCAAAATAGATACATGAAAGAATTAAATTTTTATGCTAATTATAAATATATAAAGCTCATTAATTTTAATCTTATCAATCAAAAGATATGACCCTGAGAAACTCTGCCCGATTTTCGAAAAATGGGGGAAACACCCCAAAAAGCCAAGCAATCTTAATAAAAATCACGCCATCAGATTCAGAATATCAGAGAAGCTAATTGTAAAGGTTTCAGCCCAAATATACAAACATGTGGAATTTTGCATATTTCATCAGGAAAAAGATCACGGATGCGGGTTTATTTGTTGTTGTTGTTTTGTTGTTTTTTTTTTTCAGGGGTGATCGTATCGAACCACTGATCCTAGAAGATTGGGAGAGGGCTCAATTGAAAGAAAATCAATAGTTCTAGTGCCCTTTTAAGTGAACAAAAAAATCGGAGGGCAACTAGCCTCTCTTCCACGCCCTTTTCCCCCCAAAGACATACGATCATAATTGTGAGAGCCATTCATTTAACATAATGGAAACATCCAATAACTATGCCTTTGGGGATAACAGGGCCCCCCATAAAAGACTGAATGTTACGCAATTTGTCCATTGTTCACAAATAGTATTTGTAGTCTGGACATATACGGATTTTTTTTCTTTTTTTTTGGGGGGGGGGTTCTATGGGGGATATTCTCGAAGTTTCTGTGAGAAGGAGTTTCCGAGAAAAATTTTCAAGGGGACATTTTCGACGGAGGTGGAGGGAAGGATATTTCCTGGCATGATTTGAAAAACGGTCAGAAACTGTATTTAAAAAAAAGCAAATTTATTCAACTGAAAGTAAGGAGCAACATTTCAGTTTAAAGTGAACAGAAATTATTCAGTATATGATGGGGGGGCTGCTCCTTCTTCAACTCTCGCTCTTTACGCTAAAGTTTGACTTTTGTCACAATTCTTTAAGAAAGTCTGCTCAGACACAAGTCCCGTTGAATTTGAATGAGAAGTGCGTTTAAAGAACTTCAAGACTAGCGTAAAGAACGAGGGCTGAGGAAGGTGCAGCCCCCTCATACACAGATAATTTCTGCTCGTTATAAGTTTTAATGTTGTTCCTTACTTTTGGCTGAAAAAACTTGTTTTTTTTTTATTTAATATTTCAAAGGAACTGTATTTGAATGTTCAAATTGCAATGCGGCCTACTGACAAGTCTAAACACTCCTAGCCTAAATCAACGATGCTATGACATTGGCTTGAAATCAATTTCTCATCGACGAAAATTTTTCAACCTACTTTTGACTACTATCAATTGGATGTAATGACGCCAGCGCAGGAGTAAACCCTTCAAAACATCATTCGTCCCATGATAAATTATTTATAAGACCACCAGTTGAAGAACAGGGTGGGTTCATATAACAAACGATTATCGCCCATATCAGATTACCCAGGGAAAAAAAAGTCCTTTTTAGGATGTACCGAAAACATGGGAAATAAGGGTCCCCACCCACTACATAGCACGGGGTGTTGTGATGTGTGTACTCCACCTAGATCCATTTCTTTATTGCCTTTTACACATACCAAAATGAAGCAACGCCATGTAATAGCATCAGAAAAAGCTGAATGCCGTGTCCAATATACCTGAAAATACGCATTTTACTTTAAAATTTCATTTTAGTGTGCGGAAAGCATAATAGTGTAGACAAGAAATGGGGATTGTCCCTTAAATTGATACCAATGAGCCCCCTCCCCCACACCAAAAAATAAAAAGAACAGTGACAAAATACACCTTTGTTGGTGTTTTGCATCTCCTCCCCCCCCCCAATAACTGTTCCTCATTCCATAAGGATTGACCTGTACGTACAGAATATTTTACGTCACTAGTTGATTATATGCCATAGAATGATTTCAAATTGGACTTCGAATTCAGTTTGTTTGCTTTTTTCCAAAATTAGAAGAAAAACTGCTTAACTAAAATATATGCCGTCGTACCCAAAAAGAAAGGGTATAGTTCACACTTTTTGTGAACATGTGCTTCGAAATGAGAAATATTTGTATTTGTATCCCTGATGGATAGATTTTAATCCCTAATTCGCATATTCAGAGGTGTATATACTTCAAAAGAAGTAAGGAGAATGAATGTGATTGAAACACAAAATAGTCAAGTACTTTTAGCTCAACAACTACCTAAAACAATTTTAAGCACAATGAATACCAATATGAAAGCACACTATTCAGCTTAAGATTGTGATTTTTGCAGATTTTTTTCTCGAAATCACTGATCGAAAGGTGTTTCCGAACAAAACTTAAAAAGATCGGTAAAGTTCTACGAAATCATATTATTGAGTTAGGGCTAAAGTGAATACACCATTCGATGCCTTTTTTTATGCTGATTACGAGTATAATAAGCATTTCTATCGGAAATGAATTTCAGCCCCCCCCTATATATGCCAATTCAGGGTTAGGTTAGGTATAGCCTATATAGGGGGGGGGGCTGATTTCCGATAGTAATGCTTATTATATTCGTAATCAGCATAAAAAAGGGCATCAAATGGTGTATTCACTTTAGTCCTAACTCAATAATATGATTTCGTAGAACTTTACCAAAAGATCATTTTAACTCTTTTGCAGAATTACGAAACTGTCAGATATGCACTTGCGGCTCGATGATATCAGCCATTTTTTGTGAAACAGACGTCAACACCAATTTTCATTTAGTGCCGCCCATATTCGTTTAAATGTAACGACATAGAAGCTTTATTTTTAGATACAAGTATATCCCCAATTTTTATTTGTTTTGCTAAATGTTCTTATGTGAGAAAGCCATGTATTCAATTAAAGCTTATTTCTCTGTCAAGTGATAGGATGTGTCTTTGCTAATGACAAAGAAAAACGCTAAGGCTATACGTCTGTTTAAAATTCTTTATTTGACTGAACTTTAAAATCTGGTTAAAATTCTTTATTTGACTGAACTTTAAACTTAAGACTCATATTTTAGCTAGCCTAGTGGGATATACAGTACATCTTTGTCAATCTGGTACTTGTCTTTTAAGATATAGTCATCTCCAGACTAACAGACATTCTTACTGAAATGAATCATATGTGATTTACGCCATTGCTCAATCATTCTTTGCAAAACGATTTAAAGAGCTTCAATCTTGCAATATCAGCGGTATCAAGTGACATCCAAGAAGATCAGCCTCTCTTGGTGAATACCTCTACCCCGTCCTACCCTTAACGCATGAACTCCTCAAGCCTAATATGGACCAGTCCAGGTCACTTATTGGTGAAAATGAACTTAGTCAATCTCCTCGTTTAACGAGTTCATACAGTCAGCGATCTGAGGAACCAGTTGCTGAGTTTGACCACAAAAGGTCTTTCACCAACGAAAAACCCTTTTCTCTAGGTGTGATTTGGGGGAATCAAAGCTTCAGTCCTCACTTATTATCCGAGAGCTATAAGAGTCAATCTTTGTTGCCTCAGCCAAGCATTACACTCAGCTAAAGCGAAGGCGAGTCAGAATTATAGAAAATGCTTTCATCAGAAAGATCAGATTTATAACGTTTCACTTTGCAGTTGATACAAAACTTCACAAATCTACAAACCAATACTCTCGGCAAAATTTGGCTACCGACCCAAAAGATCATCCAGCATGTTATTACCAAACGCGCAGAAGATCCTCTCAAACTCAGTGGAACGGTGGATAAACGAGAAACGGCTTTAAGAGAGCATGTAAAGCTTTATGGCGAAGCACGATGAATCCTCGTAGTTCAACATATTATGACATTTGAATCTTCTGTGACGCACTACAGTTACGAGCACTCTCAAGAGGAATAGCCAATACTTTCCAAGTCAAGGATTTTAAAGATCAAAATCCCAGGATGGAAATCGGTCTTAATATACAACGAGAAAAACGAACTGAAAAAAACATCATGTCTCCTTGCTGGAAAAGCACCAAGAAAAGTAAAAACAAAATAATAAACGTTTATGTAACCGTTATAAACGGTTACATAAACGTAATAAACGTAATAATAAACGTTATATAAACGTTATGTAACCAGCCCGGATTATACATGTAAAAAAAAAGCCTGAAATGGATCTCAATTTTCTCTGAAAAAAAAAAATCCTCCATAGAATTCCCACACAAAAATGTGAAAGAAATTGCAAGGACTCTTCACAAATTCATAGACACCCAGACAGCTCAAAGAATGGGAGATGTTATATTTTACTGTGACAGCTTTACTGCCAAGCTGGAGAATTAGACACTATACCAAACTCCGGCTCGGATTATCAACGTCTCAGAAATCCCAACCAATCGAATTGATATTCCGTAATTAACAAAAGGTCATAGTCATACGAGTGCGGACGCAGTCCATCCCAACGCCGAGTTGAGAATTCGTCCCTCTAAAGATATGTACTCTTTTCAGACCTTAAAAAGGCCGATTTTTCTAGCCTGGGAAAAAGACAAAACCCTGGAAATGTGTTTAGAAGTTATTAGAGTATGTAATTCAGCAAGAAGCATGAATAAAATACCATGTAGTAGCAGATCTTGTTCAGATTTTATTCGCCAGGAAAAAAAAATGTGTGTGCAAACTAATCTCGACAAAGCCCCTCAAGAATAGGATGTTCTACAGCAAAAGTTGTAACCTTTCCCGCCGTTCAGTGTTTCCCGGCGGAGATATTGAAGCCCAGAGCAAGAAACTTGCCATCATTTCCGAGGAACTAGTTGAAGAAACTAGTCTCCATGACGCAAAAGAAGAGTTTTTTTGCGTCATGGACTTTTACTTTTGAGAAAATACGACGACGACAACAGAGAGCGAAGATTTGTTGGGTCCATTAGTCAGTGATGAACAGCGCGATTGCCTTTTATTCATATCTATTTAAGCCTTTTTAATTACAGCTTCAAACAAATGTATGCGAGCCTACTCACATTAAAATCTATCTATGCAGCTGAAAAGAACGGCGAAGAGACCTAAATCTAATTTTTGTGTGCTCAGAACCGACCGCGTTTATTTTCCAGGTTATAGGTGAAAGCGGCGTAAAGACTAAACAGACACTTCCGACAGTCAGATACATTTAAAAAGCCGCATATTGACTTCCACAAGTAATGAAAATCCCAAACTAAGTATAAAACCTGTTCTGTAAGCTTATTTGTTATCTTGTGAAGGTAACTTTCTTGAATTTTCAAACCATATTTTTTCGGAATTGTTTTCTTCTCCTTCAGGATGCAGCTGATTTGCGCTATAGACTATTTTTATAAAGAATTCCATCCATAATCAGTCCAAAGTCCCTACATTTGTTTATCATTTTGTCAGTATATAAGCATAGTACTTGCAATATTAAGTAATACAGTTCAATGCAAGCTCTTAGAGCTAAATCCAGAACGATCTGATTGCAATTCACTTGGTAGAGCTGAAAAAAGAAGAATTTTCAACTCTATACTTCCCAATGAAATTCCAATATCAGTTCTTTAAATTTTCAAGTATTTATAATTGATCCAAATAACAAATTTTCGGAATTTCATGAAGGGGTCGCAAAACATTGAGGTGATAAAGATCCATTGATCTATTTAACTACACGTAGAGCGCCCCAGATCACAGAGGATTGGGATCCACACCTCGTGACTGGTCAGAAGGACTCAGCTCCCGGGGAGAAATTCATAATGTGGCCAAAAATTATTTTTGACCCCCCCCCCCCAAAAAAAAAAGAAAAATAATCTGACCATTCATGAGGGCCAATAGAAAAGGGGTTGTCTTTTATTTGGAGGATATTCAATCGCCATCTTTAATAAAACCTAAATGGTATTTGACTGAATAAAAGAAAAATCAACAAATGAAAAAACGTTCATTATCAATAATGATGACTGGGGAATAAAGCATAAAGATTAGAATTATCTGTCAAGGATTGGTCAACCTTGTAGTTTGTAGTTTCAACAATATCCTTTTCAACGCAGTACCAATTATACAAATAACGTAAATATGTACTAAACATGGATAATCGAAATTTTAATGTAAAAATAAGGGGCGGAATATGTTGAAGCGCAAAGGGCGCCACTATGCAAAGTCCAACGCCTTTTGCTACCTATAATTATATTTTGTAAGCATAATAAAAAGCTCGCCCAACCCGGCAACCCTGATCACAATAAAGGGCGTTCACACGCTTTGCCAAAATAAGGCACCATTTTCATTTCAACTTTCGTCACATCAATACCCTAAATGGTGCTAGTCATAAACAACGATAAACATGACTTGATAAAAAAAAACCTTTTAATTTAAAGTCCATTACTTAGACTTCTTAGTTACTCAATAGCTGATATTTCTGTCAAGCCCAGCAAAAATGGTCTATTGTCCAGTCACGATTGGGGTAGTATTCTACACGGACAAATAATCTATACTACGAGATGGTTTGTCCGAAGTCATAACGCTTTAAGCATTAAAAAAAAAAAACTTACAAGGGCTTGGAGCTTGAAATTTCAACCAAGATTTCACAGGAAACAAAGATAGGTCGCTCGGAATTTTTTTTGGCTACACAGACAAAACCTTGAGAAATTGAAGAATAGCCCAAATTCAACATCAAGAAAATTCCATCAAGCTCCTTGCTACACTTCTTCCCCCTCTCCAGAACATATTTCTTCTCTTGAATTAGAAAAATTACGGTGCTTGGTGTTAAGAAAATGAAACTTTTATGAATAAATCTAGAACTAAATTAGAACCCTGGAAAGGTTTGTTCTTTATCTCTTTGCTTTTTAGGTTGATATATTCCATGAAAACGAGTCTTTACCTGTCCTAGCTATAGAAGGAAAGACTTCCAAGTTAGGCTAAGGTCATACTTGCCACCTTGCTAATGGCTCTGGTCAGGAAGGAGCGAACTTTAAGCCAAACTGGAATTCTTTCAAATTAAGGAAGTTCGCCTGTCTTTGTAGACTCTTTCAAGCATTGTTTTAGGAAAGAAGGTTCTTAGCCAAGCTTCACAGAAATCTTCCAGTCTTGTAAGTATGGAGGGACGGAAATAAGAGCCTTCAAACGGTTTCCGGTGCCCTATTTTGCGTCATAGATCCGTTCGTGAAAGTTTAAATCATGGAGCACATCGATATTCTAAGATAGCAAAAAGTCGCTCTTTATTTTAGCTCCAAGATACATTATGTATTATGTCGCAACATCAAGAAAACCGCTAATCAATTATAACTGACTTTCCCATGAACATACTTATTTCATATTCATGAGGTTCGACCATAACTGCAAATCCTTCGATATATCCCCTTTAAGTATTTACCATTTTTGTATATCTCGAATGACAGAAAGTATTGGTGCACGGCACATCATGGATCATATTACATCATGTTACATACTTTTAATCTATTGATTTCTCATATTTAAATCAATACACCAAAACTGATGTTTAGATATAGTGAATCTAAGGGCCCGCTCACAATGAGATTTTACTAATACCGAGTTTTAGCAAGTACTAAATTGGATGAGTAAGAATCCTTCAGCCAATTAGAAAATTCTATGGAAAACCTGATTGGCTCAAATTAGCGGTAGTTAAATGTCGGTTTTAGTAAATGTTACAGCGGATCTCCTTGTCACTCTAAGTATATATTGATTTCGGACGATGGCAAGTGGTTTCTCACAAGGTATTCTATCAAAATTATATAATTTCGAAGACTGTACAAGAAAATGAGTGTTCTAAATATACAACATTCCAGCTTTGTTTATTTTTCTTTTACTTAGTGCACATAGAAATTGGAGGAAAATATAATGGGTCGAAACATTTACATTGGCCTAAACCGCTTCCGCTTCTATGACTTCCTTTTCGTTTGTATTTTCCTTTTTTGATATGACACCCAAGAAACTACCAAATATCTCCTTTTGAGTTTCTTCTTCATTCAAAAGGATAGCTCCGATTTATTTCCTTATAGCCTTTACAATTACCCAAAATTTTCATTCTGCATAAAAATGGCTTTCGCGTTTGGATGGCCACGACTACTGAAAACGATTTTCTTGGCAAGAAGTACAAAAGGGTGCAAAAATCGCAATAAATTATCCTTGTGCATTCTTGTTGCTTCAAAGGCGTCATAAATTCTCTTGTATGTTTGCTTTCCTATCCTCTATGTTTATGCTCAGAGCTCAGTTCCTGGACCGTGTATAAACTGCCAGATTCATTTAACCTGCGAGCTATACTATTCCACGGAGAATACATTTTTAAAACTATGCATTTATGAAATCATAAACATGCGAAAGAAACACAATCATCCACGTCACCTGTCCATTTTAGCACGGGCATGACAAACTGTCAACTTTCAAGACGTGACAAATCAGATGAATGGGAAAAAATGTTGAACCATAAATGTGAAGTACTCAAAAAATTATAAAAGACCACCGTATGAGCCGAAAGAGGAAGGGGCATAATGATTGGAGTTTTTAGGCGAAGTTGCTGTCATAGTTGGAGATCTGACTGCCTGGCTTCTCGCTTCATTAAAAAGAAAGTCAAACTCCACTTGTAAATATATTATTTTAAATTATTTTCATGGTTATGATAATTTGTCCGCTGACGACGATTGTCCTCGTCGAGTTTCTTGATTTCAAATGGGACTAAAAAATAGCCCTTATTCTTGTTCAGTTTATGTTTCATTGTTTATGATTTGGGGAATGGTGCTTGTTCTCAACGCTAGCTCAAGCCCCAGAGAACGTAATTAATTTTTTAAGGGCCAAAGTCCCCTAAAATATTACAAGTACGTTGATAAATCCATTGCCTTGCTTCTAATAAAATTTGCAATTTTATCCCTACCAGAGCTGAGGCATGTGGAATACTATTAGGTTGAATGTGGCTAAAAATAAGGCAGGGAGCCCCAGATCTAGGACGTTAAATTAATTTAAGTCTGCCTAATATGTAGTGTGTCCATTTGTGAAAACATAAAGTCACTTCATTTCTACTGAAAAGCATGAAATTCACTTCAGTGTTTGTATAATCAGTAAAAAGAACATTAAATGAGAGAAAATAAGCAGCAAAAAAAAAAATTAGAGCTTAATATTACTTTGTGATATGTATATTTCCGTTTGAGCCAAAACGGCAACAGTTTTTAGGTTACTGCACATAGTGACTACATAATTTTATTGACCTTATATTGTAATTTTTTTAATATTAGATTAGAAAATAAAAAACATCTGAAATCTCGTTCCATAGTATCGCTGTTTTGTCAACGGATATCCTGAAAACAGCATTCACTTCCCTGTGTCTTGAAATGGAAAGTCAATAAAAGGTACAAAGAATCGTGTATATAGTTGACTTTACAGCTTCAGTACATGGCAATGTTCCTGTCGTCAATGCCACATAGCAGGGGATCTGGTATTGGCACCGAGCTAGCTTTTTCTGTAATAAGATTTTAAGACAAAAATATGGCGTCAGTAGTCAATATGACTCATTTCCTGTTTTAAGAAATACTTCTCTTTTAGTAAACATATGAGAATAATTAAAACACAGCCATGTTTTTATTTTACTTTTTGGCAGGAGCTGGACGCCCAGGCATTTCAATAAAATTAAATTAAATGTTTTCATAAACAGATGATTGGTCTTTTCATACTGAAAATGCAGTTCAAGTTTGAAGTTCCAACCAAATTCTGATTTAGAAAATGCATGAAGTCCGTCACCTTCAGAGAAAAGTGTAAAATCTCAAAAACACGGAAGAAGCAAGCATCTTTTAGTAACTTTATTAAGATTATAATTTCTCATCCTTCTATTATTTAGATTTTTGATGTATTCAAATTACATAAGAATAATGAATGTATTCCCTTTCCTTAGAATTACAGTTTGCGAAGGAGCTCTAGGGTTGTCAGTCGGAGTATCCTTAGTACGCTCATCAGGATAAGATAAAATACAATTTAATATATATATATATATATATATATATATATATATATATATATATATATATATATATATATATATATATATATATATATATATATATATTATATATATATATATATATATATATATATATATATATATATATATATATATAATATATATATATATATATATATATATATATATATATATATATATATATATATATATATATATATATATATAATATATATATATATATATATATATAGAGAGAGAGAGAGAGAGAGAGAGAGAGAGGAGAGAGAGAGAGAGAGAGAGAGAGAGAGAGACAGAGAGAGAGAGAGAAAAAGTGAAAATCTTTTGATTTTTAATTTTCCCAGGCAACTGGAAGCGAGACCACAGTCAATCGAATTGTACTAGTTATGTGGCGTACAACTTTAACATGTACTTCATGGTCTTTCTCTTGTTCTGCAGTCTCACCTCCAAGATCGGCTCAACATTGATTTAAGTTTTGCTTCTGATCCTGCCCCTATTTTTTTCCGTGTACAACAAGCATTCCTTGATATAAAGCTTCAAAATATGCACACATTTAGTCTTAAGGGAAAAAACACATTCTGAATTTGTCTTGTCAACGGAGGAGAGAGCTAAACATTCTCCAGCATTTGCATTTCCAAATAAAATATTTTTCAGCTGTCAATCTATGAGCAGACACGTACATCATTTCCGACGTAAAAATACTTCGTGTAATTAGATCTATTTCCAAAAAGTAAACTCCCTCGCCCTTCCAGAACTAAACAGGTGAGGATATGCCTCACTACACGAAAAGCTCTAAGAATTAATCACAGAAAGGAAAAAAACTGACACAGATAAATGTCAAACGGAACCTCTGGAAAGACAAACCAAACTAGACAAAACAGCTGGAAAACAAGAAATAAGACCTTAAACATGCGTTAACTGGAAGAATAACTGTTTAGTGTAAGGGGGAGCCCTATTTTACAATAGGGCTCAAGTACCTTGGGAAATGAGGAATTGTGTAATAAGGAACATCATCCATTGCAGTTACCAACACCGTAATTTTCAAGTTAAGTAGGTTCAAAGTACACCAATAAGAGTTTTGCGCAAGTCAAACTGAATATTCATTATAATAGAATGAAAATAAATAATCAAAGAAAAACCTACTTGATCATCAAACAAAATTCAATTTCTTAGCCTTTTTCTGGGCTTAAAGTAGTCTTATCCACATTTCTGTTTTGGAAAAGGGTCAGGGATATTTAGAAAAAAATATTATCAATGCACCTAGGAGTAAGGCCATACTTGCAGAGAGAGATCAGGAGGGATAGGGAAATTCCCCCTTAGACTAGTACAAAAGACCCAACTCCCTGAAAAATTGCTGAATCACATTAGTGCATCAAGCTAGTTTTACGTTATCTCAAACAAAAAGGCAGCTATTGTTGTGCAACTAAAGAACAAGATTAAAGCTGAAGCGACAAGATACTATCTCGTGCTAAAGCACCGTCACCCATCCCAATTAAGCATGGGCACTGTTTCTGTTTTCTGTTTCTGTTCTGTTTTTAAAGTACCTGTTTCTGTTCTGTT
Source organism: Artemia sinica (assembly GCA_027921565.1). NCBI lineage: Eukaryota > Metazoa > Arthropoda > Branchiopoda > Anostraca > Artemiidae > Artemia > Artemia sinica. Next base: position 39,196,835 of record CM051256.1, read on the forward strand.
TATGCAAAAAAAAAAAAAAACAGAAACAGAACAGAAACAGATGACCTGTTTTTTATTTACCTGTTCTGTTCTGTTTCTGTTTTTATAATAGCTATTTCGTCCTGTTTCTGTTTTTTTCCTACCTGTTTTTCTTCTGTTTCTGATTTTATTTAAGTGATACGAGAATGAGATATTTGAGAATTTTGAACTTGCAAAATGATTTTTAAAACATAATTTGAAATTGTGTAGAAGCGTGGTTACCTCTAATACGATTTCTAGAATTGGAACGTAAGTAAAATGATGGAACTCAGTCTGTCAAGCGTATCAAATAGTGCTGCTTGATTGTTTCAGCTAGGCAGAATTAGGGACTATGAGTCAGATAATTGTAGGTAGTTGCGTAAGTGTTAGCAGTGGTGAATCCAGGGAGGACCCGGATCCCCCCCCCTTCAAGATTTTTTCCTGCACCCTCATTCCTTACCTTTTTTCTTTTTTTTTCACTCCTTTGTTTAGAATAAATTTGTCAATTTCGTCAATTATTGGTACCTTTGTCACATTGGGTCCCCCAAAGATTTTGCTCATTGGTAGCCTTGTCACATTAGGCCTCACCAGAGATTTTACTTTAGATCCGCCTCTGAATGTTAAGACTGTAAAGGTGCAGTTTAATTCCACTAAAACGACGTATTGCTTACAGTATATTATTCCATCAATTGAGCAGGAAAGTTGCACAGCTACTGTCCAGGAGAAGCAGGATACAAACAAATCACTTATTACTGTGTATCCTGGTTCTAGTGGTAGGGCCTCGGTCTCCTACATTACATGGGAAATAATTTGCACCTTTAGCCGCGAGAACTTTAATCTAACTGTTTTTATGGAATTTATGCTGTTAAATAACATAGACCTGCTACGATTACCGTTCTGACCTACACATGATAAATACTGATTATTAATTTGTAAAATTCTCTTAAATGCTTAGTCAGAGAGCAATGTAAATGTATTGAAGTCTTGTCCAGTAGAAATATAAGTTTTTGCTAGCAAATCTTTATTACATCAACATAACAAGATAGCCAAAAATACTTTTTCTCATGTTACTAAAATCATCTCTAAAATCAATAGAAATCCTTTCAAGGAAAAGTCTAGAGTTGAAATTAGCTGATTTTCTAGAAGGGACAAATTCTTATAAAATGCTGATATACTTTTCTCATTCAGTAGGATACCAATCTTCTGGTGAACACAGTATTTTTTACCATACAGCAAAAGAAATTCAAAAAATTAACACTAAGCGGTGAATTATTTGATTTATCAGTCTCATAAATACCAATTATAGACAAGCTAATTCCCGTAAAAATTAATATTGTGCTTCAAATGGTCTAAGTTGTTATGAAACCGTAGTTGGGATATGTCATTTTGCTTTTATAATCAGACATATTCTTTAGCTTATTGTGCCAACAAAACAGCTCAGGAGGCAATTGGTCCATTTTCCCCTAGTTATGCCAGTGAGGTGAAAAGGTCAGATATTTGGGTGGAGGTGCAATTTTTAAAATAGTAGGCTACTGGAAGGTGCTTCTAATTTTGTAAAAAATCCTAAACTCAACCTTTGTGCTAAGAAAAGCATGATGTCATCTTCTGATGACGACTTGGATGTTCTAACTAAAACTTCTAAGCTATCTCTCTGGATATCCCATTTGAAAAAGGAATCACAGAAAGTATCAGGTGCAATTTCTGCAAAGTGTCTCTAAAGGCTAAGGGAGTCTCTACCACGACATTTATATACCATCTTAAAAGGAAGGATGTAATTGATGTGTACAAAAATAAAGTAGGCGGCTGGTGCAGTAAATAACAAACCCAAACCAACTCAAAAAAAAATATATATCAAGTCCGGCTGCTGCCCTAAACAAAGCTCCCAATATCAAAGCAAGTGACACAGAGGATAATGAATTAGTGAAATATAGAATAAGAAGAGTAGACATACGACCATTCCTTATTTCTAATCATAGGCTGCGCGATAGCGCTGCCTAAGTAAAGAACGATGTGGGCACAATGTTTTGTTTTTTTTTCAAAACTTCGTATTACAACCCTCGGGGCGAGGGTTTTAAGTTATGCCCTGGGGGCACATAAGAACGATGTTGGCACAATGATCATTTATTATTTTTTCCCTTTAGAGCAGGGCACTTCATATGAAAAGGGTCACCGTAGAAACTTCAAAAGGGGCTCATTCGATTGGAAATCGAGAGTTCTAGTGCCCTTTTTAATAGTCGAAAGTGATTTGAGGGCAACTAGCCCCCCCCCCCCACTCATCGACCCCCCAGACATCCAATAAAAATTTTGAGATAGCCATTTTGTTCAGCGTAGTTGATTTCCAGATATAGAAAATGTGTTTTTGAGGAGGACACTCCCCCACAACCCTCAGGGCAAGGGTTTTAAGTTATGCCCTGGGGGCAGATAAGGTTTTTTATAGAAGGCGTTGTCGTAGAAACTGCAAAACAGGCTCATTCTATTGGAAATAAAGGGTTATGGGAGAGCGTCCTCCTCAAAACATATTTTCTATCTAGAAATCAACTACGCTGAACAAAATGGCTATCTCAAAATTTTGAGTGCCCTTTTTAATAATCGAAAGTGATTGGAGGGAAACTAGCCCCACCCCCACGCCCTCATTCCCCCAAACACATCCAATCAAAATTTTGAGATAGCCATTTTGTTCAGCGTAGTTGATTTCTAGATAGAAAATATGTTTTTGAGGAGGACACTCTCCCATAACCTTCAGGGCAAGGGACAAAGTTATGCCTTGGGGCATATAAGGTTTTTTATTGAAATCTTCTTCGTAGAAACTTGAAAAAGACTTCTTTTGATTTAAAATTCAAAGGGCTAGTACTCTTTTTAATAGTCGAAAGTGATTTGAGGGCAACTAACCCTCCTCTCACGCCCACCTTTTCCCAAACACATACAATCAAAATTTTTAGATAACCATTTTATTCAACGTAGCTGAAAGTTTTTGAAATTAGGTCTTTAAGGATGACAACCCCTCCCCCCACAGCCCTCATGGCAAGGGTTGTAAGTTATGCCCTGGGGGCAAATAAAGTTTTTATTGAAAGCGTTGTCGTAGAAGCTTCAAAAGGGCTCATTCAATTGGGAATTGAAAGGGCTAGTGCCTTTTCTAATAGTTGAAAGTGATTGGATAGCGACTGACGCCCCTCTCACGCCCACCATTTTCCCAAACACATCCAATCAAAATTTTGAGATATCCATTTTGTTCAACGTAGTTGAAGGTTCTGGAAATTAGGTCTTTTAGGATGATAACCCCCCCCCCCAACAGCCCTCATGGCAAGGGTTGTAAGTTATGCCCTGGGGGCATATAAAGTTTTTATTGAAAGCGTTGTCGTGGAAGCTTCAAAAGGGCTCATTCAATTGGGAATTGAAAGGGCTAATGCCTTTTCTAATAGTTGAAAGTGATTGGATAGTGACTAATGCCCCTCTCACGCCCACCATTTTCCAAAACACATCCAATTAAAATTTTGAGATATCCATTTTGTTCAACGTAGTTGAACGTTCTGGAAATTAGGTCTTTTAGGATGATAGCCCCATCACAGCCCTCAGTGCAAGGGTTGTAAGTTATGCCCTGGGGCATACAAGGTTTATATGGAAAGTTGTTGTATAAATCATAGGCAGCGCAATCGCGCTGCCTAAGTAAAGAACGGGGACACTCGAGGACGAGACAAGAGACGGGGACTAAGTAAAGAGGAGGAACACTCCCCCATAACCCTCAGGGCAAGGGTTTTAAGTTATGCCCTGGGGGCATATAAGAACGATGTTGGCACAATGTATTATTTAATAATTTTTTCCTTTAGAGCAGGCCACTTCGTATCGAAGAAGTTGTCGTAGAAACTTCGAAAAGAGATCATTCAATTGGAAATTGGAGTGGCTTGTACCCTTTTTAATAGTCGATAGTGATTGAAAGGAGACTGACACCCTTTCCACGCCCACCATTTCCCAAAACACATCCAATCAAAATTTTGAGATAGCCATTTTGTTAAGCGTAGTAGATTTCCAGGTAGCAATTATGTTTTTGAGGAGGACAGTCCCCCAAAGCCCTTAGGGTAAGGGTTGTTAGTTATGCCCTGGGGGCATATAAGGTTTTTTATAGAAGGCGTTGTCGTAGAAACTTCAAAAAAGGCTCATTCGATTGCAAATTCAAAGGACTAGTGCCCTTTTTAGTAGTTGAATGTGATTAGAGGGCAACTAACCCGCCTATCACGCCCACCTTTTCCCCAAACACATCTAATCAAAACTTTGAGATAGCCATTTTGTTCAACGTAGTTTTAAGTTCTGGAAATTAGGTCTTTGAGGATGAAAACCCCCCTCCCCACAGCCCTTTGGGCAAGGGTTGTAAATTATACCCAGGGGGCATATAAGGTTTTTATATAACGCGTTGTCGTAGAAACTTCAAAAAGGGCTCATTTGATTGGAAATTGAAATTGCCTTTTTAATAGTTGAAAGTGAGTAAAGAGTAAACTCTTACGCCCACCATTTTCCCAAAAACATTCGATCAAAGTTTAGAGATAGCCATTTTGTTCAACATAGTTGAAAGTTCTGGAAATTATGTATTTAAGGATGACAAATCCTCCAGAGCCCCAAGGGCAAAGGTTGTAAGTTCTGCCCTGAGGGCATATAAGGTTTTTATAGATAGATTTGTTGTAAAACTTCAAATGGGGCTCATTCAATTGGAAATTGAGAGGGCTAGTGCCCTTTTTAATAGTCGAAAGTGATTGGAGGGTAACTAACCCCCCTCTCACGCCCACCATTCCTCCAAACACATCCAATCAACATTTTCAGATAGCCATTTTGTTCAAAGTAGTAGAAAGTTCTGGAAATTAGGTCTTTGAGAATGACACCCTCCCCCCAGCACTCAGGGCAAGGGTTGTAAGTTATTCCCTGGGGGCATATAAGGTTTTTATTGAATGCGTTGTCGTAGAAACTTCAATGGGGCTCATTTGATTGGAAATTGAAAGGGCTAGTGCCATTTTTAATAGTTGAAAGTGATTGGAGAGCGACTACCACCTCTCTCTCGCCCAACATTTCCCCAAACACATCCAATAAAAATTTGAGATAGCCATTTTGTTTAACGTAGTCTAAAGTTCTGGAAATTCGGTGTTAGAGGATGACAACCACCCTAACAGACCTTATGGTAAGGGTTGTAATTTATGCCCTGTGGGCATATAAGGTGTTTATAGTAAGCTTTGTCGTTTCCAAAAAGGCTCATTCAATTGGAAATCGAAGGCCTAGTGCCTTTTTTAATAGTCGAAAGTGATTGGAAGGCTTGACAATTTTATAGTAAAGATCGATGTGGGTATAATGTATTATTTTTTGTTGTTGTTGTTGTTTAGACCAGGGCACTTCGTATCGACGGAGTTGTCGTGGGAACTTCGAAAAGGGCTCATTCGATTGAAAATAGAAAGGGCTGATGCCCTTTTTAATAGTCGAAAGTGATTGGAGGGCAACTAATCCTCCTTCCACTCCCACCCTCCCCGCCCACCCTCCCATTTGCCCATTATGTTTAAAAACTAAATGTTGCCTTTAGATAAAATCAAAATGCACTGTGATAATGCCAATTCCCAATTAGGCATCTCAGCAGTATCCCAAGAACGACTGAGGGTATTATATTCAAACTTTCGGGGCTACTTCTGCTCTTAAAATTTAACCAAATCAAAATAGCGTAAGTGTATCCAAGCTATCAAAGAAAGTAAACAGATTTTTTTGCAAATGGTATCAAGTTTTCCATTTCAGGTCAACTAGAGGAGGTATGAAATCAAATAGTACTATTTGTGTCAAGATTTTTAAAAGTGTGTAGGTTGTTAAAAATTGCTGAAAATTTTTCTCCAGCATACAAATAGCAGGCCAAACTATAGATTCTTAAAAAACGAAAAGATTTAAAGTATTATTTTCTTTTTCCCTGAAAAGACTATGTCAATATACGAGCAGAAATTAAACGAATTATGAATTAAATTAAACGAATTAAACGAATCTCGTCAAACGAACAGAAATTAATTAAAAAACTTTTTCCACCAAATAAGTTTTTCAAAAAAAGTAAAGAACTCCATTAAATAAAAAATGAGCAAAAATAAAATCAAAGAATCTACCAAGCGTGAAACTACCACAAATCAGCATCGATAAATAAATGAAACACCAAAACGAACAGAAATTACAATAAATAACCGAGTCAAACTCAAAACGAGTAGAAATTAACATAAGTTGGGCGCAAAGCCCCTATGCCTTTCCAAGGCCAGAACAAAATTTTCATTTTACTGAAAAAATACAAATGAATGTGCATTGTCAGTTTAATATACATATACTGATATTTAGTAATCAAAATGTTAATATTATTTGATTTATTAAAGTTATAAAAGTAAAAATATCTATATTTTTTCAGTAAAGTGCAAATTTTGTTCTGGCCTTGGGAAGGCATAGGGGTTTATTTGAGGGGTATTATTGGAAAAATTTTCACACAAATTGGCTTGGAAATAATTAATCTTAAAAGGCTGCTTTAAGCTGCAAGGTAACAAAAAAAATTTTAATTGACAGTAAAAATTGTCATTTTCCCGCGCATTTTTCTTCTTTCTTACTTTTGTTGAAGATGACTTCCACACATCAGGATAGAGTGGGGGGGAAGCATGGTCTGGAGGGGAAAATTTTCCCCTCCCAAATCAACTATATGCTCTGCTTAAATACTAATGACTTTGAGCTGACTGCGTAATTTCATGCTGAAATTTTTTTTTCCAAATGTCTCGAATAACTAGCATGTATTATAAACATAAAAGTATATTTTTGGAATAGGAAAATGGAAGAAAAATAACCATAAAGAAAAAAATGAAAGCAATATTTATGTGCGCAGACAATTTTTCGCCCCTATATTAGAAAAACTGCTCTTTTTTGTGGAAAAAATGCTCCAAGAGTACTAAGTTTTCTCAAAAGTGTTACCGCCACAGAAAAGCACTACCCATGGCAAGTTTAATTTTTTTATCAAAAACAGCTGTTTTCTGTTTTTACCAAAAAACAGATCAGAAACAGAAACAGGTATTCTGTTTTTTGTTGACCTGTTCTGTTTCTGTTCTGTTTTATTCAAGCCCTGTTTATTTTTTTTCTGTTTCTTCAGAAAAACAGAACAGTGCCCATGCTTAATCCCAATGCTGTTGGGTGAAAATTGTAATCCGTCTTTTACTGGAAATCAACAAGTCTTGAAACAGTTAATGTTGAGTCAAATCTCTTCGCTTTAATCTTTTATGCAGCTTGTCGTTTTCTTTATCTTCTTGCTTGGATTATCATGTCTTGTCTTTCGCATAATCTCATTACCTGAATTAAATCCCAGGTCCACCAGCAGGTTCCTGCTGCTAGGAGAGTAAGGAGCGACCCGGCTCAATGGTAACCGAAACTCTAAAAAACGGAATTTTGATGCCAAAGATACATCAAAAGAATCAGATCTAAATTCTGATTTCAAATATATAAGTTTCATCAAGTTTAATCTTACCCATCAAAAGTTACGCGCCTGAGAAAATTTGGCTGATTTTCAAAAAAAGGGGGAAAAACCCCCTAAAAGTTATAGAACCTTAATGAAAACCACACCATCATATTCAGCGTATCAGAGAACCCTACTGTAGAGGTTTCAAGCTCCTATCTACAAAAATGTGGAATTTTCCATTTTTCCCAGAAGAAAGATCACGGATGCGTGTTTTTTTTTCAGGGTAATCGTATTGACCCAGCGGTCCTAGAATATCGTAGGAGGGCTCATTGGAACGGAAATTAAAAGCTCTAGTGCCCTTTTTAAGTGACCAAAAAAAATGGAGGGCAACTAGGCCCCCTCCCACGCTCATTTTTTTTCTCAAAGTCACCCAATTAAATTTTTGAGATAGCCATTTTGTTCATTATAGTCGAAAATCTAGTAAATATGTCTTTTAGGATGACTTAATCCCCCACAGTTCCCAGGGGAAGGGCTACAAGTTACGAACTTTGCCCATTGCTTACATGTTGTATTGGTTATTGGGAAGTATACAGTCATTTTCAGGAAGGATTTTTTTCTGGTGGGGGGGCTGGAGGAGGGGGTTACTCGGGAGAATCTTTCCGTAGAGGATGTTTCTTTGGGGTAAGGGACATTTCTATGAAGGGGGTGCCGGATTTCCAAGCATTATTTAAAAAACGATCAGAAATTAAATTAAAAAAAAAACAAGTTTTTTCAACTGAAAGTAAGAAGCAACATTACAACTTAAAACAAACAGAAATTATTACGAATATGAGGGGGTTCTCCCCCAAGTCAATACCTCGCTCTTTACGCTACAGTTTTTTTTAGTGCTTTCAAAAGAGCTATCTATTCTAATTAAACGGCCTTTGTGATTCAGGGGTTTGTGAATTAATTTTTTTTTTAACTTTTAACGTAAAGAGCGTGGTATTGACTAAGGGGAGAACCCCCCTCATATACGTAATAACATATACGTAATAAAAAAAAAACAAAAAAAAAACAAGCAATACGGCTCAATAGTAATCGAAACTTTTAAAAACGGAAATTTGATGTCACTAAATGTATCAAAAGAATGGGCTTATAATGCTGATTCTAAATATACAAATTTTACTAAGTTTAGTATTACTCATCAAAGGCAACGAGCCTGAGAAAATTTACCTGATTTTTTAAAGAGGGGGGAAACATCCCCTACAAGTGAAAGAATTTTAATGAAAATCACACCGTCAGATTCAGCGTATCAGAAAACCCTATTACATAGATTTCAAGCTCATATCTGCAAAAATTTGCAACTTTGTATTTTTTGCCAGAAGAAAAATATACGAATATAGAAGCTCGTTACGTAAGTTAATTTGTAAATTACGTCAGAACCAAATTTAGAGACAGTCATTCAGCAAAAGAAAAGTAAAATTTTTATGCAAATTTTGTTTACTTATTCAATGACGGTGAGCCAAAATAAAAGCTGCATTAACTAAAAAACGACAAGAAATTAAATAAAAAAACAAGTTTTTTAAACTGAAAGTAAGGAGCGACATTAAAACTTAAAACGAACAGGAATTATTCCGTATATGAAAGGGGCTGTCCCCTCCTCAACGCCTCGCTCTTTAAGCTAAAGTTTTTTTTTGTTTTAAAAAATTAAGTTGTGAGACAGAGTCAAATTTTAGCGTAAAGAGCGAGGCGTTGAGGAGGGGACAGCCCTTTTCATATACGGAATAATTTCTGTTCGTTTTAAGTTGTAATGTCGCTCCTTACGTTCAGTTTAAAAAACTTGTTTTTTTTTTTATTTAATTAAGCTAAGAAATGACATCGTTACAATATCGAATGATATAATTATGATGTAGAAATGATTTAGTTTGATCTCAAATCCTCCGTTTCAGAAGGAGAGTCTCATCACCACTGTATTGGGGTAACTATACATGCCTTGCTATAGTACGAGTGAATCTCTACATGTTGGCCATTATCCTAACACGAAAAAATTTACAAGACCTAGCATTCTTCGAGCCTGTAAAGCAGTGAGCAATCTACTTTCTTGTTGGGGTAAGATAAATATATCTTACAGCATTTCAAATTACAGCTAAGCTTGGTGCAAAAACGAGCTAATAAACAGAATGAAAATCTCCAATCTTCCTGTTAATAATTAAAAGTTAAACAGAGGTCAGTTAAGACATTAGAACCGTGAGAAAACAAGACATCAAAACGATGAAGTGACAAAATCAACAACAGTGTCACGAAACAAGCAATCACGCGAAACCAGTATATTAAAAGCTCAAAATAAAAAACTAAATAAATATAGCCAGTATGAAGCTATCTTAAGGATATTTTGACTGAAAATGAAACTCCAAATTAACTTGTAATTCTTGAAAAGAACCGAGGCAAAAGGAGGGTTGAAAAGATACAAAAATTTTGTTTTAAATGCTAATACCTAAGGAATTAGAACAATGAAAGAAACAGATATTTGAGGATTTCACTTGAGAATTAAATAAAACTGGCGCCAAGGACAGTAACGTGTTACCCACTGGCATTAAACAACTTAAATATCTATGAAAAAAAGCAGCTGATGTGCTGCTAACAGCACAGAGTATTAAAAAAAGAATGTAACTAAAGCGCCAACGCATAGACAGCTCTAGGGGTTCTTCGGTAATTTTAGATGATGTTGGTAAGTTTTTTTTTCTTTTTAAAGTTTAGCTTTTCCTACTGACAATTTTGAGTTGCCAATCTTAACGCTGTAGTTCAGACGCGCAGGATTTGGACAAATCCTTTAAGGATTTTATCACTGTTTTCAATTCTTCGGTTGCCCCGTATGGTTGTTGGGAAAATCACAAAGGTATTTAGAGCCTTCCCCTAAATTAAAAAAAAAAATAATAATGAAAAAAAATATGATACCCCCTTTTATTTTAGACAACAGGCCACATATCCACAAAGGAGAATTAATAAAGTCTTTTTATCACGGGCAAACAGGGAACTGTTATCTAAATTAAACACGATTTTACCAGCCTGAGCCACGAGTCTTTTATTCTGGTCCAAAAAAGAAATGAGTCGAATATTCGACCTTACAGATATACTTTTCGTCAGGTGAACATTGAATGTGGCGGCCAAAGTGAAGTTCGACTCCATTCAGAACCTAATTTACCATACTCTTTGACTTAATGCTTTAAAAAACAATTGTATTTTTCAAAAAGAATTTGGAAAGAAGGAAAATAAAGTTTATATCCAGAAACGGACATATTTTTAATCCTGTTGGCAATCACGCGCGGGAACCGTGCGAATATTAAAAGGGGGAGGGGGATATGGCTGCTTGTTTTGCGATAATTCAAAGGGTGCTATGTTAAGCAACATAAACTGCAAATTGGGGGCAAAAACTTGAAAAAAATTGGGGTTTTTTGATCAGTACATGAATTAAGGAACAGTCAATCAAACAGATGCTTTTGACCTCCAATACAAGGCAAAGTCACTTTTGATAGCAACAGATTTAAAGCCAACTGCTTCTGCAGGTGCGAAAAAGATGAAACACCAGTTTAGAAAAAAAACAAGCATCTTGACAATCGCGAGGAACTGGAAGAGACATGGAAATAGCATACTAAATTTAGTAGGTAAAAATCTTGAGTTCGACAAGAGAAAGGTTATGTAACGCCTCTTGAACTACCAGAGTCATCTTGATCATGCCCCAAACAACGTCCCTAGTATACAACAATGATTTGGTTACTATCAAAGTTGACTTAGACTACGTCCCACCTGCGTTCCTGGTACTCTACAACAGCACTTTTCCTTCTTCTTGCCCTTTCTCTTCTTCATGTTCAAGAAACCTTAAAGAAAAATAAAACTAACGTAATCGTAAACGAGTACCGGTTCAATTCCAAACACCGACGAATGCTTCCTCTTCTAGCCTGCTTGATATTCAAACAGCATAAATAGCCAATGGGTTTTAAGATTCTATGAATATTCTTTAGCACACACTTCACGTAGATCGATTGGCTTGGACGTGCTCTAAACTAACAGCAAATACAAATGAGAAATCATGCTCAAACTTTTGAATTCCAATGAAGACAACTAATAACCCGCCATTCCTTTCAAAAATTAATGAAATATATTTAGAAAGCGAAACAAAACCACTCTCTTTCTTTTTTTAAGGAGGGGGAGGGGTATAAATTACAACACATAAAATATGTTTTAGTTTAAATTTGTGTCCCGTGTTTCCTTGAGATGCTCTTTGAAGCTTAAAAAAATTCAAAGGAACATTTTCGTACATGACCTTTTTCTAATTCTTTGTGCTTGCAAGTTTAGGACTGTCTTGGCTGGAATCCATACGAAAGTCAGGGTTAGGTGGCATTGTAAGTAAATGCAAGCAATATCTGATAAGAATATTTTTGCGTTCTGGACTGGAAAATGTCTGCATTTGTATATATTTGTTTGATCGGGTTTAGTTTAACTCGTTTTATAAACAGTGATGAACTCACTAACAAAAAATCTCAAGTCATCTCCAAAATTCAACCGTTTCAAAGCGCTACTTTTTTTGCAAAAGATTTCATAGAAAAGGGAGTGCGAATTATTAGAAGTGCTAACGGAATGACGAATCACCCCAATATGCGCATCTACAGACAGTCTATTACGCAACTATTACTCCCATCCAAAAACACTGATTATTTCAGTAGAACTACCCAAAGTGCAATGATTTAATTATTTTGTTCCCTTGTTTATAAGCAGTTAACTTTTCTGCGTCATCCTTTCCAGGAGCGGATATAGAATTAGGAATTAGGGGGGGGGGCACCAACGAAATTTGGCTCACCTCCTGGCCTGGAGATGATGCCTCAGACTTTGATATGAGAGTAAACCCCTCTAAGTTCATGATAATGCCAATATGTTTGCTTAAAGCCTCGCCCCGTCGGAAATCTCCCCCTGGGAAATTTCTGTATCCCCCTTTAAATTACTTTAAGTGGGATATCCATGTTAAAGATATCACCCATAGAGCTAATGTATCTATCTCCCTACTTAACCTCCTAAATAAATTTAGCAGGCCACATCCCCCTTCCTTGAGGAAGAGGAAGAATTTATGGTACTGTTGGACAAAACGGACTCTTTTATATAGTGCTAGTTTGGTTAATACTAATGAAATAAAATAAAATAGGATGAATATATAATAGCTTACAAACAAATTGGGGCTATATATTTGCACATTAGGGGGAGGGCAAAGCATAGCATATATTAAATACGTAACCTAACCTAACCTAGGTACCTTTTCCACCACCCCCCCCCCAAAACCCCCCAAAACAACACTTTTAATATCTTATACACAACTAAAACCACGCTATACATTGTATTTCTCTACAGCGGTGTCTTGAATCATCCCGTTAAAACGGGTTTTTCGTCGCGTCTCCAGTTTGACATTCCATATACAGAAGATAAAAGAGTCCGTTTAGTACAGCAGTACCGAATTTATACTTCCTTTGTCCGAAGGCATTTCGAATTCAAATATGTTTGTCCAGTTTGGTACACTGGTATCTCTCGCGAAGAATCAGAAAAAATTGAAGCCATACCAAAAAGAGCCCTGTGAATAATTTTCAAGGAGGGTAAGGTGCCATACTCTCTGCTTCTAAGAAAAGCTAGGTTGGAATCCTTTTAGCGCAGGAGTTACGTTGTGCCTCCGTTTTGCAAAAAATGCAATAGCAAACTCTCGCACAGAAAGCATTTTCTCCAAACGTTACTCCCCATCCAGATCCCGGCCGCCTCGAGTTGTTTCTGAACCCACTCCTATTTTGTCCCCCATTCGCTGCTTCACCTCCAGATATGAAAAAAAAACTTCGTCCCCTTCATTACAGAAAAAATAAATAAAATATCCAGCTAGTTTCTCTTCTTCTTTTTTTTTTAATTGTGACTATGGTGCTAACCGGGGTTTTGGTATTTACTCGCTGGTTTTGCCCCCCTCCCTTTTTTAGAGTGTCCCTTTTAACTTTTTATGTGTTTATTTTATTTTAGTTCGACCAATTTTTATATTCAATTTTTAATTGACATTTTTCAGTTAAATTACTTTTAAATTCATTTTTCAGTTAATGACATTTTTCCTTCTAATTTTTCTTTTTTCGTTTTCGTTTCGGCATGATTTGTCAGTTTTACAGTTCTTCTGTTTTTTTATGATATTTTTGACTCTGAAATTCGAATTCAGCCCTTTGTGGCTAGTGACAGTGATTTTTGAAAAAAATATCTTATCTAATCTCACCCTGGATCTCCCCCTGACCCTTTATATGCCTTTTGAGGACCGCTGAGAGAAATATCGAGATCTTTTGACTTTAGTGTATCCAGGTTCACTTGGATTTTTTAGCTAATTTTATATAGTTGAGCCTGAGAGTCAATCCCATGCTAACTTATTTATTGACCTACCCTGTAGAACAATTAAAAAAACTATATGAAGAAAATTCTTTCGACTCCCCAACGATGATATTGTCATATTACCGGGAAGATAAATGAAAAATACCAACAGACTATTCAAATAGACAAGGGCGCACAACAGTCTAATTGATTACAAAAGAAGAACATTGCCGAGAAATTCACAAAACACTATTTAAAAGAATAAGTGCCTGTTAAATGACTAGTTCTCACCCTCCATTCCAAAACAACTCCATCTAGTTGGCCATCAAACGACGCTGAGATAACGAGCATCCTTTATTTTGCAAATTAAACTATGAACTTTTAAAGAAACAGAGATTTTTAATGACCCGAACATAATGAGACGAGTCATGAAATAAGTTTCTCTTTTCATGATGTCTATTAAAGTAGCCAAGAACATTTCTTTCATGTTCAGGTGGTCTAAATGGTACTTAACGAGGTTCTTCTATATCATTTGATTGGATATTCTCTAATTTAAGTTTTTATTTTCACTGTTAAAATGGCCTATGATATAATCTTAGAAATGAAAGTCATTATGGAGCTTTTGAAATAAGGTAACTATACTTTCAAAACACCTGTCTATTCTTCTTCTTCTTCTCTTTTGACCTCAAACGTTTGATAGACTTCGAAGTCCTACTGAATTAGCAGTTCATTTGTTGACCAGAGCGTCCACAGCTAACATCTCTCGATTTTATTCGTTTGATAACGTAGATACAATGATGCAAACCGACAAGATTAACAATGTGAATTTCAAACAACAGGGCGACTAACACTAATTTTAAATAATTTCTATTTCTAGACCAAACATCTAACCGAGAATAACCGAGAAAACCGAAGAATACTGCAGAAGAGCGAGGTACATAATGAACATATAATTATTTTGACGTTGCCTTATGTAATTTCAGATTTGCAAGGAGTGCTTTTAGAGCTGTTGAATTAGAACATGTTGAATGTCATTGCTTATTTCTAGCAAGATGCCAGGTCTTTTTGAGGGAATTTTATTCCTGTTTCTAAAATCATGCAAATTTTCATATGTTATTAGCTTTTAATCAGCATTAGAATGTGATTACTAATAAGTAATTTGATATAATCTGGCTTTTGGTCAACATTACAATGCTAAGTAAAAAACTCTGATCTCTCATAAAGGTTTTCTTGTTGTGTTTATGAATCTGTCAAAAATAACATTTTTTGATGTTAGAAAATCCAAGACCATATGAGGCACATTGAAATTTATATGGGCTATAATGCAAGGTTTAGGTCATTTTTAATTACAAAATTTTGTCTCAAAAAGAAGAAAACCAATTATATTACAACTAACAACGAGCACATCATTTTTTACACATAAAATCCTTTTCCAAATATCAAAACATACATATCGGTGAAGAAATTTGCTTTCCTGCATTTTTTTTCCTTTTTTAAATAGATGTTAAGCTGGCAGAACTGAACTGAAACACACCAGGCGACTATATCAAAATCAGATATGGTTCAGCTTTCACAAAAGAAAAAAAACGAGCCAAGCTTTCAGCTAGAAAAGGCGTGACCGATATTAAAAAGCTGCTAAGCTGTGGAAATGAACAATGGTAGTTACTCCTTGAACTTAAATTAAAGAGTGCTGTTGGTAGCCTCCGATTTACAAAAGGTCACGTGGAGAACCATCTCTACCCATAAAAAACACCTTAACACGCAACGTCATGACTTGATACGAATTAAAAAACGGACATCAACTCTGAAAGACACTCCAAGCGACATAATCAAAAGGAACCCTCGAGGTAGACTGGAATGAGATGTTAATTAAGTTAGCTAAACACAAGAGTAACTTGTTTCAAAACAGCAACATGAAGTTGTATCTTCAAGGTCTTCTGTTTTAGTGTTTCTTTCGATTCGCGTATCTACTTACTACTCCTTTTAAAGATCCAGAGACCTTTAGAAATATGCAAGTGATAATTTGTGGAATTCCTGGAAACGTGATTAAAAATCTACTTTACGAACAATCTGGTCTAGGTTACGCGATCAGATACAAGTTTATGATGATATTAAATAAAAAAAACAAGTTTTTTTTAACTGAGAGTAAGGAGCGACATTAAAACTTAAAACGAACAGAAATTATTCCGTATATGAAAGGGGCCGTCCCCTCCTCAATACCTCGCTCTTTACGTTAAAGTTTTTTATTGTTTTAAAAAATAAAGTTGTCTGACAGATTCAAACTTTATCGTAAAGAGCGAGGTATTGAGGAGGGGACAACCCCTTTCATATACGGAATAATTTCTGTTCGTTTTAAGTTTTAATGTCGCTCCTTACTTTCAGATAAAAAAAACTTGCTATTCTTTATTTAATTTCTGAACGTTTTTGAATTAATGCAGCTTTGATTTTGGCTCACCGTACATGAATAATTAAAACAAAATTTGTATATTAATTTTACTTTTTTGGCTAAATGGCTTTCTCAAAATTTTGTTCTGACGTAACTTACGTAACGAACTTCTATATTCGTATGTTTTATTACGTATATTAGGAGTTTGCCTCCTAGTCAATACCTTGCTCTTTACGCTAAAGTTGGGGAAATTTGTTGTTACGCTAAAGTTGGGGATTTTGTTGGTGTTTCCTCACATGCTTGAGCACAGAAAATGTTCTGAAAAACATGTTAGGATGGGCTTGTTCAAATCACTTAAAAAGGCAAAATTATTTAGTTTTTGATAGTAAGAAGTGTTTTATCTTCTTTTGTATTAATCCGTTTGTTTCGAGAAAATCCTTCAGAATATAGATCCAAGAGTCCAGCAAGCGCTTATTATGCTAAAGCCTAAAAAAAAAATGTAGAAAGTGGACTTGGTTTCTGGAACGCTCATAAACATTTTGATCACGAACCTATATTTAAATTAGAAGCGAAAAAATTACTTGAAACCTTGCATAGCCCCCGGCGAAATCGTCTCCTAGAGACATGAGCACAAAAACTAGTTTCGATGGCGATTTAAAAAACACAAAACCAAGTTAATTATTTTTAAAATATAACAAAAATATATCAAAAGCATAACTGTCTTGACGTTTCATAGTGCAAGGGGGTCCAGAGGTGGTTTCAGGACGGGACAGAGGGAGCACTTGCCCCGGGCGCAGAAATTTTGAGGCCGCAAAATTTCAAATAAATAATTTAACGTGTACAATCATTTTGTAATTTTTAAAAGCTTATCTTTATTTAAAAAAAAAGTAAAGGGCATAGTTGGCAGTAAGTATAAGCAAAATGAATTGGAAATTGCCTTTTACCACATAAAGAAAAGAAATTCAGATTTAAATAAATGATAAAATTTGTTAATAAATGATGATTTTGTTAAATTTGGCCTGAAATTTTTTTTTTGGGGGGGGGGCAGGGGAGAGGGGCGGTAATTAAGATTTAGCCCCGGGCACAAGAAAGACCAGAACCGCCACTGAGGGGGTTCCAAGGCACCAACTCTTCATTTTCCGACACTGGCAGATCCAGGGAGACCCGGGGGCCTGGTACCCCCCCCCCCCAAGATTTCCTGGTGCCCTCTTTCCCTGTTTTTTTTTCTTTTTTCACTGTTTTTTAGAATAAATTTGTCAATTTGGTCTATTACTGGCACCTTTGTCACACACCCCCCCCCCAAGATTTTGCTCATTGGCGCACTTGTCACATTGCCTCCCAGGTTTTGCTCTAAATCTTCCCCTGTTTGCCGATACGGTATGAATCAACCTTAAAAAGTAATATCTCTATCCAGGGGGCGCCTATCTGAAAGTATCCCACTTTCAGGTGATTTCAATCTTGTACTATACGAATCAACCTTGAAAATTCATCTTCCCATCCAGGTGGGTGCCACTTTCAGAAATCACGTACAACAGGTGGCGCATGGCAAGCGTGACGGAAGTGTGCCAGGTGTATCAGAAACTGTGCCAAGCATGGCAAACCTGGGTGACACACGTGACGTTCTGAGATATACACCATGTGGCAGAAAGTGGACGCCCCTCGCTCCCCATATCAGGGAAGAAAACAGTAACAGGGCTTTAAAAAATGATTTCGGTTCAGTTCTAATCCAGACTACGTTAACGTCTATTTATGAATAATATACAGTATGTTCCATACTTTTCAAAACATTTATTCGGCACTAATGTTCTAAAAATCCTACAAAAACCATAATATTAAATCGAGTATCTGTGTATAAAAAGATTTGAGATTTTATATCAAACATATCCAACATTAAAATACTAAACAGCATTGTTTTTACAAACAAACCATGTGAAGAAAACCAATGATATCACTTATTAGCTACTATCAGAGACGCCTGATAAGTGAATCTTGCAACATCAAACAAAAACATATCAACCCCAAAAAGGTATTTGAGCGTCAATTACGAGACAATCAAAGTAACCTTCAGGCATGGTTAGTGACTTCAAAAAAAATTGGGTGCCAATTTAGGATATTAATGTAAAAAAGTGTTTTACTTGCTCCTTATTATCTACAGATTTGCAGACCATTTTGTTCTTTATTGTCAGTTTTAAGCAGTATAAATAATATGGTAGCAAAGGATAAGTTGATATAAAAATATTATTACTATGCAATAAATAATAATCAACAAAAATAAGGGTCTTCCTATCCCTTAGTGGTCACGAGGAAAAAATTGTGGTATAAAATAGTTTGTTTTCATGGGTTTGATCCTCGCCCTTATGAAAACCCTCAGAGCCCCCCCCCCAAAGCCACCAAGGGCTAGAACTATGCATCAACGCTCCTTCTTTATTTTATTTCGGTTCATATTATAACTGTTTGATGGCAACTGCAATCAAAGAAAAAACAGCGCAATGACGTAATATAACGTTAATAACATTAACGCCAAACAAACGTTTGCCTATTAGTGTACCTTAATAACTCCCGACCTGGACATATAAAGTGTTTTATACCTAATACCTCGAGATTGTAAGATCATTCTGGGATCAAATTAGTTCTATCAAAATGAGCTTATCTACCTTCATCGACGCCTTGACGTTTCTTACTCAGAATTCGAATTTTTAAAGTTCCACAATTACTCATAGCAATACAGATATTTGAATTCATATAAAATTTATGGATAATCAAAAAGGTAGAACAGATGGATTTTTTTTTTTAATACCAGAGATTATATTTTTCGTACTATTTTTGAGACTGAAAAATGTAAATCTACAGCAAAACCGAGGCCCAATCCAGGGGGAGGAGGGCTAAGGGTTTGGAATCCTCCCGAAATTGTTTGTCCGACTCGTAAAAACGAAACAAAAATGAGAATTTGTATGCGTTTTTTTTAGTTTTTTGTATCCCCTACCCCCCCCCCCCCCTTACAAAAAAATCCTGGATAAGTTCTTGAGCAAAACATGTAAAAGTTGAAACACTGGTCTATCCCTTCAAAAAACAATCAATAAAGATCGTATTTCATTTGCTAAATGGACGGTCTGCGGACTGTCAGCTGGAGAACAACTTGCATAATTTCTTGTCCAGCTTACAAACAAAAGGAAAAAAAAGAAAATACTTTGAAGTGCTATCTGCAAAAACTCATCCATCTAATTCGTTGGTTTAAACTTGACGAACAGGTCAAACAAGATCTTCTTTTTTTCATCACAAAATCGCAAAAGTACTTGGGCAATATAAATCCAACCCTGTGGCTATCAATTCCGATCCAAAATCAGATTTAAGAAGGACAATCTAATGACTAACCGCATAAGCGCAAACCTGCAATTAATCTCCGGCCAAATTAGGGGTATAGTATTGGTCAAATATTTAGCTAAATGGTTATATACAGTATGGTTAACTAATTATATATAGGCAATCTTAATATTAGAGAAAGAGATTACTACAGAAACTTTTCTTGTCAAAAAAAAACGTTAGAAACTAACCGATACTTCTTAGGATATTAGATAAATTAAAAAAAATATAACATTAGGAAAACATGTCTACAAAGTTTAAGAAAACGTTTTCAATAATTTATCTTCATTTCATTTTCCTACTGATTTCTTTTTACTTAACATTTCTAGATCTTGTACAATTACTACTACTAACAAATCAACACATCACTAGACCGCCTGATCCTAACACAAAAGGACACACTGTTGAGAGCCTAACTTTATGCTCCCTTTCATGAGGTTCTCACTTCCGCTGAATTATTATTAACTCTGCCCGTTTCGTTCTACGACATCAAGCTTTTTGTTTTCTCATCACTGGATTGCCATAAAGCCCGATTTTCGGTGTTTATGATTCTTCATTTGTAAAACATATCTAGCCTCATTAACATTTCTTTCATTATCATAGGCAGCGCAATAGCGCTGTCTAAGTAAAGAACGATGTTGGCACAATGTATTATTTTTTTTTATTTTTTTATTTTTTTTTATCCATACCCGGGCGCTTCGTATCAAAGGAGTTATCTTAGAAACTTCGAAAAGGGCTAATTCGATTGGATATCGGAGTGGCTAGTGCGCTTTTTAATAGTCGAAAGTGATTGGAGGGCAACTAGCCCCCCCCCCACCCCAATCATTCCCCCAAACACATCAAATCAAAATTTTGAGATAGTCATTTTGTTCAGCGTAGTTGATTTCCAGATAGAAAATGTTTTTGAGGAGGAAACTCCCCCACAACCCTCGGGGCAAGGGTTTTAAGTTATGCCCTGGGGGCATATAAGGTTTTTATACAAGGCGTTGTCGTAGAAACTCCAAAAAGGCTCATTCGATTGGAAATTCAAAGGGCTAGTGCCCTTTTTAATAGTCAAAAGTGATTGGAGGGCAACTGCCCCCCCCCCGCCCATCATTCCCTCATACACATCCAATCAAAATTTTGAGATAGCCATTTTGTTTAGCGTAGTTAATTTCCAGATAGAAAATATGTTTTTGAGGAGGACACTCCCCCACAACCCTCGGGGAAAGGTTTTTAAGTTATGCCCTGAGGCCATATAAGAACGATGTTGGCACAATGTATTATTTATTTTTTTTTTCCTTTAGAGCAGGGCCCTTCGTATCGAAAAAGTTGTCGTAGAAACTTCGAAAAGGGCCCATTCAATCGGAAATTGGAGTGGCTTGTGCCCTTTTTAATAGTCGAAAGTGATTGGAAGGCAACTAACACCCCTTCCACGCCCACTATTTCCCGAAACACATCCAATAAAAATTTTGATAAAGCTATTTTGTTCAGCGTAGTTGATTTCCAGATAGAAATTATGTTTTAGAGGAGGACACTCCCCCACAGCCTTCAGGGCAAGGGTTGTAAGTTATGCCCTGGGGGCATATAAGGTTTTTTATAGAAGGCGTTGTCGAAGAAACTTCAAAAAAGGCTCTTTCGATTGGAAATTCAAAGGGCTAGTGCCCTTTTTAATAGTCGAAAGTGATTGGAGGGCAACTAACCTCCCTCTCACGGCCACCTTTTCTCCAAACACATCCAATCAAAATTTTTAGATAGCCATTTTATTCAACGTAGTTTTAAGTTCTGGAAATTAGGTCTTTGAGGATTACAACCCCCCACAGCCCTCAGGGCAAGGGTTGTAAGTTATGCCCTGGGGGCATATAAGGTTTTTATAGAACGCGTTGTAGTAGAAACTTCAAATAGGGCTCATTCTATTGGAAATTAAAATGGTTAGTGCCCTTTATAATAATTGAAAGTAATTGGAAGGCAACTAACACCCCTTCCATGCCCACCATTTCGCCGAACACATCCAATCAAAATTTTGAGATAGCCATTTTGTTTCACGCAGTTTAAAGTTCATGAAATTATACTTTTCAGAAGGGCACTCCCCCCAGAGTCTTCAGGGCAAGGGTTATATGTTATGCCCTGTGGGGATATAAGTTTTTATTAAAATCTTTGACGTAGAAACTTCAAAGCTCATTTGATTGGAAATTCAAAGGTCTAGTGCCCTTTTTAATAGTCGAAAGTGATTTGAGGGCAACTAACCCCCCTCTCACGCCCACCTTTTCCCCAAACAAATCCAATCGAAATTTTTAGATAGCCATTTTATTCAACGTAGTTGAAAGTTTTGGAAATTAGGTCTTTAAGGATGACAACCCCTCCCCCCACAACCCTCGGGGCAAGGGTTGTAAGTTATGCCCTGGGGCATGTAAAGTTTTTATATAAAGCGATATTGTAAAAACATCAAAAAGGGCTCATTCAATTGGAAATTAAAAGGACTAGTGCCCTTTTAATAGTAGAAAATGATTGGAGGGCAACTAACCCCCCTCTCACGCCCACCATTTCCCCAAACACATCCAATCAAAATTTTGAGATATCCATTTCAACGTAGACGAAAGTTCTAGAAATTAGGTGTTTTAGGATGATAACCCCCTCAGAGCCCTCAGTGCAAGGGCTGTAAGTTATGCCCTGGGGGCATATAAGGTTTATATAGAAGGTTGTTGTAGAAATTTCAAAAAGTTTGGAAATTGAAATTCCCTTTTTTAATAGTTCAAAGTGACCGGAGAGTAATTGACCCCCCTCCCACGCACACCATTTCCCCAGACACATTCAATCAAAGTTTAGAGATAGCCATTTTGTTCAACGTACTTCAAAGTTCTGGAAATTATGTATTTAAGGATGAGAAACACCCCAGAGCCCCCAGGCCAAAGTTTGTAAGTTATGCCCTGGGGTCATATAAGCTTTTTTAGTTATAGTTGTCGTAAAAACTTCAAAAGGGGCTCATTCAATTGGGAATTGAGAGGGCTAGTGCCCTTTTTAATAGTCGAAAGTGATTAGAGGGTAACTAACCACCCTCTCACGCGCACAATTCCCCTAAACACATCCAAAGAAAATTTTCAGATAGCCATTGTGTTTAACGTAGTAAAAAGTTCTAGAAATTAGGTCTTTGAGGGTGACAATCCCCCCCCCCCAGCCCTCAGGGTAAGGGTTATAAGTTATGCCCTGGGGGCATATAAGGTTTTTATTGAAAGCGTTGTCGTAGAAAATTCAAAAGGGCTCATTTGATTGGAAATTGAAAGGGCTAGTGCCTTTTTTAATAGTTGAAAGTGATGGGAGAGCGACTAACGCCCCTCTCACGTCCACCATTTTCCCAAACACATCCAATCAAAATTTTGAGATAGCCATTTTGTTTAACGTAGTTGAAAGTTCTGGAAATTATATCTTAGAGGATGACAACCACCCTCACAGCCCTTAGGGTAAGGGTTGTGATTTATGCCCTGGGGGCATATAAGGTGTTTACAGAAAGCGTTGTCGTAGAAACTCAAAAAGGGCTCATTTGATTGGAAATCGAAAGGCCTAGTGCCCTTTTTAATAGTCGAAAGTGATTGGAAGGCTTGAAATTTTTATAGTCAAAATCGATGTGGGTATAATGTATGATTTTTATTTTGTTGTTGTTGTTGTTTAGACCAGGGCACTTCATGTCGATGGAGTTGTCGTAGGAACTTCGGAAAGGGCTTATTTGATTGAAAATAGAAAGGGCTGATACCCTTTTAAATAGTCGAAAGTGACTGGAGGGCAACTAATCCCCCTCCCACGCCCACCCTCCCATTTGCCTTTATTATTAAAAACTAAATGTTGCCTCAAGATTAAATCAAATGCTGATGATTTAAGTATCCTAGATGAAAGTGCGAGCAAAATGAATGAAGTTTTAGAGGTTTTGCGAGTTCAGGGTGCTAGAATTGGTTTTGAAAATTAATGTTAGGAAGACTAAGTCACTAAGGCTAGGAATAAGTGAAGATGAAAAGGTGACGTTGGGTAATGAAAAGATTGATCAGGTGGGCAGCTTCACTTACCTTGGTAGTATTATTAGTAAAGATGGTGGGAGCAGTGAAGATGTTAAATATAGAATAGCCAAGGCTCAGGGTGTTTTTTCACAGTTAAAAAAAAGTCTGGAAGAATAGGAAGATAAGTCTGCAAACCAAGATTAAAATATTAGAAGCTACAGTGATAACAGTGGTCAAATATGGCTCTGAAGCATGGACGCTCCGAAAAGCGGATGAAGATTTGCTAGATGTTTTCCAGAGAAATTGCTTAAGGATTGTTCTGGGTACCCGGCTGACTGACCGTATTTCAAACAATAGGCTATACGAAGAATGTGGTTCAATACCGCTCTCTAGGGCTATAATGAAAGAAAGGTGGAGGTGGCTAGGGCACGTTGTGCTGAAGAAGGATGACAGATTGCCGAAGATTTTTCTTTTCGGCCAACCATCTAGGGCTAAACGGAAAGCAGGTCGTCCCCGTCTGGGGTGGGAGGACGTCATAAAGAAAGATTTAAAGGAAATGGGAACTTCGTGAGCGGGTGTAAAAAGGGAGGCTTTGAATAGATTAGGGTGGAGGAGGAGCGTGCGTAGGTGTGTTGGCCTCAGGCGGCTTGGTGGTGCGGTGAGTTGTTAGTAGTAGTAGTAATATAAAACGACCAGAAATTAATTAAAAAAAAAACTTTTTCCACAAAATAAGTTTTTCTAAGAAAAGTAAAGAACTCCATTAAACAAAAAATGAGCAAAAATAAAATCAAATAATCCACGAAGCGTGAAACTACCGCAAATCAGCATCGATAAATAAATGAAAACCAAAACGAACAGAAATTAACATAAGTTGGGCTTAAAACCCATATGCCTTCCCAAGGCCAGAACATAATTTGTACTTTACTGAAAAAAATACAAATGAATGTGCATTGTCAGTTTAATATACATATGCTGATATTTAGTAATCAAAATGTTAATACTATTTGATTTATTAAAGTTATAAAAGTAAGAACATTTATATTTTTTTTTATTTGATTATTGTTTAGATTATTTGATTTTATTTTTGCTCATTTTTTGTTTAATGGAGTTCTTTACTTTTTTGAAAAACTTATTTTGTGGAATTTTTTTTTTAATTAATAACTCTAGACAGCGAGGTCAAGTCACATTATTCATACAGCTTAGTATTGAAATACAGTCACTAAATGAGTACCTGATATTATCTGGATATTATAAACTATATCGGTATTTGTCTCTTAGCCAGTACACAATCGAGAAGTGAAGTTAGGTTAATCATAATGAAATATACTAAAATATGGTGAAAATACAATACTTTAGTAGCAAAATTATGGAAACTACAACAAAGAATTATGGTGGGGGAGCCACACATGGCGCATTGTATTAAATACCTAACCCAACCTAAATACCATCTCTATATGTTAAATATTTAAAAAAATATACCTAAAACATAGATTTCAAATGAGCCTAAGCTAATTTTCTTCGAATACTGACAGGTATAAACCGGTTACTGTCTGATTTGCAGATCCAAATTCTCGAGTGTGTACTGGCTAAGACACAAGTACCACTATATCTTATAAAATTTTTTGAGGTAATAACTGTTCAGAACCATTCTTGACATCAGCCATTACCACGGCTTTAACTATCCTCACCTTGTCTTTGAGACCTATTTTGCTATTCTTCCAAATCTTTTCAGCTGCGACAAAAACTCAACTGTGCCCTACATTCTACATTTGCATTTTCACTACAGCCACTTTCCTTACTAATAATGCAGTCTAGATAAATGAAGCTATCTACTTGATGAATTTTCTAACAACCTAATTTTTTTTACTAATTAAAGTAGCTTCGTATTCTGAATATCAATTTCCGAACGTACTCCCAGATCCTGAACCTTAAAACCACAAAAAACGCATTTCGTTCGCTAAAACTTCTACCTTACAGCACTAAAATTTGCGATTTTACCTTACTATTTATACCATCTTCTCCAATATCATTTGCCTTAGTCTAATGCATC
Source organism: Artemia sinica (assembly GCA_027921565.1). Classification (NCBI taxonomy): domain Eukaryota; kingdom Metazoa; phylum Arthropoda; class Branchiopoda; order Anostraca; family Artemiidae; genus Artemia; species Artemia sinica. Next base: position 39,222,373 of record CM051256.1, read on the forward strand.
AAAAGGTATCGGAATCAAGAGAATGCCTCTTTCCTTTGCTCAAAATCTCATTCACAATCCTCAATATCTTATCCCTATCCATTTGTATCAACCCTATTTCCAAAACTCATCTACCATAGTATGAGTCAAGGCCGTACCCAGGATTTCTTTTCGGAGGTGATTTTACTCCAAAAAAAAATTTGGGGGGGGGGGGGGTTGGTACACAAAAAAAAATATAGGATGATAGGATGACAATAGGATGACATAAGTCATCCTATTTCAAGAAAGTATCCAAGATTTTATCGAGGGGGTTACAAAAAACAACTTTAAAAAACGCATCAAAATTTGTTTATATCCATTTTTGTTATGTTTTTACGAGTCAGACAAACACTTCGTGGGGGGGTGGTCAAACCCCCTTAACCCCCCCCCCTCTGGGTACGGCCTTGCTATGAGTACATGTGGCTATTTTATTTGTCAATACCTTCTCTAACTTTTCTTGGTTAATCCTTTATTCAATTCAAAATTATAAAAATATGACAATTTTTCGTCCCATTTCCCAGACATTTATTAATATTTCACACTCCTTCAAATTGTCCAGACAACCTATTCAAAGCACTTTCTTCATGAATAATTGAGGCTGCATTCCTATCTTAAACAACATCTAATACAGGCAGATTGATTCCTCTTAATTCCTTATCGTGAAAATACTCCTTCTGTTTCTACATCTTTCTATCCGTTTTCCACATAACTATATATTTCTACATCTTTCTATCCGTTTCCCAAATTACATTACTGCATAGATTACCACTACCTTACTCTTCAAATCCAAATTCAGTCGTTCTTGGAACATTCTTCTCAAATTCTCATCCTGAAGCCCACCAAACTACCGGTATAGCAGTTATCCTTCCTAAATTCCCGCTTTGATTCAAGTTTATAAACTATTCTATTGTGATCTTTACTTTTAATATCAATAACAGCACTCCTTTATACCTTAGTCACTAAAAAAATTATTTAGAAAGCAAATAATTTGCGTATGTCAATTTCGCTTGTCGGGCCAAGCTCTGAACCATATTGAACAGGCTAGTTGAACTCCAACATGATGTTTACGTCTATCCTAAAGATCAGCTATCCACTTACTCAACGCACTTAAGAGAACAAACTGTCGTTATGCAAAGTGGCTTTCCTGTCAACATATTTGCAAAAACCGTAATTTGCATTTTAAACTTCAAAGACAGAACAAAAACACATTTCTGCAGGACATCTTGCAATATTCCCAATAATTTTTGGGTTTTGAGAAAAAACCGACAAACCAGAACGGATCACGAGAAAGATATTTACAAGCTGTTGCCAATATAAGTTAGTTAAATATAACTTTTAGTCTGAACTAATGTATTTCCATTATTACAAGGTACTTACCGCTGGGACTAGTAACTTTCTAATTTCTTCGACGGCCCTTTCCAACTTCATTTTAGAACGAATTTCAGTATCCTCGACGGTGATCAGTACGTGAAGTTCATCATTCAAATGTTCCCAATTAGGTTTTCCTCGATTCTGTTCTTCCTAAAAATGCAACTAATTCCTTAAAATCCTATATTAATCATACCATTGGTTTCTAGACCATTAAATTGTAAATTATTTTCTTGTATAACTGAGGTTACACTAAACAAAACAAAAAACGCAAAATCAAAAATAAACCACAGGAAAAAAGATACTTAAGTCGTTTGATTTAGTTTTATCCCAAATGCTGATCTGAATTTTTTTTTATATCAAATTATCTGAATTTTATGAAATTTATTTGCTTTCAAGTTTTATTTTGTCAGCTTTATCTGAATTTTTTTTGGCTAATTAATAATCAAAGCCAAACTGCAGTGTGTATTTTTTAGGGAGCTTTCTATAGTCTACAACATTGCCCATGATTCCAGCAGTGTTCAGCAAAAATTTTCACATTCTATTGAACTCCGGGAAGCAAAAGCACTACCACAAGGTAACATAGGTAATCCCAACTAGTCTAGGCAGTTGAGGTGGTTTTGATAGATAGCTAAAGAAATGGCAACATTTATAAGCGGAAACATGTCCAACATAAGGAGATATTTCCCTAATAAGATTGTACAGGAGATTAGCAAAGATAATCGTCACATTTGATCAATAAAATCTACAAAAACAAAAAACCAAAACGCCCAGAAACAAATAAGGATGTAAATCTTTTCAGAAGAATCACCTTTTTTTATTCAAAGATATATTTCAGCTTAAACCCACCCAAAACAAAATCCAAAGAATCGGTTTTTTATGTTAAGTATGCCTTAAACAGCGTTTTACCGTGATGTTTTCCATTAGATATTTTATTTAAACGTATTTTAGGCAAACGGAAAGAAGGCATTTACGACTTCTCCATTTCGAATGTGAAACTTTTATTTAATGTTTTTCCTACACATCTTCTTGTGAGGTTGAGTTTTCAAAATAATAAAGTAGATGGCCGAAGAGCATGGCGAAATCTAAGGAGAAAACGGCTGGCTGTCAAAACATCGTATTTGAAGGTTTATAAGACATATGAATTCAGAGATAAATACAAAAACATTCTGAAATTTAAAATATGAATATTTAAAATTTAAGGTCTAACCATGAGAAACAAACAGTTTTCCCGTAGAAGCTAAAGAAAAACTAAAGACGGGAATGTGATCTTCAACTGCTACAAAATGTCAAAGCAGAAATAAGAGCAAACTATCAACTACTCTCATTGTTACTGTGTTCCAGATTCTAAATAAATTACTATTAATGAATGTTTAGCTTTCAATTTATTTGCCTTTTTTCGGTCTAGATTTAGCTAAAAAGTTGATTGTGAGGTAGTAAGTTTAAAAAGGGCGGTTAAAAATCATCAACTTTTAAGCAGACCATAAAGGTAATAGAACTACTAATAATAGGAACAACCGCAGCACTAAGCCACCCGAGGCCAACACAGCTGTACATGCTCCTCCTCCACCCTAAGCTGTTCAAAGCTTCACTTTGTATCCCCAATCGTGCAGTTCAAATTTCCTTTAAACCTTTTGAAATGAACTCTTAGCACACATTCGGGAACGACCTGCTTTTTTTGCCCCATATGGATGACCAAAAAGCAAAATCTTTGAAAACCAGTCATTCTTCACCCCTAGAACGTGGACTACCCATCGCGGCAAACCTTTCATTATAGCCCTAACTAGCCAGAGGACTTTAAAGGACGTGGACTTGCCATCACAGCAAACCTTTCATTATAGCCCAAACTAACCAGAGGACTTTAAAGGTCGTGGTTGACATTTTCATACTTTTGAAACAATTGTGAAAATTTGGTTGCTAAGCTATTCTCAAAGGGAGGATCAGCTGAGCAGTGTAAATCAGGATGACAAATGTGTGATTATAATATGCGATTGAAAATACAATGCTCTGCTGATCCTACCCTTGAAAATGCATGAAAATCATCTTTTTTAGCAATTGTCTTGGAAGTGTAAATATTTCAGATACGACCTTTAAGTGTGAAAGCAGCCATATATAACACTCGTTCGCCGGTTCTTTCGCTTAGCGCATGTCAAAGTCGTTTACTTGACACCAATGCGTCATTCCCTCAAAGTCGGCATTTTCCCGAAATCATCCATTGAAATGACGCCAACCAGCCAAAACATTTAAGGTGGGTTTGATAAATACATAAACAGATGGCAAATTTAAAAAAAAATAACGAGAATCTAATATAAGGAACGATTTAGCAAAAATAGATAAGAGTAATCATTACGCAGAACATTAGTCCAAGTACTTTTCATGCACTAAAAACTGCAAAATGATATATTACGAGCTATATGCGACACAATTTATGAAATAAGTTTCGAGAGGTTAAACACTTTCAAAAGTCGTTTACTCTAGGTGACGCGCACTACGGAAGTTTACTACGCGTGTTGCTAAGTTTTACATGTGTGGAATGAAGAGGCGCGGATGGCAAAGGCATGCCGCGAGTGGAGGAACAAATGGCACCTAGGATGTCCACTACGTGGTGAAGAGTTCATGACAAGGCCGTATCCAAGGGGCCCTCCGAAATTTTGGTCCGCCTCGTAAAAAACGTAACAGAAATGAGTATAGACAAATTTTTTATGTGTTTTTTAGGTAAGCCCCCCGCCCCGAAAAAAATTCTAGATACGGCCCTGGTTAGCGATCACCTGAATAAATTTAGAAATAGTGTCTGGCTAGTTCTTTTTACTATTTGTGTCGTTTGTCGAAACCTTCTTCTTTTTAAAATTGAATTTGCGCCAAGAGGGCTCAGTTATTGAAATTAACTTTGCAAACTTTTGAACTCTTAAATATTATAATTTACACATGCTATAACTTAAACAACGACAATCCGAACGGAAAGACCTGTTGAGTAAACACTAACAACGCACATCATAAAATAATACTTTTAATTAGTCTTTCAAATCATTGAAGTGGATAATCTGATAGTGATTTGATTAGCCTCGTAAAATCTTCTGCAGGTACGTACAGAGAGAGGAGCCTCACTTCTTCCATCCAAATTCTCCCGATCCTCCCCTCAATATAAATGTCTACACATGTACCTGTTTACATACTTTAATTTCCTTTTCCTAGCGAAAAAGCGATAAAATTAGAAAAATAAGATTTTTACCCAATTTTGACACTGAATCAAATTTTGAACCGGTCTTTTTCCAGTCATTTCTTGAAACGTCCCTTTTTTCAGTATTCCAAACCAAAACATGTTCAATGTCAAGACGAAAAAAAATATTTGCATCTGGAACCTCTTGTTAAATTTGAAAGAAAAATAAGGTAAATATCCTGCTTTGAATATTAAATACAAGGTACATCTAATTAATCTTTTAAACGAGTGTCTACATTACGGTTGGCGCGCTTCATAATCTCATCGCAACTCTTTAGGCAATTCAATAAAAAAAAAAGTTTTTTTTAACTGAAAGTGAGGAACGACGTTAAAACTTAAAACGAACAGAAATTATTCCGTATATGAAAGGGGCTGTCCCCTCCTCAACGCCTCGCTCTTTACGCTAAAGTTTTTTATTGTTAAAAAAATATAGTTGTGAGAAAGTCAAACTTTAGTGTAAAGAGCGAGGTGTTGAGGAGGGGACAGCCCCTTTCATATACGGAATAATTTCTGTTCGTTTTAAGTTTTAACATCGTTCCTCACTTTCAGTTAAAAAAAAAACTTGTTTTTTTTTATTTAATTTTTGAACGTTTTTTAATTAATGCAGGTTTTGATATTGGCTCACCGTAATGAATAATTAAAACAAAATTTGCATATTAATTTTACTTTTATTTGGTGAAATGGCTTTCTCGAAAATTGTTTAATTTTATTTACGAACGTTTTTATTAGTAATAAATATACGTCACTTACGAATTAACTTACGTAACGAACTTCTATATTCATAGATTTTTAATACGTATATTAGGGGGTTTGTCCCCTAGTCAATACCTTGCTCTTTAAGCTAAAGTTCGAATTTTGTTCCAATTCTTTAAAAATGACCCCTTAATCACAAAGGCCGTTAATTAGAATAAATAGCTCTAATGAAAGTACCACAAAATCTTCGGCTTAAAGAGCGAGGTGTTGACTAGGGGGTGAACCCAATCATATACGTAATATTTTCTGTTCGTTTTAAGTTCTGATGTTGCTCCTTACTTTCAGTTGAAAAACTTTTTTTAATTATTTAATTTCTGATCTTTTTCTTCAATAGTGGTGGGAAATCCGACGCCCCCTTTATAGCAATGTCCCTTCTCCCATGAAAACTTCCTTCATGGAAAGATCCTCCCATATAACCCCCGACCCACCCACCCCCCACCTACCAGAAAAGATCCCCCTGAAAACGTCTGTATACTTCCCAATGACCAATACTATATGTTAACATTGGGTAAAGTTCATAACTTTCAGCCCTCCCCCCGGGGACTTCGGGGGATTAAGTCATCCTAAAAGACATACTTATCATATTTTCGACCATGCTGAACAAAATGGCTAAAAAAAATGAGCGTGGGAGGGGGCCAAGTTGCCCTCCATTTTTCTTGTTCACTTAAGAAGGGCACTAGAACTTTTAATTTCCATTCCAATGAGCCCTTCTACGATATTCTAGGACCACTGGGTCGATACGATCACCCCTGGGAAAAAAAAAAAAAACAAATAAACACGCATCCGTGATCTTTCTTCTGGAAAAAATGCAAAATTCCACATTTTTGTAGATAGGTGCTTGAAACTTCTACAGTAGGGTTCTCTTAAACGCTGAATATGATGGTGTGATTTTCATTAAGGTTCTATAACTTTTAGGGGGTCTTTCCCCCTTTTTTCGAAAATCAGCCAAATTTTCTCAGGCGCGTAACTTTTCATGGGTAAGACTAAACTTGATGAAACGTATATATTTGAAATCAGCATTAAAATTTGATTCTTTTGATGTATCTATTGGTATCAAAATTTCGTTTTTTTAGAGTTTCGGTTACCATTGAGCCGGGTCGCTCCTTACTTACAGTTCGTTACCACGAACTGTTGGACAATTGTATAAAATACAAATCCGCGGGCTCCTTTCTTGCACTTTACTAGTCATTTTATGACCGCCTGGGACAAAGCATTATTTCTACCATGGGAATTTCCTTTGCATATATTTTTTTTTTCATTCAGTGTGATATACAGAACTTTAACAGAATAAACAAATGAGAATGTTCTCGTTGGTATTTATTATAGGCTAGCTTAATATAAAGCGTATAGGTGCTTAAGTTTTAGGCCTTATACTTGATGTCAAACCCAAAAGTGGATTGATCTAAGATATCTTCTAAGCATCTAAAAAGGGATAGCAGTCACAGCAAAAGTATGCCGCAAATACACACACAAACAACCGAAACGTCACAACGTGACTGGCTTGCCTTAGGGGCATATTCGACATTTTCACACTTCAGAGATGACGGCCAAAAACTGTTTGCTTAGCTGTTTCAAAAGAAAGGATCAGCAAGACAATGCAGATTAGGAGGATTAACGCATGATAAGATGACCTGCTGATCCCCCCCCCTTGAGAACAGCTTAGGAAACAGATTTAAGAAATTGTTTTGGAGGTGTTTAAATACCAGATACATCCTTTGAGAGTGACCGAAACAATAAATATACCATTAAACTGTTGGTTCGGACGGGGGGGGGGGGTCTAAAAAAGGAAAAACAATCGAATCAAATGAAAAACACAAGACTCGCTGTAAAAAAATCTTGAAGTTGGGAGATAGCTGTTGCAGGTCCAAAGCCCCCCCCCCCACCTTAATATGTTCCTGGCGCTAATATGTCACTCTTTACTAGGCTGCACATCCCACTGCAGCCATGATAAGTCAAGGCAATACTTTCGCTTGTAATCTAGCAAAGTCGATATTGATAACTATTTCATTTTTAAGATAACCCTCAACCATTTTCTTATATTTTTTTCACCCAGTTAGTATCTCTTAAAAGATGACACAATATAGCGTCCTCGATCAAGATGTGAAAAATTAACAGACATGCAAGAAACAGCCGGAGGATGAATAGTGACGCCATGAACAGTGAAGCCATGAAGGAAACATGGCTATTGACTTGAATGAAGTCAAAATCTTTAAAGAAAATGTTCTAAAAGTGGTCACCTGAGATGTGAATCCCAAAATAGCTCAATCATTTAACGGACAGGGAATAACAAAGTTGTAATTGAAGTTCGGTCCCTTCCCTCGGCGGAATTAAACGTGATATCTGTCTGTCAGCAATTGTGTTATTAAAAACGATAGACTTGGGCCGTGTTCAACATTTTAGAAATCAGAATAAATAACCAGTCCCAAATCCACTCCTCTGTCCCAGACAGATATATACGAACGGAGAAAGTAATTGATTTGCCCCTTGTCTGTTTTCATTTCTAACCGAGATGGTTCCTCCGTTTGACTAATGATTTTAGCAGACCTGTACGATTTGACAATAAAGCAAAACGCATTCGTAACTCCTACACTAGCCATATTCTGTAGATTAAAACGTCAATTCGGGAGCAGTGATTTCTTGAAAAAAAATATCACCGGTGAAAACAATGTGGTCAGCTTAGTCTTTATATAGAGCTATAAGTCTTTAAGAGCCTCTGATATTGTAAATACAATTCTTGAGATGCAATTAGGATGCCAAATACAATTCTGTAAATGCAATCCGTGTGCCTTCTGCAGGTGACACAGGGGCCCCAAACACTATGATTCAAAGCAAAAATTTCTCACGATCCGAATGCGATTTTCAATCAGACTCATTTATTTTTAGTTCCAATAGTATTAAAGACTTTTCAAAAGGCTAATGCCCTGTCTCCACGAACTTTAAACATACGTGCCCCTTTCTGTAGTTTTCGCAACGCTGATTATCTCTCGTGAAAAAATCGATGTATTTTAATAACAATCCAAATAATGTTTTGTTTTTTTTTTGTAGATAGGCAAAATAACAATAATCAAGAAATACAGTTATTCATATTAAAATATAAATAGAAGCTATATTACGGGTAACATTTATTTAGATGAAATACAAGGATGCAAGTGTTTGTGCTGAGACGACTGATGGCCGTATTTAGGTTCTCTGCTCTGGTTGTTAATTCTAAACTGAGACGCGGTTCCACGCCTATCATCCTGTTCTTTGCACGGTGTAGGTACATATCCCCAACATGCTCTGGTACAACACCTCTCACAACTAAACTCTTTTCGTACCCTTGGGAGGCCCGTGGTCTAGCAGCCTGAGAAATTAGTCTATAGATAATCGGGAGGTTTAATGTCTTTTGATCCCTTTTGGGCCTGCTCCAGATACCGCTGATGAACTATCCGGTGCTTGTGACACTTATAGGTCAGAACTGAAGACATTAGATCCAGTCACGTAACGGTGTCATGCAAACGATAAAACTTCTTCGATGCAACTTTCTTTGACTTGGGAAAATGGTAAGTTTTTGTGGTGTAAATGCCCTTTGACTTTGCTTTTGAGGTCAGCGACAATTTCCTTTATATATATATATATATATATATATATATATATATATATATATATATATATATATATATATATATATATATATATATATATATATATATATATATATATATATATATATATGTATATTTACGAAATGAGAATTAATGAAATTGAATTGGAATTTGGACAACCCGTTATCATGTGATCCTGGTTTGCACCGAATTCCGCGTTTCGGATGCAAATTCGCAGTGCCAATGATAAACCATACTACGCACAACTCAGAGCAAAAATCTTCTTTAAGATTTTGAATTCGGTAAATACCAATCATTCTTTACCCAGTTCATCTACTTATTAAACATCCACGGAAAACATTATTTTTTATAGCTCCTGCAGTTATGCTAGCCCAGTTGTGGGAATTCAACCCAATATGGAAACGTCAAGGCTTACTGAAACAGAGATACATATTTAATCGTTGAGCATTTTTTTCGGTTACATGTTCAACTACACCAGAAGACTAACTAAACTCTTGCTCTACATTCATGCTTCCGTTCAGCTTTTTCCAACAAATGAGTCAAACTGGTTACAACTTTCAGAAAAATCCTTAATGAAATGTAATAATTAGTCCTAGGACTTAATTCAAAATCAGCTTTCTCAGATTTTGAACTTAAAAATTTTAATCAACAATGCTTCAAATCCCCCCAAAATCTAGCTAGACATTGAGAGAAAGTCACCATGAAGACACTACTACTACTACTACTAACAACTCATCGCAGCACCAAGCCGCCTGAGACCAACACAGCTACGCACGCTCCTCCTCTACCCCAATCTATTCAAAGCCTCCCTTTTTACACCCGCCCACGAAGTTCCCATTTCCTTTAAATCTTTCTTTATGACGTCCTCCCAACCCAGACGGGGACGACCTGCTTTCCGTTTAGCCCTAGATGGTTGGCCGAAAAGAACAATCTTCGGCAATCTGTCATCCTTCATCCGAACAACATGCCCTAACCACCTCAACCTTTCTTTCATTATAGACCTAGAAAGTGGTATTGAACCACATTTTTCGTATAGCCTATTGTTTGAAATACGGTCAGTCAGCCGGGTACCCAGAACAATCCTTAAGCAATTTCTCTGGAAAACATCTAGCAAATCTTCATCCGCTTTTCGGAGCGTCCATGCTTCAGAGCCATATTTGACCACTGTCATCACTGTAGCTTCTAAGATTCTAATCTTGGTTTGCAGACTTATCTTCCTATTCTTCCAGACTTTTTTTAACTGTGAAAAAACACCCTGAGCCTTGGCTATTCTATTTTTAACATCTTCACTGCTCCCACCATCTTTACTAATAATACTACCAAGGTAAGTGAAACTGCCCACCTGATCAATCTTTTCATTACCCAACGTCACCTTTTCATCTTCACTTATTCCTAGCCTTAGTGACTTGGTCTTCCTAACATTAATTTTCAAACCAATACTAGCACCCTGAACTCGCAAAACCTCTAAAACTTCATTCATTTTGCTCACACTTTCATCTAGGATGCTTAAATCATCAGCATAATCCAAGTCCAGGAGACTTTTTCCTCCCCATTTGATTCCGTGGTCTCCCATTGCCTTTCCTGTGCTCCTTAAAACAAAGTCCATCAAAATAATCCATATAAAGGGGGATAGAACACAACCCTGCTTAACTCCTGATTTAATACAAAACCAGCTGCTAACCTCATTTCCTACCTTAACCGCAGCAGTGTTATTCTCGTACATAGCACTAATCACTTTAATGTATTTGTCTGGTATACCATACAAGGATAAAACCTTTACTAAAGCTCCTCTATCAACAGAATCGAACGCTTGCTCATAATCTATAAAACTAAGGACCAAAGGTGTTTGAAAACTTAGGCACTTCTCAATTATTAACCTAAGAGTGAAAATTTGGTCAACACATCCTCTACCTTTTCTAAAACCGCACTGCTCTTCTCTTAAAACTTTGTCTACGGCATCTCTCAGTCTAAAAAGTATCATATTACTAAGCAATTTGCTACCTACAGAGACCAGACTAATGCCTCGATAATTACCACACTCACTTTTATCACCTTTCTTATAAAGTGGCTTAATTAAGGTTTTCCTAAAATCATTAGGTACTTCCCCTTTTTCAAAAATCATATTCATAATCTCCAATAACTTATTTCTAACCTCAGAGCCACCATATTTAAGAAACTCATTTACTACCCTATCAGCACCTGGAGCCTTATTATTCTTTAATCCTTTTAGTACTGTTTCTAATTCCTCCTCACAAAACAAATCCTCCTTCACATCCAAGGTATCACAAACTTTTTCATTTTCCTCTATATTTTTTCCTGCAACTCTATCTCGGTTAAGCAAATTCTCAAAATGTTCGGCCCATCTCGCTTTAGCTTTTGTCTTATCGCTAATTGCCACCCCATTCCTATCTTTAACTGGGACAAGTCCGGATTGACTACTACCTCTCAATTTGTTAACGTGCCAGTACAATATTTTACTATTATGCCGTCTAGCTGCATCTTCTAAATCCTCGGCAATTTTATTCATGGCCTCCACTTCACACCTCCTTAGTTCATATTTCAATGCTTTCTCCACTTTCTTTACATTTCTTTTGTTTTCATGTGATCTATCACTCAGATAATTCTTGTACAAGTCCTTTCTCCTTTCTATTAAACTTAAAGCTTTTTCACTAATATTCTTAGCTGCAGTTCTAGCTTTCTTCCCTAATACACCTTCAGCAACTTCACAAATTATTTTTCTAAAATTATTCCAACCATCTTCCACATTATCAAATTTTAAGCTCTCAAGTTTAGTATTCAACTGTTCCTGGAAAGTTTCTCTCAAATTCTCATCCTGGAGTCTACTAACATCATAACTTCCCGGGAGGTAATTACCCTTCCGATATTTCAGCTTTAGATTAACCCTTGACACTACTAGATGGTGATCTTTACTTTTAACATCAATAACAGCACTCCTATATACCCTAGTATCTTGTATTGATCCTGCCAGTCTTCGATTTACTATAACATAATCAATAAGATTTGCTGTCTTACCATCACGTGAATACCATGTTAGCTTATGAGCCATTTTATGACCAAACACCGTATTGGTTATAACTAGATTGTTATACCTACAAAATTGCAAAAGTCTGTATCCATTACTGTTTTCTTTTCCTACACCAAATTTACCTAAGCTGGGATACCATCTATCCATATTTCTACCAACCTGGGCGTTAAAATCTCCCAGCAATAACATCATATTTCTACCTGGGACCTTGTCTATTTGCTCCTGTAACTGTAAGTAAAATTCATCTGAGTCACTAGTATCTCCATCAGTCGGTTCTACAGGGGCGTATACTACTATAACTGATACCTTGAACTTTCTAGTCATAAAATGAGCAATTAGTATTCTATTATTAATACCTTCCCAGCCTAAACAAGACTTAGCAGCTTCCTTATTCATCATGAGCCCTACTCCCTGTCTATGTAACCCATCCTTCCTGCCTGAGTAAACAAATTCTATATCACCTAATTTCATGCTTCCTACCCCTGGGATATGAGTTTCTGAAACTCCTAATAGATCCAGTTCGAATCGTCTGAATTCGTCAGTCAAAATGTTGATACGATAGTCATTTTTTAATGTCGTAACATTCCAAGTTCCAATTTTCATGTTCTTTAAATCATTGAAATTTTTTTCGCCTCAGGAAAAGCAATGATCCCGGATACCAGTGCAGGACGGGGATCACATATCTTCTCAAGTCTACACCGAAGTGCTTAAGCCGGCTTAGAACCGGACAGCAAGAAGTCCCTGGGACCTCCATGAATGGAGGCTTTGTGCAATCCTGGGCCCATCTTGGTCACAACATGGTTTTCAGCGCTTGGCGATGCTCTTCTATCAACAAGAGTCGAAATCCTGCACAGACAATCTCAAGCCTATTACCTCCGACTCATTATATATTCATGCCTACAAATATTATGCTACTACGGGGAGGCAACCCGTAATAGATAAATTAGCTAGGAAGAGGTTTTTCAGCCCAAAGACGCCCATCAAAACATACCAATCCCAGAAGAATTGTCCATTAGTCAGAATCCCGTGCGAATGCTGTGTCGTTTACTAGGCTATAATTTCCTCGAGGGGCGCCACTCCTCAAGTGGGAATAGAGTTGACCGCAAGGTCCCCAGTCTTGCAGGTACCCCGAAAAGGTCGAGGCAGCCCTTTGCAGAGGCCGTTGTCCATAGATCTGGATCTTACGCCCTGCCACAGTTGTCCTCCTATAGAGGATCCTCCCGCGATGGTGTTCTGCATCACCATGCAATTTAACCCATTGCTGGGAGAAGGTTTGCAACTCATGGAACTTGTGGATAAACAAGTGGGCCCTTTTGAGTGTACATTTGAGGGGCCTTCTTCCTCCTCCGCCTGTATTTATGACCCCGGGCAAGGGTGCCCCAGATTCTATTATGGACCCCCAGGGACAAGGTCCCCCCTTGGTCCATGCCTCCTATGGAGGTACCCTACATATCTGTAGAGTGTTCCCCTATCGCCACCTGGGGACATGCTGAATGGCCTGGGGGAGGCCAGATAAACGGATCACTTTTGTTTTGCAAAGGCAATAACTCAGTGACATATTTAACCTACTACTTATAAATATACATAACTCATATACATAAGACACAGTTTGACTAATTAAAAAAAATAGTTCTAAGAACATCTAAATAAAAATTTTGTTTAACGAAAATACCACGGCCATCCATGATGCTGAAGCACGTAAGCTATTTTCTTCTTTTTTATAAACCCAGAATTGAAATAGTCTATCGAAAATTAATTAGTTCTCTAGAGCTACGCTGAAAGATATTTAAAAACATCGTAAAGCTTTCAAGAAAAAAATGTACCCTTCAATGCGTTCCCTAAGAATTCGAAGTGGGGATTTTTGTCCAAGGCTCCTGATAGACAGTTTGACATAGAACTTCCTGAACCAAAATAAGAATAACACTTCGTTGAATGTGTAATAATGAATGTTTAACATATAGAGAAGAACTGTATATTCAGCTTCACAGTTGTAGAAGGAGTAATGTCGCATGGTAGAGCATTCCTTCGTGAGAAGTGACAAAATGCATAAAATATAGATGGTTAATGGTTAGTATAGACATTAATCTTAATCCTTAATTTAACTAAGTTTATGCAGTTAATTTTTCATGATGCATAGCTTCGCAATAGCTATTATGAAGGAGAGAGGGTGACTCAATACGTAGGCTGGGGATGGGAGAGGGTCAGACGCATGGGCGTACGTAGCTTCTTGTCTAGGGGGGGCATCCGATTCTGTGACGAAGGCTGGGGGGAGCTGAAGTTATATTGGCAGGTCACAAAACCTTACATTGCCAGCAAGTTTTGTCATACCTATGAAATCTTTATTAATAAGTAATCACCAAAAAAAATAAATTATCAACAATCTTTAGCATTAATCTTCTTGGACTAGAGCTAAATCTTTCCAAGACATTATGTATAATTGCTTCTTGTTTGACTTTTATTCTGTCATTCCAGCTTTTTCAACCATCTACCTTTTATCAACTGTTTTTTTTAGCAATCTAGATTTTTTTCAACTGCTTTTTCAACCACTTGCTTTTCAGCCTTATCTAGAGTAAATTTGAAGTTATTGGGGGGGGGGGGAGATGCAACCCCCACCCCCCCCCCCCCCCGACCTTCCTCCCTACGACCATAGTCAGACGCCTAAAAGAGTGCATTTCAATGTCAAAATTGCCAAACTCTCCACAAGCCTTTAGATCATGGTTACTACCTGTAGCACGTAAGTGCTATTTTAGTACTATTTCACCATTTCTAGCAATGTAGCAAGTGTTATATTGAATATAACACTTTTTCTCTTATATGAACAAATTAAAAATATAGACATATAAAATGCAATTAGATGATGTGTTTCACATCAAAATATATGTCAGAACATTTTTTGTGCATAATAATATTCTAAATACATTTAAATATGGGACCTGTGTGTTCGCGTACATTTTCCCATTCAGCGCTCTGATCAGCTATATTTTTTATATATACTTTTTTGCTCCTCTATATTAAAAAAGATTAAAAATTGACCTAAAAACTAATCTAAGCACACTTAAACAGACCACGCGCTTGTCGCGGCGCGACGCAAAAATGTTTTGACTGTAGCGCCGAGAACCGCTGTGTAGTACGCAGATTTGGGCAATTGTAGCACTTTAGAAACTGGCGTGGTGGCCACCCTGCTTCAGATAAATCTTAAAAGTGGTATGGGGGAGAGGTCAGGAATTAATCTTTCCTCTCACTTCATTCAGAATAAGCCTGGATAAGGATGCTGCGAAGCGATACCTCCCTTCTTGTTGCAGAAAAATATTTCCGACATTTATTTCAAAGCTTTATTTGACTACACTGATTTGCTTCACATTTCATAAAATTATACACCCGGGTCATTTTGTGAGCGAGGGACACCAAAAAGTGCAATTTAATCCCCAAGTCTCATTGTGCCTTCCGATAAATGAAGAATGAATTTTGGAGAAAGGGGCGGGGTATTGATATCTAATTCCTCTTGATTCCCGAAAAAGTTTGCTCTACGCTTTTATTATTGGTGCAGTTTCATCTAGGGTGGAGGGGGGGAGGTTAATAATGCCATTGGACAATATATGTAGCATAAAATATTTCATTCACATGCCTAGCAACAGAGGTGAAAAAAGAGGCGGGGGCATCATGAGTTTCGCCACGAAAGTCTTTGGTGTGGGGGGTGCAAGTACTACCACGAGCTTTGTTTTCAGAGATTTTTAAATGTTTATATTTCTCTGTTCCTACTATTATACTGGTTCTAATGTATTTAGACAAAGGTATACAACGAATTTAAGCACCCGAGCACCCAATTATAGATGTCGCAATGGCTTCAACCACCTAGAAAATCGTTATGCAAAGTTATGCAGCATTTCCATCCATATTCTTAAGGACTTATCCTTAAATATTCTTAAGGACTAAACGAAACTACTGTTCATCGAAAATTTTGGCTAAATATTCCAATTTTGTTCAAAATTTTATTTACAATCCAAAATTTGAATTCTTAAGGAGAAAAACAGAAAAAGCGGGTTGCTACCATTAATGTTGCAATTAATAAATAATATATACAACTTAACGCCAAGAAATCGGGAGTCTATGGAGCCGGTAACCCATAACATATTTTATTTAGGCCTGGGCATGATTTGGAAAACGATCAGAAATTAAACAAAAAAATTAAGAAGCAACGCTAAAACTTAAAACGAACCGAAATTATCCTGCACCCCCTCCTCAATCCCTCGCCCTTTACGCTAAAGTTTGACCCCCCCCCCCCCACCCCAAATCCTTTAAGAACGACTGCTGAAACGCTAGAGCCGTTGAATTGGAATGAGAAGATTTTTTAAGGCACTTTAAACTTTAAGCGCAACGAACGAGGATTTACTGTTCATTTTGAGTTTTAATGTTGCTGCGTACTGTCAGTTGGGAAAAGTCTTTTTATTTAATTTCATCAAAGAAGTAAAACTGACTTCAAAATTCTGAATTAAAAATTAAAATGAGTTCTTTTGGATTTACTTCAAGATCGGCTTTCCTAGATTTTTAACTTAAAAATTCAATAAGCAATTCTTTAAATAATAAAAGAGTCCATCTGGACAGTGAAAGAAAGAGTCATCATAAAGACACAGCTTAATTAATTCAACCAATGTAAAATAGTACCAAGAATTAAAAAAATGTTTTTCAACGAAACTACAAGCCGCAGGCATCCACGATGCTCGAAAACGTAAGCCATTTTCTTCGTCGTCATAAGGCCCAAAATGAAATAGTCTATGTATCAACAATTAATTAATTCTCTAGAACTATGCTGAAAGACATTCTTGACATCGTAAAGTTCTCGAGAAAAAAAATGTATTTCTCAATGCTTTCCCAAAGAATTTGAATCAGCCGGATACTTTTTTCCGCAAGAATCCCGATAGACTGGTTGCTATGGAACTTCCTCAGACAAACTAGCCTAAGTCAAATACATTGTTGAAAGAATATATAATGTTTAGAAAAAATACAGACAAACCTACACACAAAAAGGATAGGGGGTGTCCTCCTGAATATTCCCCAACAGATTAGTCCCCCAAGACAATTTCAAATAATATATCAGAAAGCGCACTTTTCCAGGCATCTAAGCTACACTTGAAATAATGTTACGATCAAAACCCCTCAAAGGTAGGACCTTAGCGTACTTAAAAGATAAAGATATGCTAATAAGAAAATTAAACGCCATAGTTTACTAAGGTCTAATTCACGGCATATTAGAACATCTTTTCTTTTTCTTTTTTTTACACGAACAAACTACCATTCAACCCTTTTTTTTCTTTTTTGTATTTGCGTTTAGACAACTAAACCATAAAAGCTACTAAGCATTTTACATCTCTTTTTTAAGACAATATTTACTGGGAGAAAAAAGCTTAGGGTTTCTATCTGGCAATCGCGTAACCGACTCATAATTATTGCAAATTCCAGCGCGCAAGACCTCTTACTCCTCCTCTGTTAGGAAGAAAAGTCATCTAAGAGGAGGAACTAGAGGCCTTCATTGGGCACCGAGGCAAAGCACAAAGGCAGTTTTTTAAGAGGGGGGGGGGGATAAAAAAAAAACAATTCGAATAAGAAATGCCTGAAAATTCGTAAAAAATTTGGACTTTTGGGCTTCCCGGGCACCAAGTACCCCCTCCCATGTCCGTCCCTTAATAAGGTAAAAGGTTTCATTGACACAATAAAAAGGATCAATCTATATCATTTTCATGTAAGATCACTTGCAAACAAAAAACCAAACCAGCTAAAACAAGATCGTTCCAATACCACAACAAAAGGGAATGGTTTGGTACATCCCTAGGTTAAAAGTAAGCCATGGCAGGTAAAAATAACCTTGAACTGTACAAAAAAAAAATGCTTAATTGATCAACCTGTTTTAGCCAGAAACGTAGTGAATATTTCGTTCCATAGGTTTGCAATTTTTGTAGCTGATATTTACTTATGTGCTAAGGTACTTTCAACAGGGGTGCCGATTTTCGAAAATTTAGGGTTAGGGACAATGATTTTGTTCATTTTTTTAAGTAAGCATAGCAAAATGAATTTTTCAAAATCTAGAGGGGTGTACAATTCTTTTTTTTAATGAAAATACAAAGATATACTAATGACAATTCTTTTTGAGAAATATTAAAACAAAAGCCTGGTAGCCGAATTGAAAAAAATAAAAAGAACCTATTACAAAATAATTAGGCATTTGACTAGAAAGTAGAAGCACGATCAGACAAACAACAGTCAAATAAGATACTCACAATTTTCTTTCCGAATGCTTGCAATAAAAGAATAAGATTAAAACTCAACATTAAAAACCGGACGTACATTTTATAGAAAACGACACAAACCAAACGTTGTCACATTTAAAACATCGTCACATTCAGACTAAACAAACGGAAAACTGAGAAGGACCATGGCATGATGTCTAAAAGATTGAACATTAAAATATTTTATCTATAAAAAAAAACTGTCTAGTAATAATAACTGGCATGTTTTCCAGATTAAACACATTACGTTTAACTGTAATGAAATTTCACATATTAAAATGAGATTGAAAATTTACATCCAGGCTGCATTTCTTTTAGTTCATGCTAGCAATTTCCATTGGGGTGAACTCAAAATTACTCAGTTTCTATATATGAAATAAAAAAAAAAAGGTTCCGTATTTATACATGCTGACATCTCACTTGATTTACATGATGTGCAATAGAAAATCAAAGAACAAAAAGAAATTAATAAAAAGAAAAAACGAAACGAGGGTGGTTTTCAGCCATTAAATAAACTTATTCAAGCTATTTTCGAATTTATTATTTTGAATTTTGAAGCCAAATTTTACTTTATTCACTGGCTGAATACCACCCTCATTTGGTTGATATTTTTACGTATGAAGATAAGAGAGGAAAGGAAAAAATAAATGACAAATAAAACCAAAAAAGGGGGAGAAAACCCTTTGGTTTTATTTATCATTTCCTTTCCTCTCTTAGCTTCATGCGTCATGTATAGCCAGTATGGTCTTAGAAAGTATTGGTGATTTTTTTTTCTTAATTCTAAAATTATCATTTGTATTTGTTTATTACAACAAAGCCTTTAAGTCATAGATTCTCCGCAAATTTTTCCAACATATGAAATATTCTTGAGTAGTTTCTTGTGTTTGAAGAGCCATTTTTTAAATCGGTTGTAACTTCATTTACATCGCCTCGCTGGAAAGGTTTTACTTGGATACAAGTTACTTTGCATCTATAGAAACAGCTTGAATCCATTTATTTTTCTATGTTTTAACGTTATTTTAGTGACAAATATGTTGAATTACGGGTGTGGTGACAATCTTTGCCAGCAATGAAATCACAGTCTCGTGTCGAAAAGTGGACATAGAAGCTTCGATTTCCAACTGGGACCAGATTCCTTGCCAAAAACTGCTTTCAAAAATAGAATTCAGTTGTAAAAACAAAGCAACAAGACTTTTGCAAATTAATTTGACTGAGAGGGAATGCTTGACTTTCATTTCGACATCCTAGAAATTGAACTTGCTCAAGATATTCACATGCATGAATGATTTTTAAGTTCCGTGAATTGTTAAGTAAAACACATACTTGCATATAAATAAATTTCTAGTCGCTAGTGGTCACCTTTCTTTTCCCTTTTTTATCAGTCCCCACCGATGGAGCCGAGGGAATTCTTGACATCCCTGCCCCGAAATATAAATTGTAATATACATTTTACTGTGTTGAATCTTCAAAGGACTTTCTTTGTTAGATACGCCAAAAACTAAATCTCTGCTACGCTCTTACATGTTGCATGCCCTTTATCCATTTATTTTGTTCTTATTTCCTATCTACATCCAAGGCCGTACCCAGAGGGGGGGGGGGTTGAACCATCCCCGAAATGTTTGTCTGACTCTAAAAACGTAACAAAAATGGATATAAACAAAATTGTGTATGCGTTTTTTGAAGTTTTTTGTGTAACCCCCCCCCCCCTCCGAATTTTCTTTTAGTAAAACCCCCTCCAAACAAATCCTGGTTACGGCCTTGTCTACATCAAACACTATATTAGCACTACCTTTTTTTTTTATAATGGACCCATTTTCCCATAATATTCTTTTATCTATTGCTTTTTTCCCTCCCTTCTCTCTCAAAATAAGTACATTAATACTAGCATTTTCAAAGCTAGCATTATTTTCTGATATTTCAAACATGTCAATGTCAGAAAATAATTCTATATTTTGTTAATTGTAGATTTTTGAGCAAAATAGGAAAGGGGACATGTACACAAAGAGAACTAAAATCAGTGAAGACAATTGATCTGAGTTTGTGGAAGAAGAAAACGGACGAGAGGAAAGTTAAAATAAAAATAGAGAAGAAAACAAACCTTTTTCTTGTCCCTCATTGATCCCTTTCCTCGGACCATGATCTTACAGCCTGTTTCCTGTTCCAACTGTTTCGCTGTCATTCCTCGTGGTCCTAAGATTCGTCCAACGAAATTAAACTAAAATAATAAAAAAGGAAATAAATCATTTATGTTAGTTAATTATTATTATTAACTGTTCAGTACTATCAATAATCTTATGCAGGCACTTACACAGGCAGGAGTAGATACAGAATTAATGTTTCGGGGCATCAACGGAACTTGAGCTTCCCCATTGGTACCTTTTACCCCTCAACCCCTCTGATTAGTGCAACTTGCGACCTTCTGGGACAAAATATGCTCCGACACCCCCCCCCCCTGGATCCGTCCCTGTACACAATGGGTGGGCACTCCGGGTAAAGTCTTTATACAATTTTGAATTTGTTTTGGCTTTCGAAAAATTGGTCCCCTCCCCCAAAATAGATTCTTGAGCACGTGCCTGATCTAAAGGATAACTTCCCAATTTAATTTTGTTCCTCTTGTTGGCATTCTATCAAGTTACAGCTCCAGACAAACCTTTGCATAAATCTGCTGAATCCAAAATGAACACATATTTATCTCGTCAAAATTATCACGTCAAATGTGACGTTCCTTGAAAGACTTGCAATTTTATATAAGAAAAAAGAAGGTTAAACGACTGAGTTCGTTGGTACACCATAAATACGATATTAGGGAAAACGCTTGAGTTTATAAGGAGGAAGAGAAATTCCAGAAAAAAAAGAAGCATACAAAAAAAAAATAGCTATTCCTGGTGACAAGTTTTCAAGAAGGGCACATACCCGAGGCCCTTCACCCTCTGCACACAAGCCTGTATCGTATAGAACATCATATCTACGTAAAATATAGAACGTGATGAATCAAACATGTAGGAGGGGGGACCTTCGGATCCATGTCCCCCAGCTCTTCCCAGAATCTTGAATGTACCGACTCTTCCCAAGATTCCTAATCTCTTCCATAGAATTCTCCCATTTTTGGCATGTTTATAAGTTTTTTGGTACTTGTGTACATAATGGCACACACTCGAGAACAAACCGGTTTTATCTGTCTGTATTAAGAGACAATTAGCTTACGCTCAGTGGAAAACAAGTGACGGGTGATAGAACATATTGGAATTACATAATTTAGGCTATATATTTGCACGTTAGGGGGGGGGGGTAAAGTATTTGGACAGCGTTAATTTAGGAAACAATTCTTGCTTCATAGTATGCAGAATAATTGTAGCTAACACATTTTGCATGCAGGCATGCTATAATTTACCCCCCCCCCAATTTCCAAATACAAAACCCAAATTTGTTTCTAAAGTATTATATTTTCATCATATTTGGTATACTTCATTAGGATTAATGTAACTTCACTTCGAGTGTGTATCATTATGCACACAAGTACCGCTTTTCTTTCCCAAAATTCACAAATTGAAACTGCATAAGTAGCTACCTTAAATGTTACACTAACAGGCTGAGGATTGTAAACTTATTTTCTGGTAATTATGATTAATTTCTTGAAATTTAGGTAGATAAAACGTTATGTGGATCACAAAATGGCCCGTTTTTTGGTAAGTTAACGTGGCAGCAAGATTAAAAGCTAATACATTACAGTTTATACTCATTTTGGCTATGACGTTTTGCTAAGCTATATTTCTTTATGACAAAAACCAATGAAAAAAAGGCTCTCAATTCAGGAAAAAAACTTGTTTTATGTTGATTATGCTATATAAAAGAAAACTATGTATTTATTTATAACTCGAATACTCTCCCTCCCCCTCAAAAAACTGTCCCAGAAATTTTCAATTGTATCTCCGACCCTTGATAGCAAGTAGTAAAATTTTATCAAAATTACAATTGTGGAAATGCTCATTTAGGTAGTAAAAAGATCCCCACAACTTTAGTCGAAACTTTATATTCATCTGGACGCGTAAAATAGTCTGGTATCAATGTTTTAATCCACAAATACGATTTTGACTATAAAAAAAATAGTCTGGTATCAATGTTTTAATCCACAAATACGACTTTGACTATAAAAAAATATCAATAAATACGACTTTGACTATAAAAAAAAATAGTCTGGTATCAGTGTTTTAATCCACAAATACAACTTTGACTATAAAAAAATAGTCTGGTATCAATGTTTTAATCCACAAATACGACTTTGACTATAAAAAAATAGTCTGGTATCAATGTTTTAATCCACAAATACAACTTTGACTATAAAAAAATAGTCTATCAATGTTTTAATCCACAAATACGACTTTGACTATAAAAAAATAGTCTGGTATCAACGTTTTAATCCACAAATACGACTTTGACTATAAAAAAATAGTCTGGTATCAATGTTTTAATCCACAAATACAACTTTGACTATAAAAAAATAGTCTATCAATGTTTTAATCCACAAATACGACTTTGACTATAAAAAAATAGTCTGGTATCAACGTTTTAATCCACAAATACGACTTTGACTATAAAATAAAACTAGTGAACTAGTTCATTAGTTCAATAGTCAAATAGTTCATTTTTTACCACCTCAAAAATAAAGCCAAACAAAGACCTAACACCCCCAGAATCGAAGCTGGAGGCTGTATCTTTTAAGCTAGCCCGGCTTGTTAATTTGATTTACACCTTTGTTGTATTTTTATGTAAAGAAAAACGAGTTTCCTAGTGTTAGTAGTTTCCTAACAGCTTTTTTTAGAGTTGGAGACACTTATAAATTACAGCAAAGGTGTATTTCCATTCGGGTCTTCTCCAATGTTTTAATGAAATGTAGGAAATACGAGATAAAATTAGATGTAAAAAGAAGTTTTTGCCAGGAAACAAAGAGCAACAAACAAACTGTAAAAATACAGAAGTTATCCAAGGCAAAGAGTACATTGTCGTACGTATAATTAGTCTTTCATACTTCATTAATTCAGCCCTCTAATAAAAATACAAGTCATACAATCAGCATTCTGACCTCAAAAGCATTGATCATTCGAAGAAAATCCACTAGGATAGTTTTTGACGCTGTGTTCTGTTATGCTGGATCGCCGAGTTTCTGCTAATTTTTACATTGAGGGGAGGGAAGTAAAAATGTCTATTTTAACGTTCTTTGCTTTCAATAAAGGTTTTCAATAAACCTGATATTTTACAACATCGGAGATGTAAAAATGGTCTACACGCATCAACGTCGTTTTAAAACTTAACCCCCAGTACCGCTATTATGGACCAGTGCGGTTGCAACTATGAATTACGCATGCGCATATACGGGATGTGTGGGTGTCAGTGTGTGTGTGTGTGTGTGTGTGTACGTATGTGTGTTCTTAAACTAAATCAAATTAGTCCCTCAAGGAATATTTAGTGGTTGACCACTTTTCTGAAGAAAACATGCTAAGAAAATAAAAGTAGTACAATTAGATTCCTTATTTTAAGCTCTTTATGAATTTAATGGCACTACTTTTATTTGTTTAGCATGTCTCTTTCAGAAGTGATCAACCACTAAATATTTACCAATGCACCTTTCATTACTTTTGAACGCAATTTTACCGATTTGCCACATTAAGCTTACATCAGAATTTTTTTAAACCCTATAGGACCATTCTAGGTTGCGAAGATGAGGAGGATGGGTAAGCTAATTTCGAACAGTTCAAAACTTTCAAGTTCAATTTACAATTTTGCAACATTTTTGTGCAAAAAAACTATTCTGATTAGCAAATATCAGGTTATGACGCTAGCCTTCTACGCCCCCCCCACCCCCCTTTCCCACTCCATAGGTCCAGAACTCAACAAAGAAATGGTTTATTGCACACTAGATTTAGGGACATACTGCGTAGAATTCAAAATTTCACGGTTGGATTTCCACCCCCCCAGAACAACGACTATA
Source organism: Artemia sinica (assembly GCA_027921565.1). NCBI lineage: Eukaryota > Metazoa > Arthropoda > Branchiopoda > Anostraca > Artemiidae > Artemia > Artemia sinica. The sequence continues at coordinate 39,246,647 of CM051256.1, forward strand.
TTTATATCCTTCTAAATATAGAGTAGTTGCCAACTTTCGATTTCCCCAGTTCCAAACCGGTGGCTTGTTTCACAGTGTCTCCCACACAAACAACATTTCCTTGGCCAAATGACAAACTAAGGAAACTTTTGAATAAATTAGAATAGAAGTTCAGAAGCTCCTGAAAAACTGTGAGTTAATGCATTTTAGCACCAAAACATTATGCACTTTCTGTTTTTTTTACTGTTTGATTAATGTTGCCATTTGTCCCGGTATATCTGGACTGTCATCGATATGGACCTTCTTGTGCTAAAAAGACCCAATTTTGTCCCGATTTTGCAAAATATGCTACTGTTGCTATCTTTACCCAAGTGCTGAAGTAACACATAGGACTATGGAATCAACCTAACAGTACAAGTTTAACTACAAGCTTAAATTGGCTACAAGCTATTTACGAATTGAAAATAGAAAGAGTAGGCCTATATTACTAGGCCCTAATTTTTCCCCCCAGGGTATGGGGAATTCCCCCATCCCCTGTGCACATGTATAATAGAAAACTATTCAGGTTCAAATGCCAAGTTGCATGTTTTTTCCCAGATTGTACAAAGTCAACCTTGGGGGTGTATCGCTTTATTTTTCTGGGAAGAGATACCTGTGGACCAATAGCCGTATATTCTGTCGTCATTACCATTACATTCATCATTATTTTCATGACCGTACACGCCATCACTGACAGCACAAGTCACCGTCGTCGTTTCCAACATTATTACCGCATCCACGAACGACATAGTTAATATCATTGTTTTTGCTGTAGGAGTCAACAGTTATAATATCCGCCGTCTTTCAAGCCACTACCTCCGCTGTCGTAATTTTAAGCCATTCAGAATTGTTTTAACAAGGCTTTAATTCCCTGAACCCCCTTTCTTCATGGCACTTTCTTCGTACATCCTTTATGGTGATTGATCCCATGGCATATTGTCCCCATGACCAGGGCCACCATGAGCCGATAGTGCGCTCCAGGGACCGATCGATTCATCCCCCCTCACTCCGCCAATCCCGATCTACTTCTAATTTATAAGGAATACCAATTTGAACGAAGACGACAGGCTATCACAGATCACACATCGGTTTTGATTACTAGATGGATGCAAAGAACATCCATCATCCACTTTGCATATGATGCAAAGAAATGTGTTTAGAAACTTAATTTTAAAGTATTTTGGTGCATTTACAATGAGAGCAATCCTAGGTCATGCAAAGTTCCCTGAGTGGGCCCATAGAAAGGCTATATTCTTATTGACTAAGTATGTAAAGAACTCTGACTTCCATAATGTTCTATAATTTTTGTGTCTTTATTGTGTTTTAATATATACATATATATTAGCTGTTTTTAAATTTTATTTTATAGGTTTCTAGACATTTTATGTGACCATAGCAGGACGTGATATGCAGAATAATGTCAGTGATTTAAGCAAGAATACTGTGTACAACCCCCTGATATATTTCAGTGTTGACGTGACCTCTGCCAAACGTGTATCTGTGTGATATTCAAAGTGACGTGGTTAGAGCCCAAGATTTAAAAGAGGATCGCACGTATATGAGCGGCTGATTCGCTCAAACGTCAACTAAACAACAACAACAGAACAACTGTGGGTTCAGTTTTGCCTGGGTAAAATCTGTTTGTTTATTGAGGCTTGCTGAGATAATTTCAGGTTTCAACCACATATGGACGCAAAAACTTTTTGCATGTGGGGGGGGGGGATAAAAATGACAACAGGGGAGAAAGTATGAAAACGTGTGAATTAAGAGGGAACTTGGCGGTTCTAATTTAACTGAGCAGAAATTGGTTATGGGGGAGATTCATGTGTTGAGTGTCAACCGGGTTGAATTTTACACGTTGAGTTTCGTAGGTTTTGTTTGGAATGGGCTAAGCTATGAGTGCATTGTTTTAGAGCGTAAGACAATGATGCAACAAGGAAAGGTATAATCGCTTTTCAAATTAAATCCGCCCCTGTATTTTATAACTGCTAATTTATTTAAAGCAGTAAAAATCACCATAAATAATATCACTAGGTTTAAGAACCATTTATTTTCCCACGAAACGATCAATGACAACTGCTTGGTGTAAATTACTTCAAAGGGAAAAAAGTACTTAGAAACTCGTCTGGGACTTGGAATGCATCACAGCCAAATATGATAGCAATGAAGAGCTCCTTCAAATTTAAGACTAAATTGCACTAAATCCTTTGTTCAGCTAAAAATCAATAGTTAAATATAAATTGGGTAAACACTATTCAAGTACTAAAAACATATATGACAATCTGATTGGGATAACTATTATTAGAAGAATTGATAACGCATCCAAAGCTCAAATTCAAACCAATTTGATTTCATGAGGAACAGGAGGTCAAGATATAATGATCAAAATTGCCATATTAACCTAAAAACTTCAAAAAGGCACTCAAAACTGATTACTCTTTTCGAATTTACTGTCGCCTGGAAGCCGAAGCTACCATTTGACGGTGCATTATATATACCAACTAATATCTAAATCTTCTATGACAAAAAACAAAAAGCAAACAGATTTTGGCAGAAGGAATGCCAATACGATAAATCTATTGGTAGACGTAATAATAAATAGCCTGATTTCTGAACGAAAGTTCTTGGTATTTGCGATCTTAAAAGTTGCTTACATTAAGGAGATTCAACACCTTAAAATCTTTTTGCGAGCCTCAGCGACGGCTGACCGTCTTAAAGACAAGGGGCCTATTAGTGAATTCTCTCAGGGCACTATATTGAGAATCTGTGGCTTCACTATGACATTTGATTGAAAAGACTGAAATTTTACGTCTCTCTGTAGGTATGGTTTCCAATCAAAGCGGGTAGCATCGCAGGGGACCCTCAAAGCTGTCAAATTACTCAAGTGATATTTCCTGTAAGCTGATTTTCAGCGTTTCCCTGACAGGCATGCTAGGACAGTTTTAGAAACTGTCCTTTCCAGAACTTAAAAAAAAAAATTCTGCTCCGTTTAATCGAAAAATCAAAATTCACATTTTCTAATGATGTAAACACCGTCACATCCAGGTTTTTTGTTCGGCGGGGGTTTTACCCGATTTTTTTCCCGTGGACTTTGTCTAATATCCTCGAGCAACATTACGTTACGTATTTTTCAGACTAGTTTTCGACTCGGTCAAAAATTTCGGGGGGGGGGGGGGGGGGGTTCAAACCGGGTAGCCCCCCCCCCCCCCCTGGATACGGCCTTGGATGTAAATTTCATCATTTCATCTTTGAAGGTAAATGGTTTTCTAAAACCTCTAGGAAAGTAGTCCTCGGCTTTGGTTTTTCTGTCGTTCGCTCAGATCTTATTATCTAAGCTCTGGAAGTTATGGGAAGACCACCCAATCAGTTCCTAATCGTTTGGCCACACAAACTAAAAAAAAAGTTTATAACAGACGAGATAGGATGATTCTTTAAGGTATCGAATCCCCTTAAGATGATCTTTGACGGTTTTTTTCGGCATTCACAACTGGCAGCTAATGTCTGTGTACAAAAACAAAAATTAGAGAATAAACGCCTTAAATCAGAGAAGTAAGAGCTTAACAGTCTGGATAGCAAAAAAACAGGCAGATTATTTAGAAGAACAAGAGAATAAATTAGCGCTTCTTGAAATCTTCAGAATTTACTTGTGCAGTCCTTTGTGTTTCAGGGTCGCCACACAAGTCAAAATCAATTAGACTGTTCTTTCTTTTTGGAGCTAAACTGATTGTATCAAATCTGGCCATAAGTCACAGGGTGCTCATTAAAACCGCCCTTACAAAATTATCGCGCACAACGGGTGGTTAATTGATGGTATTCTTACCACAAGAATAGACAAAATTCAAAATTTTAACTAAGGCAAACATTTCAAATCGCCTATAGGCAACCCAATCGTACTGAAATCAAATCAATCACACTAAGACAAGAGGATTTTAGATGTGTGAATGTACCGTGTGACCCCAAGTTCATAGGCAGATGAAAAGATGCTAGTTTCCTCGAATATCTATTCAAGTCTAATCTGTCGTAGGTTTTTTAGACAAAATTTAGATTTAGACCCCATGATTGGGCTGCTGATGTTATCAAATAAAACTTAAGGCAAATGATATAGGCTATAAGAAACATAAACCCTTAACAAGGAAAAAAGATTTATTCCCTGCAGAATTCTGTATGTCATACCATTAACCCAAAGGATAACATCGAGAACATCCTATCAAAATACAATGTTAAAAATCTCCAAGACAGGCATGTTCATATTAATATACTTAAAGAAGATTGAGGAGCGTCTGAATCCAAAGAGCAGGAACATGTGATTACGCGAAAAAAAATTAGTAAATTAAGGAGGAAATAATCATATTTTCAAGGGAGAGGACGGGAAGTCTGGAGTCCCTCCTATACGCACGTATTTCCTCCAATAGGGATATGAGCTTTTTTCTGTTTTGGCACCCAGCTCAGTACATTTTACACGGATCGACATAAATTTACCATTTTTGCGTTCTAGAATCTTACTACAATATATAGCGGCTCATATGTAAGTCTAAAAACCATTGCCAAACTGCCCCCTTAAAAAATGAAGCTGCCAAAGGTGGTACATAAGCACATCTGAACACAGTTACAGTCATTGAACAGAAGAGTATGCACGGCTATCAGTGGTGTTCAGACGCTGTACTCTGTCTTGGATTTGAGTCAATATTTGCCGAAAGTCTTGTGAGCTGGAAGTCCAACAATGCTGAGCTGAACTACGTTTTATAGAACAGAATTCAAAAACCACTGACGGAGTTACAAACTCAATCCGAGTCTGCGCCCAGAGCCCGTTCAAAGGACAACTTATTAAAGGGTACTTACATCCGGATGTTCTTTAACAGGTACATAAACTTTTTCGGTGTATGTCATCACGGCTCCAATTGGATCCGGCAATACAAGTGGCTCCTTTTTAGCACCACTTATTTGGAACAGGCTTCCTCGTACTTTATTGATCTCTAAAAAAAAGTAAATATTAAAGAAGATACAAACAACTGCGAAAAAAGGGCGACTTACACGCTGTGACAGGTCCTAAAATTGTCTTGTTTGAATTTCCATAATTTTTAGCACAGCATAATTGGAACTAATTCCACAATTCTCCAAAATGGCGTAAGAACGTCCAAAAAGGATTTTCTTTCAATCAAGAGGCAGAAACGTCACGCTACTCCCGTAGTTAAGGTTACACAGGCATTAGCTACCCTTCAATCCAAACAAATTTGAAGCTCCAACTTTGGCCATTTCTCTAAAAATTATTCAAATGTTCTTGGACTGTTTCTAAAAGCTTTTATTTAGCTTCGTCAGAATAGGTCGAATTTCCAACATTGTAATCAATATTTCAGCTATTTGCTGCGGTCTGATTGAGCTAAAATTTAGCATACACATTGAATTCCGACCATATATGATAGTGGGTCCAAGACTCATTCAGCTCCCCCCGCTGCCACAATTTTTAGAATAAAGGTGAGTATGATGTACACATGCCTGCTAATACAATATCCAGGTCTAATCTGCTCTTCATGGACAATAAGTTGATTTAACTCACAACCCTTTGGTTAATTTATGTGTCATAATTTCTTTTTCATCAAAACAGAACACTCTAAAAGCATTCAAAGTTGCCATAGTTGTGTTTTCAGGCACCGGGTTCGAAGCGTCTTTTGAGCGGCTTCGACAAAAATCGTTTTCAGGTTCTCCTTGTCGAACCCAGCACAACTTAAAAGCGTTTTCATATTTAATAACAATAAAGGTGTCAATATTTGAATAATCAATTAGTTGTGGAGCTTCAATTTAGGCAATGTAGAGACTAGGCAATCAATGCAGTGTTGCAAGCCAAAAAATTGGAAAGGAGGAGTTATTTCAAAGGAAAAGTAGGCTACTAAGAAAACAAGTTACCTCAAAAAAATACCCATAATGACAAGCACACGCCCAAAAAGCACTTCTAAAGCTTCCTTTAATCTTTTATGCAAAGATGAAGCTCCCACCCTTCCGTCTAGTTCTTTCACTTAAGAGAATGACAAGTTTCTTTTCAAAAAAAAGAATTGTACCATCTGCTAAACCCTAAGCTTGCGAAAAACTGCAATCTGACAAATGAACAAGAGAAATGTTATTAAAATATTATATTTTTATAATATATATTAAAATATTATTTAATTATAAATTTTGTTAAAATAAAATTTCAAATAAAACGGATAATTCTGTTGGGTACTTGTCGGTTATTGGAAACACATTCAAGAATTACGCTTAGTTTACATCTCAGAAAACCGATTTAATAGCTACAAAAACAAGTGATGGATGATACAATGCATTGGACTTAGACATAATGCAAAGGACTCGTATAATTTGGGCAATATATTTGCCCATTAGGGGCGGGGGTTAGGTTACGTTATGTTTCCATAATTTTGTTTCTAAAATATTATTTTGTCATCATGTTGTTATTTTTCATTGGGATTAACCTAACTTCACTTTTTGGGTGTATTTCCAACAACTGACAAATACCTTCTGTTGTCTTTATATCAATGGTTACCAAACAGCAGTAGACACACTCAGGTGTTGCAAGAAAGGATTTCTGGGGTTGGATTACGAAGGATCACAGGTCCTTAGTCAGAGAAAAAAAAGGGCAGAAGGTAAAATAAGTATACCCTCATTAGTTATTACTTAACCTGACGCGGATTAGTTCTTCGGCTATAGCCATTAACAAAGGCGTGAATAAGGGGGGGGGGGATAATTTTTTGGGTGTGTGGGGGAAGGGACTGATGCTCACAAAGGTATGCCGTATGTGCGATTGATTTTAAGTTTAGTTAATTTCAGACGTCAATTTATTCTTCTTTTTTCCATTAAGGTTTTCAGTGACCGGTGATAAACATAGTTCTAAATTCACAAGATAGCTTCTCCCAATAAACACTGATCCTCGGTGGGAAAATGATCTTCTAGATAGGCAACCCTCATTTATGCGATAAGCGTAGACCTTGAGAAGGGTCTTGAGAAATGGCAGAAATTCCATAAAAATGCATATTTTACCAACAGCATATTTTGCAGACCTTGAGAAGGGTCTTGAGAAATGGCAGAAATTCCATAAAAATGCATATTTTACCAACAGCATGTTTTACCAACATATTTTACAGACCTTGAGAAGGGTCTTGAGAAATGGCAGAAATTCCATAAATGCATATTTTACCAACAGCATATTTTACCAACATATTTTACAGACCTTGAGAAGGGTCTTGAGAAATGGCAGAAATTCCATAAAAATGCATATTTTACCAACAGCGTTAAAAATTGAATTCATTATCATGCGTCTTGCCTTCCCAAAGTTTTGGAAATGACGTCCCAGTTTCAAGGTGGAAATCATGACCAAAACACAGGCCAGTGCCGCATGTAGTGGTATTCTCGAACCCGCTCTTTACCCACAAACACGGAACATTACCTAAAATACACTCGTTTCAGTTATGTAACGGCAAAAAAAAACTATATTTACCTTTTTCAAAACTATCCCTTCCCTTCCGAATGAAAAACATGTTTAGGGTCCTGCTCATACATAATAAATAAAAAAAAACATAACTAATTTACAAACAACATAACAACAACAACATTACAAAATAAAAAACAACATAACTTATTTCAACACATCTATTGGCCGATTATCGTCTTACAAAATAATATCCGTCTTATATGAATAATTCACTTTCATGACGGTATATTCGGCGATACAATAAAACATTTTTCACAAATATTTCAGGAATAAATTAACATGATAGCTGCTCAGTTTTGCGTGTTATTGCTGACAAGTGTTACTATCTACTTTTATATTACGTTATGGCGTACAAATAATTGCATGTTCGCTAACTTCCAAGAACGAACATTTAACTCACCCGATATTACCAGATCAGATTTATTGGCCCAAACCCAGGTGTACATATAAAAATTTTCGTCTATATTTTGGGTATACAACATTTCAAATTATTTCTTTTTTTGCCACATCGGCAATAATCATACATATCATATACAATAACCATTTCTTCTAGCAACAATTTGGAAGATATTTTTTAAACTTGTTATTATCAGGAAATCAATATATTTGGGCTTTAAATCATCCGATTCAGTGATCAAATGCCCTTTCCCCCCCCCCCCCAAAAAAAAACCCTAATTCCAACTAGCATTTTCGACTGTACGCACCTTTCCTAGCAAGGTCCTTTTTCTAGGTTTTACATTAAAACAGTTTTGATTTTATTCCAATTCCGCATTTCAGGGGGGGTGGAAGGAGATCAAATTTCAAGGTTCTACCAGGGGGACTAAAAGTTACCCAGCGTTCAACAGAGTTTATTACACGGCAATACATATCTCTTAAATATTCACTCAGTTAGTATACACTTTAATAATAAGGAACTTCTGATTAAGAAATGCCATTAAACAAGGACTAACGAATTGAAGTAGAATAAAATAATACGATTTAAAAATTCGCAGTTGGCGAGTTCAGTATTAGACTAAACCAGGTAAAATAAACTGCCACTTAATGAGATCACACGGTTCAATACAATTAAAACTGAGAGATATCGGAGGATTTATTCTAAGGTGGCCTCAGCCCCAAAAACACGGGGATGGTGGTAGAGAGGTATCCCCAGTGCCATGTGTGTATTTATGGTTCAAACAATTGCCATCTGATTCGATTTTAAGCTAAGAATATAGTTTAATTCTAAGAACAAAATTAGGCAATTCACGTGAAAAAATTCCTCGTGGTTCACGGATTTCCCATTTGTGGTCTTGGAAATCCGTTGTTAGTCAATTTAGAAAAGTTGTGTACATATATTATAGCATTTATAGCTCTAATATACGTGTTTTACTTTTTTCTTTTGATCGAGGGAACACCAACATTCAGGAACCACGAACACCAGGAGGAACATGCCAAGCATGGCGGAAGTGTGCCAAGCGTGGTGGAAGTGCGCAACACACGTGGTGCTCTGGGATTTACCAAAAATTGAGGAAAGTGGGGCATCCTCTCGATGTTGAACAGCCACAAAGTAAATTAGCAATTTGGATTACTAGAAATGTTACGCAAGCGCAAAGTCCTAACACATGTCTGAAAATCCCTTCCGTAGTGAATGTTTAATAGAAAAAAAAACTATAAATATTTCAATAAAAAGAATCCTTTTTAAAAACAAATTACCACAGACCTTAAATAAATAATCGATAACCTTAAACCACCCTAGATTAATTTTTTCCATGAAAAAAAGTTGGGAAACGACTGAAAAAGATCTTCCATGGACGCAGTCAGATTTTAAGAGGAGGGGAGATGAGAAATTTACTGAATCCGCATAATGTAGAAAAGTGACTTTTTAGTCTCCCCCCCCCCCCAAAAAAAGGTATTTTCAATGAAAACACTCAAATAGGGCATATTCCAAAATCTGGGGGAGGGCACGATAATCTAGGGAGATGAGAAATCCCCCTCTGCCCTCAAGTTCTCCCTTTGCACAGGCATAAATCAAACTGGTAGCTTTTCTTCTACTTTTTAGATTGAATCCAACTCCCAGCAATGGTCACCCGTATACGCTTTTGTGCTTGAAAAGACATATAGAAACAAAAGAGATAACGTGGAGAAAGCACATTAGGAATGTTAAATTATGAAATTAAAAAGTGACCTACAAATCATCTTACCGTGAAGTTAGCCGTTTTTTTTTATCAGTTATTCTTTTTCTCCATTTCCAATTAACAAAAAAAGCAACGATTTTTACCTAATACAAAGACAAAGGGTGAATTTAAAGGGGGTAAGTTCAGTAATGAACTTATGAACGTCAGTGCCGCAACCCCGCAATGAAAACGAACCTCAGTAACTGATCAAATTAAATGAGGGATGTGTCACAATATATGAAAAAAAACCTAAGCAAACTTCTAATATTATAGTTTGTCAAACTTGAAAAAAGACAACCTTCAGGCACAAATCAATGCTTATTTTATGCTACTGAAGTTTATTACTGGAGTGTTACAACAACATGAATAACGGTATTATGTTCAATCACAAGATAAAAAAATTATTTGGAATTTTGTTCCTTTTAACCTGTTTTTTATTTTAATTTTTTTCACAACGTGTCTTTGATTTCAAGCTAAATCCGAAACGGTGCTCGTCGGCGTCGTAAAGTGATACCATATTGTGAGCCTACAGCCCCTAAATTCGGCGTTCCTTTCTTGTACATTAGAGTCCGACGGGCCTCACCCTCGCCAAACCATTCATTTCCGGCACATAGACATAAGCAATACAAATCATTATACTCAAAATAATGACTCTTCGTACTCCCATATTTACTGTCTTATTTAAAAGCGATTGATTTGATTTGACAGAATCCTGATTCAAATCCTCATTTCTTATTGGACTATTGTGCAGGCCAGCGGCGTCAATTTACGAAAATGAGGGAGGGGGTTAACGGTTTTTTTTCAAAATCTGGGGAGGGTACAATTTTTTTATTATTTCAAATGAAATGCCAAAAAGGCATTTTTCAACAAAAATAATAAATAAGATATTTTTTAATTTAGAGAGGGGCGCGTGTCCTCTTTTCCCCTCCCCTTCAATTGACGCGACGTGTTTAGGCTTGTGATATCACCAGTTGCCATTCGTATGCCAGATATCTGAACATCTAACTTTGTATCTTTAATAAAATCCGCAGAGTGGCTTATTGAATGATTGAAGCCAGGAACGTACACATACAATTGTTTCTAGGGGGTGAGGTGAAGGAAACGGGCAAATTATAAAAAAAAAACGAAAATGGTGAATTCATGAGATTCAAGGAAGGGGATGAAACACAGATATCTTAAAATTGGCTTCAAAATCATCTCAAATTCAAACGGCAAACGCATCCCTATATTTTCATGAGATTTATCAATTTGTAAAAAAACTTTATAGCTTCAGAGAAATAAGGTAAAACGTTATTTCAGAAACCTTCCTAATTATTCTGGAGCAGTAGTCAAAAGAATATTTAACTCCAGTCAGGGTTGACACAGTTTTTCAAAGCCGGCTAAATAAAAATCATGGAAGTATCTAATTTCTATGACAAAGATTCTACATGTGACCTAACTTTGATCTTCAGAAGTATAAAATATTTACCAAAAGTGTTCAAAAGTAAAACTAGAAGTCTAAAAACAATGAAACATCTACAAGGATAGTGTTCAGGCGACAACCTTGAAAGCAATTCAGCCGGAAAAAAAAAATCAAAGCACAATTAATGCAATAAACAAGACCGAGCAACCGCAATTCAAAGCTTCAAGGTTCTGCAAGCGATAGAAAATAGTGTGTTTTATACGAGGATTAATTAAGAAGGATATATTTAGTGATTATGCAAACGTTACCAACAGAGGAAGAGGGAGCCATCGCAATGAAAAACCAATCCCCGCAAAATTTGACCCCACAAAATTAAAGTCAGCCGATGAAAAAACTCAACTCAGCAAAACCCAATCCAGGCAAAACTCAGCCCGGGAAAACCTAAAAAAAATTCATCTAACACTCAATGCAGACAAAAAAAATTAAACCGGTACGAAAATCAACCCGGCAAAATGAAAATAAGCGAAAATTCATTACGACAATGCACCATGACAGATTGCTTAAAGCTGCACCGGAGGTATGGAGGAAATGTAACGTATAAAGTATTTTAAGGGCACCTTGGAGGAGCTTAAACGTTGATGACAACAACTTTTACCGACGTAGCAGACAACAACATGGATAACCATAGCCATGATGGCTACCATGAAGTCTGAAGCGATGATAATAGCGCCAATATCGTCGAAGGCGGTGACATTGACGGCTAAGCCTATCGTCGTCAAAATAGTCTTACACTTCAAAAATGCCCCGTCCAAGGTTTATCCCCCCAAAATCCCCTTCCTTCTTCCGGGATTTTTCCATCCATTCATCGAGTTGTCCCAATAGTAAGGTACCCGTGACGTGTTATTCCGTGACGACTTATTGGGAAACAAAATTTTGACGACTTGAGTCGTGATGGCTGGAGTTTTATTTGTCTAGAATTTGCCATGGTGAATTTAACTCAACGCCCATCTTTTACACGGAAAAGTGCTTTGATTTTGGATTATTTTTTTCTGTTTGCTTCAGCCAGATTTTTTTATTTTTGAACCAAGCGGCAAAGCACTAGACAAATTGTCTACACTGGAGATATGTAGGCAAAATTGTTGGCAAAAAGGGGAGCCGAAAGCAGGCTTAGAGACAAAAAGTTGACTACACCTGTAACAGAAAGTGACCAATCTATAGGGACTGAACAGAGTAAGTCTCAGTATTCTAACAACACACTCCACATACCCATCGAAGACTTCCGTCTTTTGAATGCATGAGAGACCCGATTTTCAAGAAAACTAAGCAATGCGCATCTAAAAAGTTTTCATTTTGGGACTTGTATCCTTTACGTGGAGGTACGACAATTAACTGCCACGAAAATTAATTTTAAACTGATAATTTTGCTCAGTTATGGTGAAAAAAACTTGATGGGTCTTTGCCGGTGCATGAGAAGATACAAACGAAGAAGCCCGTTAAAAAGACCGTCACCGGGATCAATAAATAGCAGTTATTGGCAATTTCGTGAAACCACTTGGCGTACACCTAAAACAGAAATAGAGACTTGACCTGATAAGAACCAAGAACAGGTTCAGAATCACAGGAAGCAGAGCTAGATCCACATAGTCCCTGAGCATCGGCAACGCGGAATAGTGAAGAAACCCCTTGCACAATATCAGCAAAAAGCAGGCATGTGAAACGGATATGATAGGCTTCCGAAGCGGGGCTAGGACAAATACTTGCATTTGATATTTTCTTTGATTCTGATATTCACACGCAAATATAATATTAATTATTAGTGAAACAGTTAGGCCTATTTCTATGTTTTGTTCCAAACTTGTTTTATAAAGCCTATAACAGTTCCACTCGCACTCGCAAAGTCAACAAAAAACGGAATGTGTGAAGGTACTCCTTCCACCTACATATTCTTAATGCCCATTTTTGCTTTCTTTTTTTAGTAAAAATAGATGAATAATAAAACGACAGGGAAGACGAACAGATAAGAATAAATTTGTCAAAACTCAACGACTGTTAACCACACCTAGAAAATAGATTACCATTCCTAAGGTGATTGACTTAAAAGTTAAGTCATTGATTTTGAATAATTCATGTGGCACTTAGCGTTAATGAAATCAGCAGATCCTGAATCCGCAAGCACCTAAACAAAATTGGCTAATATACATCAGACACCACATAAGCACATTAACATTTCGACAATTAGTCATAGGCAGCGAAATCGCGCTGCCTAAGTAAAGAATGATGTTGGCGCAATGTATTATTATTTTATTTTTTTCATACCAGGGCACTTCGCATCAAAGGAGTTGTCGTAGAAACTTCGAAAAGGGCTCATTCTAGGCTATTAGAAATTGGAAAGGCTAGTGCCCTTTTTAACAGTCGAAAGTGATTGGAAGGCAACTAACACCCCTTCCACGCTCACCATTTCCCCAAACCCATCCAATCAAAAATTTTGAGATAGCCATTTTGTTCAGCGTAGTTGATTTCCAGATAGAAAATATGTTTTTGAGGAGGACATTCCCCCACAACTCTCAGGGGAAGGGTTTTAAGTTATGCCCTGGGGGCATATAAGAACGATGTTGGCACACTGTATCATTTTTTTCCTTTAGACCATTGTGCCTTCCCAAGGCCAGAACATAATTTGCACTTCACTGAAAAAAATACAAATGAATGTGCATTGTCAGTTTAATATACATATACTGATATTGAGTAATCAAAATGTTAATATTATTTGATTTATTAAAGTTATAAAAGTAAAAACATTTATATTTTTCAGTAAAGTGCAAATAATGTTCTGGCCTTGGGAAGGCATAGGGGTTTTGCGCCAAACTTATGTTAATTTCTGCTCGTTTTGAGTTTGACTCGGTTATTTATTGTAATTTCTGTTCGTTTTAGGTTTCATTTATTCATCGATGCTGATTTGTGGTAGTTTCACGCTTGGTAGATTATTTGATTTTATTTTTGCTCATTTTTGTTTAATGGAGTTCTTTACTTTTGTTTGGCTTATTTTGTGGAAAAAGATTTTTTTTTGATTAATTAGAAACAAGATTGATACCTAGTCATGTAAAAATCTTCGAGAATTCTTCGTCAAAACAGCAGCTGTCTAGCTTTTCTCTTCCAGGACTGGATTATAAATTCTTCCCCCTTTTTTTGTTTGAAATGCTCGTACAAGCCGTTAGTTGCAATTAGTTTGTGTGACTTCAGATCTGTGATAACCCTTATTTTACAAATTAGAGGATGAACATCAGTAAACAGCGATTTTTTTTTTCTTCAAGTAAGTAAAATACCAAACATAAGAAGTGATTGGTATACTAGATTAGGAACGTAAGCCGAGTGGATTAGGAGCATCAGGGCCCAAGCCTTCTAATTCAAATTATCATTTTTTTTTCTTTTATTGTCCTCCACGAAACAAAACGCTGCGTACGAGCATAAACAAATGTGGACGAATCTATCAAGATTGAGCCCCAAATGAAAAGCGTTTTGCATTAACACATTTGCACGATTTTCCAATAAGTACAATACACACATGCAAATAAGAATTTATTTGAAGGGACGCGACCAGAAACTTTCTGTGCAGAGGCCTCACCTCCCCCTCTCAAGACGGAAGGAGGTCAGATCAATGTAAAACTAACCTAGCATATCTGAGAACCACCTTCCCAAGCCCCTATTTAAGCAATGGATATTAAATCGTAATTCTTATGCTTCATCATGATCGTCCATTCATTATTAAAAGTAATCTGCCAATATGGGGCTAAAAAAAAAATACCTTTACCTGGCGAAGGGAAAAAAACTTGAGTTTCCTTTAAAACGTAGTTACAAAATGACCAGTGCAAATCAGTGCTTTCACTATTCCGAATTTTAGGGATCTTGGAAATTTCCCCAAATTAAAATTGGGTTCTTGGAAATCTTCCCAAAATTTAACATTCGTAAAAAAAATTATTGACTTTCATTAACGCTAACTTTCGTGGAGGTTTGAGCAAACACAATTATTTTTCCTTAAATTAGAGGAAACCCCGAACAAAATTCGGGAGAGTAGAAGAACTTATGTACAAAATCATTACCGGTATTATAATATAAGCTTTTCAAAGTAATTGCTGTAAAATTATGTAAAACTCATGCTTTTTAAATGTGTATAAAAACGAGTAGTCTAAAGGAAACAGATTCAGTTAGAGTAAAAACAATATTAAAATTTGAAACCCCCCAGTAACAACCCTGTACAATAAGAAATTACCCTTCCTTTAATTCACTGCAAGTCAGAGCAAACTTTACACTTGTCTTATAATTACAAAAACTAAAAACATAAACTTGGGATTCTAACACTTAATTCGGGACAAATGTTGTGCGCATTCCAAGTACAATAGCGTCGTAGTAAAAAAGCAAAATACACCGTCACAAATACTCATCCCAACCCCCAATAAGTAGTAACGTCTACTCGTCTTAACTTTCCATTCCATCTTCACTTTCATTATGGATAGAGGAAAAAAAACTGGTTTCTTTAACTGTTCATCAATAAGGCAGGAATGCAAGTTTCTTTTATATACCACTATGACGAAATCATTAAACTTTAAAAGCTTTTTCTGGTGGTTTCTATTTTTTCTCTTTTTTTTTTCATTCGCGAAGAATGCCCTCCAAGGAAGGAGGGCCGGTTTGACCTATTGGTCAGGCTCCTTTCAAAGTCTTTTAATGAAACTCGAGCTTTCGAGCCAGAACTAGTCTAAGTTCGCTACAGAACGGTTTCATAAACAACGGAAAGGGCGTTGACGGACGCGTTTCAATCCTGGGATCAAGCGTATGTTCGTTGGCTACGAAAAGGCGTTGGATATATTTAAATCCCCAAATCGTGATGATTCCAAAAAAGTGTGGATGTCGGTAACAAGATCGTACCCAAGGGGACGGAGGATACCTGGTTTGAACCTCGAACAAAAATCCTGGATACAATCTTGGTCTGTGTATAACAGAGGGTTCCAATATTTTCCATGTCTATTCTCATTTTAATCCCATAAAAAGAGCTCTCCCATCTTTAGAATATGTAGCAATATTGTTATTGAAATATACCTTTATGTATGTGCCATACTATACAAATCGTCTCAGCAGATCCTGCAATCCAATCGCATTTCTTACATCCCCAGGAGTGCATACACACTTAATTGGGACCCCAAGGATAGAGCCAATGACCCGATTTAGGGGGGTTTCAGACAGACAAGACAAAGGCAACTGGCAAATAAATGCTGTAGGAAAAAATTAATACAATAAGAGAAACTTTCACATCTGATAAAAATGTAGAGAGGCTCTAATGTTCAAAATCCAAAAAATGCCTATGAACAGGTAAACCTTCTTTATAATCTTTATAGGACTTTATTATATTGCAAGATAATTATTACATGAAGCGGTTCAACAAAACGTTTTTTAACAAAGCCAGAATACTGTGGCAATCTTTATAAAAATTAAATAAAAAAAACAAGTTTTTTTAACTGAAAGTAAGGAACGACGTTAAAACTTAAAACGAACAGAAATTATTCCGTATATGAAGGGGGCTGTCCCCTCCTCAACGCCTCGCTCTTTACGCTAAAGTTTTTTTACTGTTTAAAAAAATAGAGTTGTGAGAAAGTCAAACTTTAGCGTAAAGAGCGAGGCGTTGAGGAGGGGACAGCCCCCTTCATATACGGAATAATTTCTGTTCGTTTTAAGTTTTAACGTCGTTCCTTACTTTCAGTTAAAAAAAACTTGTTTTTTTTATTTAATTTTTGAACGTTTTTGAATTAATGCAGGTTTTGATTTTGGCTCACCGTACATGAATAATTAAAACAAAATTTGCATATTATATTTGGTTAAATGGCTTTCTCGAAACTTGTTTAATTTTATTTACGAACGTTTTTATTAGTAATAAATATACGTAACTTAGAATTAACTTACGTAACGAACTTCTATATTCATAAATTTTTAACACGTATATTAGAGGGTTCGCCCCCTAGTCACAACCCTGCTCTTTAAACTATGTTCGAATTTTTTCCAGTTCTTTAAAAATGACCTCTTAATCACAATCAGTTGATCAGTTGAAAAACTTGTTTTTTTTATTTAATTCCTGATCTTTTTCTTTAATAATGCTGGGAAATCCGGCGCCCCCTTCATAGCAATGTCCCTTCCCCCATGAAAACTTCCTTCATGGAAAGATCCTTCCATATAGCCCCCGACCCTCTCCTTCCCCCACCTACCAGAAAAAATCTCCTCTGAAAAAGTCTGTATACTTCCCAATAACCAATACTATATGTTAACATTGAGTAAAGTTCATAACTTTCAGCCCTCCCCCTGGGGACTTTGGGGGATCAAGTCATCCTAAAAGACATTTTTATCATATTTTCGACCATGCTGAACAAAATGGCTATCTCAAAATTTTGAACGGGTGAATTGGGGGAAAAAATGAGCGTGGGAGGGGGCCTAGTTGCCCTCCATTTTTTTGGTCACTTAAAAAGGGCACTAGAACTTTTAATTTCCGTTCCAATGAGCCCTCTCACGATATTCTAGGACCACTGGGTCGATACGATCACCCCTGGGAAAAAAAAAAAAAACAAACAAACAAACAAACAAACAAATAAACACGCATCCGTGATCTTTCTTCTGGCAAAAAATGGAAAATTCCACATTTTTGTAGATAGGAGCTTGAAACCTCTACAGTAGGGTTCTCTGATACGCTGAATATGATGGTGTGATTTTCATTAAGGTTCTATAACTTTTAGGGGGTCTTTCCCCTTTTTTCGAAAATCAGCCAAATTTTCTCAGGCACGTAACTTTTGATGGGTTAGATTAAACTTAATGAAACTTATATATTTGAAATCAGAATTAAAATCTGATTCTTTTGATGTATCTATTGTATCAAAATCCCGTTTTTTAGAGTTTCGGTTACCATTGAGCCGGGTCGCTCCTTACTTACAGTTCGTTACCACGAACTGTTTGATAGTTGTTTTTTTTTGCTTTTTTTTACTACGATTCAAAACCGTGTGCTGACTACCAAAATGCTGATACAAATATTACAAGACGCTTCAAATAGAATACAAATCAGGCAGGGATATAAATATAGTTTGAACTTCAAAATTTATTAAGCAATCTTTATATTTAGTAAAAAAAAACATTTTGCAATTTGGGAGGATAAGAAAACTAATAGTCAAATCAAAATGGGAATTATTCCGCTCTTACAGCTTTACAAGTAGGCATAAAAGGCATGGAGAATTAAGAAAGCATATTTTGACCAAGCTCATGAGCATCGGACATCTAGATAATATTAGCTTAAAAACTTCTCTTTCCTGTCTCAATATTGAAAAGCTTTATGTCTTTTCGTTTACATTTATTACAATTTTCTCAAAGAAGTTTCTCCGTATCATCCCTGCTAGAGGGGAGACGACAAAAGCAACGCGCAACAACCTTGCTTGTAAACACTAGCTTCATTTTTAAATAAAATATATATAAAAAAACCTTTTTCAACTGAAAGTAAGGAGCAACATTAAAACTTAAAACGATCAGAAATTATTACATATATGAGGGGGATCGCGCCCTCCTCAATACGTCGCTCTTTACGCTAAAGTTTAACTTTTTGCTCCAATTATTTAAAAATGACTCCAGAATTTCAAAGGCCGTTTAATTAGAAAAATAAGCTCTTTTAAGAGTTCTAAAAAAAACTTTGAATTAAAGAGCAAGGTATTGAGGAGGGGGCAGCCCTTCATATAGGGAACAATTTCTGTTCGTTTTAAGTTTTAATGTTGCTCCTTGCTTTCAGTTGAAAAAACTTGTTTTTTCTATTTAATTTCTGGTCGATTTTCTTTTAAATAATGCTGGGAAATCCAGCCCCCCTTCATGGAAAATCCTCTTCTCCCACAAAAAATTCCTCCGCGGAAAGATCTTCCCACGTAGCCCCCTCCTCCACCAGAAAAATCCTCCCTGAAAAACATCTGTATGCTTCCCAATAACCAATGCTATATGTAAACAACGGGCGAAGTTCATAACTTGTAGCCTTTCCCCCGGGGATTGTGGGGGTCAAGTCATCCTCAATTACATAGTTATTATATTTTTCAACTATGCTGAAAAAAAATGGCTATCTCAAAATTTTGATCGGGCGACTTTAAGGATAAAATTAGCGTCGGAGGGTGGCTAGATGCCCTCCAATATTTTTGGTCACTTAAAAGGACACTAGAAATTTTGATTTCCGATCAAATGAGCCCTCTCTTGATCTTGTACGATCACTGGTTCGATACGATAACCCCGGAAAAAATAAACAAAAAGCAAACAAATAAACACGCATCCGTGATCTTTCTTCTGGCAAAAAAAAATGCAGAATTCCACATTTTTGTACATAGGAGCTTGAAACCTCTACAGTAAAGTTCTCTTCTATGCTGACTCTGATGTTGTGATATTCATTAAGATGTTTTGGGGGTGTTTCTCCCTTTTTCAAAAATTTGGTAAATTTTCTCAGGCGCGTAACTTTTGATTGGTACATTAAATTGAACGAATTTTACATATTTTGAATAAGCATCAAAATTCGATTCTTTTGATACATCTATTGTTATCAAGACTCTGTTTCTTAAATTCTCGGTTACTATTGAGCCGCATCGCTCCTTACTTACAGTTCGTTACCAAGAACTGTTTCGTTTGTTGGTAGAAATATTTAACAAAACGCTTTCATAGAATCATCAGTGTTTCATAGAATCATCAAGTTAATTATTAAGGCCGGTAAAATACATATTATCCCGCAAAAATTCTAGAACTCGTCGCATTCAGTTAACATGTCATAACAATCCTTGGTCAGAAAACATGGAATACACGTATGATAAGCAACAAACTGTCAGACAAGAAGAGTCTCCGACATAACGTATGTTCAGGGTTGCCAACTGGATACATTTGAAGGCAAAAGAACACATTTCCATGTGCCAGGACACTATGACATAAAAGGGCAAAAAGGGACACATTTAGTAAATTTATGACTTAAAACGAAAGATTTCCCAACTGGATATAGATTTTGGTAAGAAAAAAACGTCACTTTTCACCCAAGTAGAGCTTTTTCTTTTTTTTTTCTTTTTTTTTTCTTTTTTTGAGCCTCCATGTTTTGCAAGAAATGACGTAAGTAAAGGATTGTCTCCCAAGTACAAATTGACATGAGTTTCGTACTTTCATAAAGTCCTTTTTTATGAATGTTTTGTACGGATGTCTTCGTTTTCATTTTATGCTAACTGGTCGCTTTGAAAGGGACTTACAAAGGGTCTTTTGGTCAATAATACAACTGGTAAATAAATAACCTCTAGTTTTGAGATTTCGATAAGGACACAATTTAGCAAAAACGACACATTTTTGGAAGCTCAGGACACACAATCATGGACCAGAAATTTGGTAAGCCTGTGTATACTTTCAATAGATATTATTAATGTGGACTGAAAATAGTATGTCAAAATTGAGGTTTCCAAAATTGAGCAAATACCAGCTTCTGTTTAGTACTGAATGGAAACGTAAGGGAAAAAGTTAATTATAACAAACACCTTATTTGAAAAAAAAAACTATGTATATTTCCTTGTTCGAAAATAAAACGTGGCTTGGTTACATAAATATTTTTTTTACAGCATTTAGACTTTAGAGTCCAAAAGTTCGAATAATAGATTTTAGTAGCTATGTAAATTACTTTTTTAGCATCATCACTAAAGGTTATTCAAGGCCGAATCCAGGGGGGTAGGGGGTTTGAACCTTCCCAAAATATTTATCCAGACCGTAAAAACCGAACAAAAATGAATATAAACAAACTTTTGATGCGTTAAGTGTTATTACCCCCCCCCCCCCCCCCCCGAAAAAAAATCCTGGATGCGGCCTGAGGCTATTTAAAACAAGATACCATCAAAAAAATAAGGTAAACATTGTTTTTGAAACCATTCAAGTGACGAACTGTAAAAAGGTATAGATATAACATGAAACAGAAACGAATATCCATTTGAACAGAGGGGTTGCCCAGTTTCAATCGTGGTGTAGATCAGGTGGCACCGGAAGTGTGTAATGCATGACGGAACAAGTGGTGCAATGCGATGTAAACCAGATAGCAGAGAGTGGGTAGCTCGTCATTTGGACCAAAAAAAAAACAAGGGATTGGTGAATATCTAAATGGCGAGGTTGAAATACCTATAGAAAAGGAATGGGCAAACTTTTCTCCAGGGAGACCGCACAATATGCTTTTAAAATTTTCAAGGCCGATATGCCTACAGAAACGCAAAAGCCAAAACAACATTTAATTTAAACTTTGGTACTTGGGCACTATATGGGCCTTCACAAGGAAACCAGTCACGAAAACCCCGTTTTTGACGGGTTAATTCAAGAGACGGTTATTAAGTAATGCAATCCATAGCGTGGTTTTCATTGCGTATACGATATTTAAACTGTTGCTTTTGGGGGTTTAGGGGGGGAAAGGTGCCTAGGTTAGGCTATGCATTTAATATATGCTATGCTTTACCCAACATCCCCCCACCCTAATGTGCAAATATATAGCCCGAAATTTATTTATAAACTATTATATACTCATCCTATTTTATTTCATTAGCATTAACTAAACTTGGCTTTTTAGAAAGGCCTATATAATGCCCAAGTACCTAAACTTTATTTATATTTCTTAAATTACATAAAATCAAGGAATCTAATATTATAACGTACAAATCAGCAAAAATATTATTGAAATTAGTGTGAACTCACTGGCGCTGATGCGCAACGCGTTCTGTAAGTTGACATTAGCCAGTAATGTCGTATTTATTGACGTGGTTGATTTTCGCCAGAGACAAAGTATGTTATGTTTTCATAGTGGGAGTAGACACATTTTTCTCTACAGAATCTTTCATATGTGAAAATTTCGCTGAATTCCGACTTCTAAAGAAATGTCACACAGTTTTAGTGACAAATTATGCTGTCAGCGAATCGATAAGTTCCGATTATGGAAGAACTGATACTACTTCAACTTGACGTCAAAATACTGAATTCAGTTTCCTAATAGTTGAAGCTCGCAAACTTTATACAAATTCCTGGTCTGTTTGAAAAGTTGATCGCTGTAATTTTCACCAGAGTCTGTGAAATTTGGAAACAAGAAAATTTCATTCACTCAGTTGTGTAATAGCCTGAGCTAGACTTGAAATGGCAATGTCAACATTAGTTGATATATATCAGTCACTTATAATAGTTCGCTTGAAACGAGAAAAAGTTTCAAATTAACAGATATTACGGATCACAGTTTTCCCGTCCCCTACTACATAATGACCTCCAATCATTCCAGCTAATAAATTTAACATTTTCAGCGATTTCTGAGACGAAAAAAGAAAATTCTCTATCTATGACTCTTTTAGCTCAAACGAATGCCTTTCGAAGAACGAAGTAGCGCAAAATATGCCAAATATGTTAAAGGAAAACTCAAATTTGTCAGTGATTTCGGTTAATCCATATTATGTAAATTACTCCACTTTCAACAAAATAAAATTCTTCATCTTTCCCGAGACCAGCCTAAAAAGTATGCTACCGTGCTCTAATTTAGACTAAGTCAGGAATACTCAGGGTTGCCAACTTTTTGGTCAATGAATATGTCCCTTGAGCATCAAAAAATGTGTCCTTTTCAGCAAAATTATGTCCATATTTTCTCTATAATATGTCCATCTTGAAATCTCAGAAAGTAGTTTTTTTTTTACGACTTGTTAACCTCTTTCAAAGTGGTCAGTTAACATCGAATATAACGAAATAAAAGATTCATTATAGTTCATCCATAAAAAATGAACTAGTGTGAAAGCACAAAAGTCAAAAACATGTAAACAGTAAAAAACTAATTGTCGGAGTTTAAGGCTCGTCTTCCTACGAGAGTTCTGCTTGACAGGTATGGTCGGCATGTGGGTCAGCATTTTCACTTCTTTTGGTAGCTTTTTGCCAATCAGAGTATTTCTTGCGCATGTCATAAGGTACAATCCAGGAGTCAAGCGACGTTGCGGAGCGCTAGGTAAGCTGGGTTGCCCTTCAATTAGGGGGAAGGGGGTGACATCCCCAAAGGCATAATTACTGGACCTTTGAACAATGCTGAACAAATAGATGTCTACAAATTCTGATTGGATGCTGGTTTTCGGAACTGATAGGCACGGGGGAGGGGGGTTGCCCTCTAATCACTTTTGACTCTTATAAAGGGCACTAAACTTCAATCAAATGAGCCCCATCTGAAGTTTATATAACTACCCATTCCATAAAACCTTATATGCCCCTGGGGCATAACTTACAACCCTTGCCCCAGGACTCTTAGGGGTTGTGTAAACGCTGAGGGCATTATTATATGTTCTTTGGACCATTTTTAACTAAATTTCTATCTCAAAATTTCTATTGGGTGCACCAAGGGAAAAAAATATATTTGTGGAGGGAGGCTTACTCTAAGTGTGGCATGGCCCTTGTGTTTCAACAATCGTTCTTAAAAAAAATTAGACAAAAGGTCGAACATTAGCGTAGAGGGGGGTATTGAGGAGGGAGTAGCCCCCGTCATATACGGAATGATTTCTGTACGTTTTAAGTTTTAATGTCACTCCTTACTTTCGGTAGAAAAAAACTAGTTTTTGTATTTATTTCTGATCGTTTTTCAGATAATCCCAGGAAATCCACGCCCACTATGGAAATTTCCCCACGAAAAATTCCTCTATATAAAGTTCCGGAAGAATGTAAAATTCTTCCGCCGGGAAATTACCCCCGGACAATTCCATCCCAGCTGCGAATCCTTCCCAGAAAAATTTTTGCTTACGATTCTGCCTAAAAAAATACTCCTTACCATACTTTTATTTAAAGAAAGACTTGTATTCATTTAGTTTCTGATCCTTTTTAAGGTCATTGGGGAATATCCATGTTGGAAAATACCCCCCTGGAAAGTTTATCCCCAGAAATTTTCCATGGAGAATTTCTCCTGGTGATAATTCCCCCATGGAAATCCCCCCCCCCAAAAAAAAGATCCCAAGAGAAGTCCAACTCCGCTGAAAACTTCCCCCTGAGAGTTCCCTCAGTGTCTCTACATGTACAATGGGATCAACAACGAGAAAAAAGACAAATAACAAACATTCTGTAGACAAATTCTGGTAAATTCTCTCCATGCAAAAAATTTCCCCTGAAAAGTTCACCTCCAGAAACTTCCATCCCAATGGAAAATTCTCCCCACAGAAAATCCATCCCCAAAAGATCTCCTTCCTCCCTTGGAAAATGTCGGTATACTTCCCTATAACAAATACTATATGTAAACAATTGGCAAATTTCATAATTTGGCGGCCCTTCCTCTGATGGTTCTGAGGGGTCATATCATCTCCAAAGACATATGTATTGTACCTTTCAACAATACTGAACAAAATGGTTATCTCAAAATTTTGATCAGACGACTTTCAGGAAAAAAGGGCATGGGACGGGGGCTAGTTGTCCTCCAATTTTTTGGTCAGTTAAAAAGGACACTAGATCTTTTAATTTTCGTTTGAACGAGCCATCTTGCGAAATCCTAGCAAGGCCTTATCCAGGGGGGTTACCCGGTTTGACCCCCCCCCCCGACATTTTTGACCGAGTCGAAAATTAGTCTAAAAAATACCTGTAAAGACAAAACCTTCCCAGAAAAAAGATGCTATAAAAAAATAGGGTAACCCCCCCCCCCCGATTGAAATCCTGGATACCTGCTTGAATTCTAGTACCATTGGTTCGATATGATCACCCCCTGGAAAAAGAAAACAACAACAAATAAACACGAATCCGTGATGCTTCTTCTGGCAAACACTATAAAATTTCATTTTTATAGATAAGAGCTTGGAATCTCTACAGTGGGGTTCTCTGATACGCTGAACCTGATGGCGTGATTTCCGTTAAAATTCTTTGACTTTTATGGGGTGTTTTGACCTTTTTCGAAAATTTGACAAATTTTGTCAGGCCCACTAATGGGTAACACTATATTTTAAAAATGTTATATATTTGGAATCAGCAGAATAAGCTAATTTTTTGGTACATCTATTGATATCAAAATTGATTCCAGATCATCAAGAATCTCATTTTTTTTTCTTTTGCTAACTTTTCATTTTCAGTTAGTAATACTTGATAAATAGATAGATGTTTTTGCCTGACTATTGGAAGCCGGAAGCGATTCTTAACTAAAAAGGTGCCTGCTTGCTAGTACAGTCAATATAAGGTTTGACCGCAAACAAATTGCAACAGAAATGATTTTTACACCATCTTGTAGAGAAAAAAAAAACTGTACAACATATCAAAAGTTGAGAAACCTAGCGGGGTGCAAAACTAGTGTTTTTTAGCGTTTTGTGTTTTATTTTTCGTTTTTAAGCTTAAATTTTCGATTTTCTCGAGGCTTAGAGTTTACTTCATGGGAAACACATTTCTGATGTAGTTTTATGTGCTGAACTCGAATATTACATCAGATTTAAGATACGGTGAACCAAAAGTGTTTCACATTCATCACCATTCACGAAGTTCGCGATTCTATTATAACATAGTCGTTTGACCACATTTCTTGAGTAGTTTTATGCGATGAACTCGAATATCACATCAGATCAAGGATATGTTCAACCGACAGTGTTTCACATTCATCACCAAAAGGTTTCTTCAAAATAATCAATCATCTCTTAATGTATTAACTGACTAAAATCACAGGTAACAAAAATCACATTGGTAAAGGGCAGGCAACTTTTCAAATGACTTGCGACATTAATCACTGGCAGTGTAGTTTGAAACTTCGTCGTCGAGATCGTCGATGAGATCTTCTGTTTTGGGAGAATTATCACATTCTGCTCCCTGACAAGTTTTGCACGCGAGAGTGCAAGACATGCCGTTTCTGACACAAGTGCACCGAGCAGAGGTGCAGTTTGAACGGCAGGAACACTTAACAATCTTAAGAAGTTGGGGAGGTGCTGGGGGTAGGTCCGTCATCACAAGGTATAATGTACCATTTCGGTCCTTCCAGCCCCACTCTTGAGGGTCCAATTCTAGATTACGGTCGTCATTCCAGGCGTGTACCTGGAAGTAAACTCTATAGCTGTGAAATGCTGCAGAGTTGGATGTGGGAGGTAGCTGCTCTGGGTGAACAAAAGCCGTTGCTGTGACGAGCTTTCTTTCGAAGAGCTGCTTTCGAAGCTCGTTCAGATTTCCCCCCTTCTTTCCAGCATATATTATAAGAAGTGCGTGTTCTCCGGCTTCCTTGACTTCGATTTTTGTTGCTGCCTTCTTCATAAAGACCTTGGCAGATGCTCGAAAACTTTCGTCTTCTATCACTTTTTTCAGGGTAAGACCTTTTCCGATGTTGTGGACACGTGGAATCACACCCAAGGAATGCATGGGCAAAGAGGATCAGACCACATACTTCTTGGCCTAATCTTTTTTTCATTTCATGAACATCCCAGCACCTTCGCTCTTTATTTTTCTTTGGCTCTGGGGCGAAGTACACCTTGTTAGTGGAGACATCACAGTGGTAGCAGAGAAGGACCAGAAGATCCGTATCTTCTCCAATAACGGCAGTTACCTTCTGTTTAGCTGATTCGATAGCAGCTTTTACAATAGGCACGTCTGCATCACTGGGGGCTTGGACTACAAAATAGCCTTTTTGCCGGAGATGAACTGCAAGCGCACTAATGAATCTTGACTTGTTTTTCTTGTTCCCGAGAAATTCTTCTTTCTTAACTTTCAGACGCATGTCATTCGTGAAGAAAACCTCGCGACCAATCGTTCGATTACGATACGAATGGGCCATATCTTTGATGGAAGGTCCACTATCATACCCATCGAAAACAACAGTTGCGCCAGGGTACTTCCGCGAAATATACAGAGAGTAGCTCTGTATGATACCCGCATACGTGTCATTTTTTATCCATGGGACTCGGTGCAATAGAGATCCGCCGTCAAGTACGCAGTGTGTCCCGTCGCTCAGCACACACGGAATTTCTTCGAGTTTGCATGCAAGCGCAATGGCCTTGGCGAATTCGGCCTTGTTCGGCACTCTCGGCATAAATGAGCTGTCAAACAGAGCAGCGGGATACGAACAAAGTTCATACCGGAAGCACTCTGATTCAGGAAGTCTTGTCCTTTTGGCTAACGCAATGAAGCGTTGGAATAGCAAAGCTGGATCCAGTCGCTTGCAATCTCCTCCAGCTGTTTGCTTTGTTGTTATCTGGACTGCCTGTTCCTTTCTTCGGAAGACAAAATCCTTCGCCACTTTTCCAGTCATAGCATCAAGAATTTTTAGCCCGACAGCCTTCGCACAGTCAACGTTTTCAGATTCATATGCAGTCAAACCGGTAGCAATGCTTCTAAGCTGGGTATCCCCTCCGAATGGTGAGCCATTTTCAAAGTACGTGACCATCGCCTGCGTATCCTTGAAGTCTCGTTCTTGTCTGGGGCCTGCGTTCTCCTTGTGCTGCTCGCTTGTCCCATAGAGAATTTGCGTCAGATCTTCCATTAGGAGGTTAACAGCAGAGCAGGTTGGGCGTGCTAAAACCCACAGCGACCTCTGGGTTTCGGTCATGCCCGTACCCCTGGTCAGTCCGCCTGCTGTTTTCAACGAGCGCATAAGCTCTTGTTCAATAACTAGATTCGTCGACAAGCCAGCCCAATAGCGATCAGATCATCTGACAACGTGCATTCCTTGTTGGAATGAACTATGAACAGTAGGATGGGTTTCTTCAAGCTTCACCATCTTCTGAAGGTATATTCGGCACGATTTGGCATAGTTGTTGTGACCACAGGCCGCAAGAAAGGCTACAGGCCGCTGGCACCACTTATTGGGGTGTATGTGCGGGGTCACCACTTTTAAAGGCAAAAAAAGGTTGCTATGCCACTTACTCGAAGGGGAGAACCCCTTGTCGGCCCAAATGTTAGTGAGATTCCCGCTCTTACCCCAACGGTTCCTTTATACTAACGTGATCGGGTGGTCTATGGCCACATTTAAAGCCAAAGTTTACCGATAAGATTTTATAATTAACCCTTTAGTCTCGGCCTAAGCTGAAAAGTAAAATAGGTACATAGAAAAATTCTTACTATATTCACAGTTACACGTATAAAAAGAACTGAACTGAAAAAGGACAAATTCTCCCAGCCCGCTAACCGCAGCACACGGTGGGGGTTACTAGGGGTGGTAAATGAATCTTTCCAACCAATCCCAGGGCTCCTAATATACTGGCCAATCTCCCTAACTGCGCACTTTTTCCCTCGTGGTGAATTAAACACGTACGCAGTTAAGAGGACCCAAAATGGCGTCAAAAAATAATATGAAAATTAACATTTATTACAAAAGGAAGGAAAATAATTAAGGGGCCCAAAGAAATGAATCTGGGAGGGACATTTATCTGACAAAACTGGAACCAAGGGTTCCAACAACGACAATCTTAGAATGTACGGAACTTTCCAAAAATATAGTATTCAGTCGATAGGGCGACGTTATTCCTGACTTCATTCGCCCCAAAGGACGAAAAAAGGGAAATATGGCCACGAAATACAAATTTCTTGTTTGGTGATGAATGTGAAACACTAACGGTGGGACATAACTTGAATATGATGTGATATTCGAATTCAGCACACAAAACTAGTTCAGAAACATGTCTCCCATGAAGTAAATGCTAAGCTCTAGGATAACGGAAAATTTCCGCTAAAAACAACAAAAAACAAACGGAAAACGCTAAAAAACACTTATTTTGCACCCCGCTGGGTTTCTCAACTTTTGATATGTTGTACAGTTTTTTTTTTCTCTACAAGATGGTGTAAAAATCATTTCTGTTGCAATTTGTTTGCGGTCGAGTCCTATTTGACGCTAGATTGACTGTACTATGCCTATTATCTTGACTTTAGCGTAAAAGCAAGGAGAAATAAAATCGTTTATAGATGAAAAAATACAAACTTGTAAAGAATTTCAAGAGTATTTGCAAATAGTTGTCTGTGGGAAAGAGCAAGCAACTCCGAAAAATAATTAGTAGAAAATAAGTAGTTAAGTAAATTTAGTGCTAGACAAGTAGTTGTAATACTGATTTGGTGAAAAATGACTTTTTTCAAAAATATGTATCAAAGTGGGAAAATATTCAATTATATGTCATAAATTTGCAAAATATGTCCCTTTTATGTCCCAAATTTCTAAAATATATCCCTTTTTGCCCTATTATGTCATTGTACCGGGAACACAGGAATATGTCCTTTGGACATAAAATATGTCCAGTTGGCAACCCTGGGGATACTAAGAGACCGAGAGGATTGGGGGGGGAGGGGGTAAGTAAACTGTTTTGAGTAACTTACGGACAATACAAAAATTGTTAGCCATGTCAACGACATTTCTGGCAATCATCGGTAAATAGAATTTTACTTTTTGAATTGCAGGAATCATAAATCAGGTTGAGGAGCCTCAACTGGAACAATTGTTACAGAAAAAATGAAGGGTACTTGCGTGTTAGCCCAACAACACTCAAGAATTTTGCTGCTAAAAACTAGTTTACCATACTGTATACGGGAATAATTAGCTTAGGTTCACTGAAATAAACTACCTTGAAGCTATGTTTTTATTAAATATTTAATAGGCTATATAGAGATGGTATTATGGTTGGGTTTGGTATTTAATATAATGCGTTCTGGACGGACCCCTTTCCATAATTCTTAGCGGTACTGGTGCATTATAACTAAACCACCGCTATCAAACAGTTCGTGGTAACGAACTGTAAGTAAGGAGCGACCCGGCTCAATGGTAACCGAAACTCCAAAAAACCGGTTTTTGATACCAAAAGATACATCAAAATAATCAAATTTCAATGCTGAATTCAAATATATAACTTTCATCAAGTTTAGTCCTACCCAATCAAAAGTTACGCGCCTGAGAAAATGTGGCTGATTTTCGAAAAAGGGGGGAAAGACCCCCTAAAAGTTATAGAACCTTAATGAAAATCACACCATCATATTCAGCGTATCAAAGAACCCTTACTGCAGATGTTTCAAGCTCCTATCTACAAAAATGTGGAATTTTGCATTTTTTGCCAGAGGAAAGATCACGGATGCGTGTTTATTTGTTTTTTTTTTTTTTTCCCAGGGGTGATCCTATCGACCCAGTGGTCCTAGAATATCGTGGGAGGACTCATTGGAACGGAAATTAAAAGTTCTAGTGCCCTTTTTAAGTGACCAAAAAAATGGAGGGCAACTAGGCCCCCTCCCACGCTCATTTTTTTCCCAAATTCACCTGATCAAAATTTTGAGATAGCCATTTTGTTCACCATGGTTGAAAATATGATAACTATGTCCTTTAGGATGACTTACTCCCCCAAAGTCCCCGGGGGGAGGGCTGAAAGTTATGAACTTTACCCAATGTTAACATATAGTATTGGTTATTAGGAAGTATATAGACGTTTTCAGGGGGGATTTTTCCTGGTAGTAGGGGGGTGGGTGGGTCGGGGGTTATGTGGGAAGATCTTTCCATGAAGGAAGTTTTCATGGGGGAAGGGACATTGCTATGAAGGGGGTGCCGGATTTCCCAGCATTATTTTAAAAAAAGACCAGAAATTAAATATATAAAAAAGTTTTCCAACTGAAAATAAGGAGTAACATCAAAACTTAAAACGAACAGAAAATATTACGTGTATGATTGGGTTCACCCCCTAGTCAATACCTCGCTCTTTAAGCCAAAGATTTTTTAGTACTTTCATAAGAGCTATTTATTCTAAATAACGGCCTTTGTGATTAAGGGGTCATTTTTAAAGAATTGGAACAAAATTCGAACTTTAGCTTGAAGAGCGAGGTATTGACTAGGGGGCGAGCCCCCTGATATACGTGTTACAAATATATGAATATAGAAGTTCGTTACGTAAGTTAATTATTAAGTTACGTATATTTATTACTAATAAAAACGTTCATAAATAAAATTAAACAAGTTTCGAGAAAGCCATTTAATCAAATAAGAGTAAAATTAATATGCAAATTTTGTTTTAATTATTCATGTACGGTGAGCCAAAATCAAAACCTGCATTAATTCAAAAACATTCAAAAATTAAATAAAAAAAACAAGTTTTTTTAACTGAAAGTAAGGAACGACGTTAAAACTTAAAACGAACGGAAATTATTCCGTATATGAAAGGGGCTGTCCCCTCCTCAACGCCTCGCTCTTTACGCTAAAGTTTGACTTTCTCACAACTCTTATTTTTTTTAAATAATAAAAAACTTTAGCGTAAAGAGCGAGGCGTTGAGGAGGGGACAACCCCTTTCATATACGGAATAATTTCTGTTCGTTTTAAGTTTTAAAGTCGTTCCTTACTTTCAGTTTAAAAAACTTGTTTTTTTTATTTTATAGACTGTAGAAGCAAACCAGACATGGAGACCCGTCAAACGGGTTTTTGCAATCTAAATTGATTGCAAAGCGTGGTTTCTTATCGAGTTTACAACATTTAAACTATTGTTTTTTGGGGTTTAGGGGGGGAGGTACCTAGGTTAGGTTACGTATTTAATATATGCAATGCTTACCCCCAACCCCACCCCCCTAATGTGCAAATATATAGCCCAAATTTGTTTCTAAACTATTATATATTCATCCTATTTTATTTTATTTCATTAGCATTAGCCAAACTTGACTTCTTTCGTGTACAGCGCTGGTTTAGTTATAATGCACCAGTACCATAGACGGTACTTATGTATTAAACGTACTCTTTTGGAAACCAATCACGAAAAACCCACCCATTCAAGAAACCGCTATAGAGTAATGCAATGCAAGGCGTGGTTTTCATTGCGTTAACGATATTTAAAATGTTGTTTTTGGGGGTTTTAGGGGGGAGGGGAGGGACCTAGGTTAGGTTACGTATTTAATATATGCTACGCTTTACCCCCTCCCCCTAATGTGCAAATATATAGCCCAAATTTGTTTCTAAACTGTTATATATTCATCCTATTTTATTTCATTAGCATTAACCAAACTTGATTTCTTTAGCAGTATATAAAAGAGTACGTTTAATACTTAAGTACCAAATAGACTTAGTTTTTTCCTGGTGGATTTTAAGAACAGCTATTGAAAACATGAACTGGCCGAGTGGCAAATTGGTGGTTGTAAAAGGTCCATTAATCAGTTGTTTCTCCCTCGGCATTTTCTAGTGTTTTGTCTATCTCGCTTAAATTTTCGGTACTTGTGTATTATACGCCACTTAAGTTTTTACTGCGTAAAACTCGAGAACAAACCGGTTTCTTCGTTAGTTTCTTTAAGCTTGCGTGAGACAAGACAAAGATAAGTGATAGAATAGATGGGAAATATATAATTTGGGCTATATGTTTGCACATTAGGGAGGTGGCAAGGCCGTATCCAAGGGGGGGGGGGGTTACCCGGTTTGAACCCACCCGAAATTGTTGACCGCCGAAAATTAGTTTAAAAATACCTGTAAAGACAAAACCTTACCAGAAAAACGGAAAAAAAATCGGGTAACCCCCCCCCAAACAAAAATCCTGGATCCGCTCTTGGGAGGTGGGGTAAAGTATTTGGACAGCTTGAATTTAGAGAACAATTCTTACTTCATAATATGCAGAAATATTGTACCTAACATATTTTGCATGCAGAACCGCTATACTTTACCCCAACCACCCCCTGAATGTACAAATATATAGCCAAAATTTGTTTATAAAGTATAACAATTTCATTATATTTTGTGATATTTCATTAGGACTGAGCATCAAGAAACAGGTTCTAATTAAATGAAGCACTTGAGTGGCGTATAATACACAAGTACCAAATTTTCTTAAAAGAGCTGATAGAATCACGGGTATATTTGAACATTTTTCCTAGTAATATTCAAGTTGGGTGCACGAAACGCGATAAAAAAAAATGCAGTCATGAAAACAGAATAAACAAATTGAGTTTTTTTTAAATATAAGAGGAAAAGTATTGGTGCATTATAATAGTTTAGTTTAGAAACAAATTTGGGCTATATATTTGCACATTAGGGGGGTGAGGGGTAAGCATAGCCTATATTAAATACGTAAACTAACCTAACCTAGGTAACTTCCCCCCTAAACCCCAAAAAACAACAGTTTAAATATTGTAAACGCAATGAGAAATCACGCTTTGCAATCAATTTAGATAGCAAATACCCGTTTGACGGGTTTCCATGTCTGGTTTCCTTGTACAGCCTATAGCGCTGTGTAAGGTATATTGCACCAGTACCAGAGGAAATTACAGAAACAATTTTCCACCGCCTGAAAGAAGCAACCATGCAATCACAACAGTGACTTCATAGAAAACATTCCGCAATCACTTTGATATGCATCAATGTCTTCGAAACATCACGTCCACATGCATGTCTTCGAAAAATCATGAAATTTTTTGGCTTATTCAATGAATATATTACCCCTTAAGGAGACAAAAAACCGGACAAACAGCCATATGCGGCCTAATTCAGCTTTTTCCCCAGCTTCTTGCAACATTGTTACCAAATGGTCTCACTTTTCTGACAGAGAAGCCGAAAAATTTAGCTGTAGCCTAGTTTCTTTTTCTTTTCAAATCTAATGTTTATCATTACAATGATTTCAATGTAAACACATTAAAGAAATATTTTCTCTGGTCTTAGCAGCTATTTACGAATTCTGATGGGTTATATTGTGATAGTCTGGTCCCAAAAGGATGTATGCCCTTAAGCTGACGAAGATATTTAAATGAGATTTTAAAACCAGCTGAACTGAACATAGGACAGTACGAAAATTACGTTCTGGTTAAAAAAAAGCATAACATAACAACAGAGGTTTCATAAATGGAGAAGCCATCACCAATAGGGGCGTGGTTTCGACAAAATCCTGGGGGGGGGGGGGGCAAAGTTGGAGCCAATTTTCCCGAGTCAAGCAAAAAACGATCAAGTGAAAAATGATCCAAAAGTACCATAAAGGCAAAGGTATACTAAAGAAAACTGCGGATGCTTGGATTATGTAAGTCTATTTTAATTTTGACAAGATTTTTGAAGACGCTAAATTTCAGCTGGGGGGGGGGGCAGCAAACGGGGGTCTGGGGGAGCAGCTGCCCCCTGCCCCAAAGCAAATTGCACTCCTGGTCACGAGGCACGTGTAAACAAGGGAAAGGAGTATTTTCGCACAAGTCGAAACTACCCCCCGCCAAGACTAAGATCCTGGATCTGTGTCTGAAGTATACTAGGCCGTTAGAGAGAGGGATAAAGGATAGGCTCGTATGCAGGAATTCATTTGAAAGAAGAAATTCCTCCAAAAGGTACAGAAAAATGGAAGCCCCTTACACATGTTTCTATCAAGGTAGGGTCGTTCAGATCCAAAACTGTGTGCCATAAAAGGAAGATTTCCAGAAAATGATGATTTTCGACAGTCTTGGCCCTTTCCCGGACAAAGACGCAAAAAGAAAGCCTCAGATAGGGATGCAAATACAAAAACTTTTGATCCTAAAAATACAGAGAGGGTATGGGTTTTCGAATCCGATCCCCCTAAGTATGGACACCTTATGGATTATCCTGATTTGTAATATCCGCCTTTTTTCGAATTTAGGCTACCCCTCAAAAATGTGCGTAGGTGTCTAGTTAATTATAAAATTTGGTACTTGCGTATTATTCAGCACACACTCGAGAATATGGATCTGCAAGATCAGACAATAACCGATTTATACCTGCCAGTATTCGAAGGAAATTAGCTTAGGCTCAGTTGAAATCTACGTTGTAGGTATACTTTTATTAAATATTTAATATACAGAGTTGGTATTTTGGTTGTGTTAAGATGTGTATTTGCACATCAGTTATTTTGAAGGATAGGTAACATGTCATTGTGCCGGCAAGAAGGGAGGGGGTACCATATGTCTCAAAGAGTTTGTTTCATTCCCAAAATGTCTAACTCTCCATAAGCCTTAACCAGCGCTATACACGAAAGAAGTCAAGTTTGGTTAATGCTAATGAAATAAAATAAAATAGGATGAATATATAATAGTTTAGAAACAAATTTGGGCTATATATTTGCACATTAGGGGGGGGGGGCAAAGCATAGCATATATTAAATACGTAACCTACCATAGGTACCTCCCCCCCCCCCTTAAACTCCAAAAAACAATCGTTTAAATACTGTAACTCATTGAGAAACCACGGCTTAGCAATCATTTATCTATAGCGGTCTCTTGCAAATAGTCCGTTTGACGGGTTTCGTGACTGGTTTCCTTGATACAGTATATAGCGGTGGGCCCGCATAATGCGCCAGTACCATTTTTTTAGATGTTATGACGTTTCGTGCTTGTGACGGTTCTTGTCACAACTTTTATTTAACTTTGACTCCTTGTCACAACTCTACTTTTTAAAACAATAAAAACTTTAGCGTAAAGAGCGAGGCGTTGAGGAGGGGACAGCCCCTTTCATAGACGGAATAATTTCAGTTCGTTATAAGTTTTAATGTTGCTCCTTACTTTCAGTTAAAAAGACTGTTTTTTTTTTATTTAACTAGAATTTAAAACGAACAGAAAT
This sequence comes from Artemia sinica, assembly GCA_027921565.1. Taxonomy (NCBI): domain Eukaryota; kingdom Metazoa; phylum Arthropoda; class Branchiopoda; order Anostraca; family Artemiidae; genus Artemia; species Artemia sinica. Next base: position 39,282,182 of record CM051256.1, read on the forward strand.
TATGCCTTATATAAAGCGGGCTACCCCTCTGGAATTCCCCGCTCTTTACACTAAAATTTGACCTTTTGTCACAAGGTTAAAGGTTCTTTATTATAATACCAACAAATTACAGAATTTTATACATTTTTCCATTGGCAGGGAGCAGAGCTCATATACCAGCGAACAGGACACTCTTTAAAGTGTCACAATTCTTAAAAAACGACTGGCTTAGACACAAGGATCGTTCATATGAATAAGAAGTATTCTTAAACCACTATAAAAGTTTAGCGTAGAGAGTGAGTGCTTCAGGAGGGGCAGCCCGCCTCCTGTAGATCAAAATTCAACTTTACGTGCTTTTCTCGAAGCAAAGGTCTTCATATAAAAACTTTGAAGCCATATGATATTCTACGTAGATAATACTTAAGTTAGTGAACCGCTGCTAGGCCCTTCAGTTTCTAAGATATTTTTTAATTAATTTTTTAATTAATAAGATACTAATTTGCTGATTTTAGAAGGAACTGATACAGACATAGTTAAATAGTTTAACTATGTCATAGTAAGACATAATAAGACATAGTTTCAAGGCAAACGTTGATCAGATCAAGAAGTGCCTTACGAGACGGAGCCCTCTACGAACCAGCGCCCGGGGCAGACTGCCGCCTTCACCCCCCCCCCGGATCTGTCCCTACATTCTGTATAAAGTCAGGAAAAGAAATAAAATATGGAGATGCCTTTACTAAGCCTAACAATTGTATATACTATTATGAGTAAGATGCAGAGGCGGTTTTAGGGGGGGGAGCAGAAGGTGAACTTGCCCCGGGCGCAGAAATTTCAAATAAATAATCTAGCGGTAAAATAAAATAGAGGGCGCAGTTAGCAGTAAGTATTAGCCAACTGAATTCGAAATTTTCCTTTTTTCCCAGAAGCAATCAGTTGGAACGAGATGCCCCACCAGATATTGCCATGCCCTGCCGGTGAGGCATGGCAGCATTTTGTGGATCATTAGCAGGACATGCAGTAAGTACTGCATGTCTTTCGGCTGACTAGAGCCTACTTTAGAGCCTTAATTTGGAGAAAAAATCATGTGAATTACTTCACATTCAAATGCAAAAAGATAATGATAGTATTGCAATGACGTAGTATATTGTATAAAAGGTGTTGCATTCAGACAATATTTTTCATTAAGGTAAAATATGCCTCTAAGACTACCCAAAAAAGATACCAAGTTACTGGCCTTTTGAGCTTCCTTCAGGTGAATAAACGCAAAACTCTGAAAAGCAAAATTTAAGTAACTCGAGGGGTGCATCAGGATTTTAGAAATGCCTAGGTGGGAAATGGCCCAAAATCGGCTGGGAACCATTGGGCCAAAGTAAGAAAAGTCAGATTTAAATAAACGGAAAATTTTGGTAATAAATGACAATTTTGTTAAAATTTAACCTATAAATTTTGAGGAGACAGGGGGTGGCTATCAAAGATTTTACCCCGGGCGCAAGAGAGGCCAAAACCGCCAGTGGTAATATGGCAGCTTACTAGAAGCCGTTGGCCGGCTTGTATTTGAACCAAAAAAGTTTTCAAAATCTTTTTTTAGGAAAATCGTCTGATGCTTGTGCTTTCATGGTTATGCATCCAGAAATTACGTTGTTTATTTTAATCATTTATTATTTTCAAAAACTAAGTTCAACAAACTCATCAAATTTAAATAACCCCTCAAAATGAATTTATGTAAGTTGTTACTATTGCCTTTGATACTCGTAGTGGTTACAAGCATATCAATTGTTTTAAGGTGTGTTAAAGCAAAAAAATAATTGCTAGAACTTACTTTACTTGTACTGAATGGGCAAAAATTTGCTCTGGTTATGTAACTATATCTGAACCTTTACCATATTTGTTAGGTTTGACACAAGTAAATTTGGAACTTTCAATACATTTATGGTATTAAAAGAGATTGAAATCTACTTCGAATTAATTTTGTATTCTCTCGTATGAATACTTGCAGGCATTGGCACAAATTTCACAAAATGTGGAAAGAGGCAAAACTGTTTTTTTTCGAAATCTCAGGGAGGGGGGCGATTTTGTTATTTTTTAAATTTTCTCAATAAAAGTGCCAAAAACGGCCTTTCTTCACTTAAGATACCAAAAAAGGTATTTTCCTATATATAAGAGGAATATTTTGGGAGGTGATGCTCCCTCCCCAATAGACACCACTGCTTGAAGAATTATGGTAAAATCCGTGATAGCGTAGTTGCTCAAACCATTGGACCTACATTTTCCAATTTACATTTTGCTTGGTAGCACTACCAGGGGGACAACTTACGGAAAGGGGACTACTACTCTACACTATTATGTACTCTATTGTACAAGCATTGTTTTAGATAGTTCAAAATCTTCAGATGGAAAATTAGGATAGTTTTTCTGGGGTTGGATAAAGAAAATTCATACTTCAGACCAGTGGAGTCAATTGAGAGGGGGGCACTCGTCCCCCTCAAGATTTCGAAAAATACTTTTTTGACATATTCATTGGGTTTTCTTTGTATTTACATTGAAAACTTAAAAAAAAATTGATACCTCTCCCCGACACTCTAAAAAACAGATTTTTGCCCTCCTCCCCTAGTTTCCATGAAGTGACGTCTAAAGTATAGCGGGTAAAGTAAAGCGGGTCTGCATGCACAATGTGTTAGGTACAATTATTCTGCACATTATGAAGTGAGGATTGTTTTCTAACTTCAAACTGTCCAAATACTTTACCCCCACCCCTAATGTGCAAATATATAGCCCAAATTATATATTTCCCATCTATTCTGTCACTTCTCTGTCTTGTCTCACGCTAAGCTGAAAGAAGCCAACGAAGAAACCGGTTTCTTTTAAGTTCAATTTAAATGAAGCACTTGAGTGGCTTATAATACACAAGTACCGGAATTTCTGGTGAAGCTTATAATAGTTCCCTGTATCTCTGTGCACCCTATTATCTTACCCATTGTTAAAAGCATTGCTCCAATAGTTTCCTTTACAGTCAGCAGATGAAAGTCTATGGCTCCGATTCAGGCAGGTGATTTAAATTGGTATAGGATTTTAATACATCATTTTCTACACATAAATTAATCAGTCCTTGAAGATTAATTTAAAACATTTGTACATGCAACATTTTTACATAAACTACCAGAAGACCAATTAATCAAACTTCAAGATTTGAGAAGTCTTTAAACAAATATAAACAATTGGAAATTTTTTAATGTCTTGATCAATCCGCTAGCTAAAAGATAAACATACACTCAACTTGTTGTTAAAGCTCTTCGAAACATACCAATCGCTACCATCGCAAATTCAATCTTTAGCCCTTAAACTCACCCTTTTAGTTTAGCCTTTTTAAATTGTTTTATTTAGTCATTTTTGACACTCTCAACAGTTAACGAGTAGGTTTGAAGCGCGAATGAGAGCAATTATAAATTGCTTTCTTTTGACAAAATTTAATGACATTAATATAGAAACAAAATTTTAAAAATTAATTAAAACGCATAAAAAGTAAAATATACCTAACTGAAAATTAGAAATACATACTGCTTCCAAGCAAAAAAACTGAATAAATAAGACTTAGTTCGAAAACTTGGAATTTATTTGGCAATTTGTAATTTATCTTGTTCAAATCTACCTTTTAACTATTGACAATGTTGAAAAACGGCGAAATTATAAGATTTATAGATTGTCAAGTTTATCAAACCGTGTTACTCGCAAAAAAAGCAAGAAGTGTTTAAGGCCGTGATTCCTGGATGGACCCACCACTGTTGTGGGGCACACGCCCTACCGGCGGGGCATGGCAAAATTTTGGTGGGTCATGGACAGGACGTGCACCCTTCGGGTGACTAAACATAAAAGCATTAATTTTGAAAAAAAAAACATTTTTCATGTGAATGACATCACATTCAAATGCATTTAAGGAGCACAAAAGATACATGATAGTATTACAACATAAAAGATGTTGTATTCAGACAATATTTTCATTAGTATACATATGCCCAGAGGAAGACCCAAAGAAAGATACCAAGCTAATGGCCTTTTAAGCTTCCTTCGGATGAATACACCTAAAATTTTGAAAGACGAAATTTAATTACCACGAGGGGGGCATCAAGATTTTAGAAATGCCTAGGTGGGTAATGGCCCAAAATCGGCTGGGAACCACTGCATTAAGGGCTCAAAATGGACTTCGCAGCAGCAGCAAATAAAATATTTGGAAAGAACATTAAAAGGTGTATTGAGTATATGTTGATCATTTGGCTAGTGAATTAATTGAAAGATTTGCATTAACCACCTACAGGTCAAGGCCTGGTTTGGCTATATGTTTAAGCTGTATAATTAGAGCAAACGAAAACATACTGAAAATGCTAAACCAGCATATAGATTTTGCGTAGCAATCTTTATATTTAGTTTAAAAGCTTATGCAGATAGCTTTTACATGATATATAGAAAGACAAAGTCAAGTGTTTTATGTTCACCTGATTACTTTAAAAGTAAACTGTGTCACTGGTAGTTAGGATCTATCCAATTGTGATTTTGAATTTACTCTTCAACTGCTATATAAGGTTAGGTGGTATTATAATCCTTAATCAATTTTCTATTTCGAATCCATGCGGGAAGGCGAAGTAGGTATTTGGCAAATACGAAGTATTGTGACCTAATTTTGCTTTTATCTGTTTGAGTAAAGATTTTCAAAAAGGGTGCACAGTAAAGAATGCGGGACATTGCAACTGTGTTGTATAGATTTTGCAAGTGTTACTCTATTAAGGCAAAGCTTTGCTTTAATGAATGAAGCATATGCAGTGCAAATACAGCGCTGAAAACGGGACACAAGCAGCTGACGAGTGGGTTTGAGAGATGAACCAAATAGGGCGGATTAAGAGGATCCTCTTTAATCCTAGACGGATTAAAGAGGATCGGGGCAAGTCTTTCTAGGTGAAAAACACTATTTCTCATCTTTCAGGGTTAAAATCGTGACCTGGGCCTATATTAGTGTATCTTTGGCTTAATTTTTCAAAAATATAGGAAATCCTTTCTAGGGACCAGCTGATATTAAGAATATCATCAGCATAACAAGTCAGGATGTAATAAATAGAATATGGACTATGAAAGGGCAGAACCATGAATATAGTTACAGCTCAGAAATAGTTGCTGATCATAATATAAAATCTAGTTATGGATAAAACTTTAGGAGTTTCCCTAATATAATGAAATATAAGGTTCTCAATCAGTTGTTTTGCAATCCTGGAAATTTGAGCTAGGTTGACAAAACTTTCAGGACTGAATCTATGAAAAAATAAGGTACTTCTAAGTTTCTACTTGCACATCTTTCCCCACTACTGGAAAATAACTTGGGGAGCATGTGCTCCTGACAGGGTTAAACTTCGGAAAAGTGAGTCCTAACTTTGAACAAGTAAAGAATGGGCAAGGATAAAATCTTGTTGATACCTTCCTCAGCTCCAATTTGAATAGGGTAAAAAGTCTCTTAGCTACATAATAGAAACTGACAAAAATGAATCCAGGGGCCTAATAGGGGCCAGAATGGTGTCTACTGTAAGGCTTAATTTTCTGTGAGCCCAGATATTAACTTTTAAAAAACAAAATCAAGTAGACTAAGATTCTGCTTTTCTTCAATTTCACACATATATTATCACTGATGTATCCAAGCCAATAGTGGAGCTGAAGCTGCATTTCTTTTTCCTTTGGCGTTTTTGTTTTTAAAGATGTGTACAAAATTTACTGTTTTGGTCAAGTGTTTGCCTTACTGGAGCTGTCAGGTTTTGTTTCCTCTTTGTATCATGTTTTGTTTCAGGTATCAGGTTTTCTTATCTTTGTATCAGGTTTTGTTTCCTATATAAGAATTCAATTCAAACCCCTAACAAAAATTTGCTATCAAGAAAATCATCAGGGGAGATCCTTATTTATCATTCATCTCTGCAAAAAAATTGTAAATCAACAAATACAGTTAATCATACACAATGGGTGTCTGGTCATTTAGGCATACCTGGTAATGCGCAAGCGGGCTTTGCTCCCAAAGATGCTATTGTTACTATTTGCTATTTATACAACATCAATCTCACTTACACCAAGGCCTGTTCACAAGATCAATCACTCTACACAGAAACATAGAAATGAACTGTTCCTAGAAACTTGCAGCTAATTTTTAACTACTTTGCTACCCAAAAACACAAACTTGGAATTCAAACTTGAACATTCAAACTTGGAATGAACAGAAATTACTAGAAACAGGAGCCTGACTATTGTTACCATCCCCCTCTCAACCTTAAGGCTTCTAAAGGCTATTACGTCACTTTTATTATATGTATTATGAACAGTGAAGTTTAATAACAGTTCAAATAGGGATAAATGGAATATTTAAGAAGGAGCTTTACAGTAAATTATCATGATAACACAGACAATTACTGTTCAGACTATGACAAGAGCATGTCAAAACAAAACCCATTTCTTGTCTGTTCTTGAGATAGCCTCATATGCCCTCTGTGTCAGCAAGCAGAGACAGTGAAATATCTAATATTAGAGTGCCTATTTACTGAGCATGACACAGAAAAAAATTTTGTATTTATGTATACCAGAAAATTAAAAAACTTCTATCATATTCTGACTAGTTTACTAGATCTTAAGGAACACATTTCTGCTGCTAGTTAAATATGTAATTTTCTCTAATCCATTTCTAGGGACAAATCCCAGTGAGCAAGTGTATTCCCCCGAAGAAGGTATTTTTTCAAAGTGCATGATTTACAAATCACTACCATAAGAAGGACTGAGCATAATCATCACCATCAATTTTCCTAGAATCCATTAAGCCTTACAAGTGGGAATGAAGAACAGCTATTAGTTCAAAAACCCCTTCCTCAACAGACATGTCTTTATTTGACCTATAGAAACTAGTGCTGAAATAATCATTGAACTAGCACTAAATTTCTTGCAGCTCATGAAAAATCAAATGTCTCAGAAGGGGAAAGTCACAAAGGTGAGTGGCAAATATGTTCCTGAAAGCTTGATTAAACTAACTCAACAGCATTCTGAGTTATTAAAGAGCAGCTTAACTGCAAATTGTGATGGCAATGGTTATTGTTAGACCCCGGCGCCGCGCCGGCGGATCGACCGAACGCCGCCGACGAGAGGCCCGGTCGAACGCCGCCGAAGTGTCGTAACGCCGCCGGCACGCCGCCGCCGGCAGAGGCGGCGGCGTTCGGTCGACTTTAAATTATTTTTACGGCAATTCTTTATTGCGTCAACTGCAAAGTCGGAGCTTTTCCTTCTCGTGTGGTTAAGTATCTCGATTTTCCTGATTAGAAATCAAGCAGAGCTTGCACTATCCCCGAATTTTCGGGTATTTCCCCGAAAAAAAATTTGGTTCCCCGAATCCCGAAAATCACGCAATCACGGTGCCACCCCTAGTGATTTATCACCAGTGACTTTCCCTGCCAAATATTACTTTGTATACCATAATTCTTCACTGCTCTCTTGTTCATTAATTTTCGTCTCTTTTGTTACTTTGCATAAAAACCAGACAGAAGCAATATGCTATTGCAAATATTGCAATATACACAGTTCTTCATATGTTGACAAAAAAAAATATCGTCTTTATGAAATGAGTTTAAATCATTTCGAATGCAGTTTCCCAATCGCTATTTCTTACATCATTCGTAGTCAAGAATTTTATTTTCAAGTTGAATAGAATTATAGAACGCATTCACTACTATACAGCTTCAGCCTTTTGTTGGATTTTGAAATTGACAGCCGACAGATTGTTTCTACAGCTGAATTGTAAGTTTGCAGATTTTTTTTTTCTGTTTTTAGATAAGATTTTCTTAATGTTTAATACTCAATTATTGAACACCTGATAGAAAATACAATCTTCTTTCTGGAACATTTTTACCCCCCCCCCCAAAAAAAAAAAGCCTTCGGTAGAGACAAAATTTAGCTATAGACTAAGCTATGTACAAGGTTGGGGAATTAAAGATTGAACCGGAAGTTACCCCAAAAATATGATTCATAAATAAATTGCAAATTATTTCCTATAGGGGAGGGGGATAGAGGGCTATCATTTTTAAATGATAATACCTCATTTTTTTTTATTGAAAGCAGGGATGCCAAAAAGATAATTATTGTTTTCATTTAAAGTGGAGACAGAAGAAAATGATATCAAATTCCCTGGGAAACCATTGAAATATTTTGATAGACCCAGGGCCCCCCATTAGGACTTGTTCATTGTCTTGGGTATTTTGCGATTTCTCATAGGCTACTGGCCTTATTTGGCTTTTGTGTGTGCTCCCTTTTAATTCGATTCTTTGGATCTTATGGAATGCCATGGCGAATCTATCACTCAGTTTTCCAATAATTTGAGGTATATCTGAATAATTTCGACATTTTTGTCGTTGTCTTTGTACCCCTTTACTCATACCCTCAATTTTTTTTCAAAGAACACTAAGCTGTTTAACGTTATTTTGCGTGTTTGTTTGAACCATATAGTGACCTTGTTAATTATTCAGTAAATTATTTTTCTAATGAAAGCTGAGATGGTATCCTATCAAGGTGGTATCCAGAGGGGGGGGGGGGGGTAGGGAGGTATTATATTTAAATGATAATAGCTCGAAATTTTATTTATTGAAAGCAGGGATCCCAAAAAGTTTTTTTTTTTAATTTAAAGCAGAGACGGCATCCTATCAAGGTGGTATCCAGAGGGGGGAGGGGGGTATTGAGCTATCATATTTAAATGATAATACCTCTTTTTTTTAAAGCAGGGGTGCCAATAAGTTAATTATTTTTTTTTTATTTAAAGCAGAGACGGTATCCTATCAAGATGGTATCCAGAAGGGGGGCATAGCGAGTTATTATATTTAAGTGATAGTACCTTGATTTTTTTTCTATTGAAAGCAGGGATGCCAAAAAGTTGAAAAGTTGACGAAATTAACAAGATTTTCGTGAGTTATACTTGATACAGCACTTGCATGGTTTTATCGTCCAAAGGGAAAGGGACAGATGCGTCCAATCCGGTTTTTTTTCCTATTGATGAAACGGGTTTACTTTGAAAACATTCATTCATATGTACCAGGCAGATTCACACTAAAACAAATTGGTATGACGAAAGCGATATCGACATCCCCACCTAACGTTGCGCTCGAGTAACAATGGCGCCCTTGGTCCAGTGCCCAAGTTACATTAAAAGGCCAGGTCATAATAAAAGCTTTCAATTTGGACGTTCAAGGAGGAGTCTTTGACAGTCTTATGACCTCAGGGTACTAGATGTTGCAACGTTCTTACGTATCTACAGTGGTTTAGAAAATTCGATCACCCCACAAATGATTACCAAAAATATGCACAAATGTAATATTTGGAATATTATAACACTTTTTTCAAAGCTTTGAAGAAAAGTAAAAAAGTCTAAATACCCCTAACTACGCTTGAAAGCTATTCTAAAAAGAAACTCTTTGGAGATTTCCATGGAAATGACCATAGCAGAAGCTTTGAGCCTGGGTGGGGATCAAAGAGGAGTCTAAGTATTTTGACAACAAGTGACTTATTGTTGCGACTTTCTTAAATTTGGTAATTCTTGTGAGCATTTGGAAATCAAAGCTTAAACTCAATAACTGATACTAAGTGTCCTAACATTTTGCTTGGATTAAAAGTGACAAACTAGGATGAACATTTCAACATCTTCCTGGACCTACTTCAGTCTGCATATTATTTCATTTAATTACACTTAAAACGGATGAGCTTTTCATTTTTAACCTAAGAAAATAGCTGGCACTTCATTTTTCTTCATAGTGAATAAACTATTAAGTGTTTTTTGTGTCATTGTAATTGAAGTGTTCTCATGTGAAGTGTTCATCATGTATTTTTCAATTTGATAAATTTGCTCCTTTTAGATACAGTTTATAATTTGACTGATATTAGGTATTTATCAGTTTATAATTTGGAATGAATCCCCAAAAGAAAAAAATGAATAATATCCAAAAGAGCAGCCAAAAGCGATAAAAAAGCAGCAGTTCAGCCTTAGCCTACATGACATATATTCTATAAAGAAGCCAAAAAAACTTTAAAATGCATTTTTTTTTAATTGTAATTAAAAACCAGTTTTTAATACAAGAAGGCTTCTTAGGAATACAAAAGAGCAAAAAAAAACAACAATCAATATCAAAGTCGCCCATTTCAACTGTTTTAAATGTGACAAAACAGATATAGGAAAAGGGCATTATGAAAAAATTAAGCTAAAAATTCTATTAAAAAGTTATAAAAGTTATATTTTCTATTAAAAAGTTATATTTTTATGCATTAGGACACTACAAAACTTGTTTCATCCTGTGGTAACCCTGTCAACCAATACAAATTTATCAAACAGGGAAATTGTTTGTAGACTAATACCTTTTTGTCATTAAATTGTTTGATAGTATTCTATATTATGGCCTCCTCAAAAGGAATTATCTTAAATAATATCTATTATCTATAATAAATGTCATAATTGCATTTCTAAAAAGGCACCCACCCCTATATAGTCTGGTCCCAACAGGCTACTTTTATTTTATGAAGACACTTCCTTCTGAGGAGGCTTCAATCTAGAATGTTACCAAGGGTTTCCAGTATAAGCCTAAAATTGGAGCTGTTGAGATGGAAACATGTGAAGAAAACAATTCTTACTTCATAATAGGCTATGCAGAAAGATTGTAGGCTAGCACGTTTAGACTGCAATTCCACTGTACTCTAGCCCTAATCCCTCTTGATTATACAAACACAGCCTGTGGCTGGATTAGGCTGTATATTTACCATGTGTCACTCTTGTTTCAACCCATCTGCCCATAAATTGGATCAATGTTTATGAAATCAAGAAACAGAAAACACATGGAAAATATATAATTTGGGCTATATATTTGCACATTAGGGGGGAGGGGGTAAAGTTGTATAACAGAATTGCAGTCAAAATTTCTTTACTACATTTTGGCTATTCTCTACAGTGGTGGATCCAGGGAGCAAGAGGGGTGCCCCCTAATGTAGTTTAAAGTAGTGTAATTGACTTAATTAAGCAAGTTTGTATTAATTAAACTTGCTCCTAATGCAAGTTTATTGGATCAACCTATTTTGCTCCCTCCTCCTAAAAAAATCCTGGATCTGCCCCTGATTCTATATATTATGAAGTAGCCTAAGAATTGTTTTCTTAACATGTTTCTTTCTTAACCATCTCAATTCTAGGCTTCTATTTTGTTTCCTTTTAGCAGAATCTATATGTAATATTATCCTGTTCTATACCATGAATTTATCACAGTGTATCCCTGAATGTTCAGTTCAACAATTCTAAGAGTTTTCCTAACAAAGAGAAACTGATCTAAAATTAGTTTTATTTATTTATTAAGTCCAAAAGGCAGTAAGTGTTAAATTCTACTTTAGTTACTTTTGGCTATCTTGGAGAGGGGTTAGGTTATGAAAATGAAACTTTCAGAGATGGGTCTACAGGCTAAAGTGTGTCCTGGGAAGATATTTTCCAGTACCTAACTCTGCTCCTTCTCCCTCTAGAGGGTCCTGAAATTTGCCTTCATGACAGGTCTGTACCTATTGAAATTTTGAAAAAACAACATTTTACCTTAATTTTCAGTTATCAGTTTCTTTTTCTCTGGCTTTAGTTCTGTAGTTGCAATTCCTGTTATTTGAGTAGAATTTTAAGCCATATCAATGTTTTTTTTTCTCAAAATTTAAGAAATGTATTTGCATTTCTTTAAAATCTTATAAATTAGGACTGAGCAAAGTTTTGAAGCTGAAAACAATTTTGTTGAACTTATTTAATTATGATTAAGATTTATTTTGCAAGGCTTCACTTTTATAACATGCATATTTTTAAAGGTCAAGACCCTCTAGAAAGAAGGAGTGGAATTAGATACTTCAAAATACCTTCTCATGATACACTTTAGTCTGTAGACCCATCCCTTAAAGTTTCATTTTCCTAATTTAACCCCTTTCCAAGATAGCCAAAAGTAGCTAAAGTAGAACTGCAGTTTACCAAGCTTATTGCACTAAATGTTATAACAATATATGACAGCACTTAAACTTGTTCTATGACAACTTAATACAAACAAACAACTATAAAAATAACAGGTCAATATAAACCAAATCATATTATTGAGTTAGGACTAAAGTGAATACACCATTTGATGCCTTTTTTTATGCTGATTATGAATATAATAAGCATTTCTATTGGAAATGAATTTCAGCCCCCCCCCCCCTATATAGGCTATACCTAACCTAACCTAACCCTAAATTGGCATATATAGGGGGGGGGGCTGAAATTCATTTCCAATAGAAATGCTTATTATATTCGTAATCAGCATAAAAAAAAGGCATTGAATGGTGTATTCACTTTAGTCCTAACTCAATAATATGATTTGGTATATATTGACCAAATAACACACTATGAAAGCATACAGGTCACAAAAACAACTAATACAAAAATAAAAATTTTCTCAAAACAGATTGTGATAAGACCTAGTAGCCTAGGGAAATCCATGGAGGCTAAACTAATTTCGAAAAGCTGGACTGTGATGGTTGCAACTTCTTGTCCTAATAAAATAGTCTGAACTCACCTTCATCAAGAAGTCTTTCAACATGTGTAAAGAAATTTGGTAAGCCAACTAATTTGTTTTTATCCTTAAGCAACTGAGCAAGGTAGTCTGCAATATTTTGGGCATTTCCAGGCATGCCACCAGGTAAAGGTGATGATCCACTTCCATTTGTTGAGCCACTTGACAAAGCAGACATAGGAACATGATCAATTTTCATGCCCATATGGGCATCACTCATCATCATGATTAAGTAGTAAGATCTGAGTTAACACAGCAAACTAAGTAGGATGGGCTAGTAAAGTTATAATATACAGTCCAGGGCAATATACTATTGTTATTGAGATTCGTCGAGTTTCTTCACAACAATAAGATGAGATGTTAGTCTTAGATGTTAGTAAAATAGAAACATAACTTAGTTCCCTAACATGTCACACCTTTATAACTAATACCAAACGCAGATTAGCCTATTCATAAACATGCATTTTCACTCGTTTATGGCACTGTTGCCAATTGAAGCGCGGAATCTTGTTATCCTCACTTTGGCGAAAAGCCTGGCAGAATTTCAGAGTAAAAAGTTCTCGATTCGGCGGCCTTTAAACTGCTGTGAAATTGGGCTACGACATCGTTTAATTTCCAACTAATATTTAATTTGCATTAAACTGAATTTTACAAAAAAATTGCCAAATATTTGAAGAATAGAAGTCAAGTTGTTGAATTATGTTTTTATGAGATGTGAAACAATTTTTTTCAGTGTGTTTGAACATATTTTGAAGGCACATTTGCCACGGTGTGAGTTTCCGTACCAAACATATTTTGTGCTTGGCGGTGAACCAGATGATACCACTATTTTCAAATTAACTTGGGGAAAATCTAACAACTCGTTCTGGTAAATATCTTAATTACAAGAAAAGGACCCTCGCCTTACTTTTCCTATTGCCCAAAGACATAGGATTTGCTTTGAATCCCCCCCCAAAGAAACAAAACAACACTAGATATTTCCTCTAATCAAGCTCTTTATATGTTTCAGAACTTTTCTGGGGGATGCCATGACTTTAAAATAGAGAAAATTCGTCCAATCTTTGAATGAGTGAATTTGATGAAACTGGTAAATCTCGAGGAGATGAAATTCATGAAACTGGATCAGCCAGGGGTCTCAGAAAGGCAAAACTAGATAAATTAGCTTACTTTTATTATCTTTCAGGCTGATGAAGAGGTAACATTTTCTTTTGCTTTGGCGTTCTTTAGCTTTTTGAAACCAAGTACCGAAAAAATCTGATATTTGAATTTCACATTGGAAGTGGATATTAAAACATTTTTCTCCTTTGAAGCACGTTACAGCATTAAATGCTTTTAAATAGAGCATACTTTTCCACAAATTCTCGCACGACTTTGGAATTTATATTTATCTTATAAAAATCTTTATTTTTTTAGTTTAAGATGCTTGAAAACAAATATTTTACTATGATATGCAATGTACTTCAATAACGGGACCAATGCCCTTCAATGTATGACTAAATTGCTTCAATATTTTTAGACTCAGTTAATATCCAATATTTGGAAGAATTCGCCAAGCATGTACCAGCTCAATTTTAAGTGGATTTATAATTCTTACTTACGTATTTCCATAACTCACATCCGGCTGGGTTGGCCGATTTGGAACTTCTCCTCTAATGACATCATGACAATATTTTTGGTATGCCTCCCTGTTTGTTGCAGTCCTCAGCAGTTCTTGGGTAGGGTGGTCAGAATTTTTTTTCCACCAGCGTTTGGGAGGTCGTCCCCTGGGGCGAGAGGCATTTTTTTATTCCCTCAAAGGCTATTCTAGGCAGTTGGCCTGGGGACATACGCTGAACGTGTCCTAACCATCGAAGCTGTTGGAGTTTGATGGTCCGCATGATGGTTTGAGGATAATTATGATTCCCTAGATTTATATTATTCTACACAAATAATAAATCAATGTTCGCCAGTTCATATTGACAACAGCGTTTCAATATCAACGAAAGTTTAAATCCATAAAACATGACAAACGTTCTTTCACACAATATGAGAGCAGCAAGCCCTTTTAAGACGAATGGGATCAGATTAACATCATATCTTTCTAAAGCTTTAACAGTGAAACAATTTGGCAATCCATTAGACTCTCTTAGCCTTGAATCCAGTACAATCAAATGTACAGAACCATCTCAGGTAGGTGAGGTCTAAGCTCTAGCCTTGAATCAAAGGTACAAAAACTGAGGTATATAATAGAGCAGTTAAGCAAGAAAAATAAGGCATAGGTAGAGTGAAAAATTGTTTTTCAGACACAATTTCTTTGATAATATAATGAACATAGCTTGCATTGTATCTGTTTCAAAGGAGAAGAAGCAAGGGCAGATCCAGGAGTTTTTAGGGGGGGGGGGGTGCACAAAATAGGTTGATCCTATAAAAAAATTTGGGGGGGGGCAAAATAGGGGTAGGCCTAAAGTTCTACCAAATCATATCATTGAGTTAGGAATAAAGTGAATACACCATTTGATGCCTTTTTTTATGCTGATTATGAATATAATAATCATTTCTATTGGAAATGAATTTCAGCCCCCCCCCTCATATATATACCTAACCTTGTAAAGTTCTACCAAATCATATTAGCCTATTGAGTTAGGAATAAAGTGAATATACCATTTGATGCCTTTTTTTATGCTGATTACAAATATAATAATCATTTCTGTGGGAAATGAATTTCAGCCCCCCCCCTATATATACCTAACCTAACCCTGAATTGGCATATATAGGAGAGGGACTGAAATTCATTTCCAATAGAAATGATTAGCCTATTATATTCATAATCAGCATAAAAAAAGGCATCAAATGGTGTATTCACTTTAGTCCTAACTCAATAATATGATTTGGTAGAACTTTACCCCTAACCTAACCTAACCCTGAATTGGCATATATAGAGGGGGGGGGGGGCTGAAATTCATTTCCGATAAAAATGATTATTATATTTGTAATCAGCATAAAAAAAGGCATCAAATGGTGTATTCACTTTAGTCCTAACTCAATAATATGATTTGGTAGAACTTTACCAAAATAGGTTGATCCAATAAACTTACATTAGAAGTAAGTTTAGTTAATGCAAACTTGGGTTAGGCTAATTAAGTAAATAACAGTACTTTAGACTACACTAGGGGGGAGGGGTATGTGCCCCTTCTCCCCCATGGATCTGCCACTGAGAAGAAGAAGTGGTAAAAGTATAGGTAAGGGTCTGTTGGCTATCTGGAAAAGTTGTTGATTTAGGGGTAAAATTCTTGGCAAGCTACTTTTAGCTATTTTGGAAATGGGTTAGGTTAAGTGATCCTGGCTAAGTGGTTAGTGTGATGGGTTAGGAATCCTTTGTCCAAGGGACATGGGTTTGGTTCCTGGCATGGCCAGTTATTTGATTTGGGATAGGGGCTAGTGGTGTTACTCTGTAAGCTCAGCCACTAAATGGATATCTAGAGAAATCTAAAGAAGGTATGCAAAAGCACAGGATGGCTGGTCCCTAACACCTAACCCCCCATTGTACTTGCTGGATGAAAGGCCACAAAAAGAGATCAGCACCACTGGTTTGGATCTTGAGGGTCTAGTGCTCTCATGCTTACCTACTTACTTAACATGGATTACATTAGGGAAATAAAACTTTCAGTAATGAATCAAGGCCAAATACCTACTCTGGGAAGGTATGGCCAAGCTATTCTGTCTACACTTCTTATTTTTTGTGCCTTAGAAATTTGCCTACTTGACAGGTGTATTACCTATTGGAATTTTGACAAAACAACATTGTTTCTTAATTTTCAGTTTCTTTTTCTCTGGCTTTAGTTTTGAAAATGTAATTGCTGCTATTTGAGTTAGATTTTAAACCATATCAGTGGTTTGTTTTGAAAGTTAGGAAATGTATTTGCAGATTTTAAAACCTCATAAATGGGGATTGAGTCTGTATATACATTCCTGAAAGTTTCATTTTCCCTTTTCCAAGATAGCAAGAAGTAGCTTTTCTAGAATTTTACTGATTTAAATGAATATAACATTCAGGAATGGTGTAAAAGTAGTCTGGAAATTTTTCCATTACTGACCAAGAAATTAGGTGAACATACCAGTTGATGCCTTTTTTCATGCTCTTTCAGAATATAATAATTGTTTTACTTAGAAATTCTATTTTAAGCCCTTTATGGACCCCTATAGATGATATATTTTTTTCTAATTTTTGGGCATAGAAAATGGTTAAAATATTAGTTACAAACTTGCTATTTGGTTATAAATCTGTTTTGTTAAAGTTAAATAATCCAAAGGCATTGATTATTCACAATGCAAATGGATAAAAAAAAATCAAAAATTATTTTTACCATGTTTGACATTGTTTTCATAAAATTGTCTCTTAATAGACACTGTTTTGTAATAGAACAAGCAGCTTAACACAAAAAGAAGAAGACATGACATGGCAAAAGTAATTTCTAAATGTTTCTATCCAACTGAATCATGAAAAATGAATGCCTGTGGATTATATAACTTTAACAAAACAGATTTCTAATCAAATAGTGAGTTTGAAACCAATGTTTAACCCTTTTTAATAACTATAAATTATCATCTTTAAGGGTCCATAAACAGCTTAAAATTGAATTTCCTAGTAAAGCAATTTTCATATTTTGAAAGAGCATAAAAAAGGCATCAACTGTAGCCCATGTTCACCTAATTTATAGGTCAGTAATGGAAAGATCTCAACCTTTACCAGAAATGGATCCATAGCCTAAATGGTTCCCTAGATAGGTTTCTCAGAGTATCTACCTCTACCCCTTCCCTCTTCAAAGGGAACTGACCTCCTTTTTCTTATTTTATCACAAGCTTGAGGGCTTTATCTCTAGTGACGAAATGCTGCTAGTCCTTGTAATTATGCTATTTCACTTTTTATGGTAGAAGCATAAGATTGGACTATTCAGAAGGACACTTGTCAAGAAAACAATCCTTACCTTAAATTGCAGCTAGGAGCAATCTAAGGATTTCTCCTTGTAGAGCTCTGGAATGATGATTAATTGTATGCAAGAATCACTGGTGACCAGGTGCTGCTCCATCTTTGATAGCATCCCAATTGAATTTACACTCTTTGGAGGACCACTCAGCATCTAGCCTTTATTTAAAAACATCAATGTATCTGAATCATCAATGATTCAGAAGTAACAGTTTCATTGGATGGTTTGTTCCAATTTTTGACAATACATGTTGAGAAGAATTGAGTACAGACTCTAGATGTTGTAGACTGCTTGACAAGTTTCAGTTGATGACCTCTAGTTCTTGAATTGGTGCTAACAGCAGGGAATAATGCTGGGAGAATATTAGCCCTCAATAACTTAAAGGTTAAATGGGATCCCCTCTATTTCTCCTGTATACAAGTGTAGGGAGATTCAACTTTGATAGTCTTACAGGATAGCAAAGCTCTTGCATGCCAGATATCACTTTAGTGGCACATCTCTGGACATCTTCAAGAACTTATATATCTTTTTTAAAATATGGAGAGGCAAGCAAACATTTCAACTTCAAGCTGAGGATGCACAAGTCCCTTATAAAGAAGACTGATGACTTGAGAGGAACAAGTGGAGAAGGTACACTTAATCAAACCCAAGGTTGAACTAGCCCCAGCAGCAGATCTCTTAGCATGTGCGCTGAATTTTAATTCAGTGTCAATAGTGACACCAAGATCTTGCTGATTATTAACAGAGAAGAGTGGGTGGCCTAAGAAAAAATAAGAGTGGTATGGATTCTGTTTGCCAAAGTACTTTGTAATATACACAAACTTATAGTTATCAGTTGACATTTTGAATGCACTTTCACTATACTTTACCCCAAAACCCTTCTAGTGTGCAAATATGTAGCCCAAATCATATATTTACCATGAAATTTTCCATGTTTCACTCTTGTTTTAACCCATGTACCCTACACTGACAAAATCAAGAAACAGAAGAACACATTGATGCTGCTTAAGTTTTATAAACTAACATTTGGTTTTGTTTTTTGTAAATGAATAATTCTTTTTATATAAGTTGAATATATTTTTGTAGAGCTTCTTCTATTTAGCTACACTAAACTAATTTTATAGGGTCCCAATATTTATTTGTGGGGCCCTTATTTTGTTATTGCTGCCACTATACCATGTGGTGATAGATTATTAGGTAAAACTTGTAAGGGATGAAGGGTGAGCATTCACATTTTGGCTTTCAAAATTTAGAGTTCTTCCATTTTTAATAGATCAAAACTGACAACCTACAGTTCTGTTCATTCCTCCATTTTTTCCATATCAACGCAAAGCTGCTTAAGGGGTTTACTGAGATTAACTAAAAAAACTTTTTCCACAAAATACGTTTTTCAAAGAAAAGTAAAGAACTCTATTAAACAAAAATGAGCAAAAATAAAATCAAATAATCTACCAAGCATGAAACTACTACAAATCAGCATTGATAAGTAAATGAAACCCAAAACGAACATAAATTACAATAAATTACCAAGTAAAACTCAAAACGAGCAAAAATTAACATAAGTTGGGCTCAAAACCCCTATGCCTTCCCAAGGCCAGAACATAATTTGCACTTTACTGATAAAAATATAAATGTTTTTACTTTTATAATTTTAATAAATCAAATAATATTAACATTTTGATTACTCAATATCAGTAGGCTATATGTATATTAAACTGACAATGCACATTCATTTGTATTTTTTCAGTTAAGTGCAAATTATGTTCTGGCCTCGGGAAGGCATAGGGGTTTTGAGCCCAACTTATGTTAATTTCTGCTCGTTTTGAGTTTTACTTGGTTATTTATTGTAATTTCTGTTTGTTTTGGGTTTCATTTATTTATTGATGCAGATTTGTGGTAGTTTCATGCTTGGTAGATTATTTGATTTTATTTTTGCTCATTTTTTGTTTAATGGATTTCTTTACTTTTCTTTGAAAAACTTGTTTTGTGGAAAAAGTTTTTTTAATTAATTTCTGTTTGTTTTATATTGACAGTCTTTTCAGGAAAAAAGAAAATAATACTTTAAATCTTTTTGTTTTTTTAAGAATTTATAGTTTGGCCTGCTATTTGTATGGTGGAGAAAAATTTTCAGCAATTTTTAACAACATACACCCTTTTAAAAATCTGGACATAAATAGTAGTGTTTAATTTAGTCTTTTTACCTCCTCTAGTTGACCTGAAATGGAAAACTCGATACCGTTTGCAAAATATTCTGTTTACTTTCTTTGATAGCTTGGATACACTTACGCTATTTTGATTTGGTTAAGTTTTAAGAGCAGAAGTAGCCCTAAAAGTTTGAATGTAATACCCTCAGTCGTTCTTGGGATACTGCTGAGATGCCTTATTGGGAATTAGCATTAACGCAGTGCATTTTGATTTAATCTTATGACAACATTTAGTTTTTAAACATAAAGGCAAATGGGAGGGTGGGTTTGGGATTAGTTTCCCTCCAGTCACTTTCAACTAATAAAAAGGGCATCAGCTCTTCCTATTTTCAATCAAATGAGCCCTTTTCAAAGTTCCTGTGACAGCTCTTTCAATACAAAATGCCCTGGTCTAAACAACAACAATAACCAAAAAATAATACTCACATCAATATCAAACACACAATCAAAATATCACATCAATATCAAACTCACATCAAAAATATACTCACAGCAATCTTTACTATAAAAATGTCAAGCCTTCCAATCACTTTCGACTATTAAAAAGGGCACTAGGCCTTTCAATTTCCAATAGAATGAACCCTTTTTGAGTTTCTACAACAACACTTCCTATAAACAGCCTATATGCCCCCAGGGCATAAATTACAACCCTTACCCCAAGGGCTGTGAGGGTGGTTGTCATCCTCTAAGACCTAATTTCCAAAACTTTCAACTATGTCAAACAAAATGGCTATCTCAAAATTTTGATTGGATGTGTCTGGGAAAATAGTGGGTGTGAGAGGGGCGTTAGTTGCTCTCCAATCACTTTCAACTATTAAAAAAGGCACTAGTCCTTTCAATTTCCAATCAAATGAGCCCTTTTGAAGTTTCTATGACAACACTTTCAATGCAAACCTTATATGCACCCAGGGCATAACTTACAACCCTTGCCCTGAGGGCCAGGGGGAGGGGTTGTCATCCTCAAAGACCTAATATCCAGAACTCTGCAACGTTCAACAAAATGGCTATCTGAAAATTTTGATTGGATGTGTTTGGGGGAATGTTGGGCGTGAGAGGGTGGTTAGTTACCCTCCAATCACTTTCAACTATTAAAAAGGGCACTAGCCCTCTCAATTTCCAATTGAATGAGCCCCTTTTGAAGTTTTTACAACAACTCCATCTATAAAAACCTTATATGCTCCCAGGGCGTAACTTACAACCCTTGCCCTGAGGGCTGTGGGAGTGAGGGGTTGTCATCCTTAAAGACCTAATCTCCAAAACTTTCAACTACATTGAATAAAATGGCTATCTAAAAAATTTGATTAAATGTGTTTGGGGAAAGGTGGGAGTGAGATGGGGGTTAGTTGCCCTCAAATCACTTTTGAGACTTTTAAAAAGGGCACTAGCCCTTTGAATTTTCAATCAAATGAGCCCTTTTTCAAGTTTCTATGACAAAGATTTCAATAAAAACTTATAGGCCCCCAGGGAATAACTTGTAGCCTTGCCGTGAAGACTGTGAAGGGAGTGTTATAATCAAAGGTATAATTTCCTGAACTTTAAACTGTGTGGAACAAAATGGCTATCTCAAAATTTTGATTGAATGTTTTTGGGCAAATGGTGGGCGTGGAAGGGGTGTTAGTTGCCTTTCAATCACTTTCAACTATTAAAAAGGGCACTAGCCATTTCAATTTCCATTCAAATGAGCCATTTTTGAAGTTTCTATGACAACACGTTCTATAAAAGCCTTATATGCCCCTAGGGCATAACTTACAACCCTTGTCCTGAGGGCTGTGGGGGGGGGGGCGGGGTTGTCATCCTCAAAGACCGAATTTCTAGAACTTTTGACTATGTTGAACAAAACGACTAATTAAAATTTTGATTGGATGTGTTTTGGGAAAAGGTAGGCGTGAGAGGAGGGTTAGTTGCCCTCAAATCACTTTTGACTATGAAAAAGGGCACTAGCCCTTTGAATTTCCAATCGAATGAGTCTTTTTTGAAGTTTCTACAAGAATGCTTTCTATAAAAACCTTATATGCCCCCAGGGCATAACTGTGGGGCCTGAAGACTGTGGGGGAGTATCCTCCTCAAAAACATAATTTCTATCTGGAAATCAACTATGCTGAACAAAATTGCTATCTAAAAATTTGGATTGGCTGTGTTTGGGGAAAAGGTGGGTGTTAGAGGGGGGCTAGCTGCCCTCAGTTCACATTTGACTATTAAAAAGGGCACTAGACCTTTGAATCTCCAATCAAATCAGCCCTTTTTCAAGTTTCTACAACAAATATTTAAATAAAAACTTATATGCCCCTAGGGCATAACTTATAACCGTTTCCCTGAAGACTGTGGGGGGAGTGCCCTGCTCAAAGGTATAATTTCCTGAACTTTAAACTGCATGGAACAAAAAGGCTATATCAAAGTTTTGATTGGATCAGTTTGGGGAAATGGTGGGCATGGAAAGGGTGTTAGTTGCCTTCCAATCACTTTCGACTATTGAAAAGGGCAATAGCCCTTTGAATTTCCAATCGGATGAGCCTTTTTTGAAGTTTCTATGACAACGCTTTCTATAAAAACCTTATATGACCCCAGGGCATAACTTACAACCCTTGCCCTGAGGGCTTTGGGGGAGTGTCTTCCTCAAAAACATAATTTCTATTTGAAAATCAACTATGCTGAATAAATGGCTATCTCTAAATTTTGATTCGATGTGTTTCTGGAAAATGGTGGGCGTGGAAGGGGTGTTAGTTGCCTTCCATTCACTTTTGACTATTGAAAAGGGCACAAGCCACTCCGATTTCCAATTGAATGAGACCTTTTCGAAGTTTCTACGACAACTTCTTTGATACGAAGTGCCCTGGTCTAAAGGAAAAAAAAATTATACATTGTGCCAACATTGTTCTTATATGCCCCCAGGGTATAACTTAAAGCCCTTGCCCTGAGGGTTGTGGGGGAGTGACCCCCTCAAAAACATAGTTTCTATCTGGAAATCAACTATGCTGAACAAAATGACTATCTCAAAATTTTGATTGGATGTGTTTCGGGAAAGGGGGATGTGGAAGGGGTGTTAGTTACCTTCCAATCACTTTCAACTATTAAAAAGGGCACAAGCCACTCCAATTTCCAATTGAATGAGCCCTTTGCAAAGTTTCTACGACAACTTCTTTGATGCGAAGTGCCCTGGTCTAAAGGAAGAAAATAATAAATAATACATTGTGCTTACATTGTTCTTACATGCCCCCAGGGCATAGCTTAACACCCTTGCCCTGAGGGTTGTGGGGGAGTGACCCCCTCAAAAACATAGTTTCTATCTGGAAATCAACTATGCTGAACAAAATGACTATCTCAAAATTTTGATTGGATGTGTTTTGGGGAATGATGGGTGTAGGGGGGGGGGGCTAGTTGCCCTCCAATCACTTTTGACTATTAAAAAGGGCACTAGCCACTCCAATTTCCAATCGAACGAGCTCTTTTCGAAGTTTCTACGACAACTCCTTTGATACGAAGTGCCCTGGTCTAAGACCAAGAAAAAAATAAATAATACATGATGCCAACATCGTTCTTTACTTAGGCAGCGCTATTGCGCTGCCTATGATTTCTGTTCGTTTTGGGTTTCATTTATTTATCGATGCTGATTTGCGGTAGTTTCACGCTTCGTAGATTATTTGATTTTATTTTTGCTCAATTTTTGCTTAATGGAGTTCTTTACTTTTCTTTGAAAAACTTATTTTGTGGAAAAAGTTTTTTTAATTAATTTATGTTTGTTTTATATTGACATAGTCTTTTCAGGGAAGAAGAAAATAATACTTTAAATCTTTTCGTTTTTTTAAGACTTTATAGTTTGGTCTGCTATTTGTATGCTGGAGAAAAATTTTTCAGCAATTTTTAACAACATACACCCTTTTAAAAATCTGGACACAAATAGCAGTGTTTAATTTCGTTTCATACCTCTCTAGTTGATCTGAAATGGAAAACTTGATACCATTCGCAAAAAAATCTGCTTACTTTCTTTGATAGCTTGGATACACTTATGCTATTTTGACTTGGTTAAATTTTAAGAGCAGAAGTAGCCCCGAAAGTTTGAACATAATACCCTCAGTCGTTCTTGGGATACTGCTGAGATGACTTATAGGAATTAGCATTAACACAGTGCATTTTGAATTTATCTTAAGGCAACATTTAGTTTTTAAACATAAAGGCAAATGGGAGGGTGGGCGTGGGAGGGGGATTTGTTGCCCTCCAATCACTTTCGACTATTAAAAAGGGCATCATCCCTTTCTATTTTCAATCAAATGGGCCCTTTTCGAAGTTCCTACGACCACTTCATCGATACGAAGTGCCCTGGTCTAAACAACAACAACAACAACAAAAATCATACATTATACCCACAGCGATCTTTACTATAAAATTTCAAGCCTTCCAAACACTGTCAACTATTCAAAAGGGCACTAGGCCTTTCGATTTCCAATTGAATGAGCCCTTTTAGAGTTTCTACGACAACGCATTCCATAAACACCTTATATGCTCTCAGGGCATAAATTAAAACCCTTACCTCAAGGGCTGTGAGGGTGGTTGTCATCCTCTAAGACATAGTTTCCAGAACTTTAAACTACGTTAAACAAAGTGGCTATCTTAAAATTTTGATTGGATGTGTTTGGGAAAATGGTGGGCGTGAGAGGGGCGTTAGTGGCTCTCCCATCACTTTCAACTATTAAAAAAGGCACTAGCCCTTTCAATTTTCAATCAAATGAGCCCTTTTGAAGTTTCTACAACAACGTTTTCAATAAAAAACCTTATATGCCCCCAGGGTATAACTTACAGCCCTTGCCCTGAGGGTGGGGGGTGGTTGTGACCCTCAAAGACCTAATGTCCAGAACTTTCTACTACATTGAACACAATGGCTATCTGAAAATTTTCATTGGATGTGTTTAGGGGAATGGTGAGCATGAGAGGGTGGTTAGTTTCCCTCCAATCACTTTTGACTATTAAAAAGGGCACTAGCCCTCTCAATTCCCAATCGAATGAGACCTTTTTGAGTCTCTACGACAACGCATTCTTTAAACACTTTATATGCCCCCAGGGCATAAAATACAACCCTTTTCCTAAGGGCTGTGAGGGTGGTTGTCTTCCTCAAAGACCTAATTTCCAGAACTTAAAGCTACATAGAATAAAATAACTATCTCAAAATTTTGATTGGATGTGTTTGGGGAAAAGGTGGGCGTGAGAGGGGGGTTAGTTGCCCTCCAATCACTTCCGACTATTAAAAAGGGCACTAGCCCTTTGAATTTCCAATCAAATGAGCCTTTTTTGAAGTTTCTATGACAACACCTTCTATAAAAACCTTATATGCCCCCAGGGCATAACTTACAACCCTTGCCCTGAAGGCTGTGGGGTAGTGTCCTCCTCAAAAACATAATTTCTATCTGGAAATCAACTACGCTGAACAAAATGACTATCTCAAAATTTGTATTGGATATGTTTCGGGAAATGGTGGGCGTGGAAGGGATGTTAGTTGCCTTCCAATCACTTTCGACTATTAAAAAGGGCACAAGCCTCTCCAATTTCCAATTGAATGAGCCCTTTTCGAAATTTCTACGACAACTTCTTCGATACGGAGTGCCCTGCTCTAAAGGAAAAAAAATAATAATAAATAACACATTGTGCCAATATCGTTTGATATGCCCTCAGGGCATAACTTAAAACCCTTGCCCTGAGGGTTGTGGGGGAGTGTCCTCCTCAAATACATATTTTCTATCTGGAAATCAACTACGCTGAACAAAATGGCTATCTCCAAATTTGGATTTGATGTGTTTGGGGGAATGATGGGCGTGGGGGGGGTCGTTGCCCTACAACTACTTTCGACTTTTAAAAAGGGCACTAGCCACTGCAATTTCCAATTGAATGTGCCCTTTTCGAAGTTTCTACGACAACTCCTTTGATAGGAAGTGCCCTGGTATGGAAACCAAAAAAAAAAAAAAATAATAATACATTGTGCGAACATCGTTCTTTATTTAGGCAGCGCGATTGCGCTGCCTATGATCTTTGTCCTTTGCAATGGAGATTTTTATTCTTGTGTCATCAGCAAAGTGGTAAGGTTTTTCGAACAGGAGCTCAACCCATTCTTGGTGCTGTTGAATCAGACACTCTAGTTTGGATTGTTTTCTATGAAAGTTGTAAGGTGTGTCAGCCAATATTGGGTTTGACCTTGGACAATCTTTGTTTTATATAAGTGAAATCTTCAGAAATAGACTGTCATCTCAAAAGAGGCACCGGGATAGTGTTTTGAGCCTCATACCTTTGCCCAATTATAGTCTATGTGTTTTTGATTTGTAAAACTATTTGTACAAAATAGGTTCATTCATTTTCTGGCTAAACAATAGGCCTAATAACAAAGTTCTTGATAACAATTAGATGTATGTCCTGCTCTTAACCAAACACCATAACAGCAAATTTCTTACTTTATTATATTTTTAAAATTACTATTTATTGGATTTCCATGAGTTGTTTCCAGTTTTAACTACATCCCAACACTCCTCCTCCCATCCCTAATGCTTCGATACGGGCTAGCCTGGCTTCTTGAAATGTACTAATTAGAGATTTTCTGAAATTAATAGGGCAAGAATTTTCATTTTTATTCTTCATATGGCATTATGAAACAACTGCTGATGACAAATAAGTACAAAAAATAATGGCAATCCTCCAAAATCAATAAACTTTTGTGTATAACCTTGGGCTATATCTGACCCAATTAGGGAAGGGAGGACTAAGATAAAATTTTAATGGCATTTTGAATGCACTTTCACTATACTTTACAAAACACCCTTCTAGTTTGCAAATATATAGCCCAAATCATATATTTACCATGAATTTTTCCATGTTTCGCTCTTGTTTCAACCCATGTACCCAACACTGACAAAATCAAGAAACAGAAAAACACATTGGTGCTGCTTAAGTTTTATAAACTAACATTTTTTTTTTTTAATGAATAATTCTTTTTGTATAAGTTGAATATATTTTTGTGAAGCTTTTTCTATTTAGCTACACTAAACCATTTTCATAGAATTCCAATATTTATTTGTGGGGGCCCTCTGTTTTGTTATTGCTGCCACTACCATGTGGTGGTGGATTGTTGGGTAAAACTTGTAAGGATAAAGATGAGCATTCACATTTTTGGCTTTCAAAATTTAGAGTTCTTCCATTTTTAATGCATCAAAACTGATAGCCTACAGTTCTGTCCATTCCTCCATTTTTTCCAGATCAACCCAAAGCTCCTTAAGGGATTTTCTGAGATCTTTGTCCTTTGCAATGGAGATTTTTATTCTTGTGTCATCAGCAAAGTAGTAAGGTTTTTTGGACAGGAGCTCAACCCATTCCTGGATCTGTTGAATAAGATACTCTAGTTTGGACTGTTTTCTATGAAAGTTGTAAGGTGTGTCAGCCAATATTGGGTTTGACCTTGGTCAATCTTTGTGTTGTATAAGTGAAATCTTCAGAAATAGGTTGTCATCTCAAAAGAGGCACAAGGATAGTGTTTTGAGCCTCATACCTTTGCCCAATTATAGTCTATGTGTTTTTGATTTGTAAAACTATTTGTTCAAAATAGGCTAATTCATGTTCTGGCTAAACAATAGGCCTAATAACAAAATTCTTGATAATAATTGCATGTATGTCCTGCTCTTAACCAAACACCATAACAGCAAAATATATTTTTAAAATTACTATTTATTGGATTTTTATAAGTTGTTTTCAGTTTAACTACATCCCAACACTCCTCCTCCCATCCCTAATGCTTGGGTACAGGCTAGCCTGGCTTCTGGGAATGTACTAAATAAAGATTTTCTGAACTTAATAGAGCAAGAATTTTCATTTTTAATTTTTAGTTCAATAGATAATCTAAAGTAAACTTATTCCATACTTTTTATTTGATATTTTTAATCAGATCCAGGTAAAGGCATAGTGTATGGCTGGAATCACTAAGGATAAAAAGTAATATAACACTAGATTTTTCATCCAATACCCTTTCTAATTATAATAATTACTGATATAACATTTGCATCCCATCCTCTCCTACTTCTAATAGGGCTAGGTACAGCCCTAGGCTGTATGCAACATTATCTTATTAGTTCATTTTTATTCTTCCTATGGCATTATGAAACAACTGCTGATGATAAATAAGTACAAAAAATAATGACAATCCTGCAAAATCAATAAAGTTTTGTATATAACCTTGGGCTATATCTGACCCCATTAGGGAAGGGAGGGCTAAGATAAAATTTTAATGGCAGCAATTGTTATATTTGGAAAAAGCATTAATAAAGAACTTGTTGATGTATCTATTTTTTCCTATCTGGTTCCTGCCCTTTAGTATGCCTTTACTGAGATCCATACGTGTATAAACCAAGCATAACAAAAACAACAAGGAAAAGATTTAAATACGTTAGAATAATTCAATATCCAAAAAAAAATGGCACAATGCTCACCTTTAACACTTTTAACATACCCCATTTGAATTTAGCATCGTTTATCATAAGCGAACCTTGTCAAATACTTCGTAATAACAAACTTTTATTAAAGAGTGACTCAGCGCAATATTTACCAAATCTAAAAACATAATTTTGATTACAATTGACACATCAAAAGAATTGGCGTTTTATGATGATTCTAAGTATATACAATTCATTTAGTTTATTGTTGCCCACCAAAAGCTACAAATCTAAAGAAAGTTGCCTGATTTCCGAAAAAAGGAAGAAATGCACCCAAAAAAGTAAGCAATATTAGTGAAAATCCTCATATTAGATTCGTCATATCAGAAATAATAAAGAAAGATTCATATAAGAAAGATTGTGAATGCATGTGTGTTTATTTTTCCCCAGGGGTTATTGTATCAAACCGATGGTCCTAAAAAATTAGGAGAGGGCTCATTTGAACCTGAATTAAAAGTTCCTTGTTAAGTGACCATAAAGACTATGCCATGGAATAGTGTGTTTTTGTCATTTTATGGCATCAAATTATTTGCCCTAAAGAGGACCAATTTGCAATGAATTGAAAATTCTGAGAACCTAATTGATTTAAAAGTATCAATAACTATATTTTAGACTTCCCAGTTGCAAAGAAAGTAATGTTACATGGTGGCAGTACTGGATTTAACCAAGTTGATTCACTTTGTTTTCTTATGAAATTATGTTTGGTGATGTGTAATTGCATATCAGCTATCTTGAAGGGGTGAGGTCATTGTGTAGATGCCTAAAAGAACACATTTTAATGCCCAGACTGCCAAATGTACATGAACCTTCAGATCAAGCATGGGCACTGTTTTTGTTTTCTGATCTGTTTTTAAAGTACCTGTTTCTGTTCTGTTCTTACAAAAAACAGAAACAGAACAGAAACAGATGACCTGTTTTGTATTTACCTGTTCTGTTCTGTTTCTGTTTTTATAATAATTATTTTACCCTGTTTCTGTTTTTTTTTCTTCTGTTCTCGATTTTACTTTATTGGTTCGAGAATGAGATATTAAGAAATTTCGAACTTACAAAGTAGTGTTTTAAATCATAATATGAAATTTTGAAGAAGCGTGGTTACGCCCCATACAATTTTTGGAATTGGAGCGTTAACATAAAGTAGAAGTAAGTAAAATGATGGCACTGAGCTAGGCAAAATTAGGGCTTAGGAGTCAGATGAGAGTAGGTAGGTGTGTAAATGGGAGAACAGTAAAGGTGCAGTTTTGTTCCACTACAACAACTTATTTTTTAGTGTATATTATTCAGTCAATTGAGCAGCAAAGCTGCATAGATACTGTCTAGATGAAGTAGGATTAAAAAAAATCACTTATTACTGTATATTCTGGCTCTATTGGTTGGGCCTCGATATCCTACATTACATGGGAAGTAATCTGCGCCTTTAACAAAGAAAACTTTAATTCAACGGTTTTTATGGAATTTATGCCGCTAGATAACAGTGATTTGCTATGATTACTAAAATAGTCTATACATGATAAATACCGATTATTAATTGCAAATTTTCTTAAATGTTTAGTCAGAAAGGAATGTAAATGTATTGAAATCTTGTCCAGTAGAAATATGAGATCTTTGATCTGGCACGACATGATAAATACCGATTATTAATTGCAAATTTTCTTAAATGTTTAGTCAGAAAGGAATGTAAATGTATTGAAATCTTGTCCAGTAGAAATATGCGTTTTTGCTGGCACGTTTTATTGCATCAACATAACAAAATATACTTTTTCAAGATGCCAAATATACTTTTTCTCATCTTAATAAAACCATGTCTAAACATGATCAATGGAAACCCTTTCAGGGAAAAGCCTAGAGTTGAAACAGTGGCCTAACTAGCTGATTCTGGCCTAGCTGGCCAAAGTCTTATAAAATGCTGATACACTTTTCTCATTCTGTAGAATAACACATCTTCCGGTGAATACGGTAATTTTTGCCATACAGCACAATAAATTTAAAAAAAAAATGCCACTAAGCAGTATATTATTTCTTGTATCTGTCTCTTAAATACCTATTAAAGACAAGTAAATTCCCGTAAAAATTAATATTGTGCTGCAAATTGTCTAAGTTTTTAGGAAACCGTAGTTAGGAGCTGTCGTTTTGCTTTTATTTGCCGACAGGTTTTCTTGGCTCATTGCGCTAACGAAACCGCTCAAGGGGAAATTGATTACGCTATTGAGGCTGGAGGTACAATTTTCAAAATGGTAGGCTGCTGGAAGGTGCTTCTAATTTTGTGAAAAATTCTAAAATCTACCTTTGTTTTAAGACAAGCATGATGTCATTTTCTGATGACGACTTGGATGTTCCAAGACATCTCTCTGGGTACCCTACGGAAAAAGGAAGCAAAGAAAGTATAAAGTGCAACTTCTGAAGAGCGTCTCTAAAGGCTAAGGGAGTCTCTGCCATGACATTTATATACTATCTTCAAAGGAAGCACACAATTGATATGCACAAAGATAAAGTATATGCGGCTGGTGCAGCAAATAACAAACCCAAACCAACTAAAAAAAAAATATCAAGTCAGACTGCTTCCCTTGAGAAAGCTACAAATAATAAAGCAAGTGACACAGAGGACAATGGATTAGGGAAATCTGGAATAAAGAGAGCAGAGATACGACGGTTCTTTATTTCCAATCGATCAAAACAAGCTGGTCTGCGAGTGATCTGCTGCAAAACCCTGTTTAAGGATAAATTGCCACTTTCTGTGTTTTATAAGCCAGATATGAAACAGCTTATTTAAAAAAAAAACAAAAAACAGGGGGCTTGAAAGGACTATTTGGGGGAACCGTCCATCGTCACATAAGTTTTGCTGCCAGAAAAAAAGAAGTTCAGAAGGCTACTTTAACATCTGCCACTCAGACTAGCTTGACTTTTCACTGCTGGTCTGCAAAAGGATCTGGCTTTATAGGTATCACTGCCTATTACCTTATGAAGATGAAAAATAAGCAGAGGTTGCACCACTATCTTTCACATTTGAAGAGGCATAAGCATTTTCATACAACTACTAACATCCTTTCAGCAATCCAAGTTGCAATCAGGAAGTTTTCAATGACAAATAAAATGTTCCGCGTTGTGACTGATTCTAGGAACAATGTCACCGAAGCCTGTAGGATATGAGCCCTTTCCTGAACTTCATGTTTTTAACATTGTCTTCATTCATCTGTTGCACGCGTTCTTGGATTTGGGTCCACTCAAAGCTTAGCCTATGACATCCCTGAAGAAGATTGCTTGGAATCCTTTGATGAAGTTGAAGATTTCGATCCAACTGGTGAAAATGATTCAGACGGTCTTTCTGTTCCTTGTTCTGAAAACTCCGAAATTGAAGATACGTTTGCTGAAGAATCTGAATAAACTGATACAGTGTCTAATGAAGAGGGTGGTGAAAGTGATGGAGAAGAAGAGTGGGGAGCTGGGAGTCTGTCAAAAAACGAGGTTGCAGCACAGGCTATCCGAAGACACGTTACACTTGCTCAAACATTGATAGTCGAGGTTGTCACTACCCCTTTTCCTTTGGGAATGGACCATGAAAACGTGCCTAAATAATCAAAATCATCCCCACTCGTATTCTTAAAACAAAAGTTTGAAGTAGTAACACTTTCTATAATAAAGCAAGTCTATGGGTTGGGAAAAGTATTTTCTGCCGCAAAGCGAAAGAAATTTTTGAAATAAGTTATCAAAAAGTGCAATTGTTCTCATATTTGCATCCCTTTGAAAACCTATTTAAGAGGAGAGAATGCTTAAAGAAAGTATTGTATAGCAAATGATTTAAGTTTCTTTGAAATTCAGCATTTGACAAATTTCATTTTACATATTTACTTAAGAATGAATTCGGTGGAGGGCCTAGAACATTATTTTCTAGCGCAAAGCGTCGTAAAAATATGCAAAGTACACTTAAACCATGAATTTTCCTTTTGATTTGTCTCTCACACAAATTGGCTAGGAAATAAGTAATATTAAAAAGTTGTTTTAAGCCGCGAGGCAACGAAAATTTTTGACTTGGCGGTAAGTAGTGTCATTTTCCCGTGTATTTTTCTTCTTTCATACATTGTTTCAGACGGAGGAAGAGGAAAGCATTGTCTGGAAGGGGAGACTGTCCCCCGCCAAAGCAACTATGGGCTCTGCTTAAACACTAATGACTTTGAGCTGACTGCGCAATTTGACGAAGAAAATTATTTTATTTTCAAAACGTCTCAAATAACTAGTATGCATTCCTGGAAAATTCGAGGAGATTCTGTATAAACATACAAGCGTATTTTTTGAAAAAAAAGGAACGGGAAAATGGAAGAAGATAACCATAAAAAAGGGTGGTGATGTTGTGGGCATAGACAGTTTTTCGCCCCTTTATTGAAAAACTTCTTTTTGGCGAAAAAATGCTGCAATAGTACTAATAATAAACCAAAGCTTATCATTTACAATTTTTTTTCTTCTTTAAGCTTTAGGTGTTTGTAAAACAACTGTTTAAACAGCTGTTTTTTTAACGAAAGCAGCTGTTTTTACCAAAAAAAACAACAGAAACAGAAACAGGTCTTCTGTTTTTTGTTGACCTGTTCTGCTCTGTTTCATTCAAGCCTTTTTATTTTTTTCCTGTTTCTTCGGAAAAAACAGAACAGTGTCCATGCTTACTTCAGAT
Source organism: Artemia sinica (assembly GCA_027921565.1). NCBI lineage: Eukaryota > Metazoa > Arthropoda > Branchiopoda > Anostraca > Artemiidae > Artemia > Artemia sinica. The sequence goes on from CM051256.1 coordinate 39,315,041, forward strand.
AAATGTAGAAAGAGGTAGGGGAAAGTAAGAATTAATTAAAATATTTCTCTATGTAGCACAAGTGTTACATTCTCATGCCTACCTCATGCGGAAAGGGTGAGGCGCCCTATCGTGAGCCCCACCAGGAAATTTCTTTGAGGGGTGGGGAATGCTACAAGGAACTTTGCTTTCTACAATTTTAAAATGGTAATATTTCTCTTTTTCTATTTACATAAAATATTTCTTTGTTTTAAAACATATGTATATGATGTATTTATTGATCAGAGAATCCTATTGTAGAGGTTGTGATGGCTACAGTTGCACAGAAGATCACACTGAATTTCCATCCATATGAACAATATTACCCCTCTTTGTCTACCTGAAAACTTTCAGTAGAAATATTAACAAGGGCTTATTGAACAAAAATACTACTTATCAAACATTTTTAAAGAATATTCAAATTTTGTCAAAAATTTAAATTGCTATCCAACATTTTAATTCTTAAGCAGGAAAACTGAAAAAATAGGGCGGTAGTAATCAATTTACAATTTTGATGTATACATTTTAACAGCAATTAAATAGGGGTTTAAGGGGCCGATACCCCACATTATATCTTTGTTGGAAAACAATCAGAATTTAAATCTAGAAAACATTGTTTTTTAGCTGAAAGTAAGGAGCAGCTTTGAAATGTATTTGAGAAAAAACTATTCTCTTTATGATAGGGGCTATATCCTCCTTGCTCTTTACTCTGAAGTTTGACTTTTTGTCTGAATTCTTTAAGAACATTTAGTGAAACGCAAAGGCCATTGATTTGGAAAACGCTAAAAATAACTTTTCAAAAAGGAGTTGAGGAGGGTCAGTCCCCCTTGAATATATAAGAATTTCAATTCTTTTTAAGCTTTAAAGTTGCACCTTCCTATTAGTTGAAAAATCTTGTTATTTGTTGAATTAGATTTGATGAAACGGTTAGTTCTATGAACATAATACTTTTGCTAACACAGAAAAAAGGTCAATATTTCAAAAACGGTCTACTCGGCATACTCGTTTTTGATGGGCAGCAAAGCTTAGAAATAAATATTTTTTGAAGGTAATGAAAAAATTCTGTCAAGCAAAGTAAAAGTATATAAAAATAAAGTAAAATAATTACAAAAAAATACAGAAAACGATAGCCTACTTATGAAAAATAAGATACTAACTCCTAGAATTCAGTTCTATTTAGCAATGTCAAAGTGTTGGATGGATATTATTAAACAATACCAATATTTTTAACTCGGCTATCAAACACCAATATATTTAAAGGCTTCAGACTCGGTAATTATAAAAAAAGTTAGGCATTTCAAAGAAGTTTGTTCAATGTAAAGTGTTGAAACTAAGATTAAGAAAATCAAAAAAGAATTTTTAGTGCTGGGCGCTATTGAGAAAGATTGTAAATGTTGAACCTTACTGAAAAATATTCATTTTTTAATTTGACTTTGAATATCAAACCCGATATATTTGATGGCTTTATACTTCATAAAAACTGAATTTTTTTTTTTAAGCAAACAACGACTACAAAGTGAACAACAACAACAATCACTCGTGATAATAACAGATTAATGATAAAACGCCAAAAACACATATCCCTTCCGGGGGGAAATACAAAATTAAACATTTGTTATGCTTAAACATTGCTTCAGGTGTCAGCTCATTGATACTCATGCATGCTAAATGTGATGATGTTCGAAGTGAATTTCAGATCAGAGAACAAAATGAAAAATTTACCAAGTTCAAACTTATAAATAATAAATCCATGGCAAATAAAAATCTTAGATACCAAGCTTTTAGAAAAGAAGTCAATAATTCCGTTCCATTGCTTCATCTTTTTATGACATCCATAACACCTGGTATATTCCCAGAAATCTGGAAAGTTATACGAGTCCTTCCAGTATTAAAAAAAAAACTTATAGAAAATAAGTTTTTCTAAGGTACTAGAAAAATTAATTTAAAAATGAATTGTTTTGTATTTTGATAAAATACATTTTTTTTTCTCTAAGAGTCAATTTGGCTTCAGGTCTGGTCATTCGACTGAACAAACTATTGCTGCACTTTAACTAAGTCCCTCTAAATGATAATTCTCTAAATGACAAAAATCAAGACATTATGACATGAAGAAGGCATTTGACACGATATATCACAGAGTTCTATTTGACAAAATTAGTAATGTAATGTTAATAATGCAATTAATATTGTAAAATTAAAAATTAAGATCTTACTGGCACGGCTGAAAAACTCATGTGGATGCAAATGGTCACGTATTCTCTAATTATCTAGTTTTCCTAATTCTCCTAACTCTCTAGATTCTCCTAATTCTCCTAATTTTCTAGATAATATTGGTGTCTGTCAGGGGTTTCTACTAGGGGCCTTTTTATTCCTGATTTAGATTAATGATTTACCAATATGTTTACCTCCTAAATACACCTTAGCTGTAGTGTTGGGCGATAACTTGATCAAACGATATATCGAAATATCGATATTTTTACTTTCGATATTCGATAATCGATATATCGATTTCGATATTTCTGATCAGTTTTATTCAGATTAACTCTTGGCTTTGCAAAGTTAAAAAAAAATTGGGTACTTATCTGTTAGCCACTACACACTCGAGAATCTGAATCTATAAAATCATCCAACAACCGGTTTATTGCTGTTTGTACACGGAGACAATTAGCTTCGATTCAGTGGAAAACTACATTGTAGCTATGTTTTAATAAATATTTAGTTGGTATTTTGGTTTATTTAGGTTAGGTTACTTATTGCATGCAGCCCCGCTATACTGAACCCCCACCCCACCATCCCCCTAGTGTGCAAATATACAGCCCAAATTATATATATGATTGATGATTTTATATGATGATTTTTTTTACATATGAAAAAAGATGATTGATATCGAATCTACACGGGCCAAAATTAATCCTTCTCTCCTTTGGCGTTTTCTGTCCTCTAAAAGCGATGAGTCTTTATCCGCATCTGCTATCCCTGATTCTGAATGGTACGCATATTATAGATTCAATATATATTATTATATTATTATTATTATTATTATTATTATATCCTATCTATTTCCCAAGCTTAGCGGTTGTTTCTACCCCGTACCTGTAGAACCAAATTCTCGAATGTGTCCTGAGAAAAGTACCAACAGTTATAATAAAAGTGTATTTTGCACAATTTTTTTAAACTTTGAATAATAGAAAATCAAACAATAAAAACAAACTTCGATTACAAGAGTGAATATCATAGAAATCTAGACTTGAAATTACTCGGGCTCAGGGTAAAGAAAGATGACCTACTGACTACTTCTGGCTATTCAAACTCAGCAACATATCAATGTTTTTTCCCTGAGCATTTGTTCTACCCTTCAGTGATTAAATAAAAAAAAAAGGAAACAGGTTTTTTCAACTGAAAGTAAGGTTCACCATTAAAACTTAAAACGAACAGAAATTATTCCGTATATGAGAGGGATGCCCTTCATATACGTTTTTTCTAGTATTTTTAAAACAAGCTTCTTATTCTAATTAAATAGCCCTTGTGTTTCAGGAGTTGTTTTAAATAATTGGAACTCTTTAAAGGAGGCGGTAACTCCCCTCGCATATGGTAGGATTTCTTTTTGTTTCAAGTTTCAATATGTCTCCCTAGTTTCCGTTGAAAAAAAAATTTCTATTTAATTTTTGGTTGTTTTCATTTAATACCAGGAAATCATCACTACAAATCCGTCCCTGCTGAAAATTCCCCCCAGATATTTTCTTGTGGACAATTTCGCCTAGAAATTTCTCTTACGCCTATTTTCATTTGAAAAAAAGACTTGTCTTTCATTTAATTTTTGATCTTTTTCAAATCATGCCGGAAAACTCCTTCAATAGGAAATTTTTCATTGAAATCCCATCCTCCGAATGGAAAGTTTCTTCCACGGAAAATCCTCTGATGAAGAATTTCTCCCGCGAAAAATTTCCACATGGAGAATATCTCCTGCGAAAAATTCCGCCACGAAGAATTGCTCCCGCTGAAAACTTTCCCATGGAAAATTTCCCCCGTGGGAACTCCCTCCCTCCCACAAAAACATCTCCCAGGCAATTTTAACCTCTCTGAAAATTTACCCCGGATGATATCCCCAAAACATCTCTAGATGTTCAATTGAATCGGCAAAGAGAAAGTAAAATAAATTTGATATAAGAGTTCTGGCAAATTCTCCCGTGCAATATTTCTCCTTATAAGTTCATTTTCGGAAACTTCCCTGCCCATGGAAAATTCTCCCCGTGGAAAATCCCATTGCGCAAAACTTCCCTCCCTAAAAACGTCTGTTTACTTCCAATAACAGAAACTATATGTAAACAACAGACAAAATTCATAACTTATAGCCCTTCCCCCGGGCATCATGGGGGGATCATGACAATTTCCTCGGAACATCTCTACATCAAAAATTGAATCGGCAGAGAAACATTATGACGAATTTCGTATAGGCGTTATGACAAGTTCTCCGGTGTAAAATTCCCCCTTGTTAGTTCAGCCCCGGAAACTTCGCTGCCCATTGGAAATTCTACCTGTGGAAAATCCCCCCACAGAAAATTCCCCCTCCCCTAAAAAGGCCTGTTTACTTACAAATAAAAAATACTATACGTAAACAATAGGCAAATTCATAACTTAAAGCCCTTTCCTCAGGTTGCGGGGAGTCAGGTTATCTCCGGAGGAACATTTTTTCGATCTTTCAACTATGGTGAACAAAATGAATATCTCAAAATTGGGATCGGGTGTTTTCAGGGAAAAAGGGCGTGGGAGGGGGGCTATTGGCTCTCCAATATCTCGGGTCACTTTAAAAGGGAACTAGAACTGTTATTTTCTTTCGAACGAGCACTTTCCCAACATTCTTGGGCCTTTGAATTGATGCAATCACGCTGGAGAAAGAAAGAGGAATAAATAAACATGCATTCGTGATTTTTATTCAGACAAAAAATACAAAATTCTACATTTACGCTGACGGGAGGTTAAAATCTTTACAAGTAGGGTTCTATGATATGCTGAATCTGATGGTACGCTTTTCTTTAAGATTCTTTGACTTTTTGGAGGGTTTCTCCCCTTTCCCAAAAATCACCCAAATTTTCTCAGGCTCGTATCTTTTGATGGGAACACTAAACTGAATGAATCCTATATATTTGGATTCAGCATAGAAAGCCAATTCTCTTTTATATGAGCAAGGCCTATCAGCTTAGAAGGCATTAATACAGCCAAGGCCTTTTGGAGGTTCTCAGCAACATTTGGAAGTCCTCCTGACTAAACGTATTTTGAGTTTGAGAACAGGCTATACCAACTTATGGATACAGGTAAGTATGCTGTGTATCAGCATGTATGAGTCAATGGATTAAATACATCATTGTTCTTCTTCTCGCCCATTTCCCAAACAATTTTCTATGTTGGATCTTTTCTGCAGGACGTTTACCAGTAGCAGAAAATTCCGAAAATAGTCAAATATGTTCAAATATCGTTTTCGATATCGATATTTTCGTTTCGATATTCAATATCGATATTTGCTCCGATATATCGATATATCAATATCGATACTGAATATCGCCCAACACTACTTAGCTGTAATTTTCAGATGATACTGCAGTGACATTAAAAGCTCCAATTCCTTCCTTGCTTGTTGAAAATCTGATGACAACACTGAATTTCCTTAATACATGGCTTTCTTGTAATTATTTGGCTCCAAACTTATCAAAAACTGAGTTCATGATATTTGGGCGCTCAAAGCATGCACTGGATTAAGATCAGAATAGGGGAACTAATCTTAAGTCAAAATGGAATAAAAAAGGGCTAAGTCGTTTAGCTACCTTGGGATCATTATAGATAAGGTGTTGTCTTTTTGCAAACACTGATTATTTGCGTCTGAAGCGTGCTCATAATTTGGGATGGTTTTATAGATGAAAGCACATGTTTCCATTTTCCCTTCTTAAAAGCTTGTATCGTTCCCTTATTGAATCATATCTTAAATAATGTCCTATAATTTACCTCAGTAATTTTGCGGCTCACTTACAACCCCTTCAGATAATCCAGAAAAAGGCAGTAAGAAGTCTCTTTTATTCCTTGCCGTTTAAAAGTACAACATCTATCTGAAACCCATACCCTCTTCTTATTTCTGGATATTCTTAATCTCAAATAACTCAAAGAATTACAAACATCACTGTAGTTTTTTGACATTCAATCTCCAAATAACTATTTACATGATAAGACTATTGCCGGGGTTCCCGTATTTTCTGACCATGTTTGCTACAAGGCACTTCATCTTCTTCTTCTTAAATCAAAAGGCCTTTGTTTTCATTAAGGTACCAGATCCTCTATATTACAAATAAATTTAACCTAGCTGAAATAATTCCTAAGGATCGTTTAGCAATAAAAAAAAATTGTTTTGAGGATTATTCCTTGTCAAGATATGGGGACTTGCGAATGTTAGATTCATTTTTAATATTGGTTTAGCTTATACTCACGCTGGGATGGCCTCTACTCTTTTTTCTCTGTTCTTCCGTCTTCTTCTTTTTTTGCTACTTGTTTTCTTGATTTGTTGTTATTTTGTCTGAAGATGTATTACTTAAAAGTGTGAATTTTATCTTTATGTTCAATGTATAAAGCTAACACATCGAGCTCTACTCTCTGTTACGTAAAGTAGAAAGTTTTTTTTTATTATAACTATTGTATTAATAAAGATTTGCCTTACCTTACATGGAATCATTGGTGACAGCTCATCTGTGTCCAGGCTAATTAGAGGTTCATGTTCGGCATTCATTTCTAACCATTCTTTCAGGGAGACTGTTAGTGTTTGAGTAGAATCTTGTAGAACCAGTGTATCTAATGGAACACGAATATTGCGTTGAAGCCCTGTAGTACCTCTACACTTTCCATCTTCAGTAATATCAGCCTATGGCTTGAGCAGCCTATTTTTATTGTACCGTTAATATAGTTATACTGAGGAGGAAGCACTCCTGGTTGAAGCTTCGGGTCCGAATTATATGTTGGACAAAGAATATGACAACAATATTATTAGTAAGACCTAGCTTTCTAAAAAGGAACTGCCCCTGTGTTTTTTTTCCATTTTGAATGTCCAAACTGTCTATCCCTAGTTCCTGATAAAGTGTTGGTAGGGTGTGTATTTAAGACATTCAGTAGTTTTTTCCAAAATTGAAAACTTCTTAAATTTTTCAGCCTTTGAACTACTGTGTATATATTCATGACGTAGGTGTGACCGAGCTTGCTTTAGATAATATGTTTCACCAATATGTTTAAAACAGAATATCTCAAAAAAATCTTAAATGTAGTTTCAGTCAAAATGACTTCATAATAGCCAATTTATAGACTTTTAAAGCTTTGCAAAAAACTTTGGAGGCATTCTGAACTGTGTGCTTATAACAACCTTTCTTTCGTAGCTATCATAGTAATAACATGTCTTAAACTGTACCTGTATCATTATTGTTTTTAGGTTGTTGTTCATATGCTATATTCTCCAATAAATCCTGCTGATATTAACACAATTCAAGGTGTTTATGCTGTAAAGCCACAGATTCCCTTTGTTTGTGGAAATGAAGGAATAGGCAGAGTAGTTGAATCTTGCAAATCTGACTCAAAGCTCAAGAAAGGTGACCTGGTCGTGCCTAGGAAGAATGCTCTTGGGACCTGGAGAGATTATGTGTTAGCTTCTGAAGATGACTGGCTCAAGGTCTTTAATTTTCTTTGTTTAGTTTTTTTTTATTTGTCAGCTGGTTTTCTAAGCCAGTATTTCTAAGACAATTTTCTCAGTTGCTTAGCTTAGTCCAAGGGTGTAAATACTTTGGTCCCGAAGCATTTCAACCTCAAATTTTTGTACAACTGTTACGTTTATTAAAATTAGAAAAGGAAAAAAATCCTAATGATTAAAGGTTTAAATATAACAATAGAACGTTTTCCTATTATTCTTTAGTTACTTGATTTATTATATTCTTTAATTCAGATTCAAAGGACAAACAACAGATTAAATATATTTTGTTACTTTTAGGTACCCTCTGACTTAAGCCCTATAACACTATCAACTCTAATGGTAAACCCAGGGACAGCTTATAGGATGCTGACAGATTTTGTTGATTTAAAACCAGGATCAGTTATTATTCAGGTAAACTCCATTATTTATTTATTTTATCTGGATTGTTACCAGGTTTTTGGTTGGGTTTATAAATTTTGCTGTTTCATGAGAGAGAGAAATTTATTATTGCAAAAGAACAACAACCGCAGTTTAATGGCCACCCCAAGAAGTGAAAAACTTTTCCAAGAAGTGGCAAAAATATGCTAAAGAAGTATGCGAAAACACTAAAAGATCAACTGTTTGCAATTCGACAATCGATATAATAAACGGCTATAAACAATATAAGAATTGTATAATTATAATATAATGACCGATTTAAATTGATTTAATAAGCCAATTTATGAACTTATTTGTTCCACTGTTAACTCTGAATCCTGTTTCAAGATTCTTTTTTGGTAGTGGAAAGAAGCTAAAGCTGCTGGCAGGTAGTTTTGTTGTTGTCGTAGTCCGATTTGGATGCCATATTTGCAGATTCTAATATTGAAGGCTACCTGTGGGCAATCCTAACACAGTCCTCTAATCCCTAAGTCAGATAACCAAAGTTTAAACAAACCGCATTTTACTTAAAATTTTTGATCAGTAATACTTCTCTTTTAGCACTATTTTGAAAATAGCAATTCTTATTCAGACTCGAATGAAGGTCAATTTCTGATTTCGAGAACTTATAGTATTTAAAAAAAGAGCCCGTAAAAAATAACATTTAATTATAACATGTGTTTATGAAATTCAAAACAATAATAAAACCGCGTGTACAATGTACATCTTGTAATACTTGTAACTTGTATATCAGTAGCAAGTTTTTTTTTGCAAACAAGAAAGAAAACAATGGAAAACATTAGTTTTTCACCAAAGACTGGACTTATCTATGGCCGGAGAAGGCCCTCCTCCAAGGTCATAGTCCTCTCTATGAAACTATGGACACCTTTGGAAGGCTATTGGCCTGCCTTGTCATCAATGGGGGGTGGGAGCAAGAAACCCTGTCCCTCTTTATATTGAAAAATAACTTTTTTGTAGTGGTGTTTTCACTGAAAAATGCTCTTTTTGTATTTTAATTGAAAAAACAGTAAATTTGCCCACCCCCTTTCCCTGTCCCGAGATATTGAAAAATATGTCCCCCGCGAAATTTTCGCGAAGTAAAACCACTGGCAAGTAACACTCAATACTTGAGTCACATTAAAAAAGACTTTCAAAGCTACAGCTGGGTGTAGACTTATCTACACAGAATCTCGGCTTAAAAGTAAGAAAAACACAGGTATAATCTCTATACACAAGAATTCAACAGTAAGCATATAGATATATATGGAAATTGAAAAATTTAAAACTTGACATTTATTGCAAGTTATCGCTTTCTCGTAGTTTTTGTGTGTTTTTTTTTACATTATTTGACAGCGCCCTTGTCTTAAGAATAATACTCTTTTTGTCAGCTATTTGTTTAGCTCGACTTTCATATCTTTCTTTCTCTCTAAGTTTCTTCCTTCGATCTTGTGACACCATTCCGGCGGCTGTCTGCTTGCATGTTGACCTAGAGACAGTTTCTTCTTTCTTACGATATTAAATGTTCCTAACTATTAAAGAAAGTGCCAAACTAATAAACCAAATTTTTGTATAACAGGCATTTTAAAGTTTTGCAATTATTATTAGAATTTCAATATTATTAAATCGATTGGCTATCTTAGAATTTTCAATTGATAGAAACTGGGCCCTTTTGGGGTCAGGGGTTTGTAGTTTGGCGCCACAAAATGGTAGAAAGCACCAATTTTCCGTGGCACAATCGCTAAGTCATGACAGTCACAGGATTTTATGACATCATACAGATAATAATAGATACAAAAAATGCATTTTTTTTTAAAATCGCATCTTACTCCAACTCAATCACTTTTTCACTTTTAGCCTCCGTTTTCAGGCCACCCACATCCAAAACGGAGTTTGACAATAGTTGTGTAGATTACCGTTTTAAGTGCTGTGTTCAACAACACGGGTTTGGGTCTTTTCAGAACCCGTGTTCAACCATGCTGTTCTGGCGCGTTACAATTTTGAAGAACCCGTGTCCAACACGCTTGGAACTTGTATGGTAAAAACGCTTTAAAGTTTTGCGGGGTTAAACACGGAGAACCTGGAGACGATTTTTGCCAAACCCTCCCGAAACGCGCTTCAAACCCGGTGCCTGAAAACACAACTGAGGTAATGTTGATGTGTTTTGTCGAATTTCAATCTTAACATCTATTTTTTTTTCTTTACTTATAACTGGCAAAGATTACACCTTACTTTTGTTTTCTGCGTAGAATGGTGGTAACAGTGCGGTTGGTCAATCAGTGATACAGCTGTGTAAACACTGGGGAGTGAAGACTGTCAATGTTGTTAGAAATAGAGAAGGAATAGAAGAATTAAAAAAGATACTCCAAGAAATGGGTGCTGACCATGTTCTCACGGACGAGGAGCTCAAGTATGTCTTAATATTAGAATTTGTGTATAATGACTATGTTCTCACAACTATGTAATTATGGAATCACTATGCTGACTCTGTTCCCACGGATGAGGAGCTCAAGTATGTCTTAATATTAGAAATTGTTTCTAATGACTATGTTCTCACGACTATGTAATTATGGAATCACTATGCTGACTCTGTTCCCACGGATGAGGAGCTCAAGTATGTCTTAATATTAGAAATTGTTTCAAATGACTATGTTCTCACGGCTATGTAACTATGTAATGACTATGCGGACTATGTTCTCACGGATGAGGGGCTCGAGTATGCCTTAATATTGGAAATTGTTTCTAATGACTATCTTCTCACGAATATGTAACTATGTAATGACTATGCTGACCATGTTCTCATGGATGAAGAGCTCAAGTATGTCTTAATATTAAAAGTTGTTTCTAATGACTACGTTTTCACGACTATGTAACTATATAATGACTATGCGGACTATGTTCTCATGGATGAGGAGCTCAAGTATGTCCAAAGCTTTTGTTTGATTTTAGAAATGTGTTATCGCTCTAAGCGTGAAGCTCTTCTCGGGTATTTACCATCTAGTTTGTGTAGCCATATATCGTACTATGATGTATCCGGACACATAGGAATACCCAGTTTAGAACGTCAGGTGGGGGGGGGTCTAAAATTGCCATATAGTCTAAAATTTTACGGTAAAACTTTCTTTGCTTCACGTGCCTTATATATTTTTTGTTATGCATAAATCCTAAAAATAAATTATAAACATTTTTAGAAGGGCTATTTGACTGATATTTGGGGGACTTTCTATTCTTTATTTATTGCCTATATGTAGTTTATCCGTATTAAAATAACCCCTCCAATGCTAAATACTTCTTAAACCTATCAGTTGAATTCAAGAAGTGAGAAAGAATTTAGAATGAATTCAATAATTTAGGGATAACAAGATACTCCTAAAGGCAAGTATTCCTTATTTGTTTTAAAAATATATACTTTGCTGACTACTCGGGATCAGAAATTGCTATGCTTAGCCGTTTTAGGGTGTTCATCCTTGCGTCAATCCGTACATTTAGGTCTATGAACCTTATATTTGATAGGAATAAAGCTAAAGTACCACAGCCACTTCTGGTTTTGAACTTTTAAGAAATTTTATTTCTAAGTCTATATAACTGTTAAAGTCAAAAGAAATTCCAGTCCCAGCACTTGCTCTTGACTATGTTGGTTGCAGGAACGCTTTGGAACTAATTAAAACTGATAAAACTGAAACAAAACTGAAGGCATTGAAACTTTAACTATTTTATTTCTAGGTGTTAAAGTCAAAAGAAATTCCCCTCCCATCACTTGCTCTTAACTATGTAGGTGGCAGAAACGCACTGGACCAGACGAAAACTGAACTTTGAAACTGATTAAAACTGAACGCATTGAAATTTTAATTGACTTTGTTTCTAGGTCTACAGAACTCCTCAACTCAAAAGAAATTTCCACCCCATCACTTGCTCTTTACTGTGTGAGTGGCAGAAACGCATTCGAACTGATTAAACAGAACTCTGAAACTGATTAAAACTGAAACAAAACTGAACGCATTGCAATTTTAATCTCTTTTATTTATAGGTCTACAGAAGTATTCAAGTCAAAAGAAATTCCCGCCCCATCATTTACTCTTAACTGTATGGGTGGCAGATACGCATTGTAACTGATTAAACTGAACTCTAAAACTGAAACAAAACTGATCGTATTGAAACTTTATTCTATTTTATTTCTAGGTCTACAGAACTGTTCAAGTCAAAAGAAATTCCTGCCCCATCACTTGCTCTTAACTGTGTGGGCGGCAGAAACGCATTGGAACTGATCAAAACCATGGGAGAGAATTCAACTATGGTTACATATGGTGGAATGTCTAAACAACCACTAACCGTACCTACCGCTGCTCTCATTTTTAAGGACATTACTCTGAAAGGTAAAAACAAGAGGGTCTTGTTTGTTTCCCGGTGCCATTTAAAACAGGTGTTCTAAAATGCGGGCCTTGTGTGGTCTCAGAGTATTTAAATGTGAACCATAACTCGGACTATAAGAAATGTTTTTCTTTTTTATATTTCCGTACTCAATGCGTTAAGGGTCATTGCAAATATGAAAAAAAAATCAAATGGTATATTAAGCGTTCACATTTAATTCATATATTGCTAATAACATTTATGAATTACCGATAATATTCTTAAGCAAATTATCAAAATCGGTACAACCGATATAGTGAAACGATCGGAACGTTGTATAGCGAAGATGAAGAATATCTTCGAAATGATACAGTCCTTCATATAATCTAAGTCTTTCGACTAGCATCTCTTTACATTAACGTAAAATTCTGTTCTTACGTGTTCGATCAGTATTTTAAAAGCTTCTGTCTCACAATTTGGCTTCGAGAGGAAAACTTACTTTTCAAAATGTTAATTTTGACTCTATAATTAAACGAAGAGAAGTACGTAAATAAGTGTGACATTCGTGAACTGGCTAGCAAAGCTGGCTTCGCTCTCCTTCACTGGCTTCTCCTTCACTGGCTTTACTCCTTCACTGGCTTCTCCTTCACTGGCTTCTCTTTTGCTATCCTTCACTGGCTTTTCCTTCACTCTCCTTCACTGGCTTCACTGGCTAGCGAAGCTGGCACTGATGACTGGCGAAAAACCGCTTTATAGGCACTATATCGTCAGTCGGGTATCAAAAGGACGTATCTCCATAACTGGGAATTTTTAGAAGAGCAGAAAAAAAGCCGCGCAACTGTTTTATTTCCCATCCAATAACCGTGAAACAAAACGAATTGATATGTATTGACCTTACATATCGATCCGTTTTTGTTATATGTTTATCGGGGGGGGGAATAAAAAAGTTGTGAGGTTTTTTTCCTGCTGTCATGGAAAGATACAATTATGGAGTCTAATGGGGGGGGGGGGGGTTTAAAATAAAGGAGGTTCTAATTTGGGTTTTCAATAAAACATTCTAATGGGGGGGGGGGGTTATTAAAAGGTTGTTTGTTTTTATATTTTCTGATGTTTCCTAATACGGACATTTCAATTAATTGACTCAGTGGGGAAATTTAGTTAAACTCTTAGTTGACGGTTCGCGTGTGGTATACCTGAGTGGTGGCGGAACTTCGTGTGTGGGGAACTTAAATTAGCGGTTCAAATGGGGAGCTTATATTAACGGCCATACTGAGTCGAAATCAGATTGAAAAGTTTCAGATTCCCTTAAGAGCGAGTGGAGCCACAAGGACAGACTGTCTCGAGAAAGGTTAACATAGAGAGAATAAAATAAGAAAGTAATGTATTTATTATTACTCACATAATTGTCACAGAGCTTCGGTTATATCGACACACTTGCAGTACAAGACACTAATACAAAATTGTCATCTAGGGCAATACAACGCAAAAGTTAATTCACTGGTAATAAGTTTCCTCAAAAGTCTATTTTAAACAGATTCACAAGAAATTCATAGTAGTCTTTTCCAGGCTAGACTCGCGTAAGATTCCTCTAAGACTGGCGCAAAATTGCTAAGTCCTAACTATCTACTCTTTCCAATTTCGCCAGAGGTTACATTCGGGCGTTACTCACAAGTATATTTTACAGTCCCTATTGGATCCACCATTTGTCCTACATTACTATTGGATGGGTATACACCAATGGGCTACTTGGGTTTAATTAAAGTTTATGACTTTTAAGATATCACTTTGGAATTTTTCTAACAAAGCAAAGTTCTACATTGTAACTTTAATTACAATTTATAACTTTTTATAATAACACTTTGGAATTTTTTCGGAACGAACAAAGTTTTACACTGTAACATTTTGCTAGCAGGGTGTCGTTTAATTTTCAGAAGACTTATAATTTACTTCTGTGAAAGTCGGTAAAGAATATTACGATTTAATTACATTGAGATACCTAGTTCTAAACTTAGTTTCCAGAACAATGCAACAAAGATATTTTGCATCTTGAGTGACTATTTTTTTATATAATAAACTTTGCCCTCTTGATAGTTTGGTACTTCGAGCTCTTAAGATTCAAATTACATTGTTCGTTGGCTGTCATATAAGATTTGGTCAAACTGATATTTATTGCATTCATTGGTGACACAAGGGCGGATTTATTTATTGAATTTTCTGTGGGAAAGATTCTTACGATGTTTGTTACAAAGTATAATTACAATGTATAATTAGATACATTTGTTTCACTATGTTAAATTGAAAGCTTGAGTCTTGCTCGATCTGTAGGTTACTTGAATTTTTCAGGTTCATATTTTGGTTGATTTTATTCTTTACTTGGGTAACTTTAATTGGAAGATTTTGGGGTTTTTGAAAATTGATCCCATTACATATCATCCTTCCCATTCTTAACGATGTCCTCATCGTTGTGTTAAGCTACTCTCTTTGTACTTTCAAATTTTGATTTTTTTTTGTTTTAAAGAACTTATCTTATTACTCATTACTTGAATTAGTTCTGCTTTGGCAAAATTTATATCTTTGTTCCATATCTCCGATTGCTCTATTAGACTATATATATGACAACATTACTTTAAAGTCCATCACCTACCCACTCTATTTGGCGAAAGGGCCAAAGAGTCTCTATTGACTAACACGTAAGATTATATGATTACATGATAATTATTATTCCTCCACCTAATATCAAAATTCCTCCACCTGATATGATTATCTTATCGCAGAAAATTGTACATATTTGCCTTTTCTAACACTTGACTATACTTCCACCTGACGCTATATTGGTACGGTTATATTATTATTCCTTCACCTAATATTAAAATTCCTTCACCTGATGTGCTAATACTTCTACATGGTTTTAACTAATTAAGTTCTGTTTTTGTAATTACTTTATTACTTAGCGTGGTACATATTCGCTACTTCTAATGCTAGTTTATACTTCCCCCTGACGCTATATTGGTACGATAGGTATTTGACTTAAAAACATCTAACTACATCTAAAACATCTAACTAAAATACACTGATATGTATGAATTAAAAATAGTTTGCAAGAAAAAAGTTTTACACATTAACATTTTTAACTTAATATTTGATTGCAACACTGGGATAAAGTAGCTTGCACTGGTTTTCATCTGTTTTATGATAAGTTTAACAATATTTATTAAAGTTACAAGTTAGATACATAAGACT
Source organism: Artemia sinica (assembly GCA_027921565.1). Taxonomy (NCBI): domain Eukaryota; kingdom Metazoa; phylum Arthropoda; class Branchiopoda; order Anostraca; family Artemiidae; genus Artemia; species Artemia sinica. The sequence goes on from CM051256.1 coordinate 39,330,774, forward strand.
TCACACTTACTTCATCATTCTACGTGTCTATAATACTCACATACGTTATCACTCTTACTTTGGGCTTCCATTCAATTAATTACTAGGTTGGCTAATTGTTTATGGTTTGTCTTCTTGGTGTTTCGCTTTTTGGCACTTGTTCCTTGGGATGAGCGTTTTACATTGTTCATAATTATGACTATTGCACAAAATCGTCCGTGCATGGTTTGTCATGTGAAATACGCGAGGTTGATGTCACAGGGATGTTGAAATGTCTATTAGATACATAAACCTTGGAGAATTGATTACATGAAATGGGTATCTTGATCGCTGGCTGGGTAGTTCTTCTTGGACACTTTTATCGTCGGAAAATCTAATACTCGTACAGTCTGTGTTTTCCGTAAATTGATCACGTTCAATTCTTCTTTTATTGTTTACTAGGTATATAACTCTTGGGGAATTGATTACATGAAATGGGTACCTTGATCGCTGGGCTGGGTATCTCTTCTTGGACACTTATTTTTGGGAAAATCTAATACTCATACAGTCTGTGTTTCCCGTAAATTGTTCACGTTCAGTCCATCTTTTATTTGGATTATGGGCTGTGTTACGACATTTAACGTTAACTATGTCAGGATCAAAACTTGATCTTAGGGCCTTGGCTCGACGCATTGTCTTTGATTCCCCGTTAAATGATGCACAATCATTGAGGGCTTGATTATGGAGATTAAAACAATAATAACTGGCTGGTTTTCTTCTCTGAACGCTTCATTTTGGGAAAAAGAATTTTAGCACGTACAGTTTATATTTCCCATTAATTGTTCATGTTTGTTTTTTCTTCTCATGGAGGATAGTTTGGTTTTGCGACATTTAATAATGATTGGATAGCGTCAAAACTTAAACTTTGGTCTTGTTTCAACATATTGTCTCTGATTTGGGGTTTAAGATATATAATCTTCGAGGGATTGACTCTAGGGTTATTCTTGGTTTGTCGATATTGTTTGGAATCGTGTTACCTGGTACTAGGCTTGGGTGACTTGGATTGTCATCAGGATATTGTCTTCAGGGGTTTTCTTGGTGAGTACTTGTCGGTGGTTGACGAATAATGAAAGTAGATGCTACTGGGTTGTATCCGTGTTGCCTGCTGGTACACCAATAATTAATTTGCACTGGTTACTCTGCTTCCTAGAATATAAATATCTGGGCAGAATAATATGCTCTTTATAATTACACAAGTTAAGACACATACAGAAATAATATACAATTTATATGATACCATGTGGGGACTATTGTTTGAAATAATGGTCGTGATTAGTCATACGAATAATATCAATTTTAGTATGGGTACAGTTACGGTTAAATTCAAAGATAAAACAAATAATAGCAATTTTCATGCTTTTACATGCATATTGCAGCAATCACTAAATTACTACAGATAACCTAGGTAAAACTAGGAAAATAATTGTGTCTGCAAAAAGAAAATAACACTATACGATATTTCCAAAATTTGGTGATTATATATATACATGTATATATGTGCATTTGGCACATATTAATATTCAACACGCTTTTAAATGTTATTCAACACTCATCTACTTTAGCATTTAATTTTCTATTATAGGACTATATGCGAGGTAGGTTACATGGTTTTTATGAGAGGTCTCGATTTACTATAAATTTTCAAATCTTTACTGTTTATGCGCGTCCACGCCGCTTAAGAAATATATTTTTGCAGCTGCATGGGCTTGCACAAAAAATCAAGTGAAATTTTGGGACTGGACATGGCACGAATGAGGACCTCTACTCCCACTCGCTCGATCATGTCCTCCCTTACTTTTTTGCTTAAGGGTTATCAGGGAGTTCCGGGTTTAGGTTTTGCATCTCACTTGGCTCGATGTGATCTGACTTTGCTCTTTTTCTACGTGTTATTCTCAACACTCTTCCGTAATTTAGGTTCAATACGATTCTTATAGAATACGAGATTATGAATACGAATCCTACCTTCAGGAGGATATACCACCAAAAATTTGTTGAGACTAGTCCGTATCTACTTTCTACATATGTCAATCTTTGGTCTTCATTAGTGAATAGGGGAATTTGATAGTCTAAGGCTTCTCTTATTTTTGTTAGTGGTAAAGTTCCTTTGACATTCTCCATTTTTGACCATATTGTGGCTTTTACTTCTTCATTTTCGATATTAGGAATTGTATACGATAAGTTGACTGGTTTGAAATTGACCACCTTGGGGCTTATTATATTCGTGCTGGTGGTTATCAGAGGTGTTTGTACCGTGGCTTCCTTGGTTACCAGTCGGCATCCTTTTTTTATTGTTATTGTTCCCACGTCTTGTAATAGTAGTTCAGTTCTGTAGCTTGGATCGATTCTTTCTGTGTTATTATAACAAGAGATAGTCCCAACTGTTTTTTTGGAACAGAAAATAGCCACAGATCATTTCTAAGGTGAATAAATATTTCTCGTTTAGTACTGCCTACTAGTGCTTCGCATGAGTTGGGAATTTCTTCTTGTTGAGTCTCTTTTAAAAATATATCCAACATACATGATCCGGGTTTTACATTATAAATGGGCAGTGTTAGTTGACATACTAGGTTTTTGAATGCTACACATTCCTTAAGGTCCTGTGGATTTGCTAAGGCATATTTCCTCCTATCTTGATCGACTAGCAAGTATTCCGCTTCGGGGGTGATAGTCATGAACGAATTAGTTCTACCTATATTGGCTGGAAACGTAGAAATTTTATACAAGTCATATATTGATTGTTGATTTATTAACGGGATTGTTACTACTGCAAATAATTGTTCGTTTATCTCTGTGATGTAAACCTTCAGCTTGGTGTAATAGTGGAATAAGTTTGCTACTTCCGGTTCTGTTGGTAGATGTAGTCCGAACGTTAAATGCGTTTTTATTTCATTCAAGATACTTTTTAGGTTCGAAGGATCCACTAGGTCATACGACAAGGTTCCTCCGGTAAGGGCAAATAATGCAAATTCAAATTTGCTAACGTCAGTTGCCAGGTTAAGTAAGGACATTGTCACTATGTCTAGTGATACCATGGTGAGGCTCGAATCGGTAATCACACGATCTACTTCATTTTTTAAATAATTCATTATGTTTAGTTTCTTTGATATTTTCTTCGAGATTGCCTCAATTTTGTCTCTCTGGTAATTGGCTATACTGGCTTGTATTTTTTGGACATGTAAGGTCACGTTCATGGCGTTATTTAGTTTTCCTACGTTTTCCCTTAGGATATTTAGGTCTTCTTCAGTCGAAAGCCCAAACAAGCGTGAGGCTAATTCTCCCACGATTGGTATTAGACTAGCTGATCTTCGGTATTTGCTTTTTCGAAAAAATACCTCGAAGATTCTCGTGGTACTTTGCTTTAACTTTTGTATTTCTGTATTGAACAATTCAAATAGTGCTTGCAGTCTCTGTCTATATAATATTAGGAAAGATTGGTGAATCGATACTCTTAGAGCGTTTTTCTCGTTTAGCTCAGGTAATGGTTCAATATCTTCCCTTGCCGGCTCGTCGGCCATTGCTAATCTTGCACAAGTACGTTTGCCATCTATTATCCAACATTTCTTATGTACGTAATCGTCTTCGTCCTCTTTCTTATTTTTATTTTTCTTTTGTTCTGGTTGAATCGCTTGTACTTTTATCGTTTGTATCTCGGTATGCCTTACTGGGATTCTTGCTCTTAGGCCTATAGTGAATACGCCAATCGGCTGGGTGCGGTAGTACGTGGGCCCTGTTGACCACGTCCATTTTGTAAGTATCGTTGGTCTTAGATAAGTTAGCGTGGTCAAATTTCTAGGTGATTCTTTGCTAAATGCGCTCATTTCTGGAACTGTGTTCGTCGTAGTTTCCGACATTGAAGATTGTATATCTCTTACTGGGGAGTCATATGTAGGCGCGGTTGTCTTGTTGTCTTTTCTTTTTCTTTCTTTAGGATTTTTATTCTTATCATCTTGTTGTGTATTTGAGAATTTCAATTCCTTGAGGTTAATAATTTGTCTGTAGTCTTTTTCCTTTGCGAGTTTTGATAATATTTGCTTCGTAACATTTTGTTCAGCATGATTTTGCCATAATTCCTTGAGAAAAGTCCATAGGCTCGGTAATTCATTTAACATTGCATAATTTCCATCATAAAGTTTATTTTTCCTGGAAGTAGTCAAGGGGAAACTCGTGGTAGATTTAATTGTAGTATGTTCGCTCATGGAACTATCCACGTTATTTAATGCTCTCCTTCTTCGGCTTTCGTTCTTGTTAAATCCTAGAGCCTTGTCAATTTCTGCCATTTTCTTGTCGAAATCATCTATTATGAGTTTTGATTTTAGTTTAGGAAATATAGGGGGTAGATTTCCTTTATTTTCCTTGTGGTGCATTTCTTTTGTTGATTGCAGGCTTTTGTCTGATTTTAAGAATTGGAATATGGAGTCCTATAATTCATTGGTATTTTTCTCTAGTCTAATTACTTGTTGGAACAAGGTCTCGAACGGTTTGGGGTCCAATTTCATAAGTATTTTCCAGGCATTATGACTTGCGAGCAACGAATTCTCGTGTTTAAAAATTATTCCATGTTTTACGATATCTTGGGCTATAGTTTGGGAAATGAAGATTGTTATGACATTTGTTATCCACATCCTTTTTGCTGTTTATGATCGTCACAGAGCTTGGGGATAATATCGACACACATTGCAATACAAGGCACTAATACAAAATTGTCATCTAGGGCAATACAACGCAAAAGTTAATTCACTGATAATAAGTTTTCTCAAAAGTTTATTTTAAACAGATTCACAAGAAATTCATAGTAGTCTTTTCCAGGCTAGACTCGAGTAAGACTCCTCTAAGACTGGCGCAAAATTGCTAAGTCCTAACTATCTACTCTTTCCAATTTCGCCAGAGGTTACATTCGGGCGTTACTCACAAGTATATTTTACAGTCCCTATTGGATCCACCATTTCTCCTACATTACTATTGGATGGGTATACACCAATGGGCTACTTGGGTTTAATTAAAGTTTATGACTTTTAAGATATCACTTTGGAATTTTTCTAACAAAGCAAAGTTCTACATTGTAACTTTAATTACAATTTATAACTTTTTATAATAACACTTTGGAATTTTTTCGGAACGAACAAAGTTTTACACTATAACATTTTGCTAGCAGGGTGTCGTTTAATTTTCAGAAGACTTATAATTTACTTCTGTGAAAGTTGGTAAAGGATATTACGATTTAATTACATTGAGATACCTAGTTCTAAACTTAGTTTCCAGAACAATGCAACAAAGATATTTTGCATCTTGAGTGACTATTTTTTTGTATAATAGACTTCGCCCTCTTGATAGTTTGGTACTTCGAGCTCTTAAGATTCAAATTACATTGTTCGTTGGCTGTCATATAAGATTTGGTCAAACTGATATTTATTGCATTCATTGGCGACACAAGGGCGGATTTATTTATTAGATTTTCTGTGGGAAAGATTCTTACGATGTTTGTTACAAAGTATAATTACAATGTATAATTAGATACATTTGTTTCACTATGTTAAATTGAAAGCTTGAGTCTTGCTCGATCTGTAGGTTACTTGAATTTTTCAGGTTCATATTTTGGGTGATTTTATTCTTTACTTGGGTAACTTTAATTGGAAGATTTTGGGGTTTTTGAAAATTGATCCCATTACAGGAGATTCGTCCTTTTGACACCTGACTGACGGTGTGACGTGACTGCACTATGAATGACAAGACTTGAAAATTGGATCCAGGCCGCTAGAAGGAAAGTATTTCTTGGTAGTGGTTTTTAGCGCAAAATTCAAATAAACCCCATTGCTCTAAAATAGTCTGTAAATTTTACTTTTTTTTCAATGATCAATAACTATGAAAATGAATAGTATCTTTGAAAGCATTGAAAAATCACAAATCAGGCGCAATTACCAATTTGTTGAGATTAGTTGAAGAGACCAATGGAAGCGTGGCTACCTTTCAAAAATGAGCTCTTTCATTCGATTTTTGGGATAATTTTCACAAAGGCAGCTTCGCTTTCTGTTCGATACTTTTTCCAGGGTCCTTTTACCGTTAGGATACGGCTTGTTGCTAATATTCTCTTATAAATAATTTCTTAGATCGCACTGATTTTCCACTTATAATTAGATGAAATAAAAATACAAAATACCGGGTAAAATTTTAATTAAGGCAGTAAAAAAATTGAAACATATAATAAAAATCCGAGTGTTAGTTTTAGTATACGTTAGTGACGCTAAGTTTAGTATACATTAGTGGAGGATCCAGGGGGGCGAGGGGGCGCGCGCCCCCTAACGCAGTCTAAAGTAGTGCAATTTACTTAATTAAATTAAGTTCGCATTAATTAAACTTGCTCCTAACGCAAGCTTACTGGATCAACCTATTTTGCCCCCCCCCCCCCCAAAAAAAAGTCTTGAATCCGCCCTAGCGTATATCCAGGCTTTCGGTGCTAAATTTTCTTTTTTTTTTTCAATATGTCTCCACTCTCTTAATTAATACTGTTAGCTCTAATTACATATTTTAATTTTTCTACTAATTATAACTATCCCCCTGTAATTTGGATGGAAGCTAGTTCCCGGTTAGTATAATATCAAATGGGCTATTAGTTAGAATATTGAACATAAAAGGCAATATTATCGTCTTAGTTATCTTTGTCGTATTGATTTCACCCTGAGCAAGGATTGTTGTAATGACTGTTTATTGGTACTGTATTGCAAAGAATAAAGGCAGTAATTTCATGAACAAAACAAATTTACATATAATGTTTTCCAATGCATTGTATTTTTTTTTTGCAATTGAACAGATATATGTTTGCAATACCTTGTACGCATGTATTCTTAACAGTTTTGTAGAGAAAGGAAAATTGTTTTAATATACTGAATGCTGAATTACATCATACCAACTCATCGACAGTCTGATATCAGACACTTCCATGATTTACAATAGTATGTTGATGAAAAAACGAAGAACACAAGGTCCTTTAAGATATGACAAAACATTCCGAAATTGAACCGCTCAAAGGCCAAGTTGATATTTTTTCATCGTGGTTTGAGTGTGATAGCTGCAACTTAGTAAGGAATGAAACACCTTAATAAGGTTACTATGGTTACTATGGGTGAAACGCCCATAGTAACCAAAAATTAAAAAAACGTGTTTTAATAAGAACTGGCTAGTGAGAATTTTTTTTCGTAAGGTTCAAGAGATCATGCAGTGCTGCAACTTAATGGTGTGCGATATTAATGAAAGATGATAGACTCCCCCCAAGACCATAGGAAAGTTTTTAAATTAGTGATTGATACGATAATGATGGGCGATAATAATTGACCTTAAGTAAAAAAAAATAAACCACACCTTCAATGAAGAAGATTCACCTGGAAAATTTCCAACTAGTTTGTCTTACCAAAAAAAGAGCATTTTGCATGGCTTTGGATAACTCTTAAATTATTGGGAAAAAACGAACCGACAGATTTATTAGATAATAGTGGATTATAGGGGAAAAGTTCTAGATGTGAGGGTGTCAGATTTTGACAAGTGAATTTCCGGTCTTCTTTGCCCTCCCACCCCCCTCTCCAACAGTCTTAGAAAGTTTCAATGTAATAGCCCCATCCGTTCCTGGGATATATAAGGTTGACGGTTAGTTTCTTTTGATTTTTTACGCGAAGGATCTTTTGATTTCTGATTCAAAAAGACAATACATCTATTGTCAGCAAAATTTCTTTTCTTAAAATTTTGAAACAAATTGTATAATCTACTCCGAATGTGAATAAATGCAAAAATACAGTAACGGTCTAAAAAAAACTAATGCTTTTAAATGACACTCAAATTGTCTGGCGGATTCTAGGGAATGGTGGCTCCCCCACTCTCCGAAATACAAAAAATGTAATCAAAATACGGACTATTCTGTGATGTACAACCTAAAAAAAGGAATAAGAAATATAATCATGATCTTGATCTACGATAATTCTACCTCCGTTTCCATAAAAATAACGTGATTAAAACTAGCGAATTTGGATTATCAGGAGTTTCTAGACCATTGATGTAGAGACATAACCATATCAAACAGTTCGTGGTAACGAACTCCCAAATTAATGCTCTGGATCTCTGCTTGGCTTCAACGGGAAGAATTTTCCAGGAGAAATTTTACGCTTGGGGAATTAGACAGATTACTTATACGAAATTGTTTTTCTTTGTCTTACTTTCTCTTTGCCGACTCAGTTTTTAATGTGGAGATATTCCGGGGAATTGTCCAGGAGAAATTTTCAGCGTAGTTAAAATTGCCTGGAGGGTTTTTCCGTGGGGAGATTTTCTGCGAGGAGAAATTCTCCATGGAGGAATTCTGTGCGGGAGAAAATTCTTCACCGTGGAATTTTCTGCAGGAGCAACTTCCCTCTGGGGGGGGGGGAATTTCCGTGAGAAATTTTCCACGGAAGGAAGATTTATGGCATGATTTGAAAAACGACTAGAGATTAAAATTTTTCCCAAATGAAAGTATGATACAGAGAATTTTTCAGGCGGAGAATGATTCAGCGAGGATGGAATTGTCCGGAAGGAATTTTCTGGGGACGGGGGTAACTTACGTGGGAGTAACTTTTAAAAAAGGGGGTTTCCGTAAGGGGATGGAAGTTTTTCATGGAGTGGAGCCAGATTTCCTGGCATTATGTGAAAAATGATCAGAAATTAAGTAAAAAAACAAGTTTTTTCAACTAAAATTCAGAAGAAATTGCTCCTTACTTTCAGTTGAAAAAACTTGTTTTTTATTTAATATGGATAAGAACCCCCTTTATTTTTCCATCGTAGTAAACCAATCCAAGTTACGGCTAAGACAATTGAATGCTAAAAAGCTTTCAACTCCTTAAATTTGATCAATTTAAGTATCAAAATACTTAAGTATTTTGAAAATGATATCGGGCAAATATGTTTCTCCCTTTGCCTTCGACTATTTTTGTTTTAGTAAAGTTTCAGACTAGTATTTGAGTAGGTTTTAATGTCGGCGGTCCCAGATCACCATATTCCCTGCAAAACAGGTTTCGATGCCCAATTTATGATAAACGATGCTACTGAATCGATTCATGACGAGCCGATGAAATCGTAGGATGTTTTTGGCTGATACTCGCAGCGATGAAATCATTGGATATTTCATTTTGCTAAAAATAGAGAATATGGACTTTTACCTAAACTGTAGTATTGTGAAAATGGAACTTTAAGGAATAATTATATAGTCCAAAACTTGACTCTAGGAAGTTCTTTCAAGCTTCTACCCCCCCCCCCCCCTTCTTCCCTGCCTCTAGAATAGTGACTTCTCGTGAGCTTCAGAAGCATTTGTACAAGAGGAACAAAACTTCCATGGATGTCTCTACCACCCTACTTCGCGCCTGTTAACCTTTCTTTAATGGTCATATTACCACCTCCTCTCTAGTTGAAAATAGGCGAGCTAAAAAAAAGGATTCAAATTTGGCTTAGAAACCAGCTCAAATCGTGGAAAAAATCTTGCGATTGCCTCCAGCCCAAGCGAAGCAGATTCTAAGTTTCAAAGTTTGAGAACGTGTCTTCAAGCCTCACAAGCTAGAAAAGACTGGAAATAGGAACCTGGAGATACCATGGCTGCCAGATAAATGCCTTGGTTTCTATGTATCTTTGGTAATGCCTTGGTCTCTATGTATCTTTGATAAATATCATTCTTCTCTGTTTTTAGCTTTTTTTTTATTTTTGCTTAACACGCAGTATTTGCTATTATTTTCCTCGCACCCTAGTAAATTATAGCTACAGTTGCCGAAAGTTTATTTTTTTACTTTTTTTTGTTGTTCTTTTTTTTTTTTAGCGACGAACTTGTACCTATTAAAAAAATCTGTTTCTATGTACAACGAATATCTCCTTTAACAGTAAAAGCACTTTTCACAGTTTTGTGAAAAAGCATCTAGCGCCCGAAAAATGAAATGAATTCGAACCACAACTTTTGATACAAACCTGGTTTAATTTAATTCTCAAGAATTTGAATTTGTTAGAGATCAAGGCTTCGGAGATGAAAGAATAACTAAAGAGTGGTGGAATTCCGAGTCGGAAAAAGCTAAATAAACTGCGACCTGACCGATGGAATACCAATCCGACGAACTAATTCAAATAGCCGGAGTCTGAGTTTGCAACATGAAATTTGGGAGTTCGCGTCAGCGTCCTACTTCCAAAACCTTGAATTAAGTTTTTAGAACCTTACTACTTACCCAGTTTCAAAACCTTCAAACTTCAAAATTTAATTTTTTTTTCAATTTAGCGTAATTCTTTTAGACAAGTTAGTTGGATGTTTCTTTCAAGATGAAATTCGAAGAAAAATGTGGCCAAGTATTAAGACAAGTAAATATTAGGTCTTTAAACGACCATAAAAGAGATTACATCAGTCAACGTAAAAGAAATGGTGTCAAAGAGAGGAAAGGAGAAGAAGGAAAAAAGGCAAAAAAGAATTCCGTTTGTAAAAAAATATTCAAATAATAGTTTTGTTTGCCATTTGTTGAGATTTTATTTTAGGGTATCGTCGTATTTTTAATCTTGTTGTTGTAAGTTTTATTGTCCTTGTTCATTTATTTCTTTGTTCTTTTACTTCTGTTGTCTTGTCTTATCCCAAGCTTAAATTTTTCTTGTCACATTCTTTTTACCGAGTTTAGTCTATCATCTCCAACGACTAGTGGGTTTTTTGTTTATTTTATTACCTATAAACTATATTATTTCGATTGAAGGTTAATTTGGCTGCATGCTTTCTTCATAGCTCCGTTAAACTCCTAATAACTATTCTTTCGTCTTCTTAGGTTTCTGGATGACTCGCTGGAACTGGCTGCATGATAAAGATTGCCAACGGGAGCATCTTGTCAATGAATTATGCTCTTTAGCAAAGCAAGGAGTCCTCCAATCTCCTCCTCATACCCTTGTTCATATAGATTCTTGGATAACAGCTATTGAGGGTGCAACTGACAGTCGTGGCCTTGTCGGAACTAAGTACATCCTTTCCTTTGAAGCTTGATTTTCTGAAAATCTATCTACCTAATATTTGTTTAGCTGCTTACGATGAGTCTGTGATTTAAAGTGGTTGCTCTTACTGTTGTTGTTGTTTTCATTTTGAGTAAAATGTTTGTATGTCTGAATAGTTTAAATTCTATGGTTTAGATTAAAAAAGAAGAGAAAAAAGTTTGAGGCTGATTGATCTATAGATTAGAGAATAAGAGAAAAAGAGAAGAGTTTGATCTATAGAAATATTAAGCACTCAATCTGGAACACGAAAAGAATACAAAGAAGGAAGGGAACAGTTGAAAAGAAGGGCCAGGGGTGAAAAAATATGGATATTATGCATAGCATAGGTACATATCCAATGACTTCCAAGGAAAAAAATATTTCTTTCGTTTCTTTTATATTTTCTTCCTTTATTTGTCTTGCTGAGGACGGCCTTTGGATATAGGGTCGAAATATTCATTTGAAGTTCGCATTCTACTGTGTTGTAAAAAAAAAAAAATCCATGTTGTTCTACTTGTTGTTTATTACTTCCAAGGGTCTGATATTAGGGTGGTTTTTCAGGTTTGGGGTCTTTCATTTAAAAAAATATCGGGGATGAAAAACAAGACAAAAACATCAGAAAAAGTTTAAAAACAACGATGCATTTAAAATTCCCCCTAGCATCTCCTGCCTTTTGTCTGTAGATGTGTTTACGTCTACTCAGGCTCAGAAGAACAATGATAAAAGGAAAAGATTCGGTTAATTTAACCGAAAAAAATTACGTAGCTGAGGAATATTGAACTAGAGGGGTTCTGTAAATTTCTTTCGGAAATGGTCAATTCAAACCACTGTATATATGATGGGCAGTATGATCTTGCCCTATCTCACCCATTATAAAAACCTGGACCGAGGTGCGAGTGCTCCAGAGAACGTAGAAACATAAGCGACATTAGATCTTTTCACGGGTAGACAAGTCAGATTTCTCTTGAACGCGAAATAGCCCAAAGCTTCAACGTTGGAACACTAAATTTTGAAGAAACTAATTTTAAATTAATATATTTCAATACATATATGAAAATCGGTAATTAGTAGTGCAACGTAATTATTAGATGTTTTTAGGAATTAAAAGAAGGTTTCGAAGTCTCAAGTTGGTTTCAAAGGCATTTTGAGAAAGTATCTGCCAAAATACGCGTTCCAGGGTAATTGGACCACTGATGGCAGATCAAATGAGAGGAGCTGTTTGTACGCGCTAATGCAAGAAGAAGTGGGAGGAGCTGTTTGTTCGCACCGAGAATGAAGAGCCAGAAATTATCTGCGGTAAACTTACTGCTAATTATATATACAGTGATTCAAACTAAGTAGTAGATGACTTAGCATGAACTAGATGAAAGTTAATTGCATTTTATAGTTCGCATGATTGGAAGTTTATTTCTGTTCTACCGATGCAGTAAAGTGTTACCCATACGTGATCTATAGCTAAATAAATGTTGATTTGGGATGGAAGGTGATATAACCCCAGAGTCTATTTTCTTTTTATATTCTGACGAAAAATCAAAGAGAGAATCTTCAGCTAATTGATATATCATAAATATATAATTCATAAAGTGATGTCATAATTAACCATACAGGGATGTATAAATAGAGCGATGTCAGTGACCACTGAATTGAATAATAATTTATCTCTTATAAGACTTTTGATTATACTGAGCAGGAATATATATATATATATATATATATATATATATATATATATATATATATATATATATATATATATATATATATTATATATATATATATATATATATATATATATATATATATATATATATATATATATATATATATATATATATATATATATATATATATATATATATATATATATATATATATGTATATTCTAGGGCAGTGAAGATACGTTTATCAGGTTAACACAATGAGAAAAAGAGAAATAACTGTCCTGTTCAAAAGTATGCGCTTTAATTGAAATGGTTTATTGCCGTGACGTCATTCGTAATATGAGCCAATGATATTATTCCTTAAACGGAAGCCAAACAGCCCTAAATTTTAAAGTGGTTTTTTATTTACCTTTTTTGCTACGCCAAACTTTGAACCAGTAAGAAAAACATAGAACCGGATTTTTTCTTTGTCTAAAATTCTAAGCAAGTAAAAGAAATGTAAAGCTTTTGGGTTGCTATGTTTTTCTTACAAGGAAACTCAATAATTCTACGGGTTAATGAAAGCAAATTCAGGGACATTATTAAGGTAAATTTTTTTAAATTGATGTAGTGCGACGTATTGGGACGTTTTCCTCAAATCGAGAAATTTTGTGTTCTTCGTAGGATAGGGATGACAAAAATAGAAAGAAGGAAAATTTACGGTTTCGCGCGAAATGTGGAAATATTGATTATTTGTAGAATTGTGAATCCCATCTGTCTCTTTATCAGATAATATTCGCTTACCGTATCTTAAGAGGATGAAAAAAGGGCATGTCAGTGGTTTCTAAATTTTAAAAATATAACGGACATAGAATAAAAAAAGTAATAATGATCTTTTGTCTACAAACACACTAAATAGTAATAAATATAGCAGTTCTTCCTGTCGTACTTGCTTCAGGGATGACTAGAACACAATATAAGGACAGTTCACACTATCGTGCGAGATGTGGAAATCTTGATTATTTGTTGGACTCCTGTTTCTGGTCCTTCGGGTGACATTCGCGGGGTCCAGCTTGACCCCCCCCCTCGTGACCCCCCCCCCCCCTAGGAACTTCTTCCCTAGTGTAAAATTGAGGTGTCAAAGGAAAATTAAGACAAATGAAAAAAAGTGAAGAAAAGTGAATAATTTTGTATCAGCTATTATGAAGGAGGGGCTAGGTCATTGTGTAGGTGAGGGGGATTCCAGATGCCTAAAAGAGTGCATTTTAATGCCGAAATTGTCTAAATCTCCATGAGCTTTCAGATAAATAGGGGTATGGGAGGGGGTAGGAATTAATCTCTCATTTTTTTCATTTGGGCTAAGCCTCACTAAGGGTGCTGCAGGGTGATACCTCCCATCGTATTGCAGAAAAGTGTTTCTGGCATTCATTTTAAAGCTTCGTTTAACTAAAATAATGTGCTTCATATTTCATAAAATTATGCGATGACAAAAGTGCGCATCGGCTATCATGAAGGAAAGACGGTGGGGTCATTTTGTAAGCGGGGGTGATGCCTTTGAGAGTGTATTTTAATGCCAAAACGTCATAACTCTCATCGAGCCTACGGACAAATATATAATTAATTCTAGAGAAGAGGGGGGCACAATTTGATTTCTAATCCCTCTTTATTTCCGGGAATATTTCTCGTCTAAGCCTTTATTATGAAAGTAAAGAGTAATGCTAGGACAGAAAAGGAGCTGATAAATCTTTTGAAAAGTGGTATGCTATACATTAAAAAATGGATGAGACTGAATAAACTAAAGTTGAACCACAAGAAAAGCTCCTTGGTGATATATTGTAGAAGCCCTAATTACTATCCTTAGATTGAGCGGATTCAGTTAAGTGGAAACATCATCTTACGTGCTAAATCAGTGAAGTTTCTTGGAGTTGTACTGGACGAGTGCCTCAGCTTTAAGAATCTCGTCTGTCGCATTTCTGCCAAGATTGCTCGAAGCATCGGAATGATAAGAAAACTTAAGCATATTTCCCGGATAATATCCTAAGGACACTTTATTTCTCTCTTCTCAAATAGTTCTTGGTAATAACGAACTGTAAGTAAGGAGCAACCCGGCTCAACAGTAACTGAAACTCAAAAAAATGGAATTTTGATACCAATAGATGCATCAAAAGAATTGGATTTTTTATGCTGATTTCAAATATAAAATTTCATCAAGTTTAGTCCTACCCATCAGAAGTTAAGCGCCTGAGAAAATTTGCCTGATTCTGGGAAAAAGGGGGAAACACCCCCTAAAAGTCATAAAACCTTAATGAAGATCACACCATCAGATTCAGCGTATCAGATAACCCTACTGTAGAGGTTTCAAGCTCCTATCTGCAAAAATGTGGAATTTTGTATTTTTTGCCAGAAGAAAGATCACGGATGCGTATTTATTTGTTTTTTTTGTTTCTTTTCTCCAGGAATCATCGTATCGACCCAGTGGTCCTAGAACATTGCAGGAGGGCTCATTCAAATGGAAAAATTAAAAGTTCTAGTGCCTTTTTTAAGTGACCAAAAAATGGAGGGCAACTAGGCCCCCTCCACGCTCATTTTTTTTCAACCGACCAAAATTTTGAGATAACCATTTTGTTCAGCATGGTTGAAAAATATAATAACTATGTCTTAGAGGATGACTTAATCCCCCACAGTCCCCGGGGGAAGGGCTGCAAGTTATGAACTTTGCCCAATGTTTACATATAGTATTGGTTATTGGGAAGCATACACACGTTTTAAGGGGGAATTTTTGCTAGTAGTGGGGGGGGGGTCGGGGGTTACGTGGGAGGATCTTTCCATGGGGGAAGGGACATTGCTATGAAGGGGTTGCCGGATTTCCTAGCATTATTTAAGAAAACGATCAGAAATTAAATTAAAAAAACAAGTTTTTTAACTGAAAGTAAGGAGCAACATCAAAACTTAAAACGAACAGAAATTATTTCGTATATGATTGGGTTCACCCCCTAGTCAACACCTCGCTCTTTAAGCCAGTAGAGAAGGGGGTGCCAGTCCCAGCGGGAGTCCATATATGGGCATAGAGTCCCTAGGGAGAACACCGGTGCTGTCAGTTCGACGGGGCACCATATATGGGCATAGCCTCCCTAGGGGAAATGGATTTCTGAGAAATTGATTGCGTAATCGAAGGGGAATTTTATTGATCTAGGACTCATGACGGGGCTCCATTTATGGGCATAGAATACTGAACGAACACCATGGTGTCATTTACATTTGACTCTAACACCGAACGGGACTCCATTTATTCATGGTTTATTAATATCTGATGGATGATGTCAAGGTCGATTTATTTGTTGTTGTTGTTGTTGTTTGGCTAAGTGTAATGGCACTGGGAATGATTTACATAATCGCTAGAGGAATGTATTGATCTAGGGGAACTAAATTTCCAAGGTCAATTGATTTGTTGTTGTTGTTCGTCCAGGTGCACGCTAGGGGGAATGTTTTGATCCAGGAATAGGAAACCGGATCACGTGTCTCCTTCTAAACCAATCAGAAGGCTGGTTACATCTCCTTCTAGACCAATCAGAGGCTCGCTTACATATGATTTTCCCTTTGCATAACAATTCGCCCTTGGGATTTCGTATATAACGGACATGCGTTGTGATTAAATTATCAGAAAGTATTGTGACACAATGGAAACAACAATGAATATTATTGATAAGGAAACTTCGTCTACAATGATTAACAATGTGAGTACATTTTCATTTTTTATTTTCAAAATAAAATTATTTTCCTTGGTCACCCTCCAGTATATTTAGGTAAATCCCCCCCACTCTAATACAAACTCCACTATGCTATCTTTATACTCGCTAGAAAACGTAAAATATGTTCTTTTTACCACATAAACCTAACCCTCCTCAAAACCCCCTACTTTTTTACAACTATAATTCTTGCAATTGAAATAATTCTCTTTTTACGATAAATTCTTGCTTTTCTGTATTGTGATCTAAAGTGACCACTGACTTCTGTCAATTCTTAGGCATTAAACCGTTCTGTTTTGACATAAAGCTCTCCGCGCAAGGTTATAATTAGTTTGTCACCCCTTTTCCTGTGTATTTACGATTGCGGCTTAGCCAAAGGGATTGTTCTTCTCCATCAAATTAAAACGGTTTCAGACAATTGCAATAATTAAGCGCAGGCCTACGCAATCTGTATTTGGAGGAGTGAAACGAGTTATTTTCAAATTGAGGTCTAACAATATATTTAGGACATTGCTGAAAGGGGGGAGGGGGACATGCCTCAATTCTATCGCCATCATTGTAAAGTGAAAAAACAAAACTGTTTCTTCGCGTTAGGCAGTAAGAGGGCCGAGGGTTTCTAAGAAAAAAAGATAGCTTTATTATGTGTACTGCATAGATACCATTTACATCCAAGATTGTAATTTAGGCCTATAACCTGATAGGCTAACAATCTTTTTCTATTTTAAAAGCCTATAGGGCCTCAATTCTATCACCATCATTGTAAAGTGAAAAAACAAAACTGTTTCTTCGCGTTAGGGCAGTAAGAGGACCGGGGGTTTCTAAGAAAAAGATAGCTTTATTATGTGTAGTGCATAGATATCATTTACATCCAAGATTGTAATTTAGGCCTATAACCTGCTAGGCTAACAATCTTTTTCTATTTTAAAAGCCTATAGACGGGAAACATTTAAAAATTTTTCTCAGCAAGGTAAAAATAGGGGCATTTCTCGCAAATTTTACCTTTTGCTCTGCTTTTGGTTTAGGGGGAGGGGGCTTCTTAGTGATAAATGCTTTCTACACAAAATTATGGTTAGTGGGGGTGGGGATACTAATTTTCCTTCTTTAAAAAAGGGGGAAATTATTTCCATACTAAATTTTTTCTTCTTTTAAGGACAATTATGAAGAATGTGTGCCCCCTCCATCGAAGAGAGCAAGAGAGGGTGAGGCAGCCCCTATGCAGTCTGGGCAAAAACCAAAAAGAGAATGGGCGGCTTCTCATAATAAGGCGATCCCCGCCGTCACATCTGTGCAATCCCGTGACATCACTGGCTCGACTGCACAAGTTCGTGCCGTCACTGGCCCTGCTGTCACATCTGCACTAGAACGTAACGCCGCCGGCCAGTTCACTCTCCATCATGCATTGCCTTCAAGAGCTGCCCCACCTACAAAAGGTCAGGAGGTACAGCATGCTTCGCCTGGGCCTTCGGGCACTCAAATACAGCCGGAATTGGCAAATGTGAGCATTTTTTCTTACATAACTTATAGAAATATCTAAACATAGCCATTTTTCATCGCGCAGTAAAAGTGTGTGTGTCTCAGAGATATTAAAATATTAACCCCCCGCCCCAACCATTGTTTTAAATTTCTCTGCTCCCCCCTCCCTGAGAGATATCTAAATATAATGTAATTTTTTTTGTTTTTGCTTTGTCAAAGAAAACCACTCTTTTTTTCTAATCTTTGCTATTTTCTCTGGCCCAACTGTAGCCATAAACTGTTGCTATCTCTTCGCTATCTCTTAATAGTATTTTTCTTTAATTTCTAGTCGCAATTGCTGATAGATTTACTAGATTCTTTTTATCTCAAAATGCTGTTTTTTTTCACTAGAATATTATAGTTTATCGTATACAAGGAGGGGGGCGATCGTTGTGGCGCCCGGGAAGCGCCGATGGGCCCGGGAAGCGCCGCGGGGCCCCGGGAAGCGCTGCGGTGGCCCGCTGGGCCGGCTCGGAGGGGAGCATTAAATAGTGGAAATTGCTCTGCCTTGCACACACACACACACAGACACACACACACACACATTGAAAATTGTTTGTGTTATAAACTATATTTATTTAAACACAATTCTCTAACGGGAAGAGTTGTGGGGCTATCAAGTAAAGACCGTGGTTTTTTTCCAATGCAGATAAAGAGTATTAATGTGAATTTTTTTTTAGGAGTTGTTTGAACAAAATCAAAACCTTCTATGTAAAGCGTTTTAGATTTTCGTTAAGTTGGAACTTTCAGAATATATTGAGTAGTGTATATGCTACTGCTATTAAGCATGTTTTAAATAATAATCCAATTTTTTAAAAACAGTAGGGGTGATTTAGACACTTTGAAAATAAGCTATTTTTCATTTATAGTTCGTTCTGGTTCCATATTCACCATCATCATCCTCGTCAGTTGGAGAAGGAGAGGACGCGACTATGGGGCTCTCCAACAATTCACTATGGGATGATATCATTTTACATCAAATTCCAGATAATATTGATGAGTTTATAGGTGATTATTTTAATGTAGATAATAGCACAGTTGAGCAGGGGGACTTACCTTTGCTGAGTCCAAACACCTTGCAGCTTTTAGACGATTTTACCCGGGAATTATCAGGGAATCCTCCTCCTCCTCTAGCCCCCGATAACATACTTCCACTTCAATCGAATGAAGTGGCTTCCCATACCCCAAATATTGAACGATGTGGAGGGGGAGGGGGTGTTGATAATATACAAGAGGGGGAGGGGGAGGACGGGGGTAATAGTCAGTTTACGACATTCCCTGAATTTCAGTTATCAAATACAATTTTAAATGCAATAGTTGTCTACACTGCAACTTTTGGCGACCCATTTAATTCGCTTTTGTGTGGTAATTTTGTGTTTGACCCCGTAGAAATTGTGCATGACTATGTAGATAGAATTCGTGCACTGCTGGAGATCCAAATTCAATTTGGGGAGGGGGGAGGGATTCAATTAAGGTTTCAATTGTTTTAAAGGTGTTCTATTTAAATGAGGGAAAAAGTGAAGTTTACCACCATTATATACATACCGAGATGCGTTTGATCTATCCAAATTTAGAGAATTTTGAGGGTTTTTTTTCCGAGTGGATAGGTCATATTATTGCGCATCTTGAGAATTATAACGAAAATGGGAGCGGCTCTGTAGTTTTATTTGTTGAAAATTTAAGTGTTAATATTTGTAAATTTAAGAAAGATTTTATTTTAAGAGGGGGGCATAGGGATGAGGGTACAGTTTTAAAATATAATCCAGATTTAGTAGGTTGTCGTGGTGTCCAGCGGATCTGTTTTGAAACAGGTCAAAAATGTTTCAAGTACGCTTTCCTCATATCAGCATTCGGGCCTCTAGCACGTGACGCTACCAAGACGAATATAGACGATTGGGCTGTACATGGGAAGGAGGGGTTCAATTTTCCCATTGTAGATTTCACTTGTTTACAGGGAAAATACCCAGTAACGCTAAGATCTATTGATATTTTTGAAAGGGTCAATGCCCATTTAAATATCGGCGTTACTGTGGTTCAGTATGAAACTGAATTTGAAGATGGGGTTCGTTCAAAAAAGAAGGGGGTGGTGTTTCCTGTAAGGGGCCCGTCGATTGAATTGGTCAAACACTGGGTTTGGTAGTTGTACACTCCACCATCTAGTGACCTAGCCAATTCAATTGGCCATTTCAATCCAATCACAGACATCAGTAGAGTTCTGGGGGGGGTAGGATCTAGGGGTACGTTTCTACTGTCCGACATGCCTGTCACAATTCCTTAGCGATATAAAACTACGGGATCATATGAAGCATTGTAGACGGCATGGCTACCAGTCAGTGGAAACGGTTTCAGGGGATAGGGCCATTTTACGTTTCAAAAATTTTCAAAACACCCTCCTCCAGTGCAACAAAATATCTTTGGATTGTGAAGCTAAGCTGGTGGAAGTGAACGATCCTCGATTTCCAAACCGAATCAAAGAACATCAAGCTATTGCAGTGCCCTATGCCCATGCGCAAAGAGACAATTCTAACACCATGCAGTTGTTAGAAATAGTAGAAACATTGGATGAGGGAGAGTGCATGGTCAAGGCACTGACTAAATTAATTGGCACAGCTAATGGCGCTATTTCTCGTTTGAGAAATACGCATTACCCTATGGTGTTGTCTGCAGAGGATAGTCTCGCGATTAAAAATCAAAAAATATGTTGGGTTTGTAAGGGGGAGTTTGAAGAGGGGGATAAGGGGACTAAAGGGAAAAGAGGGGGAGGGGGAAAGTCAGAGACCATAATCACTTGTGGCAGGAAATATCCTCTGGGGGTAGTAATTTTAGAGGGGTAGCGCATCAATCGTGTAACTTAAATGTTAGCCAGCAGTTTTTTATCCCAGTTTTTATTCACAATGCAAATTATGATTTAAAATTTATTTTACCGGCACTGGCACGTATGCACAGGGAGGGAGGGGGAGTAGATAGTCCATGGGTAAATAATTCATTTACCTATAACATTATTCCCAAATCGGCCGAGAAGTTGTTGCTTCTCGAGCTGAAATGGCAGGTAGTAAATAATTGGCATACGTGTTGGAATAAAATCAGGTTTTTAGATTCCTTTAGTTTTTTTCCCAAGGCATTGAGTCAATTGATTCAAGTGCAGAAAAGCGACAATTTTGATAGCTTTTACTGTTCTGGCGCTCGCTTAAGCGAGGTGAAACTACCTCCAATTGAAGCTTTTTACAATTCACTCACCAACAGTGAATGCACAGCCGAGGACTATGAGTTTGCCAAGAAGGTGTGGTCTAAGGGGAATTGTAAAAATGGGTGGGATTATTGTAGACTGTACTTGGCCAGTGACGTTTTAACTCTGTTGGATATAGTCTGCAAGAACACAGACCAAATCTATTCAGAGTTCGGGTTAGATATAGGTTATTATTTTTCCACGCCACATTTGGTGATGGACTTGATTTTAAAAATTAGTAGGGAGGAAATAGGCCTAATCACCGATGTAGATCAGCACCTTTTTGTAGAGCGTTCAATGAGGGGAGGGTATGTTTTTCATGGGGATTGCGTCTTGTCAATCGATCCGAGCGGACAAAACACCGGTGCAAAGTCAAATGCAGTGTTCTTGGACATGAACTCATTGTACCCCTCGGCAATGTCTCACTACTCTTTGCCGTGTGGGAACTATCAATGGCTTGAGAATCCTTGTGAGTTCCCCGACATTGCCACCGTCGAGGACAATGGGCCACAAGGGTGGTTCTTTGAAACTGACGGGCACATTCCACTGGCACTTCACGATTCAGTCAGAGATTTTGTTTTTCCCTGTATCAATCGACCCGTGAGCAGGGACTCACTGAGCCCCTACAATCGATCATTGGTTGAGGATATGGGGATGCACTGGACCTCCTCTAAGCAAAAACTGATCGCTGATTTGGACCCTAAGGTGAATATCGTTGTTCACCATGTGCTTTTGCACTGGATGGTGAACAATGGTTTCAAGATCACCAAAATACATAGGGTCCTGCAATTCAATCAGAAACCATATTTGAAGACGTTTATCGACGCTTTTGTTGATAAACGCTCTAGGGCAAACTCCAAAGTAGAGAAGGAAATGTACAAACTCATTCTAAATTCAGCGTTTGGCAAAATGTGTGAAAGCGTTCGCAACAGATCTCGCTGCGACGTCGTGACTGACCCTCAAGAGTGTGCACGAATTATTGCCGACCCCAATTTCACATCGTTCACGAGCATAGAGGCTGGCATGGTTCTTCTACACAGGAAAAAGCGAAATGTGGTACTGAACAAGAATATAGCAGGAGGTAGTTCAGTACTTGAAATTTCCAAAAAGCTCATGTTGTCGTTTTTTTACAATGTGTGCAAGGTGCAATGGCCACGGGAGGGGGAGGTTCAAGTTTACTATGGGGATACAGATTCTCTGCTGTTAAAGGTAAAAACGAGGATTTATTGGGTGATTTAGAAAATGGGGAACACATCGGCTCGCGGATGGATTTCACCAACTGGAATCCGTCCCTCCACCCCGAGTTGGTGAAACGTCAAGCCGCCAACCAACTATTAATGTTAAAATCAGAGACGGGGAGTGATTTGATATCCAGGAGGGTGTTCCCGGGCCCTAAAGTTTATTGCGTGGAAACTCATAATGGGGATGAAAAGCAGGCGTGTAAAGGGGTGCCTACACATTTTGTAAAGAGCAATTTCAACATGAGCGTGTACAGAGACTGTGTAGAAAGTAGCCTAGTGCCGAGAGCACAAGTGCTTGCAATTCGCTCACTACAGTATAGAAATTATACTGTGAGAGTGGAAAAAAATGCAATGTCGTGTATATCCGACAAAGTCTATGTGCTCGAGAATGGTGTAAGTGTGCTGCCACATGGCCACTACCTTATTTCAGACCGAGTTGAATGCATAGACTATCGCAATCAACTTGTTCTGGATAAATTAACCTAACCAACTAACCTAATCCTAACCACCAACCTTTCATAAATTAACTAACCCAAACCTCAACTAACCAACCACTGAACCCAACCTAACCTGCAGCAGTGACGACAACTATTGTATACTGTTTCGCCCCGCGGCCCCGGGGCTGGGGGCCCCGCGGCACGGCCCGGGTGGGGGGGGGGGGTCCCGCCCGCGGCCGGCCTTCGGCCCCGGAGGGGGGGGTCCCCCTTTTAAATTCATAATGTTCAACGTGCTACAGTTTTAAAGTTCATGTTCCAAGTGTTTTTCAGTTGTTTTCAAGTGTTGTTGTACAAAAAGTGTGCTACTGTACTAATGTACATAAAGTGTTCTTGCTGGACAAAAAGTGTTTTTTTAAGACAATAAGCGTTGTTGTTGTTCTTGCTGTTCATGTTCATGTACAAAAGTGTTTTTTTATGTTGTACATAAAGTGTCATTTTTATGTTGTTGTTAATGTTCATGTTGAACAAATAGAGTTTTCATGTTGAACAAATGACACTGAAATTTGTTTTTGTTCTTGTTGAACAAGTGTCATTCTTATGTTGTTGTTGATGTCATGTTGAACAAATAGAGTTTTCATGTTGCAAATAAATGACCATGAAATATTGTTTTTGTTGTTCTTGTTAACGTAGATAGATCTATGGGAAAATTATTAGTACTACTACTTATTCACTGGACACGTATGATTTACAGTTAGTTGTAGTCCGACTGTTGTCAACAACAGCAGCATGTATCAATTTAAAACACCCTTCAGATCGTTTCTGTGTGGTTCCTCAATGTCGGGGAAAACAACACTTTTAACTAAAATAATTCAAAATTGTCAGAAAATGTTTTTGGAAAAACCAAAGAAAATTTATTATTGCTATAGTATTTGGCAGGAGTCCTACGATCAAATAAAAGCCATTGCCACAACCATACCAATACAATTCATACGGGGACTTGATGTTTTCAATAGTATTGAACCGAACTCGTGGCTGATTATTGATGATTTGGCTGAATCCATTGAACAGTTCTCACAGGAAATGCTACAACTGTTCACCGTTCGCTCCCACCATGAACAGATTTCCATAACCCTAGTTCTACACAATCTGTTTCATCAGAGCAAATGTATGCGAACACTTGCATTGAATTGCACCATCTATATTATCTATCGAGTTGTTCGTGATTCTAGCTCGCTAATAACTCTCAATAAACAGATATACCCCGGCGCCCCTAAATTTCTGCTGTCAGCGTACACTCAGGCGACTAATAAGCCCTACGGTTACATTTTGCTGGATCTTAATCAGAGCACGCCCGAGGATCTACGTGTAGTCACCGACATTTTCGACAAAGAAATTACAGTATATCTTCCGGTGAACAGTAGAAAAGGCTATTAGTTGGCGTTATGACACTGAAGAAACTACACGAACAACGGCATTTATTTTCCGTTTTAAGCACTTCAAAACCTCCACTCAGTAAGGCTATACTCAAACATGGTGTTGACAATGATTTCATTAATGTAATATCTGAACTTTGTTTAAATTTAACCGAGGGTAATGTTCAACTGCCAGAAGGTGTTAGACAACAGACAAAGCAACATCGTTCCACTGTACGCGCCTTGGCTTGTAAAAACAAGGGAAAATTTTTAAAAGAAAACGTCTCCTTCAAGCGGGCGGTAGCTTTTTCACACTTTTACTGCCAATAATTGCAGGACTTGTAAACAGTTTTCTCTAGAGAGAATGGCTAAACCCTATAAATTGACACCATTTGAACTTGTCCTCTCGCCCGTCGAACATTTTGAAGACAATCTAAGCAAATTCATTAATGATGAGAATATTGCCGATGACAAAAAACTGCTTTTACTTCAAGATGCATTGCGACGTGTGGACAAACATAAACCTTATCGTGAGAGACCCACCGCTGCCACTGTTACCGATCCCTCTAAACAGGAAACATCTCCTCAAGATTCTGCAGCAGTGCAATCAAAGGAGAAGGAATTGAATTCAATTGTATCGAAAATTGGAAACCTATTGCCAGTCACCTATCGAGAACAGAGTAAAAGAGTATTATCATATCTCATGTTGGAAACTGGTGGTGATCATCAAGTTCAAGTCGACAGCACAGGGAAACGAATTATAATTCAGGGAAAAAGTTATATTCTAGTTGATTTAATTTGTGATATGGTGACGAATCGTAAAGGACTTTTATCATTTGACAATAATCTATACACCTTTCTAAATGTATCAAACTTTCCCAAAAGTCTTATTGGCAATAAGCAAATTCTAAAGAAACTAAGAGAATATAGTCCTCCAACAACACCACCAGCACCATTTAAAAAAGAAGAAGATTCAATATTTGAAAATACTAGCAGCAGCAGCAGCAGCAATGATTTTATAACACCTGTGGATGCTAGTCAAAAGCGAAGACGAATTGATTCACCCTCCAGTGTGCAAAAGGGGAGTGGACATTACACTACGTGTTTGCGTTCAAAATGGATGAAGTTCTGAAAGGTGTCTATGAAAATATTGGTGAAGCGGGAAGTTTAAGTTCTCGCAAAACGCTTTCTAAAGCTGTCTCTGACAGCACATTTAAAAAAGCAAAAGAGTATCTAGAGAATGAACCGAGTTACACACTGCATCGGAATCACAGGCTTCGTGGCAAACAATATCGACAAACTAAAGCCTTTTTCCCTCTGCATATAATGCAAACGGATCTTTTAACTTTAGACGCAATTCAACGGCGTCACAATGCACCCTACAAATATATTCTGGTGGCAATCAGTGTCTTTAGTCGCTATGCCTATGCCATTCCATTACGGTCAAAGAGAGGTGTTGAAGTTGCTCAGGCCATTGAAAGTATTCTTGAACAGGATTGCTATAGAAAAATTCAATCGGATCGTGGTAGTGAATTTGTTAATCCCATGTGCAAAAGGTTCTATTGAAATATAATACAACACTTTATCATAGTCACAGCCGATAAAGGCTGCATTGGCTGAACGATTGATAAGAACGATTCGTCTATTAATTTCAAGGTATTGTACACTGAAAAATACATCTGCTGTTATTCATGATTTAGATAAAATCATGCGGATATACAACCATCGACCTCATCGATCTCTGTCCAACTCAAGCCCTCGGGAAGTTCACTACAGTGAAAATACATTTGATGCTTTTCTAAAGCAATACTCCAATGGTGAAAAAGAAAAAAAAATGTGAAGAAGAAATTCAATGTTGGTGATACTGTTCGAATTAATAGAACCACCAATATTTTTGAAAAGGGAATTATTTATGGAGCACCGAACTTTTTAAAGTGTCCAAAATCCTGGACACCGAACCCACGACATATCGACTGCGAGACACCAAAGATGATGAGATTCTCGGCGGTTTTTATGAATATGAACTGCAAAAAGTTAGAAACACTAGTGAAATTTATCAAATTGAAAAGATATTAAAGAGTCGTACTCGTAGGGGCAAGAGACAGTTGCTTGTTCGTTGGCTAGGATACAACTCAGATTTTGATTCTTGGGTCAGTGCTGAAGACATTAACAATGCCCAATGATTTCTATGTGACTTTCATGTCCAATGTTTCTGATCCTCTCTACAATGACTTGAATAGAACCAGTGATTTTTGGACAAAACTCTCTCCCACCATCAAATTCGATGGTGTGTATGAAGTGGCTCTTGTCGACTGTATTCTCAAAAATACCTACGACATCCTGAGAAAAGATCGTAAATATGATATAAAAATTAGACCCTATGATTGGCCGCCACCACCCTCAGGTGATCAAGAACAAATTCAAAAGATCAATTGGATGAATTATCCATATATTGAATTACCCTACGAGGAACTCACCTGTATGAATGATTTATGTCGTTCTATTAATAAAAGAATTTCCGCTCGTAAAAAAGGAGCTTTTCATTTCAACTAGTCAAAGGAGGAGGGTAAGATCTACATTAGTTCACCTATTGCCAGTGAAAAGGTTATTCTCAATGATAACCTAAAGGATGTTCTTGGCTTTAAGCTCAATATAATCAATGGTAAAAGTGCCGGAAACACTAATTTCATTTTTGCTGACTACCCGCCTGCCTTCTCCACGGACACTTGTATATTTCTCTACGCTTCATTTGTGGAAACATCTCGGGTTGGTAATTCAAATGTTCCCCTCCTACGAGTTCTTGAACGAAAAACCAATCAAGAACATATTCACCACTACAATATAAAGCATCTTCAATATATTCCCGTAAACACTTCCTATTTGGAACTCTGTCAGTTAACACTACGAACTGAATTAGGTGATCCCATAGCAATTTCAAAAGGTTTGGCTGTGATTACATGCCATTTTCGGCCCATCGTTCAACAACAACAACAACAAGATGTCTAATAGAAAAGTGGTATTCACTTTTCCTGATATTGACTGCTATGTTAATACTCTTGGCCCAAGACAACAGGGCAATGGAATGGACTATTACAAAGGTCACTCGTCAATGTCTGGCTACGGTCTTGGCAGTTGGTTTGCTAAGCTCTTTCGCTCTGCACTACCTCTGGCTAGAAAATATCTTGTACCGGCTGCGACAGATTTTGCATCCTCTACACTATACGATTGGGGCTCTGGCAAGGATTTTAAAAAAAGTGCTTCGGAAAATCTCAGGTCCAATGCGCGAACCCTTGGCGAGAGATTAAAACAAAATGGAAAAGGTTTAAAAAGGTCGAGAAACACTGCATCACTCATCAGTCTCCACTCAGGTCAGAAACGAAAGACATCACCACTCTTGTCAAAGAAAAGAAGGAAAAAGCCGACACGTAGTGTAAACAGAAGAAGAAACCCCAGGAAGAGAATTTTTAGATCGAAACTAGATTTCTTCTCTTAAGATGTCCTACCTACCACATAAGGATTCTCAACCTTCAATCACCTCATCATTGAATCTATTCAATGCAGAAAATGTTGATGTGAGTGTCAAGCATGGACACTATGAACAATTTTATCCTCAACAACCCCTCTCCGATAATATCCACTTTCAAATTTATTCCAATGAAGACTACTTTATGGACATGTCTTCGACATTTATAGATTTACAAATGAAAGTCCGGAAATCCGATAATACAATGCCAATTCGGGCCGATGGAATATCCTATGAAAATTGTATATTACATAATTTATTTCGTCAAATCAGTGTCTACATCAATGGCACGCTGGTGAGCACAAGCAACAATATCTCAAATTATACAAGCTATATGCAATTCATGTTGATGACACCCAAGTCATACAAGGAATTGAGAGGCACCTCCAATGGATATGAATATATTACTAATACTGATAGTACAGATGCACTTAAAAATGCTACAACTAGTGAATTACATCTAGTTGGAAAAATATATCATGAAACATTTAATATACCCCAATGGCTGCCGCCCAATGTTAAAGTGGATATAAAACTAACGCTTGCACCATCCAATTTCATATTGAGAAAAGAACTTGCTGACAATCCAGATGTAAGTCTCTCCCTCACCTCGGCAATACTTCATGTACGCAAACAACAAGTCATGAGTTCTGTTGCTTTGGCAGTGGAAAAACTGAGAGCCAATGGAAATAATATTAAACTACTTGTTCCTCATACAATCACCAATCAACGTCATATTGCCATGGGGTCACGCACCTTCACCGATTCATCCTTTATCAATGGCGAAATTCCGTCAAAACTCGCTTTGGCATTTGTAAAAAGCGCTAGTGCAATAGGATCGTGGACTGGATGCCCACATAAATTCGAGATGTTTGGACTTTCATCTCTTGTGTGCAAATAAACGGTATCCCACTCTACAATCTATCTTTTGATAAATCCTATAGAACATTGTATGAGTTGACCATGCAAACCCTAGATCACGATTCGCAACTATTTGAAAATGGTATAACCGAAGATATGTTTGCTAAAACACATGGTATCATTGTTCTGGATTTGTCTGGCACACAGGATATGAGTATAGTACGTACGGGGAGTGTGCGTTTAGAGTGTACATTTGCCGACCCATTGGCTGAGAGTATTGCACTAATCTCACTAAATCAATATGAAACCTATTGGGAAATCACTCCCGAAGGCAGTGTTCTACTAGACTTGGCGCCATGAACACCAGTCAAATAATCAATGTATTTAATATGGATCCCTACATGTCCCAGTACAAATCCTATTGTCTGCCCTCGGACTTTCTTGGAAAAATTCAAAGTGCAAACAATAGCTTAATTATTGTTAATAGCAGTCCATCGACTGTGCTGATGAGTCATTGGCTGTGCATCTTTCAAACAATGAAGACGATTGAATTTTTTGATCCTCTTGGTCTACCCTATACACTTTACACACCCCACATCAGCAACTATATTGAGAGCAGTGGGAAAACTATTATTCAAAATCGGAAGAGGGTGCAGGATCTAACGACTAAAAGCTGTGGCTTCCATGCACTACTATATTTTGTGTTCCGATGTCGCGGCTATACTTACAAGCAGTTTCTCCACATTTATGGTGACAATCCACGTCTGAACGACTTTCTAGTGGAAAATATCCTCTCAGACCTATATAATATTGATTTCAGTGCCCTAAGAGTAAAGTGCTTAAAAAATGTTTGTGAATTTGTTTATTAATAAAATGCATATATATACAACAATGTCTTTAAATCTTCACTTTAGATTTCTTCTTCGGTGTATAGGCAACTGTCGTGAACCACTAATGCTGGTACATCATTTGGATTCACTGTATATTGATCTTGATTGACTGCAAAGTCAGGGTCACATTTTCTACAGTACAATGTAACTTCACTCTTGTCATATCTCTTTGTATAGTCAATGATACTATTTGCATTCATATTATGAAATTCACGAGTTTCAATCTGTCTATTTGAAGCAATATCACATACAGTGTTTTCAAATGGTGAATCACATTCGGTAACTGCCAAATAAAAATCACTTGGTTTATAGTCATAATAGGCAGTGTCGTCACAACGATGACGTAGAAACCAAATTGTCTTGTTACCCCAACAGTTGAATCGTAGACCAGATTCCTCTACCCAGAATAATTTAAATCCACGACGATACCAATCTCGTAGAAATAAACTAAAATCACGTTTAGGTTTCTTTCCAATCATAGCGGGGTAAGTATTCTCCCACTGATCACATTTATCATAGTGACAATTGGAGCACAGATGTCCTCTAGGGTGAGAGTCACACAATCTCTCAAGACATGAATTACATCCTTTAATGTGTACTGCATAGCCTCTATGTAATTTACAAGGATTACATAATTTACACTTTTCACTATAGTCATCAATAATTGTACAATTCTCACATTGAGTCCAACTGCCAAGAGTGTACATGCATAGTGGACATATATAGAACATTTTTTTGGTTTCCGATGTCAACTCTCTCACAGCTAAAACGAAACTGATCGTTCCTGCCGACGGATAAATTCAAGGTGGAGGAATGGGGGAGGAGTAGCTCTGTGACGTCACCTCTTTCGAAGGAGGAGCCATCTACATTGAATCCATTGGCAATGTTTTCAAAAGTATATCCACGAAATGATTCTGCTTTGTTCCAATTAATATATCAATAAATTGAGTATAAGCATTCGAGTCACATCTTAAAAGTTTCATGCAATAGTCCAATGGGGGAGAATCAGTCCTCATTATATTGTCAAGTGTTCCCCGAGAGAATATCCTGCGTTGAAGAGATAACTCGAGAAAATCATCATCCAAAATCAAATGTTTTTCCATAAATACTAGATTTGATCTAATTCTCTCTTTCTCAAATTTATTCATTTTTCAATCCTTTCACTCTGACTGCTGACTCTAGACTGACCATGAATCGTTAGCCCTAGCATTCTAACCTGACCAGAAAAGAAAGGGAACATTTTCGATTTCGAAACAGTTTTATTGAATAATTATAACAACTATAATACTAAGCATGTACAATTAGCGATACAGTTTATTGTCTTCAATATGTTTCACTAATACACTTAAAGCACATTGAAGTCTATTCACATGTGCTATATCAACTTTTGCAGCGAAACATAATTGATCCTCCATTTTAAATTTGCTCAAGGATATCACATATCTTGCATATACTTCATCCCATTCCAGACAAAGCCGTTATCCTCTCGTGATTTCCACCGCAATGTTTGGTGCTCTTGTATTATTGCCATCAACTCCACTATCAACTTCTAATAGGGTAAACATTCCACTCGTCAACACACACAAATATATCCAAATGACTAAAGTCAAACTGTTCTTCTTCTCACTCCTTTGAATTCTATTCACAGACTAATAAAAAAACTATAGCAAAAATCCTTTCCTTATATTCTCTGCGATCCTCTCCCGCTAATATGTAACCAGCCCTCTGATTGGCTTAGAAGGAGACACATGATTTGTTTCCCGTTATCGGATCAATAAAATTCCCAATCGATTACGTAATCAAGTTCTCGGAAATCCACTTCCCAATCGATTACGCAATCACTTTCTCAGAAATCCATTTCCCCTAGGGAGACTATGCCCATATATGGTGCCCCGTCACGAGCTCATGAGGTTAGCCTAGGTTACGCAATCAATTTCTCGGAAACGTGTTCTCCCTGAGGATTCCATGCCCATATATGGAGCCCCCGTCGAACTGACATCACAGGTGTTCTCCCTAGGGACTCTATGCCCATATATGGTGTTCGTACGGGAGTTATAGGGTCATTTCTACTTAAGCCGAAGATTTTTTAGTACTTTCATAAGAGCTATTTATTCTAATTAATGGCCTTTATGATTGAGGGGTCATTTTTAAAGAATTGGAACAAAATTCGAACTTTGGCGTAAAGCGCGAGGTATTGACTAGGGGGCAAACCCCCAATATGCGTATTAAAAATATATGAATATAGAAGTTCGTTACGGAAGTTTATAAACGGAAGTCGTAAGTTAATAAACGTTACGGAAGTCGTAAGTTGCGTATATTTATTACTAATAAAAACCTTCGTAAATAAAATTAAAGAACTTCCGAGAAAGCCATTTAACCAAAAAAAGTGAAATTAATATTCAAGTTTTGGTTTAATTATTCATGTACGATGAGCCAAAGTCAAAACCTGCATTAATTCAAAAACGTTCAGAAATTAAATAAAAAAACAAGTTTTTTTAACCGAAAGTAAGAAGCACTTAAAACGAACAGAAATTATTCCGTATATGAAAGGAGCTGTCCCCTTCTCAACGCATCGCTCTTTATGCTAAAGTTTGACTCTTTCTCAAAACTCTATTTTTTAAAACAATAGAAAACATAAGCGTAAAGAGCGAGGCGTTGAGGAGGGGACAGCCCCTTTCATATACGGAATCATTTCTGTTCGTTTTAATGTTGCTCCTTGCTTTCAGTTAAAAAAAACTTGTTTTTTTTATTTAATGCATACACAGCTAGTATGCTGTATTACTGTATGGTCTTCTACGTTCGCAATTCATCTTCCTCCATTGAGAGGGCTACACAATAAAGTGGTTAGAGTGCTGACGAGTGTAGATAGACGTCCTTCAGTGAGGTCCATGTATGTTGAACTTAAGATATTGCCCATTTTTGGTCTAGTGACATTTTATAATGTTCTTTTTATGCTTAAGTACCAAAATAATTTGATGGTTCAGCGGTCTGTTTTTGCGGGTTTCAAGTGTTCACGAGCATAATACAAGGGGTTCAAGTCAGTTTAGGGCTTAGGGATCCTAGAGCAGTTACTACATAATTAATGTTTTCTGTGCGCCATGTTTGTCCTAGTGCTGGAATACTTGCCACATAATATTGTGCAGGAAACAAACCCGAGTAAGTTCCGAAGTTTGCTGAAAGACCATTGTTTTAGGGTTTATGAGAAGGATGGATGATGAGCTCTCTGGTTTCCATGGGCGTAGGCAGCATTAGGCAGCATATTGTCTAGGGGGGGGGGCAGTCGATAGTGTGATGGAGTTTTATCAGCTGCTTTTTCCAAACCATCTGCTTTTTCAGCCATATCTAATATAAATTTGAAGGTCTAGGGGGGGGGGGGGGGGCAGCTGCGCCCCCCTGCCCCCTCCCTACGCCCATGCTGGTTTCTCTATTTATTAAACTAATCAAATTGTTTGCTTTGATGCATTGATGAGATGGGATGTACAGAATGGTTTTTTATTTGATTTTTTGTCGTTTCTTGTTTTGTTTTTAGTGTTTAACTGTCGTCACCTTTCATAAGCTGGTTTATATTTAGGCTTAGTGGGGTTATTATTTACCTAAACAAGCTTTGCTTTAGGTTTTGTTATGTTTATTGTTGAAGAATAGACCCTTTCTTTCTTAAAAAAGAAACAACCCTCAAACCAACTGAATTCATTCCGTATAGGATGGGTCCCCTCCTCCCCCTCTGTGGTCGTAAAAAACTTCAGAGGAGGCTCATCCGATCGGAAATTGAGATTCATCAGGGGTATCAGGGATTCATTTGCTCGCCAGCCCCTGTCCTAGAAACAAGGGCGGATCCAGGATTTTTTTTTCGGGGGGGGGGGGGACGGGTAAAAAACTCTTAAAGTGTATCAAGGATTGATTATGTGCATTTTATTACGCTTTTACCTGAGGAAAAGAATTTTGGGAGGGGGTCGAACCTGGTACCCTCCCCCCTGGATACGGTCTTGCCTAGAGCCTTATACATCGTGAAGGTATGATGAATAGGTTGATATAGTTGTGAAAACAAATGAATAGGGATTGAGCCACTGTTTATCTAATTTTGGGTAGAATTTAGTGTTTTGAGTCTGATGTAAATATAAATGTTTGAATTAGTACAATAAAGATCGTTAGGATAAAAGTAAAGACTGAAAGCTTGAATGAACGTAATAAAGTTTTCATGTTTCGTTGTTGATGATTTCTCTCATTTTAAGTTTTTCATTTAAAATTTCTCTCATTTTTAGTTGTTGGTTTGTGTGGGTGACAGAGGATCGGGAAGAATATGTTAGAAATAAAAATTTTGGCCTACTTTTACCCAATTTCTACCTTCAGTCATACATATTGAATATTATTAAGCGATTCCAGTAGGTAGAGTCAAATTTTTGAAAACAAAACGGTGAAGTTTGAGGAAATTATTTTAAAAATCGTGCATCTCGTAAAATTTTGGGAGAGGCTAGCTCTGATTCCTACCTCTTGCATATGCCTGAGGCGAGGTGATATCTCATTTGCAGTAAGTGTACTGAATATAATTAAGAATAAGCGCAATATTTCAGGCACTAGAGGAAACAAATCTATTCAGACAGCACTAATAACCTCTGTAACTTTGAAAACTAAAGCTAAAATTCGCAATAAAGGGGGGGGGATACTTCATAGTATCAGGTCCTTAGACATATGAAAACAACAAGTGACTGTTTGAGGTACTTCTTTCAACACTGCTAGGGACCAGGGATCCGTTTTGAGAAGAAGCAGTGAGCACACACGCTTTCTAGAGGTGTAACGGAGGAGCTATGAACCCAACTCTAATATTGGTAAGCTTTAACCAAAAACAAGATCATTTCTGGAAGTTCAATTCCAAGTAATGCTTTTCTACAGTTTTGACCCTTCCCTGGGGGAAGTCCTGGCTTGTCACACCTAAAAAAAAAAATTAGAAATGTCATCTCTGCCAATCAGAACCTGGTCTCTCCTTAGAGTCAGAGCAGGTTTATAGACAGGGGAGGAGAGACCTTCACGCCAAAGTCTCCCAAAATGACAAGGTCTTTTCGATTTTTCAACAATTTTTTGTACTTTCCTCATAATTCGTCTGTTTTGGCCTTTCCTCTCAGACATATGCCTGCCATCTCCTCCCCCTATTGCGAAAATATTTACAATTTGCTGTCTATCTAAAAAAAGGACCAAGGCAGTCTCTTCGAATCTGCGGTTAAAGTCTTCAGTAAAACACATCTGTTAGGCGAAGAATTGAAAACAAATGAAGGATTAATTGACATTACATTATCTTGGTAATCTTTAATCTCTTTATCGATGATTTATCTTGATAAACTACTACTACTGCATTATCTAAGGGATAGGGACTCTACTTGGATATGAAGTCATCGTATCAAATTTCAGTGTGTGCAGGAAGGCATATCAACGAAGCCCTTGCGTTTAGTACACAGAGTTGCCACCCGTTGAAAAAAAAAAAATACTAGATCTTAATGATTTTCTGGTTGATATAGGGATTTTCTTGAATAATCTAGTGATTTATGTGCAAATTTAGTGATTTTTTGTTTAGGCAATATAAAAAATCAATAGGAATAGTGATAAATCGCTAGGGGTGGCGACCCTATTGCTACATCCAATGATGTCAGACAGGGCTAATTTCAGTAATGTGTGCTCGTAAAATACGGGTTTGGCGAGCGAATTTTCTTAAGATCCGAGCGACCAAAATGAAATATTATAGGTACAAAAAATTTAAGAGAGAAAAAGCAGGTTTAATTTAAATAAATTTAAAATACGACGGCTGTTAAGAAAAAGGAAATAATAATAATATTTTTAAGTTGGCAACATTAATGTTTAAGCTAACAAAGTTTTTACAAAGTGACCAATCCTTGTTGCCGGATCAAACGCACCCTAGTAAAGAACGAACATTAGCCAATAGTAACCGAAAATTTAAAAATAAATTGTACAAGAAAAACCCTGTTAAATAAGGAGGAAAGCCATTTGAAGCTGATAGAGGAATTTTAACTATTATTTCGGCAAATAATATAGGTAAAAGTTATAAAAATTGAAAATAAAAGCGTAGAGGAACAGTAACCTGAAACGCCAAAATGCACTAGATGTGGCAACTTTCTTTAGGTTTCAGGCTATTTTTGAGATTCCCATAATTTATTTTTGCCCCCCCCCCCCCCCCAAAAAAAAACATTTACCATTAAGATTAATCAAAATTATAGTTACCATTCCTGAATCAGCTTCAAAGGGCAATTTTTCCTCACTTGGCAGTTTGTTAAAAACACATTTTTAACTTTTGGACACTGGGCTTGAGTTCATTCTTTACTAGGTTGCAGCAGATGCTCGAACCATGATAAAATATGCAATGAACGTCACACGCTTCATGTTTAGTTTGACAAGTTTAAGGTTTATCACATACCAAAAGTTTTCTTTTACTTGCAGTCTAAGCAATGTATTGTGGGGTAAGCTTTGGGTACTTATGTATTATATTACCAACACTAAAGAAGTGAAGTTAGGTTAGTCCTTATGAAAAATACCAAAACATGATGAAAATATGATGCTTTAGAAAAAACTTGCCCCCTCCCCTAATATGCAAATACATAGCCCAAATTACATAATTCCTATGTATTCTGTCACCCACCACTTGTTTTCCACTGAGCGTAAGCTAATTGCTTCTTAATACAGACAGATAAAACCGGTTTGTTCTCGAGTTTTACACAGCGTAAACTTGAGTGTTGCCGGTATAATACATAAGTACCACGCTTTGTTTCTGCCTGGCAACATCTGGTAAAAATCCAAAGCAAAGTTGATGTTTTAACCCATATTATGAAAATCAATGACTCACAACCCAAGTTGTGAATATATACTTTTTCACAATGCATTTTAAGAATAGACTCTCTTAGAAAAAGAAAAAAAAAATGTATTCCAATCGTAAAACTAATAGACCATGTGTCAGTGGATAATACTGTTAGAGCAAAATTAGCAGCCAAGTCTGTCAGACAAATGGCATAAAAAGGAAAAAAGGCATCCTATTAAGTACTATTTATATGAACTTTTATGGAGACAGCCATTAACCAGGACTAGACCTCCGTAATTGATTGTTACACACTTGAATCATAGAAGTTTATTACACACAGAAATATATTCCATTCAATCAGGGAGGGAAAAATTATTTTCCCCTCCCCAACACAAAGCTCTAGGCATCTTAAACCCATCTCACACCTGAAGGTTTCAATACGGCCCACAGCCATGAGACAAAACAGGATAGACTTGCCAAAACTATTGCTCTGTATATACTCATCTACGAGGAGAAAAGACCCCCCCCCCTCTGTATTCGAATTCTTTATCCATCTGCATGTACAAAACAATCTAATATCAATTTTCTTACTCTACGAATGCAGCTTCTACTCATAAAGTTTCGCACTACTTTACTATGTATCACCAGGGGAAAAAAACTCCAATGCCGAATTCAAACCCATGACCTAATATTGGATGTCATATATTCTTCCTGTGAGCTAGCCGGGCTTTTTAGTTTATTTTAAACCCTTGGTCAATTCATCTATAATAAATATACAGGTTTCTATAAAGTTACGCCCACTGTCCAATTATTTGGGCAGATTATAAATATATGACCAACATATTGATCTTAAACTGATTTTTATGATCCTATTAATCAGTTCTTAGCTATTGGTAATTGCCTCAGACATTTTTTCCATACCCTTTGCTTTAGTTGTTCTAATTCATTCATCATCTTGTATAATTTCCCATGACATTGTAATTTCGATTTGCCTTCTAACCCATACTTAGTTGTGCAATATTTTGTTTGCGATTCAATGTGATTCTCGCAGTCACTTGTTCCATGCCTTTTGCTTTAGCTGTTCGTAGTCATTCCTCGCCTAGTATAATTTCGCATGCGTCTGCTTTCTATTCGATTGATCATGTTCATTCTCACATTTGTCTAACCGCAAAACTTGTTGTGCGTCATTTTCGTTTGCAACTCATTGTGATTCTTGTTGTCACTTGTCTTCTAATCGTGGATTTCGTTCTGAATTATATTTGTTTGCGAATCGTTTTGATGTGCTCTCCGAGGTCTTCTAAGCGCATATTTGGTTGTGTATTATTTTCGTTTGGGAGCTGTTTATGGAGCCATTTTCGAAAAAAAAATCACGAATATATAAATACATACACAATAATTGTTCGCTTAAAGAGAGTAGCTATATATCCACTAAACGACATGGCTAAGCATATCCAGAGCTATGCTAATCTGCTGAGGACAGCCACTGTGTGCGTGACCGAAATATCCAGAGATTTTGTTATGGCTTTCACTGTCTAATAAAAGGATTTGTCCCTATTGAGCTGTTAAGCTATGCTAGAGAAAACTAATCTGTTTCTATGGATGCATGATGATTTATATAAGCCTATCTTAGTTTTGAAAAGCTTTTTGAAAGCCCTAAATTTCAGTTAGGGGGGGGAAACTGGAGTCTGGGTGAGCGATTGCCCCCTGCCCCTTAGCAAATTACACACATGCTTTTGTTACTTAGTCACGTTATGAAATTGCCATGTGAAATCAAAATTAGATAATTAACGCTCACATTTTTTTAGCTTCAAGTACCACTGACTTTTCACTGACATTTTTTTTAGACTTGAGACTTTGCCTTTTTCGAATATAAACAAACAAATAAAACACAACTCCAGGGACTGATCAGTGATCCAATTTTTAGATTCAAGTACCAGTAACTTTTGCTCATTCTATGGAGCACTTAATTGTTTCGCGTGGCAACCCTGCCAACACCGGAGATCCTACAACTGCGGAGCAAAGAGTTTTTGGCCAGGCTTCAAGCTCCAGGTTGATGAGGTTGCGAGTTATTTAGTCGATGATTTGATTGGAACAAAGAAATGTCTAAAGACTCGGGAAAGTTGCACATTGCTGTGGTTGGAGGGGGATTGGTAAGAAGTTACTTTTAAAATTTGTTGAGAAATGTCTTGAATCTCCATTTTAGATAAACTTGGATGAAGTATGTTTTCATGATCTAATTTATTATTATAGCGTTTTACTAAATCATTATCACCTGCTTCTTATGTTTAAGGACACTTATAATAACTTACCTTTATAATCTGTCTTTGTTCAGGGGGGGGGGGAATACAGAAAAAAACTATAATGCACGTAAAAAATTTGCTCATGTAGATTTTTGCTACTTTTCTATGAGTCGAATATTTTTAGGGCGGTGGGTCCAAACGCGGTAACAGCCCCCTGGATACGACCTTGACTCCAGTTATCATCACTGTCATATTTTAGTCCTTCTTTATTTATCAAGGAATAAAATTATGGAATAGTAATTATAACAGAATTAATAAGATAAAAAGGTTTGAAGAATTTAGAAATAAAGTTAAAAGAATTTTTTTTTTATAAACAATGAGTTTTTATATACTACTTGAGTAATTTATTTCAATGGCTGTTTGATGTGTGTGGAGGAGTATAGCGGAGTGTGGATTGCTCTTTATTTATTCATTTTTTATTTATTTATTACGGCGTCTCCAGTAGCAGCTGAGCGAGGAAAGATGTATGTATTTATTTGCATTATCAGTATTGGTTGTGTAGTTACTTCATGTTTATAATCGATTTTAAAGTTATTTTCATTCCTGGCGCGCCCCCAGGGCAAGTTTTTTTGCGATTTCGTGGGCAAGACATGCCTATAAACAATCTTAAGGATGCTTTTCTTCCTGAAACGCCCCCAGGAGAATGTTCTGGATACGGCACTATAGGTAAGTTCCTGAAAGTCCGTTTTCTAATAATATCTTTCCAATTTGACTAAGCTTATTATTTTGCATTCTATTATCATGTATATGTTAATTATTTACAAACGACGTCACGAAGCCCCGCCTCTTATTATCATTTAGAGAGCGGCTGTGATAATTAAAAGTGCGACATATGTCATTTTGGTCAAAAATAAGTTATGTATGTGTCTTGGGTAAACTCAGTACGAGGAGTCGACGTCAGTCGACTGCTGAAGTCAGAATTGTCCTATGTTATTCTGTTATGAAAATAAAAAGACATACGCCAGTTTTGACAGAAGAGGATTATCTTATGGGGCTATAGTGGCATTGGCCTTCTTTTTTGTCAAGGAAAAGGAGACATGCACCAAAAATGGATTAATTTCGGATTCAATCGAAATACTTTTGACAGAAGAGGACTATCTTACTTTATAGGGAAAAGGAAACATACGCCATAAAATGAAATAATTTTGAATTCGCTTGGAATATTTAAATTTAATTTGTACCACTGAAAAAGAACATAAAAGTTGGTTTAGAATATTTTCCCTTTATCTCCATTAGTCTCATCCGTCAGAGTGACCACAGCCGACAAACTTTTTTTCTGTTTTTTGGCTCTCCTGAATTCAATCTTATCATGATGAATAAAATATTCATTGCAGATTGTCAAAGGGCCAGGGGTGGATCCAAGACCTTTTTTAGGGGGAGGGGGCGCAAAATAGGTTGATCCGATAAACTTGCGTTAGGAGCAAATTTAATTAACGGAAACTTGCGTTAATTAAGTAAATTACACTACTTTAGACGACGCTAGGGGGGGCCTCCCCCTGGATCTGCCACTGCACAGGGCTATTGTAACACACAGAATACTACTCAAAACAATAATTCAACAACACATAAAAACTAAAAAAAAACACCTTAGATACATACAATATATTTTAAGCACTTACCAATGAGCAACAGAGCAGTGAGCAACATGCTCAGCGGTTGTCACGTAAAAGTTTGCATATTTGAACCAGTCAAACGTATGGTTCCGGATATTTCGACCATACTAGTGAAAACAAGTTTTTCCCAAAGTTCTGTTTCCCTCAAACAGTAGTTTTTATTATTTTCAAAAATAATATCAAATTGTCGGAGGCGGGGGGGGGGGGGGTAATTTTTATGTGCACTACTTTATGGGGGCAAGCTACATTCGTGCAAAAAATAGAGATCAAATCAAAAAATCTTTCTCGAAAAAAAAAGTAATTCTCGGAATTCAAAGTTAAACAGACATTGAGTACCGTTTTAAGGAGGAAATAGTTGCCACCCCCTCATCCCCATTCCCGCTTATAGCATTAACGAGCAGCCCCCTTCCTGTCCATGTACTAGCTTAAGGTGGCTATTTTTTCAAAAAAAATCAAGTTTTTCTAATTGGAGTAAAGAGTGAAGTTGAAATGTGAAATGAACAAAAAATTATTGCTTCACGCCCTATGCGGTGTACATGTGAAAACTAGTGCAAATATACTGAATGAGGATATTTCCCTATATTTGTAGTATTATGTAAAACTGTCGCTTTATTAAAAACACAAAACCCACGCGTTAGAAACAAACGTATTTTATTTTAATACCATAAAAAATATCCTGAAGCGCTTCATCTGTCTAATGAATAAAAAATCCTGGTACTCTTTTACTAAACGGACTCTTTTATATACGGCAATGCAAACCAGTCACCAAATAGACCGAGACGCGTGATGAGAAACAGGTTTCCGCTGCCTTCTGGGATATAAACAAAGGCAAAAACTGTATTTAAATTGTTGTTTTTGTGGGTTTAGGGGGGGAAAAGGTACCTAGGTTAGGTTACGTATTTAATATATGGTATGCTTCGCCCCCCCCCTCTAATGTGCAAATATATAGCCCAGTTTTGTTTCTAAACTATTATGTATTCATCCTATTTTATTTTATTTGATTAGCATTAACCAAACTAGCACTGTATAAAAGAGACCGTTTAGTAAAAGAGTACCAAAATCCTATATTAATTTGTGTTTTCAGTGAAGCGCTAGTTTTGCATAATCCTAAAATGTTACGGAAATGTCACCAGTCAATTCATTTATCATAATTTTTAGATATATGTTGCATTGTCTGAAGCAATAGTGTTTGTTCGTTTTAAGCTTTGCTCAACTCCATCAGAAACTCTTTCAGAAGAACCTTGTTTTAAAACTAATTTTTGGACTTTTTTTTTGTTTTTAGAAAAATTATATAAAACTTTGAATAATAAACATGGAAACCACTTTTTGTTGGTACTTGGAAGGAATAAGAGTGAACAACACGAAAATTCACCTTACTTTACTGACCATCAGCTTTCAGTCAGGACATCTTACCAGGCACGTACGCAGGATTTTGTATCGGGGGGGGGGGGGGGCAATTTGTTTCGGGGGGGGGGGGGCAAATCCTTCAAAACCCATTATATGTGAGAAAAATCAGAAAATTATGGGAAAATGAAAAAAATCGTGAGATTTCGGGGGGGACCCCCCCCCCCCCCCCGTTTTGTCTTTGTGGCTATGAAACTGGTTTTCATAGATCGTACATTCTTAGCAAATTATCCCTAGCATACTTTCATCCCCAGACCAATCCTCAAGGGCGGTGGGGGTCATGTTAAATTTAAAGGTACTGTTAAATGTATAAAAAAAGGTACTGTTAAATGTATAAAGGTAATGTTCCGACTATTAAAAAGGGCACTATCCCTTTTAATTTCCAATCGAGTGAGTCCTCTTTGAAGTTTTTAAGACAACGCTTTCTATAAAAACCTTATATGCCCCCAGGGCATAACTTACAACCCTTGCCCTGAGGATTGTGGGGGGAGTGTCATCCTCAAAGACATAATTTCCGGACATTTCAACTACGTTTAACAAAATGCCTATCTCAAAATGTTGATTGAATGTGTTTGGGGAAATGGTGGGCGTGGGGGGGGGGGTTATTTGTCCTCCCATTACTTTCAAAATATTAAAAAGGCCACTAGCACTTTGAATTTCCAATCAAATGAGCCCTTTTTAAAGTTTCTACGACAACGCTTTCTATAAAAAACCTTATTTGCCCCCAGGGCATCTACAACCCTTGCCCTGATGGCTGTGGCGGAAGTTCCTCCTCAAAGACCTAATTTCCAGAAATTTAAACTACGTTGAACAAAAGGGCTATCTCAAAATTTTGATTGGATGAGTTTGGGAAATGGTGGGCGTGAGAGGGGGGTTAGTTGCCCTCCAATCACTTTCGACTATTAAAGAGGCCACTAGCCCTTTGAATTTCTAATTGAATGAGCTTTTTTTTCAAGTTTCTACGACAAAGCTTTCAATAAAAACCTTATATTCCCCCAGGACATAACTTACAACCCTTGCCCTGAGGGATGTGGGGGGGATTGTCTTCCTCAAAAACATAATTTCTATCTTGGAATGAACTACGTTGAACAAAATGGCTATCTCAAAATTTTGATTGGACGTGTTCGGTGAAATGGTGGGCGTGGAAGGGGTGTTATTTGCCCTCCAATAACTTTCGCTATTAAAAACAGCACTAGACATTCCAATTTCCAATCGAATGACCCTTTTTCGAAGTTTCTACGACAACTCCTTCGATAAGAAGTGCCCTGGTCTAAAAAAAAATCATATATTATGCCAACATCAATCTTTACTTAGGCAGCCGTATTGCGCTGCCTATGATGTTAACGCTCTGGGGTCTATATCTGATATAGAAATATGGTGGGAAATCGAAAGTTTTAAAGGCGGTGTATTTGCATAAATGCTAATCTGGAGCATATTAGGAACAGTAATGAATCACTATTTTGCGTTTTTTTTTTAAATTAGCTTCCTATATGATTTATTCGATTGAATCATGAATCTACAAGCTATATCGTGGAAAATCACTAGAATTAGGAAAAAATCACTAGTCTTAGAACAAATATCACTAGAAATCATTAGCTAGAAGAAATTCACTAGGCAACATAAAAATAACTAGAACTAATGATAAATCACTAGGGTGGCAACCCTGCACCTGTTGATTGCAATAACCAAACTGCGTCTGCAAACGTGATACGGGAGCATTCACGTTTATTACCCGTGAGATATAGTTGTATCATTGTATGCGTTGCTCCGGAACACATACATGGTGCTAAGGGGCCTTGGCACCGAAAGTCTAATTAAATTTGACGTTCTAACTCCCTATCAGGCACTGTCCTCAGCTTTCCCAGGGTCATCTTTCCCCGCAGACTTTACCAGACCCGTTCCCCTGGCAGTGGGTTCGCTAGACAGTAGATAGTGGGTTAGCTAGTACAGTTCGATAGACCTGCTGTCTACTGTTTATAGCTACCTTTATAACATACAAGTCGTCAAAACGTTAAGATTTGAAAAGAGAGGGGGAAATACAGGCACACACCTAGGATTGTTTTTTTTTTTTGGGGGGGGGGGTAATAATAAAAAAAAAAATTAATAGTTTGAATAAGAAGTGCTTAAGAGTTTCAGGTGTCCATACACTATCCCTAAAATAAATTCTATTAACCACCTTCCCAAAATTTCGGTAATGTGCTCCAATGATTATAACTAAGGACAGGGAGGGTAAATATACCTTTATGTAAAAAAAAAGTCAAATGAGCCAAGTTGTAAATTATAAGAAACTCCATTTATCTTTAACTCTTCTCGAAATTCGCCTGGCACGACAGTACACAAAGTAGGATTTCATCTTCCTTTTGTAACTTTTAGGATAACTTTATCGGTTTAAACTAAATTCCTAATTTGGTTGATTATAATATTTTGACGGGATTTGAAAATTGAATGCATAGAAGAAGTCGAAACTAAACAGGCGCGTTTATTCCAGAAAGGCTAGTTACCATATGAGTTAAAAGTTAATCAGTCCTACTCGATTATCATAACGTGTTCTTTTTTGCGTTTCAAATGTTTAATTATTACCTGTTTGTTATTTCAGGTCGGAGCACTTAATGCATGCTACTTGGCAAAGAGAGGATTCGAAGTTCACGTTTACGATCTTAGAGAAGGTAACTGTTACATAATCTGTCACATCTCTTTAGTCTTTACGTAATGAACGTGACTGACGGGTTTCTGACTTTTAGAAATAATGTACGCCATGTGGCGCGTACCTAGCGTGACGGAACTGT
This sequence comes from Artemia sinica, assembly GCA_027921565.1. Classification (NCBI taxonomy): domain Eukaryota; kingdom Metazoa; phylum Arthropoda; class Branchiopoda; order Anostraca; family Artemiidae; genus Artemia; species Artemia sinica. The sequence continues at coordinate 39,375,174 of CM051256.1, forward strand.
GCGGCACACATGGCCCTCCGAAATGAAAATCAGATAGTGGAAAGTAGGCAACCCATCGGACGTGACGTCATTAGCATAAAACTTAAAAAGAAAAGTAACATACACTAGCTGTTCTGAATGATGCCAATTGTTTGGGAGATGATCACCCCTACATTTTTGCCCACCTCTAGATTTGAAAAAAAAACACACTTTTATTGGTATTTTAGTTGAAAAGTAACTTTTTGGCGTTTTGATTGAAAATATTGAAAGAAATAAAAAATTCCCCCTCGCATAGATTTGAAAAATACGTCTTCCCCCTACCCTTCCTTGAATTGGTGCCACAATCTGTTCTGTGTTCTCCTAAACTGTTTTAAGTACTTGCCTTCACCCCCTTGGATTTAAAAAAACACCTTTTGCCCCCCCCCCCCCCTCAATTTTCGTGAAGCCACTGCACTTTATAATAAGATAAAAACACTATTTGCAACTGTATTATCAATCATTTTCGAGTAATCCTCGGAAAATGGTACGAATTATAGTGACAGCTAACTAGTATGTTTACAAGGATACTTTTCACTTTATCATTTAAATTTTCCTCTCCGAAAAGTGCGCAAGTTGCACATTTTCAAATTTTGTATTCCTCATCTAAACTTTTTAGGATTTTGTCAGAAGTGGCATGGTGTAAAAATAAATTAAAAGAAAAAATATGAAAAGGAAAAATATAGAAGAAAAAAGAAGAAACATATAAAAGAAGCATATTATGCACATTAACCTTGACTCGTGGTTCTTCGTCTTCACATCCATATTTTATTATACTAGATTTGTATACCGCTAAATTGATTTTATGTTAGGTACTTACGTATTATCCCGATCAGACTGTTTTACTTGATCTGTTTGAAACTGGTTTCTCTCTATGCACTCGGAGATAACCAGCCTAGCCTGAATGACATAAAGTACTATTCAGGTTTAAAGGTACTTATCGGTTATATAATGAACACTCAAAAAGTGAATTTCGGTTAATGCTAATGAAATAAACAAAATTATGATGAAAATATCATAGTTTAGAAACAAATTTGGGCTATATATTTGCACATTAGGGGTATGGAGGTAAAGCATAGCATATATTAAACACGTAACCTTTTTTGTTCGGGGGGGGGGGGTTACTAATTTTCGACTCAGTTTTCGACTAATTTTACTATTTTTTACTAAGGTTTCACTAATTTTCGACTAATTTTGACTCGGTCAAAAATTTCGGGGGGGGGGGGTCAAACCGGATACCCCTCCTGGATATGGCCTTGCAAAATACTTACTAAATGCTTAAATAAAATATAGCTACAATTTATTTTCCAACCCAGCCAAAAGTAATTCTCTCGTATAAAGAAGTTGCTTGGCCAGTTTCTTGTCTCATGTTCGCATCATTCGCGATCGAAATTCTCGAGTGTTTATTATATAACCGATAAGTACCTAATTAAATATTTAATTTATAGAGTTGGTTAGGTTAGGTATCTGATATAATGTGTTCTGGGTGGCCTGCTTTCCATAATTCTCTTTTGTAGTTTCCATAATTTTGTTACTAAAGTATTATATTTTCATCATATTTTGGAATATCTCATTATGATTAACCTAACTTTACTTCTTAAGTGTGGTCGAGATAATACGTAAGTACCTTATGTTATACTGATTCAAAGCAAAAATTAGAGAAATTAAAATGTTGGAGCTAAAAAGTAAATAAAAAACGTTTGTTCTTTCCAGGCACATACGCAGGAATCTGTTTCGGGGGGGGGGGGGTCAAATCCTTCAAATTCCTTATTCTGTGAGAAGTATCAAAAAAATATGGGAAAATAAACAAAAATCATGCGATTTTTTTTTTTGGGGGGGGGGCACCTGCGTACATCCCTGGTTCTCTCTGCAGTATTACCGTTATGTTTGATATTGTTTTTGATATGAAAGATTCCCCTATTTTCTAAGCATGTTTTGATCAATCTCTAAGAAAAATTCCAAGTATTTCTCCGATTTCAGCTCTGTGAATGGATAGTTCTGAACTAAATCCAATGGTACAAATATCACACCCTCTAGGTATAACTTACAGCTTTGGGCTTGTCGCAAAACCGCATGTTTCACAGGGAAAATAAACCCTGTGAATGTGTTTTTCTAAGCATGTTTTGATCATTCTCTAAGAAAAATTCCAAGCAATATTCCGATTTCGGTTCTGTGAATGGATAGTTCTGAACTAAATCCAATGGTACAAATATCACACCCTCTAGGTATAACTTACAGCTTTGGGCTTGTCGCAAAACCGCATGTTTCACAGGGAAAATAAACCTTAAATCTTAAACAATAAATTCCATACCTTAATAAATGAGCGAAAATTCGACAAAATTGGCCGTCATATTGCACCTTTTATTTAAATAACATTATTGTAATTTCTACAATAAATTCTTGAATAAGTAGCCATGTTTTAGAATTCTCTCCTTTATCTAAATATATTTGTAAATGGTTGAAATAAAAAAGTAAAAAATAAATGGGGAAATATTTTTTGAGTCTGTCCAATCACGTATTATTTCTAGAATAGTTCTTCTGCTTTCTTTATTTTTCGTTTATTCTTTTTTTATTTTAATTTTTCTAACATAAGTCACATGCATAACGAGTGTGAAAAACTTGTATGTAATGGGGTCGATCTTATTTCCCCCGGAAAATACCCCCCCCCTGAATCCCTAAGAAAAATCCCCAGGGAAATTCTCCCCTGCGAAGAATTCCCCCGAAAAATTCTTCCCGGGGAATTTTCAGCGGGGGAATTTTCTTGGGTGGATTTTCCGGGGGGAATAAGCCTAGCACCATATGTAATAGTCTGCAGGTAGTGCAGTAACTGGTATATATTTCATTTCGATGCAGAATAAAAATGAAAACCAAAACACCTTCTCTGGACGTGAAATAAGTACAGAACATCAGTTTCTGTACAACACTAAATGTCGTTACAGCATAAACTTCAAATAAACCTCTCGAACCTTGCTGTTGAATTCTTTGTTGTTGTTTTTTTTTTACTAGAGTATTTACCTATTACGAATCAAACAGCTTATAATTTATATTAAACGTAATACGTAGCGATGTTTTTACAAACAGGGGCGTAATTTTTTCAAAATCCCGGGGGGGCGCACGGTTGGATTCTAAATCAACTGAAAATGGTCAGGTGAAAATGAAAAATGAGCCATATAGTAGAATAAAGGCTATCTGTCTTGGCTTTTTCTCCATCTAGCCATGGCTTTATGACAACTTGATTTTAATTCAAATCAAGTTGCCATCAACCCTTGGTTAATTGGAGAAAAAACCAAGACAGATAGTCTGAGTGAGAGACAAAGATGGTATATGCCTTTTCAGGATTGTATAAAAATGATGTCATTTCACTTGTTGATAGATAGTCTATTATCCACCCACCTACCCTAGGGCAGAACTAAGGTAGATAGTCATGGAATAAGGGTAATTCAAATTGGCTATGAATTTCTAGGGGCATTTTGAAGGCAATTGGAGACCCTAAATAAAAGGTTTTTAAAGATTTATGACTGATCATGTCAGGACTTTGAAGACATTTGGGCAACTAAGATTCTTCTCAATATACGAGCTTTGCCTACTGGGAAAGCCTACTGGAATTGCAATGGGGATGATCGAGATTTTTGAAAACTGATCTATTTCTGTGGATGACTGAATTCTGTAGGCCTATCTTAGTTTCGACAAGATTTTTGAAGACGCTAAATTTCAGCTAGGGGGGGGGGGGCAAAATGGTGTCTGGGGGCAATTTCCCCTGTCCCATAGTAAATTACGCCTCTGTTTACCAAGCGTTCTGAATCTTAAAAGTTCCAAGGACATTGAAAATTAAAACAGATTTTAAAACTGAGTTTTGTTCTGTTAAGAAGGAACTTACACAATCCTATTTATCTTGAAAAAAGGGGAAAATCGAGAATTTACTTTTGAATTAAGAATACCTACGCATGCAGTTATACAGTTTGTGGTAGTAGCGGGCGCTAAGTAAATAAGTAAAAAAAATAGTGGTTGAAAAATTACCAAAAAAATAAGTTAAAAATATATAGCACTGATCTCTTAAGAAAATGTAGCTTTCCTTTAATGTGTAATTGTGTTTGGGATTAGGTTTATTTACGAATTTTACGGACTTAAAACGTTGCCAAATTTAACTTATTAGCTTTGCTTAGTTATTTTCGCTGTTCAACGCGACACGCTGACGGAAATGTGGTACTTCCCAAAAAATACTTCATAATTTTGAAGCATTCATAAGAAGAATCTTAAAAAACTCCAGTTAGCAGGTAAGAATAGAACAAAGATGGGTCCAGAGAGGGGGGGGGGGCGAAAATGTTTTTATACTGATCTCCTTAGCATTTGAATAAAACCGATACTTCGCATAGTAGTTTTAATGGGATGCTTAGCTATTGAAGTGACTACGGAAATCCAATAAATAAACATTTTCTACGTGCAATTTAATAACAGTTTAACAGTGTACCTTCCTGTTTGCTATTTGTCTCAATTTGTATCCCCTTTCTAGATATACGACAACTTGAGCATGTTCCTGGTCGATCTATTAACCTTGCTATGTCAGTCAGAGGTTCAACCGCTTTGCGAGGCGTTGGCTTAGAAGATGCGATAGTACGAGATCATGGAATTCCAATGGAATCTAGAATGATTCACAGGCCAGATGGTTCTACTTATGCTATTCCTTATGGCAAAAAGGGACAATGTATCTATTCAGTTGGAAGGCGATTCCTGAATGAAGCGCTTATCAATGGTTAGCCATTCTAAGATTTTTTGGCTCGTTTTAAATAATAGTAAACCGCTTTCGTGAACTTTGGCTGAAATATTCTATTTCTACTTTCTAAAAAAAGAATACTCGGAAGTTTCGGAAACATTCAAAAAAAATATGCCCGTCTGAAGCACATTGTTGGGCCCCCTAAGACCTTCTTCTTCTTTTCAATAAAATTTGAGCTCCCTTTGGCCAAGGGAGCGATCCCTGGAAGTTTCAATCTAAGAAGAAATATCATTTTCTCGCCTATTTTGGGCCCATTTTTGGGAACTAATTTAGTTCGACTTTTTCTTGTGGATTGGGCCTGTTTGATCTATGGTGCTAAGCTATAAGTTTCAAACTTATCGACCAACAATCTAGGCTTTATTGGTGTCTCATTTGTGGGGACCTGTGCCCCCCTCCCAAAGAAAAGGTTTTTGGTCCTTTTCAGGGCCCGATTTCTGAGGGGTCCGTATCTCGAATTTTTTTTTGTACATTAGATTCCCCTTGGCTCAGTGACTTTCAGCTAAAAGTTTCAAGCTGGTCAGGGCCAACGCGTTTTCTTGAGTTTGAGTTTTCTTTACTAAAGCTTTTAATTCATGATTGAATCGACCCCTTCCCAAGTTTCTCTTGGGACCATCCCTTCTACCCGAAATGGTGGCGCAAAAAGAGAGAAAAAAAATACATGGTACGCACTAAGTCAACACTAGTGCGTTGACCTTAATCTAGCATGCAGTTATGCATTGGGTATTGTATTGTATGCACATATAATGTCAATTTTGTATCTCAATTTCTTTTAATATATTTATATATTTATATATATATATATATAATATATATATATATATATATATATATATATATATATATATATATATATATATATAATATATATATATATATATATATATATATATATATATATATATATATATATATATATATATATATATTATGAGTCTTTTCAGATATTTATTTTACGTCTACGCGAGAAGGGGTGTATTGTACTGCTGTGAGAGGGGGACGAGATGGCTCTCTGGTCTCCATATGCCACTATCCTGTTCAAATATTGTTTTCTAATTTTTCAGTTATATTTGGCTTTAATAACTTTCGTGTTCCCATCATTTTCTTGTTCTCAAAGCCTTTCTCTTCACTGATGATTTGATTATTGCTTGTGCCTTCTCTAATCTCTCACTGAAAAAGATCGCAGCTTCAGATCCGGATTGCTCACTCGTCTTGATTGAGACTTAAAAAAGACAATAAAGTACACATTTAAAAATGGTTGCTTCAAACCATCTTCAAACAATCTAAAGAGATGGTAAGCTTGAAGAATAATGTTATCTGTTATATCATTCATGAGCATGCTGCAAAACAGAATAGTAGCTCTAGAGACCAGTCCAGAGAGTTGAAAGAACCTTCAACATGGTTAACAAAGCTTGTACCACCCTATTTCTATTTATACTTTCCTTGTCGATTATTTTTAAAGATGAAGGATGACAGATTGCCCAAGATTATCCTTGTTGGGTAACTGTCTATGGCAAAAAGAAAAGCAGGTCACCCTCGAATGGGGTGAGAGGATATCGCAAGGAAAGATTTAAGGGGAATGGAAACTTCTTGGGAGGGTGTAGGGGCGTAATTTGCTATAATGCAGGGGGTAAACTGCCCATCCCAGACCTTAGTTTGCCCCCCCCCCCCCCCCCCCCCCTGAACACAGTTTGCCCCCCCCCTCCCCAGCTAAAATTTAGTTTCTTCCAAAATCTTGTCAAAACTAAGATAAACCAGCATAATTCAAACATCAACAGAAACCGATCGTTTTTAGTACGTCAAGTAATTTATAGTATTATAAAATACCTTTATAATACTAAATAGTACCTTTATGGTACCAAATGGCCTTTTTTAGTTTTTACTGTCATTTCCACTTGATTTGGGAAAATTGGCTCCAACTTTACCCCCCTCCCCAGGATTTTTACAAAATTACGCCACTGGGAGGGTGTAAAGAGGGAGGCTTTAAATATATTGGAATGGAGGAAGAGCATGCGTACATGTATTGGCCTTAGGTGGCTTGGTGCTGCAATAAGTTTTTAGTAGTAGTAGTAGTAGTTTCGATTATTTGAAATTTCTTCATTTATTGTCTTCAAATTAGAAATTAACTATCTTAGGTTTGGCTATCCTTCTTTTGTTGACAGAGTACTCTTCCGGATGAGAGAAAAGAAAACAAATGCAATAAGAGCAGTGGTCAATGTGATAATATATTGCATTAATGAAGTGTATAGTTTTTAGGATTAATAAAATTTCAACTTAATAGTACTGATTAAAATTTCCGCTGTGCCCCGATAATGCATCTACTAAAATACTAATCCTGGATTAACAGTTTGACAACCATTGCAAACCGGAAATAGGTATGACAAGTGTTGGTGTTTTTCGAAAGATTAAATTTTCCAATTTTCAACATCTTTTTCTTTTTCTCTATTTTTTTTTTTTATTTTCTTTACTTTTTTCTCTTGAGTATTATTTCTTTATTTTATACGCAAAATGAAATCTTTATTTTCTTTATTTTTCAAAAATAAAAAAGAAACAACGCACAAACACCAAAGTTCTAATACCAAATTTTGCTGGCTTTCACATAAAGTCTGTTGAAGCTATGCACATTTGATGATGATAATCTATAGAAAACCTGGGTTTTCTACAGGTTATCTATTGTTGCCCTATATTTCTATCTATTTTATCAGGTTATCTATTGTTGCCCTATATGTTATCTATTGTTGCCCTATATTTTCTACAGATGATAACCTGTAGAAAACCCTGTTATCTATTGTATATGTTAAATCCTGGTATCTATCGTTGCCCTTTTGTTTTTTTTTCCAGCCGCGGAACAATATCCGAACGTCCATTTTCACTTCCACCACAAGTTAGTCTCAGCAAACTTATCAAAAGGCCAACTTACCTTTGAAAAGTAAGTTTGTTTTGGTTTCATATCACTTAGTAGGTGTTACATTTAAAAGCTACAACTTATATTTGTGTTTTGGAAATCAAGAAGATACAAAGATATCATGTTGTACAGTAACCAGGATTCACAGAGCTCCAATTTCAATAATAAGTTACATGTTTGAGGCTTTTGCCAAATTTCTTCTATTTTATTGCAGATCGTGCGCCCTCACATTCATGGGCTGTTGTTAATGTTATGCCTATGCTATTAAAAATTGAATTTTTTTTCAGATTTAAAAAAGTCACAACAGGCTGATCACAAAATGGAAGTTTAAGATTTTTTTGTGAGGAGCTGTGCTTTCATCCTCTACTATAATTTCAGAGCTGACTCTTTTTTTTAAGACTAAATGTAAAGCTTCAATCCATGTAAGCTTTTCCCGTTCGAGTTTTAATGGATATGACGGCCTAATATGAATCCTGTTAGATATTTTGCAGTAAAAAAAGACGATAAAATAGAAAATAAATGAAAACACAAATTTTTGAACCTATTTTAAACCTTTAATTTTAAATGTCAGCTATTTCTAGTGAAGCCGAGCGTTTTGAACAAAAAAAAAAAAAAAAAAAAAAAAAAAAAAAAAAAAAAAAAAAAAAAAAAAAAAAAAAAAAAAAAAAAAAAACTAAGGACGTTTTCTTATGCAGTTTTGTCTTCTGAATTCAGAAATTCAGTAAAATTTTTTCTACAAAAACTCAAAGCACAAAAACGACAGCCCATATTAGGGACCTGGAAAGTATTTCAGATCTCCCAAATCCGCTGCTTCTCTACTTTAAAGGCTTCTAGATGCTTATAAAAATGGGTTCTAATGTGAAACAAAAGTTCAATTTTGACAAAAGACCGGCTTAAATCCTGGGAAGTGACTTGACAACGGCTACAGTCCAAGATGATCTATTTTTCACAGTCAACACAGGTAATTAACGTGTCTTCAAGGAATATTTCAAACCTAAGTAGGGAAAGACTGGCGACAAGAACTTGAAAATACCTTCACTGACCCTAATTTTTCACTATAATGCGGCGCTCAGAGACCCTAACACACCAGGTTCTTACTCCAATGCGTCCCTCCTCCTGGAAGATAAAACCAGGAGACCAGATCAAGTCATGGCAGAACATCGTGAAAAAGGACGTCGAACAACTAGGTGGTTTTCCGGAAATATGGCTACAAGTGAGACAATTCATGGCTTCAACTCATTCAACTGCCGATAGAGGACAGGTAACTTTGGCAGAACCTGCTCCAGCAGTTTCCTGGTGCTGAGTTTGGCTGACTAGCCTACGCCTCGTCTTAAAAAGAAGAAGAAGAATTTCTGCCTAATTTAGACTGTAGATCCATTGCTGAAAGTTTCATGCAACTAGCATAACAACTGTACAAACTAATGAGAATCATTTTCTCTGCTTTAACTGAATTGGGTTACATTTTGAATTTAGCACACACAGTTGCGCTATATCACACACAGTTGCGCTACACACAGTCTCCTTAAAAACAAATAATAGTAATAAAAAACTCTGATATACATAAGTTTACAGTTTTGGTTTGGTCTGAAAACTCAAATATTTGATTCTAATGGAAATGTTTGTGTTTCAGTAGAAAACGTATCTATCCCCCAAGAATGGAATTGAAATCATGTGTACAAGAAAAAAACTTCATTATATTTTAAAATCAGCATACAAAAATTCACCAGAAAACTTTTTATCCATAACATCAAAATTTATCAAAAAACTAAACTACGTATTATTTCCGCAAAAATTGTTGGTGATAGGAAAGTTCTGATTGTAATTTAGATTTACCAAAAAAATAGAGTGGCTGAACGAAGCAACTTTTTTTGTAAAAAATCGGTGTTTTGATTAACTTGAAAAATAGTTGCCGGGAGGGGGGAGGGGGTAGCCAGAGACTGAAAAAGATTTTTTGCCGGGACTGTTATTATTTGTTTGAAAAATTGCAAAATTGTGCCCATTGTATATAAATATTTATTTTAACAGTTCCCTAAAGTTCAAGATTTGACCGATCTTGTTTTTTTTTTTCTCTCGTTGAGATCATTTGGAAGAACAAAACTTATACCAATAATTTGAAAAATCTGAGTACTCAAAATTATAAAAAGAGCAAAATACTCACTGCCCAGGAGATAGCAGGCCTATTTGCGAAAGAGAGTATTTACATAGGGGGTACAAAACACAAAAAAATAAACAATGCGCAAAAGATAGTATTTACAAAAAAAAAAAAAAAAATGCTTTGATCTAAATTTAAATTGAGGCTGTGTAATGTCTAATATAATGTTTCAATAATGTTTATAATGTTTAATGTTTGGTTTTAATTATTAGGTTTGGTTTTAATCTCATGTAGTATATCCTTCTTCAAAAGCATTCATTTTTGAGTAATGTTCTCTAAGAAGCTGTAGTACATCCACAGGGATGGATGTAAACGGGGATGTTGACTCATTATTTTTTTTTTTTTTTGGGGGGGGGGCAAAATTGGGTGAGCAATTTTTTCCAATGAAAATACAAAACAGGGTATTTTTCAATGAGAATATCAGAAAAAGGTATTTTTAAAATCCAGGGGGAGGGGGTGGGAGGAACCAAAAATATGGAAGGGTATAAATACATCCCCCCATTGGTGCCACTGGATATAAACGTAAACGCTGACCAGTTTTCCAGTATCAATTAATTGGTAAAGCTATAGTTAGTCCTTTTCAAAACTGCCTTCGTTTGCTTAGATTTTTCTTTTTTGTGTGTGTGAGAGTATGAACATCCCTTAAATAAAAATGAAGGCTACTTTACATTTACGTCAATTGATTCATTGAGATGATGACGCACCCACAGGTGTGATTAAAAAAACATCGTAAGGCAACTGTCTTCCCAAAATTTAAACACATGAGGAATTTTCATACAAAAACTAGAGTTTTTCTTTTGCAGTTTGACAAGCAAGGAAACCCAAGAGACAAAAACTGATTTGATTCTAGGCTGTGATGGAGCATATTCAACTGTTAGGAAACAAATGATGAAAATGCCCATGTTCAATTATAGTCAAACATACATTCCAACAGTTTACATGGAACTGTGCATACCACCTGATGAAAAAGGCAATGTATGTTTATTTATGTTCATTTTATTGTTTTTTTCCTGTTTTTTATTTTGGTAGAGTAGGTCATCCTGGAATTTGGTCAGAACTTTATGAAAAGGTGCGAAGAGTGATTTTTTGAATAAATTAGTGTGGAGGAGGTGCGTGCGCAGCTGTTTTGTCCTCGGGTGGCTTGTTGCTGCAGTGATTTCTTAGTAATAGAAGTAGTAGAAAATTAACAAAGACAAAACAACAGATTTCATGATCTTTTACGACAATTGGTTCGATCAACCCTGGGGGAAATAAAAATACTACAATGCATATGTGGTTCTGCTGTAACCTAAAACCAGAGACCGTTAAAATCAAACAGTTCGTGTTAACGAACTGTAAATAGGGAGTGCTACGGCTCAATTGTAATCGAATCAGAGTTTTGATAACAAAAGATGCATCAAAAGAATTAATTTTTTTATGCTGATTCAAAATATACAAATTTTACTAAGTTTAATGTTACCAATCAAAAGTTACGGATCTGAGTAAATTTTCCCAGTTTTGGAAAAGAGGGAACACCTCTAAACGACAAGTGACCTGACATGAAAATCACAGTATTTTCCCTGGGGGAAAAATACTACAATACATATGTGGTTCTGCGGTAACCTAAAAGCAGAGACCCATTTAAAATCAAACAGTTCGTTCTCAATAGTAACTGAAACAGATTTTTCAGAAAAAAAGAGTTTTCATACCAATAGGTATATAAAATTAAATTTTTTATGCTGATTCAAAGTATACAGAGTTTACTAAGCTTAATGTTACCAATAAAAAGTTACGGGCCTGAGAAAATTTTCCCAATTTTGGAAAAGGGGGGTGGGCATCCCCAAAATGACAAGCGATGTTAACGACAATCACACGATTAGATTCAGCATATCAGAGAACCTAGTGTAGAGGTTTCAAGCTCTTATATACAAAAATGTGGAATTTTTCAATTTTTACCGGAAGGAAGATCACGGATGCGTGTTTATTTGTTGTTGTTTTTTCTTCCCTTTATGGTGTTTTTTTCTAATTTTGTTTATATCAGGAGTGGAATGTCCTACTTTCATGGCCTTCTCTCTAATGGAACTCCCGTCTACAATTCTTTCTTTTTTAAGTTGTCGCTTTAAGTTTTATTTCTGTGCAGTTCAAGATGCCAGAGAACCATCTTCACATCTGGCCGCGTGGACAGTTCATGATGATTGCTTTGCCGAATCAAGACAAATCTTGGACGGTGACATTATTTATGCCACAAGAAATATTCGATTCCCTAGACACACCTTCTAAGCTGATAGATTTTTTTGAAATTCACTATCGGGATACTATTCCCTTAATTGGCAAGGAAAAACTAGTGAAGGATTTCTTTGCTACAAAGCCATCGCCAATGATATCTGTTAAAGTAAGTACCTCTTATTTTCATAATCTCTTGGTAAATTGTTTTACTTCAAAACATAGATTGTCATACAGTCAATCAATTAAATACTTTACTTACCCTTCGTTCCAACATGCTGCGAATTGCGGATAAACGAGGTGCGATAACCGCATTCTCAGTGCGAGAAGATCGCTGATGCTTTTCCAGAAAAACGCATTTTTAATGCGGAAAAATTGCATTGCGGAATAAGTGCAGGCTAAACAAACTAGAAGATCTGAGAATGATTCTATCCCCCACCACAGGTGCTATTGTCCATGTTTTGCTGACATTCCAGTCATTTGCTGACCTGACAGTCCAATCTCCCTGGTAACTTGTTCCCACGCCTTGACTAGTTGAACTTTATTGTGGGGATTTTTATGGGTTTTGTTGAACAGCAATCTTGAAATCTAATTACAATTATTAGATTTTCCATCTTTATGATCCGCATGATTTTTCAGTATGTTTTGAAATATTTTACCGCGCGCGGATGTGCGTTTTCCCGCAAAATCACAAGAAAAAATCTGTGCGGAATCAGCAACTCGCAGCGATTTTCCGCAATCTGCAGTATGTGGGAACGAAGGGTTATATCAGTCTTTTACAGCTTGCATATGCGTAAATCTTGAAATAAATCGCATTTTAATATACAATAATAATAATGTGTTTTAATGCAATAATACAAAATAATAATAATAACACATAATTATGCTTATGTCACAAGAGGTGTATTATATGATAATACTCATCTCCTTATTATAGGCAACGCAATAGCGCTGCCTAAGTAAAGATTGATGTGGGCACAATGTATTATTTGTTTGTTTATTTTTTTTAGACCAGGGCACTCTGTATAGAAGGATCTTCCATAGAAACATCGAAATGGGCTCATTCGATTGGAAATTGAAAGGGCTAGAGCCCTTTTTAATAGTCGAAAGTGATTGGAGGGCAACCATCCCCCCTACTTCAATCATTTTCCCAAACACGTCCAATCAAAATTTTGACATAGTCATTTTGTTCAGCGTAGTTGAAAGATCCGGAAGTTATGTCTTTAAGGATAACAACCTCCCCACAGCCCTCAGGGCAAAGGTTTTAAGTTATGCCCTAGGGGCATATAGAAAGAGTGGTTGTATAAACTTCGTAGGTGGCTCATTGGAATGGTAATTGGAAGTTCTAGTGCCCTTTTTAAGAGTCAGTGTGGTCCAAGGGCAGCTACCCCTGTCCCCCGCTTTTTTTGTTTTAGACCAGGGCACTTGGTATAGAAGGAGTTGTCGTAGAAACTTCTATAGGGGCTCCTTCGATTAGAAATTGCAACATCTAGTGCGCTTTTTAATAGTCGAAAGGGATTGGAGGGCAACCAGACCCCCCCCCTTAAATCCATCATTCCCCCAAATTCATCCAATCAAAACTTTGAGATAGCCATTTTGTTCAGCGTAGTTGAAAAGTCCTTTAATTATGTCTTTGAAGATAACAACCCCCCCCCCCTACAGCCCTCAGGGCGAGGGTTGTGTTATGCCCCAGGGGAATATAAGGTTTTTATGGAAAGTGTGGTCGTAAAAAACTTCAGATGGGGCTTGGATTGAAACTTGGACTGGAAATCAGAAGTGCCAAAGTGATCGGAGTGCAACTATCTCCCCCCCCCCCCCCTCCTAACGGTCTATTTTCCTAAAATGCATCCGATAGAAGTTTTAAGATAGTTTTTTGTTCAAAAACAGTCCAAAGATAAAATAACAAGACCGTTAGGGTTGACACAACACCCCAGAGTCTGGGGGCAAGAGTTATAAGTTATGCCCGGGGGGGGGCATATATGCTTGATATGGAAGGGGTGGTTGTGTGAACTTTAGAGGAGGCTCATTTGATTGGAAATTTAAAGTTCTAGTTCCCTTTTAAGAGTCAAAAGTGATAGAAAGCAGCCAAGGATTGTAAGTTATGCCCTGGGCATATAAGGTTTTTTGGAACGGATAGTCATATAAACTTTGGATCGGATGAGGCTTATTTCATTGGATGTCGGAAGATCTAATGCCCTTTTTAAGAGTAGAAAGTGAATGGATGACAACCAGCCCTCCTCCGCATGCCAATCATTCCCCAAAACACATCCAACCAAAATTTTAAGGGAACTATTTTGTTCAGAATTGTTGAACGATCTGGTAATTATGTCTTTGGGGATGTCAATCTGCCCATAGTTCTCTGGACAAGGGCTGTTAGTTAGGCAATTCATTCGTTGTTTACATATAGTTTATATGTTTGAACTTTATTTCCAAAAACACGAAGGGAATTCAGGTAAGCCTTTGTTGAACTATATCAAAACACGTTGTGTGTGATTGTCAGAAGGGCGTAACTCGTGGATGAGTGGGTATATTAATTTGGAACTTACAGAAAATGATAAGGGAGATGATCAAAAAGTTAATATTTGTATGCTACCACTACTACTACTAGTATAATTACCAATCAGTGGCGGATCCAGGAGGGGGCAAGGGGTTGCCCCCCCTTAACGTAGTCTAAAGTAGTGTAGTTTACTTAATTATCGCAAGTTTGCGGTAATTAAACTTGCTCCTAACGCAAGTTTAGCAAGTTTATCGGATCAACCTATTTTAGCTCCCCCCCCCCTAAAAAAATCCTGGATCCGCCCCTGTTACCAATACTGCTACTGCTGATGTTATTACCACTACTACATACTACTACTACTACTACTACTACTACTACTACTACTACTACTACTACTACTACTACTACTACTACTACTACTACTGCTGCTGCTGCTGCTACTATTACTACCACCACACTACTTCGTCTACAATATTGAGGGAAAATTTGAACTAAATCAAAAGACGCTATGTACATGCACATTGTCAAAAGAGCATGTCTCAAGAATTGATTTGGTTATTAAGTTGGAACTTTCAGAGAATGCTGAAAGGGGAAAATCATCTGACCAAAAGGTAATATGTGCACGCTACTACTAATACCTCTATCACTGCTAGATTTACTACTACTATTACTACTACTACTACTACTACTACTACTACTACTACTACTACTACTACTACTACTACTACTACTACTACTACTACTACTGCTACTACTACTACTACTACTACTTGTATTGCAACTACTTGAAAAAGCAATATGTTAATACTGCTGCTGCTACTAGTGCTACCGCTATTACAATTAAAAGCACTACTAATAATAAAAATACTACTACTATGACTACAATTACAACTATGCCTAAAGGTATGAAGGTGGAATTTTCAAGGATTTTTTTTTTTTGGGGGGGGGGGTGGGTGGGGGATCTTAATCACATCACGCCGTCTGTGTGCAGGTAGTCAAAAGGGCGCAAAAGCAATATCTTAGGAACAGTTTGGTGTGTGAAGTTGAAACTAACACGGCTTGTTGTGGGGGATATTGAACTAATCAAAAGAAAGTATTTGCATCCTATTGCTACTACTTATACTCATACATATGGTACTAGAAGTACCATATGTGTACTATTAATACTACAACAACAGTTACTGTACCTAATGGCGCTACGGGTATTAAGGTGAAACTTTTTGGGGGAATTTAAATTAAATGAAAAAAGTATGTGTATGCAGGTTTTCAAAAGGGCATATAAGCAATATCATAGGCAGCGCCGCTTTATAATAGCTAGAAGTATCATTGAAACTTTTAAAGGAGCTGATTTGATTCAAAATTAAAAGTTCTTGGGCTCTTTTTAAGAGTAAAAAGAGATTGAAGGGAAAGCCCATTCATTTTCCAAATCATCAAATCAAAATTTTTAGACAGCCGTTTTGTTCACCATAGTGGGACGGACCAGCACCTATGTCTAGGTATTTTGGGTATGTCAACCCCCCACAATTATACAATTGGCCCCTTATGCTTTAAGGCTAAATGTTGATTTAAAACCAAATCAAAAGACACTGTGTGTATTGTTGCCAATAAGACATCTCAGCAGCATATCCAGAACGACTGGGGGTATTAAGCGAAACTTTCGGGGTTACCACTATTACTACTTCTGCTCTTCCAATTTAAGTATATCAGAATAATGTTGTATCCAGGTTGTCAAAGAGCAAAGATAGAATTTTTGGGAATGATATTAAGTTTTATAATGCAGGTCAACTTAAGGAGGTATAAAATCAAATATTTGTGGCAGGATTAAAAATTGTTGAAAAAGTTTCTCCAACATCTATGAATTCTTAAAGAAAAAAAAACCGAAAAGATATAAAAAAATTTCCATGAAAAAGAATATGCCAATAAAAAACGAACAAAAATGAATTTAAAAACATTTTTCCACAAAGCAAGTTTTCACAATGTATTATTTTGTTTCTTTTGGTTTGTTTTAGGCAAGGGCACTTTGTATTGAAGGAGTTGCCGTAGAACCTTCGAGAAGGGATCTTTCATTGGAAATTGCAACACCTAGTGCCCTTTTTAATAGTCGAAAGTGATTGGAGGGCAACCAGCCCCTCCTCATGCCCATCATTTCCCCAAACACATCCAATAAAAATTTTGAGATAGCCATTTTTTCAGCGTAGTTGAAAGGTCCCGAAATTATATCTTTAAGGATGACCCCCCCCCCCTCACAGCCCTCAGAACATAACTTGGACTACTGAAAACGAAATACATTTTAAAGGTTTTCACTTTTTACTTTAGTAAACAAAAGAACTATCAAAACTTCTAGGAATAAATATCAGTACATGTAGCCTATATTAAACTGGCAATGCACGGTAATTTTTTTTTCAGTATTTTGTAAGCTTATATTCTGGTCTTGAGAAGGCATTGGGTTTCTCAGCCTTACTGACGTTAATTTTTGCTCGTTTTGAGTTTCGACTCGTTTTTATACTGTAGTTTCTGTTCATTTTGAGTTTCCTTTATTTATTGATGGTAATTTGTGGTTAGTTTTAGTGTGGTGTGGTAGGGATTTGTCGTACTCTTGGAAGGTTATTTGACTCTATTTCTGCTCAATTTTGGCTTAGTGGAGCTCTTTACTTTTCTTTGAAAAACTTGTTTTGTGGAAAAAGTTTTTTTTTTTTAAATTAGTCTTATAAGAGATGAATCAGAAACAAGTGATACGCATCAAATGCTGGGGCATTTGATGCGTACCTCCTGAAGGAAATGTTGCACAAAAAAGCAAAGCGTATATAATTGCAGCTTTTATCTTATAAGAAATGAACAAAAATGAGGAGTGACAATCATCAAAAGAACCGTGATAGTAGGATAATAAACCCTAATCCTCAGGGAAAATTAAAAAAAAAATGCGCGAGGAGTTGCAAAAACTGTATATAGGCTTGAAACCACACTTACCCCCAACCCTCGAATAAAGTTCAGTAGCCCCAAAACTGTAGATTACGTTCAGGGTTGTAAATTAAACCGGGAGCGGAATTTACCTCCTAAATTTTCCTTTATACAAAGCGCACAATAATACATAGTAATACGCGATATATATGCATAATATATAATTAAATAATGATAATACAATAAACTAATGTTTGATATACAGTATCTTCAGAATGAATTTTACAAGTAGTGGTTTTCACAGATGGACAGGTGGTTCTCCCCTCATTCATAATCACAAATTTCGCACTTCCTGGTCAATACTTTATTTATTTGTATTTAATCAAACTCAAATAGCAAGCCGAAGATAGGAATGAGAAAAGATTGAAAAAAAGACCGCTCTTAAGCCTTTGGGACTAACTAAGATTGCACAATTTGCTCCCACTGCTGAACACAAATGACGTTTCTGCCAATGTGCACTCATAAGTAATTTAGCATCCACATCGAATTAAATCAACATAATTCGTACCATCGTCCCAACTCTGGTCTGGTTATATCATTTTACCAATGCTGATGTAAAATAATATTTAGCTGCAGTTGGAAGTGGTTGCGCGCTCGAGTCTGGAGTCAGGGTTGCCACCAGCTCGAGAAAAAATCCATGGCAAGGAAGCGCATTGTTAAATGGACCGAAAAATTTGCCGCTCGTGACGCTTCGCGTCGCTTGCGGTGTTACTTTTCGAGGTTTAGATCATCGCTACGTAAAATACTCTTATCATCAATGTGATGATTCTTTTTTTCTCCCCAATGATTCAAGATTCTGTGTCCTGTCAGACCCCAGGTGCGTGGATTTATTCAACGCATCTGGCATCGTCATCGTTGGACAATTTCACTTTTTTAGTTAATCCATTGTTAATATTTTACGCAGCTTAAAAAGGGAATTACACTCAATCTTTAAATAATTCACATAATTATTTGAAATATATTCCTTTGCACACCTAACCCTTAAGTATGCAGTCCGAAACTTGCAAGTCTAGCCAATTCATTAAAAACATTAAAAGTTTAATTGTTTTATTTGAAAATACAATTATCTTTAGAATCCTGAGGTTTTTATAGTTTTATAAATCACTCAAGAACCCTGAACTTCTCATTTATGAAGTTACGACTGAGCAATATATCGTGAGCACATAAAATAATCTTAAGCTGTGTTTTTTTCACCATTTTTTCACCATGTGTCTCTTCTGCAAGATAATAACATTAAATCAGTAGGCTACAGATCTCCTATACAGAAGATTTCCAATTTACCTTAGCAGGGACAAATTGTTTGTTTCGGTGTTTAGGCATTAATCTTCTAATCAATTCACACAGAGACTTTTTCAATTCTATGCACGGGCAAGGCCATCCGCTATTCCATGTGAACCCATTTCGGCAATAAAACCCAGACAGTAATTTTGATATGTTTTGGTTATCTGAGCTATTTTTGAAGTTAAATTTATCTGGCATTACAAAATTACAGCATAAAAGTTGAAACTCGTGATTTCTTGGAAAAAATGTATGTATTCAGGTAAAAATCCGTGTTTTCTTATTAAAAATCCATATAAATCCATGGCATTTCAAATATCCATGTAACAGGACAAAAAATCCATGTAAACATGGATAGATCCATGGCGGTGGCAACCCTGTCTGGAGTACTGACCATACGAGATGCAATTAGTTACACCAAAAATGTCGAAAAATCTCTTTTCAGTATAAGCTATGCCTCTTCTTCATGTTTTTTTTTGTCGTAGTTGGCGTAATAAATATTATCTCAACATTTTGATGAAACCTCTAGGCAACTGTGCAACTCTTGGGCTCAAGTAACCCTCTGGGCTCGAAAATTCCTGGCTTAGATATTTGAAAAGCCTAGGATTCTCTCGAATCTCTTTTTGACGTTGCGGTAGAGAACACAGATAATTTTCTTTTTAATGGCTTTTCTTTGAAAAGTCATACACATTGTTGATAGACTTAATTAGAAGGTATGTCACCTTTTGTGAAATTAAATAAAAAAAGCAAGTTTTTTAAACTGAAAGTAAGGAACGACTTTAAAACTTAAAACGAACAGAAATTATTCCGTATTTGAAAGGGGTTGTCCCCTCCTCAACGCCTCGCTCTTTACGCTAAAGTTTTTTATTGTTTTAAAAAAACAAGAGTTGTGAGAAAGTCAAACTTTAGCGTAAAGAGCGAGGTGTTGAGGAGGGGACAGCCCCTTTCATATACGGAATAATTTCTGTTCGTTTTAAGTTTTAAAGTCGTTCCTTACTTTCAGTTAAAAAAAACTTGTTTTTTTTTTATTTAATTTTTGAAAGTTTTTGAATTAATGCAGGTTTTGATTTTGGCTCACCGTACATGAATAATTAAAACAAAATTTGCATATTAATTTTACTTTTATTTTGTTAAATGGCTTTCTCGAAACTTGTTTAATTTTATTTACGAACGTTTTTATTAGTAATAAATATACGTAACTTACGAATTAACTTACGTAACGAACTTCTATATTCATATATTTGTAATACGTATATTAGGGGGCTCACCCCCTAGTCAATACCTCGCTCTTTAAGGTAAAGTTCGAATTTTGTTCCAATTCTTTAAAAATGACCCCTTAATCACAAAGGCCGTTAATTAGAATAAATAGCTTTTATGAAAGTACTAAAAAATCTTTGGCTTAAAGAGCGAGGTATTGACTAGAGGGTGAACCCAATCATACACGTAATATTTTCTGTTCGTTTTAAGTTTTGATGCTACTCCTTATTTTCAGTTGGAAAACTTGTTTTTTTATATTTAATTTCTGGTCTTTTTTTTTTAAATAATGCTGGGAAATCCGGCGCCCCCTTCATAGCAATGTCCGTTCCCCCATGAAAACTTCCTTCATGGAAAGATCTTCCCAAATAACCCCGACCCACCCACCCCCTACTACCAGAACAAATCCCCCTTGAAAACGTCCGTATACTTCCTAATAACCAATACTATATGTTAACATTGGGTAAAGTTCATAACTTTCAGCCCTCCCCCTGGGGACTTTGCGGGATTAATTCATCCTAAAGGACATACTTATCATATTTTCAACCATGCTGAACAAAATGGCTATCTCAAAATTTTGATCAGGTGACTGGGAAAAAAATGAGCGTGGGAGGGGGCCTAGTTGCCCTCCATTTTTTTTTGGTCACTTAAAAAGAGCACTAGAACTATTAATTTCCGTTCAAATGAGTCCTCCCACAATATTCTAGGACCACTGGGTCGATACGATCACCCCTGAAAAAAAAAAAAAAAAAAAAACAACAACAAATAAACACGCATCCGTGATATTTCTTCTGGCAAAAAATGCAAAATTCCACATTTTTGTAGATAGGATCTTGAAACCTCTACAGTAGGGTTCTCTGATACGCTGAATATGATGGTGTGATTTTCATTAAGATTCTTTGACTTTTAGGGGGCCTTTTCCCCTTTTTTCGAAAATCAGCCAAATTTTCTCAGGCGCGTAAATTTTGATGGGTAGAACTAAACTTGATGAAAGTTATATATTTGAATTCAGCATTGAAATCTGATTCTTTTGATGTATCTATTGGTAT
Source organism: Artemia sinica (assembly GCA_027921565.1). NCBI lineage: Eukaryota > Metazoa > Arthropoda > Branchiopoda > Anostraca > Artemiidae > Artemia > Artemia sinica. The sequence goes on from CM051256.1 coordinate 39,396,252, forward strand.
CAAAAACCCGTTTTCTACAGTTTCGGTTACCATTGAGCCGGGTCGCTCTTTACTTACAGTTCGTTCCCACGAACTGTTTGATCTGCAAATAAGCAAGTTAGAAAGACAGTTTTTAAAACAATATTCTTGGTTAGCCAGGGCACCTATATGGGGAAACATGGAGGTGAGGCGGGTCTCCTCCTTAGATGGCTAAACATATACAAAAAGGATAACACATTGCAATATTCGAGAATATGAATATTATATTAAATATGACTCTTTTCTGGTGAAAATATTGTTTTTACCCTAGTCCCTTGAATTTTTTTCCAAGATTACCCAAGGGGTGAAATATTGAAGGGGTATGTAGCTGACCTTGTTGGGTAGTCAAAGGAACTTCAGGGGACATGATGCTTTCTTAAGCTGGTTTAAAGTGGGTGTTTAGGGATAGAAAACCGAGCCCAATGGTAGTTTTCAACATAAAAAGATGACATGCATGTGCTATTAACATGCATGAACAGGGCCCATATGCATGTCAGTAGTAACCGCCCAATTCGTTTAAAACTTACATTCAAACTTACGCCTAAGGCATGGATATGTGTGTAGGTTTTCAACGAATTGGGGTTACCAGGGTCATTTGCCTATTACAATGAACTCTACATGGGTTGATAGACATGTTTTCTATTATGACACCCATTTTTGGAGGACAATCAGAGAGAGAGAGCGACGGTCACACTAACTACTTGATTAGTAGTTGGATTCGGATATAAGGAGTAATTTTCATTGTATTTCATATTAGTAAGAGAATTGAATTCAGAGAGAGAGAGAGAATAGTTTATTTGAGAGGATATTAGTGGTGAAAAAATGAGTGGTGCATTTACACTATTGGAGATTAATGATGGAACCGACAGCAGCAGCAGCAGCAGCGATATACGAGTACCTAATGTAGCTGTGGAAATAACCGCTGGCTGTAGACTATGTCTTGAATGGGACATTATGTATGCGAGATACGTGATATCATTAAGCAAATTTAAGCAGGAGGAGCAGCTGTGTTTTGCTGGAAAAGTGAATATTCTCCATATAAATAAACTTCGGTCAGCATTAGATGTCCTATCGAAATATATTGATGAGAACAAAATGCATCAGTGAATATTACTATTGTAATTATGTTCAATAAAAATGTTTCTAAATCAATGGTATTTTTTTTTTCTTTCTATAGTAGACATGCGTATATTTCATAGAGTAGAAAAAAGAAATTCTGTTTAGTCTGAAGTTGGTTGTGAGAGAGTTAGGACTAAAAAAAAATGGATAGATTCGAGAAAGATCGAGTCATGAGGAATCTAGTTCATATGGAAAAACATTTAATTCTAGATGATGATTTTCTAGAGTTGTCTATTCAAAGGAAGATATTTTCTCGAGGAATGCTTGTCGATATAATGAAAACTGATTCTCCATCATTAGACTATTGTATGAAGCTTCTACATCGTGGTCCAAATGCATTTACACAATTTATTGATATATTGATCACGACACAACAAAATGATATTGTGGATATGCTTTTAAACATTAGTTTAGAAATTTAGGACTTTTTTTCATAAGAAAGATGGTGCTCAAGGATGATTTACTCCTCTCTCTCTCTCAGACATTATTTTTTTGTTGCTAGCTCAGTTTCATTGTGGCAGTGAGAGCGTTAACACTTGACAAAATGTTCCATACATGTCCGTTATGTATGTACACACAGGGCAGCTGGTCATCATGTGAGAATTGCACAATGATTGAGGAGTATGATGAAAAGTGTAGATTATGCAACCCGTGTAAATTGCACAGAGGATATGCTGTACAAATTAAAGGTTGTAATTCCTGTCTTGAAGAGGTGTGTGACTCTCATCCTAGAGGTCACCTATGCTCCAATTGTCATTATGATAAGTGCAAGCAGTGGGAGAGTACATATCCCGGTATGATTGGAAAGAATCCTAACCGTGATTTTAGTTTATTGCTACGAGATTGGTATCGTCGTGGTTTTAGATTGTTCTGGGAGGAGGAACCAGGTCAACGATTCAACTGTTGGAACAACAAAAGAATATGGTTTCTACGTCATCGTTGTGAAGACACTGGGTGTTATGATTATAAGCCCACTGATTTTTATTTGGCTGTGACGGAATGTGATTCGACACTTGAGGACACTGTTTGTGAAATTGCTTCAAATAGGCAAATTGAAACATGTGAATTCTATAGAATGAATGAGAATAGTATCATTGACTATACAAAGAGATATGACAAGAGTGAAGTCACACTCTACTGTAGAAAATGTGACCCTGACATTGCACTACATCAGGATAAGTACACTGTGAATTCAGATAATCTACCTGCACTAGTTGTTGTCGACAAATACCTAGTAGTGGATGAAATCTAAAGAGTAGAAAAGTCGTTTTTATCATGTATATAATTTTTTTTTTTATTAATAAACAATTTCACATACATCTTTAGAACATTTTATTCTTAGGGCACTAAAATCAATATTAAATACACTTGTAAGTATATTCTCCACTAGAAAGTCGTTCAATTGAGGTAAGTCAACGTAGATGTTGAGAAACTGCTTGTAGGTGTAGCCACGACATCTGAACATGAAAAAGAGTAGTGCATGAAAGCCACATGTCTTAGTCGCTAAATCCTGTACTCTTCGTTGACTTTGAATAATGGTTTTCCCACTGCTTTCAATAAAGTTGCTGATGTATGGTGCGTAGAATTTATACGATAGGCCAAGAGGATCAAAAAATTCAATATTCTTCGCTGTTTGAAAGATGCTTAGCCAATGACCGGTCTTCAAAGTCGACGGACTGCTATTAACAATGATCAGGGTATTGTTAACACTTGGAATTTTTTCAATGAAGTCGGATGGTATGCAATAGGACTTGTACCGGGACATGTATGGATCCATACTAAATACGTTGATTATTTGGTTTGTGTTCATGGTGCTAGGTCTAGTAGAACACTGCCGTCGGGCGTGATTTCCCAATAGGTTTCAAATTGACTCAGTGATATTAGCGTGATACTCTCAGTCAGAGCATTGGCAAATGTACACTCTAAACGTACATTCCCTGTTCGTACTATGCTCATATCCTGTGTGCCTGACAAATCCAAAACAATAACCCCATGATTTTTTGAAAACATTGAATCGGTTATTCCATTTTCAAATAGTTGAGAGTCATGATCTAGGGATTGCATTGTCAACTCGTACAGAGTTCTATAGGATTTTTTGTCAAATGATAGAGTGTACAGTGGAATACCATTCACTTTGCACACAAGGCTAGATAGACCGAAAAAATTAAAATCATGGGGGGATTCAGTCCAGGATCCAACGGCACTCCCACTCTTCACAAAGGCCAAAGCCAATTTTGATGGGATTTCTCCATTGATAAATGATGAATCGCTATAGCTACGAGAGCCGGTGGCAATGTGACGTTGATTGGTGATTGTATGGGGGACAAGAAGTTTAATGTTGTTGCCATTGGCTCTTAGCTTTTCCACTGCCAATGCAACAGAGCTCATAACCTGTTGTTTTCGGACGTGGAGAATTGCCGATGTGATAATGACATTTGCATCGGGTGCTGCAGGAAGTGTTTTTCTCAAAATGAAATTCGATGGGGCCATCTGTAACTTTATGTCAATCTTGACATTGGGGGGTAGCCATTGGGATATATTGAATATCTCATGATTTAATTTTCCAACTAGATGATACTCCTGGGTCACTGCTGTAGTCAACTCACCGTCAGTATCAACACCTGTTCGATATTCATAGCCCAGCGATTGTCCTCTCATCTCCTTGTATGCCTTTGGTGTCATCATCATAAATTGTATGTAGCTTGCATAGTTGGATAAATTATTGCTAGTGCTCACCAATGTTCCATTAATAAATACATTAATTTGTTTGAATAGGTTGTGTAGAATACAGTTTTCATAGGAGAGACCATCGCCGGCATTTGGAGTTGTATTATCTGACTTTTTCTTCACCACAACATTTAAATCAATAAATGTTGACGACAAATCAATGAAATAGTCTTCATTGGAAAATATTTGAAAGTGTATATTTTCCGAGAGGGGTTGTTGAGGGTGAAATTGTTCATAGTAGCCATACTTGACACTGACATCAACATTTTCAGCATTGAATAGATTCAATGAGGAACTGATTGATGGATATGATTCCTTGTGGGGGAGATAAGTCATCTTAAGAGAAGAAATCCTTCTTTGATCTAACAATCTTTTTCTTTTTCTTCTTCTTCTGTTGCTTATTGGACTTCGTTGTTTTATTCCTCAAAGTCCTTGTTGATGTCCTTTGCTTCCTGCCTGGGTGGAGACTGATGAGTGAATGACGCGAACGCATCCTTTTCAATCCCTCCCCATTTTGTCTAGATTTTAATTGTTCACCAACGGCTCTTGCTGAAGATCTAATATTTTCCTTAACACTCTCCTTGAAATTCTTGCCCGACCCCCAGTCCTGTAGTGTGGAGGCAGCAAAATTTGATGCAGCAGGTACAAGATATTTTCTGGCAAGGGGTAGTGCAGAACGAAATAGCCTAGCAAACCAGCTACCAAGACCATAGCCAGACATTGTAGTACGCCCCTTGTAGTAGTCCAATCCATTGCCTATTTGACGTGGACTCAAAGCACCAACATAACAGTCAATATCGGGACAGACAAATGGAATTCTTCTATTGTTCATTTTTTAGGTTATTGTACCGTCGTTGTCGTTGACAATGGGTCGAAAATGACATGTAATCACTGCTAAGCCTTTTGAAATTGCTATTGGATCACCTAATTCAGTTCTTAGTGTTAACTGACAGAGTTCCAAATAGGAAGTGTTTACGGGAATATACTGAAGATGCTTTATATTGTAGTGGTGAACATGTTCTTGATTGGTTTTTCGTTCAAGAACTCGTAGGAGGGGAACATTTGAATTACCAACCCGAGATGTTTCCACAAATGAAGCGTAGAGAAATATACAAGTGTCCGTGGAGAAGCTGGGTGCATAGTCTGCATAGATAACATGGTCACTACCACTGAAATTTTCTGTCTTAATAATACGGTTTTTAAAACCAAGAACCTCACGTAAATTCTCATTGAGGAAAATTCTTTCATTCTCAAATGGATTGGTAATATAAATTCTCCTTTGTTCCGTCGAGTAATTGAAAGTGAAACCACCTTTTTTTCGACTTGCAATTTTTTTGTTGATAACTCGACACAGTTCATGCATGTTATTGTATTCCCTGTAGGGGATGTTAGCAATAGGGTACTGATTAGAGTCAAAAGTTGCCATTGCACCTTCATCACCGAATTCAAACGGTCGTATTTTTATTTCATATTTACGATCCTTTCTCAGGATGTCATAGGTATTTTTGAGAATACAGTCGACAAGAGCCACTTCATATGCACCGTCAAATTTGACGGCGGGGGAGAGTTTTGTCCAAAAATCACTTGTCGTATTCAAGTCATTGTAGAGAGGATCGGAAACGTTGGACATGAAAGTTACATAGAAATCATTGGGCATTGTCAATATCTTCAACACCGATCCAAGAATCAAAATCAGAGTTGTATCCTAGCCATCGAACAAGTAACTGTTTCTTACCCCCACGAGTACGTCTCTTTAATATCTTTTCAATTTGATAGATTTCACTGGCATTTTTAACTTTTTGTAATTCATAGTCATTAAAGCCGCCGAGAATCTCCTCATCTTTGGTATCACGCAGGCGATAAGTTATGGGTTTAGTGTCTAGGATTTTTGCCACCTTAAAAAGTTCTGTGGACCACAAGTAATTCCCCTTTTCAAAAACATTAGTTGTTCTATTAATTCGAACCGTATCACCAACATTGAATTTATTTTTCATCTTCTTGACAGCCGACGATTCATTGGAATACTGTTTAAGAAAGGTGTCAATTGTATCATGATCAGAATGATGAACTTCCGTTGGCGTAGAGTTGGACAATGATCGATGAGGTCGTTGATTATAAATCAACATGATTTTATCAAGATCATGAATAAAAGCCAATGTATTTTTCAATGTACAATATCTTGAAATTAAAAGTCGAATAGTTCTTATCAATCGTTCGGCCAATGCAGCCTTTATAGGACTGTGACTATGATAGAGCAGTGTACTATATTTTTCTAGTACTTTTGCAACATGAGGATTAACAAATTCACTACCGCGATCCGTTTGAATTTTTTTATATGAATCCTGTTGGAGAATACTTTCAATGGCCTGAGCAACTTCAACACCTCTCTTTGATCGCAATGGAATTGCATATGCATAACGACTATAAACACTGATTGCAAGTAGAATGTACTTGTACGGTGTATTGTGACGTCTTTGAAGCTCATCTAGAGTCAGGAGATCTGCTTGCATTATATGCAATGGGTAAAAGGCTTTAGTTTTTCGATATTGATTGGCACGAAGTCTATGATTTCTATGCAGAGTGTAACTTGATTCATTCTGTAGATAGTCTTGTACATTTTTAGTGGGAACACCAGTGACTTTGGAAAGAGTTGTGGGGGAACTTAAACTCCCCACCTCACCAATATTTTCATAAACACCTTTCAGAACTTCAACCATTTTGAACGTAAACACGTTGTGTAACGTCCGCTACCCTTTTGTATACTGGCTGTTGGTGGTGGTGATGCTGGTGATGATGATGACTTGATACGTCTTCGCTTTTGTCTAGCTATCAGCGGTGTGCTAGTATTTTCCAAAATTGATTTAAAATCTTCTTCTTCAAGTTCATTTTTTAATGGTGTCAATGTTGTTGTTGATGATGATGATGATGACGATGACGCATGTTCATTTAATTTTTTTAGAATTTGTCTATTGCCAATAAGACTTTTGGGGAAGTTTAATGTATTTAGAAAGTTGTATAGATGAGTGTCAAATGATAATAGTCCTTTACGATTTGTAACCATATCATAGATTAAATCAAGTAGATTATAGCTCTTGCCCTGAATTATAATCCCTGCCCCATTGCTCTCAACTTGAATGTGATCACTTTCCAAGAGATAGGCTAGGAGTCGTTTACTTTGTTCACGATATGAGTGGGGCATTAGATTTCCAATTTTCAGTACAATCGAATCCAATTCCTCCTTCTTCAATTGTGTTCCATCAGCAGCAGCAGAATGCCGAGGAGATGATTCCTTTTTGGGATCAGCAGCAGCAGCAGTGGGCTTCGACCGATAGGACTTGTGTTTGTCCACTCGGCGAAGTGCATCTTGAAGTAAAAGCAGTTTTTTATCATCCTCAATATTTTCATTGTCAAGGAATTTACTCAGATTGTTCTCAAAGTGTTCGACGGGCGAGAGAGTGAGTTCTATTGGAGTCAATTTATAGGGTTTTGCCATTCTCTGTCTTTAGAGAAAACTGTTTACAAGTCCTGCAATTATTGGCAGTAAAAGTGTGAAAAAGCTACCGCCCGCCTGAAGAAGTCGTTTCCTTTTGAAATTCTTTCCTTTCTTTTTAGAGGCCAATGTACGTACAATGGAACGATGTTGCTTTGCCTGTTGCTTAACTACTTCTGGCACTTGAACATTACCCTCGATCAAATTTAAACAAAGTTCGGATATTAGATTAATGAAATCGTTGTCAATACCGTGTTTGAGTATTGCTTTCCTAAGCGGAGGTTTTGAAGTGCTTAGAACTGAAAACAAATGTCTATTTTCATGTAGTTTCTTCAGTGTCATGATAGCAACTAATAGGTCTTTTTAGTGTTCACGGGGAGATATACTGTAATTTCATTGTCAAAAATATCTGTGACTACACGCAGATCCACGGGTGTATTTTGATTAAGATCCAATAGGATGTAGCCGTAGGGTTTATTAGTTGCCTGATTGTATGCTGAGAGCAGAAATTTGGGGGCTCCCGGGTAGATTTGTTTATTGAGAGTTATTAGCGAGCTAGAATCACGAACAACTCTGTAGATGATATAGTAGGTGCAGTTCAATGCAAGTGTTCGCATACACTTGCTCTGATGAAAGAGATTGTGTAGAACCAGAGTAACGGAAATCTGTTCATGATGAGAGCGAACAGTGAACAGTTGTAGCATTTCCTGGGACCATTGTTCAATAGATTCAGCCAGATCGTCAATGATCAACCAAGAGTTTTGTTCAATAATGCTGAAAACATCAAGTCCCTGTATGAATTGTATCTGCACCAACCCTGTCGTGGCAGCAATTGCTTTTATTTTATCATATGACTCCTGCCAAATACTATAGCAATAGTAGATTTTTTTTCGGCTTTTCCACAAACATTTTATCACAATTTTTAATTATTTTAGTTAAGAGTGTTGTTTTGCCCGACATTGACGGTTCACACAGAAACGATCTGAATGGTGATTTAAATTGATACATGTTCCCCTCAACAGTTCACCTGGACAACTAACTGTAGACTATGGCTGTCTGATGACTAAATAATTTCCCTATTACTACTACTCCGTTCAAGAATAATAATAATAATAACGAGAAGAAGAAGAAGAATAAAGAATAATATTTTCTTTTATTATATACATAAAAAAGGTGACAATACTTTAAAAAAAAAACTACATTGAAAAAGGCACATTAAACATGAATAAAAAAAATACACTTGTTTTAAATTTATTTATAATAAAAAAAAAATACAACATTTACATAACCACTAGAAAAAAAAACAAACACTTAAATAAATACACTTTTTTTTTCTGTTTATTTATTTATAAAAAATACAACATTTATTGGAATAATGCGCACTTGAAATATCACTTTTACTTACAACATTTTAAATTTTGGGCCCCCCCCCCCCGGGGGCGGCCGCTGCGGCGGCCGGGGGCCCGCTGCGGCGGGCCCGGGCCGGGGCCGGCATTAAATACTGGAAATTGATCTGCCTTGCAAACACACACACATTGAAAATTGATTGTGATAGAAAAAAAAAGAATTAAAAAAAAAACCTAATTACCCAAAAAAAAAAAAAACCCCTCCCACCCAATTTGTACTTTTTTTTTTTTAGTGAATTTAAGTTAATTTTTTAGACCGAGTTGTTTTCTGTACTCTGTACATTCAACTCGGTCTGAAATTAAATAATGACCGTGTGGCAATACCTTCACACCATCCTCAAGTACATAGACTTTGTCCGATATGGCAGACATGGCGTTTTTCTCAACTCTAACTGTGTAGTTTTTAAATTGTAAAGAGCGAATCGCCATGACTTTCGCCCTTGGCACTAAACTACGTTCCACACAGTTTCTATACACACTCATGTCGAAATTATTTTTTACAAAGTGTGTAGGTACCCCCTTGCAAACTTGTTTGATATCCTTGCCGTGCGTTTCCACACAGTATACCTTCGGTCCAGGAAACACACCACTGGATATCAGATCGCTACCCGTTTCAGATTTTAACATTAACAATTGATTTGGGGCCTGGCGTTTCACTAGCTCTGGGTAGAGGGATTCGTCCCAGTTAGTGTAGTCCATTCGTGAGCTAATGTACTCGCCATTTTCCAAATCATTCAATAGATTTTCAGTTTTGACTTTTAACAGGAGTGAATCAGTGTCCCCGTAGTACACTTGAACTTGTCCCTCAATCGGCCACTGTACCTTGCATACATTATAATAAAATGACAACATGAGTTTCTTGGATATTTCAGTTATTGCACTTCCGCCTGCAATATTTTTATTTAATACAATGTTTCTTTTCTTGCGATGTAGGAGAACCATATTGGAGTCTATGATTGTGAACGATGTGAAGTTTGGATCCGCAATGATTCGAGCACAATCTTTGGGGTTGGTTACAATGTCACATCGACTTCTGTGTCGTACGCTCTCGCACATTTTACCGAAAGCTGAGTTCAAAATGAGTTTATAGACTTCTTTTTCAACTTTCGTTTTCGCTTGTGAACGCTTACTGACAAAGGTGTCAATAAACGTTTTCATGTAAGGCTTTTGATCAAATTGGAGGGCTCTATGAATCTTTGTGACCTTGAAACCATTGGACACCATCCATTTCAATAGCACGTGATGAACAACGATATTCTGTTTCGGGTTGAGATCGGCAATTAGTTTTTGTTTTGAAGGTACCCAGTGCATACTCCCGTCCTCTACTAAAGATAAATTGTAGGGGCTCAGAGAGTCCCTACCCACCGGTCTATTTATGCACGGAAAAACAAAGTCTTTTACCGAGTCATGGATTTCCATGGGTATTTCACCGTCAATTTCAAAAAACCATCCCTGTGCCCCATTCTCCTCAACACTGGCAATGTCGGGGAAATTCGAAGCACAGGGATTGTCAAGCCATTTATAATTGCCACACGGCAAACAGTAGTGAGACATTGCCGATGGGTAAAGAGAATTCATATCCAAAAAAACTGCGTCCGACTTTTCATCGGTGTGCTGTCCACTCGGATCAGTTTTCATGATACGATCCCCGTGAAAAACATACCCACCCCTCATTGATCTCTCTACAAACAGATGCTGATCCACATCGGCGATCAGACCTATTTCTTCTTTGCTGATTTTAAGTATCAAGTCCATCACCAAATGGGGAGTGGAAAAATAATAACCTAAATCCAACCCAAATTCCCCATAGATTTTATCCGTATTTTTGCACACAATATCCAGAAGAGTGAGTACGTCACTGGCCAAGTAAAGTTTACAATAATCCCACCCATTTTTACATCCGCCCTTTGCCCAAACCCTCTTAGCAAATTCGTAGTCGCTAGTGGTGCACTCACTCTCAGTAAGAGAATTGTAAAAAGCTTCAATGGGCGGTAGTGACACCTCATCTAGCCTCGAGCCAGAGTTGTAATAATCATATGGATATATACCCTTACACGTTAATAAATCATACATTTCATCATCGGGGAAGCGCTGTTTGAGGAGGGGGAAGCTATCAAAATTGTCACTTTTCTGCACCTGAATCAATTGACTTAAAGATTTGGGGAAGAAGCTGAAAGAGTCTAAAAAACGGATTTTATTCAGGCACGTGTTACCCTTGTCAACTGTTTTCCACATGAATTCTAGCAGCAGTAGCTTCTCCGATGATTTGGGTATGATATTATATGAAAAAGAACCATCTATCCATGCGTCATCTACAACTCCCCCCTTGGCAATGCGGGCCAACGCCGGAAGAACAAACTTTAAGTCGTAATTGGAATTGTGTATAAAAACAGGTACGAAATATTGTTGTCTAACGTTTAAATTGCATGACTGGTGTGCTACCCCTCTAAAGTTACTCCCTCCCGATGTAATTTCCTGCCACAAATAATCATGGTCGATCACCTTCCTCCTCCCCCCATTCCCAACACCATCATCAAATTCTCCCTTGCAAACCCAACACATTTTACGATTTTTAATGGCCACTATGTCATCTGGTGATAGGACCATAGGATAGTTTGTATAACGAAGGCGCGAAATTGCACCGTTCGCTGTTTTGACTAGACTGACCAATGCCGAGCGCATGCAGTCTTCACCGTCACTCAACATCTCAACTACCTCCAGCACTTGCATGGTATTATTGGAATCTCGTTGCGCGTGAGCGTAAGAGACCCCTATGGCTTCATGTATTTTAACATGATTTGAATTTGACGGATCGCACACGTCTGTCAGCTTAGCCTCGCAGTCCAAAGCGATCTTATTGCTCTGCAGGAGCGTGTTTTGAAAATTTTTAAAACGTAAGATCGCTCTATCTCCGCTTACCGTCTCCACAGCCTGGTATCCATGACGTTTACAGTGTTTCATGTGATGCTTTAAATTTAAATCAGAGCGAAATCTTGAGAGGCATGTTGGACAGTAATAGCATGCACCCCCACGCCCCGTTTTACCCTCACTTAGAACCCTACTAATATCCGTAATCGGATTGAAATGACCAATTGAATCGGAGTCTGTGGGTGGGGTGTATAGAAGCCACACCCAATATTCTACTGATTCAATTGAAGGAGCCCGCACTGGAAATAATACACCCTTCTTATCGGAACGCTGACCCTCTTCAAATTCTGTTTCATACTGTAACACCGTGACACCAATCTTTAAATGTGCATTAGCCCGCTCAAAAATATCTATTCCTTTTAGTGTCACGGGATATTGACCATTTAAACAATTAAAATTTACTTTGGGGAACTTTGAACCCTCCCTACCATTAACTGCCATTTTATCCAACTTTTTCTTAGATGCATCTTTTTGAAGTGGTCTGTATGCTGCAATTAAAAACGCATACTTGAAACACTGCAGCCTCGTATCGAAACAGATTCGTTGTATCCCCCTACGCCCCTCTAAATCTGAATGATATTTTAAAACTATAGCCCTCTCCCCAGCCCCACCACCTCTTACAATAAAATCCTTTTTAAACCTACAAATGTTAACATTTAAACTTTCAATAAATAAAACCACAGATCCACTACCCCCCTCGTTATAATTTTCCCACTTACTTTGAATACTATTAGCCCAATTTAGAAAAACCTCCCCATAATTTGATAAATGCGGGTGTATTGCCAACATCTCTGTATGCAAGTATTTCGAATACATCTCACCCGCACTTTCATTTAAAAAAAATATTTTTAGTGCTATTGATGCTTTTAAACTGACCCCCACTCCCCACACCCCCATTTGTTGTTCAAGAATGGCTCGAATCTTATCAGTATATGAATGTGTAATGGCCAGGGGATCTGTTATTATATCCCCCGACACTAGAGAGTTGAAAGGGTCACCGAATTTGGCGCTGTAGACTAATGTGTGATGCAAGGCAGAGTTGGAGAGAAAAAAATCCGGAAGAGGGGATACTGTTGCTGTTGTATTACTACTACTTCTATCTATAGCATTAAGTGGAGTGGTGGTGGCTGACAGAGAATTGTCAATAACACCACTCCCAGTCTGTTCAATCATATTGGGGGGATGTGGCATGAGGTCCCCTAGCACATATTCCAAGGTGTTTGGGGACAATTGGTCGAGCCAGCCTGTATTGTCCTCTGATGGAATTTCGTTATGAGGACCCGGTTCAGATTTACTTGTAACATCATCATCTAAATATTCACGCATGAAACTATCTGTCCACACCGGATCCTCAAGCATGTCAATATCACAGCTTAAGTCATCCAGGCTGGCCATTTCCCCAAAAACATCGTTAAGGAAGCCACTTTCCCACTCCATATTCTCTAGGACCAATGTAGCTTCATCCCTGAACTCTGCTGGTGGTGACAGAATTGGTCCTGTAAATATAGTTGCTTCATCACTCAATGGTGTCGCTGGTGGTGGTGCTATATTTTTAATCTGTAGAAAAAAAAAGTTTTATTTTTTATGTAAATTTTTTTATAGTTAATAAACTTTGTCAATTTCTCATAGCCATTGTCCCACTATCACTACCACCACCACCTGAACAATTAAAAGAAGAAGAAAAAAAGTTACATTGCCTTATGTCTTTCATAATGTCAACTGAACATGTTAAAAAATATATTTTTTTTTTAAGCTCCTGCTGAAGATAGCTTCGAATATTGAACTTTGTATTTTTTAAAAGTATAAATGTCACAAAAAGGTATTTTTTTTTTCAAAAATAGGGGGCAATTGCCCCTTATTTCTCAATTGTCACCACTACTATCCTAAGCTCCTGCTGAAGATAGCTTCGAATATTGAACTTTGTATTTTTTTAAAGTATAAATGCCAAAAAAAGGTATTTTTTTTTTTTTTTTAAATAGGGGGCAATTACCCCTTATATCTCAATTGTCCCCGCTACTATCCTAAGCTCCTGCTGAAGCTAGCTTCAAATATTGAACTTTGTATCTTTAAAAAGTATAAATGCCACAAAAAGGTATTTTTTCAAAAATAGGGGGCAATTGCTCCTTATATCTCAATTGTCACCACTACTATCCTAAGCTCCTGCTGAAGATAGCTTCGAATATTGAACTTTGTATTTTTTTAAAGTATAAATGCCAAAAAAAGGTATTTTTTTTTTAAATAGGGGGCAATTACCCCTTATATCTCAATTGTCACCACTACTATCCTAAGCTCCTGCTGAAGCTAGCTTCAAATATTGAACTTTGTATTTTTTAAAAGTATAAATGTCACAAAAAGGTATTTTTTCAAAAATAGGGGGCAATTGCCCCTTATATCTCAATTGTCACCACTACTATCCTAAGCTCCTGCTGAAGATAGCTTCGAATATTGAACTTTGTATTTTTTTAAAGTATAAATGCCAAAAAAAGGTATTTTTTTTTTTTTTAAAATAGGGGGCAATTACCCCTTATATCTCAATTGTCCCCGCTACTCTCCTAAGCTCCTGCTGAAGCTAGCTTCAAATATTGAACTTTGTATCTTTAAAAAGTATAAATGCCACAAAAAGGTATTTTTTCAAAAATAGGGGGCAATTGCTCCTTATATCTCAATTGTCACCACTACTATCCTAAGCTCCTGCTGAAGATAGCTTCGAATATTGAACTTTGTATTTTTTTAAAGTATAAATGCCAAAAAAAGGTATTTTTTTTTTTTTTAAATAGGGGGCAATTACCCCTTATATCTCAATTGTCACCACTACTATCCTAAGCTCCTGCTGAAGCTAGCTTCAAATATTGAACTTTGTATCTTTAAAAAGTATAAATGTCACAAAAAGGTATTTTTTCAAAAATAGGGGGGCAATTGCCCCCACTACTATCCTAAGCTCCTGCTGAAGATAGGTTCGAATATTGAACTTTGTATTTTTTTTAAAAATATAAATACCACAAAAAGGTATTTTTTCAAAAATAGGGGGCAATTGCTCCTTATATCTAAATTGTCACCACTACTATCCTAAGCTCCTGCTGAAGCTAGTTTCGAATATTGAACATTGTATTTTTTAAAAGTATAAACCTCATATGTCGGTGGTTGATGATGCTACCTTCTCAATAATCCGTATTTTCCTGTGTCTTTTGCCAACGGATTTGTTTGAAGTTGACCTGGGCTAAATAAATGCTTGTAAGAGAGAGAAGAACTCTTTTCTCCATCCATATCAACAATTAAAGTGCAATTAAAATGTTGGATGGTCCTTTTTTAGAACCCTCCCTCCCCTCCCCCTCTCTCGGGGAGGACCCTTGGGAACCGGGAGCTTCCTTCGATGTAGGAGGATCGATACCCTTTCGAGTTAGGGGGGTGGGGTATTGGACTTCACAACACTGTTCAAATAGAACAACCTCAAATTCTTTCTCGTAAACACCTAAGTGTTTCAATGAAATGATCAAAAACGGCTTCACCCAAATAATGTTTCTTAACATTACCGCGAAGACATATTTGGAAATTATCAAAAAACCTTTTTCCCTGTGTAAATTGCTTATTGAAGATATACATCTTGCTATTTAAAGTGCGCTTTGCATACGACCCTACTTAGAATTCAAATCGGATTAAAAAGCGATGGTAGATCTGATAAGTCGCGGATGTATTCAAATGCATTAGGGCAAAAATACCAGTCTAAAAGTGCGCGTTAACTGTATAGTAGCAATTGTTTTCTCTTTCGTTTTTTTTTTTCAAATAGTTAGTTTTTTTTTTTTTGTCTAAAAGGAATATTGGAATTTTTGCATTAGAACGCATCTTGGATAGAAGTTACGAGGTAAGGTTTTTTTTTCGTTATAGAAATGCATGATAATCATTCCTTTATACATATACCAGCTAATTTGGTTAATGAAAGAAAATGAAATAGTTTTTTAGAAACAAATTTTAAGTTTTACTCATCAAAAGCTATGCCCCTGAGAAAATTTACCTTATTTTTGAAAATAGGGATAGAAACAAAAAAATTATGTATATACTTACAAATTCTGACTGGACTTCTATATCTGAACTCCTTGGTAAAACTTGAGGGGGGTTAAGGTCACAATCTTCAGTAGGTTGAGCTGAGGCATTATATAAGGCAGTCCACTCCCTTTTCAAGTTCCTTCCAGCTGATATGGAGCTAACACGGGGGTCAGAGGTCCCTGTCATTAAAAGATTCGCAGGCATTGGCTGGTCTTGTGTAGTTCTAGTAGCGAATTTGATAACTGAAGGTCTTGTAGCTTGCATTAGTATACCTTCGCTATATCGTGCCCTCTTTTCAGAAGGGGGGGTATTGCATGTGTCCACTTCCTTGAAAAAAAATGCATTTTAGGTTTGGGAAAATAATTCAGTTTATGTTAGGCATTTAAAGTAGTGCAAAACATTTTTTTTTTCAATAGAGCTAAGCACTTTTTTTTTTTTTTCAAAAACATCCCTAAAAAGGTTAACTGATCATGATAAAAATCACACCGTAAATGCAGACTGGCCTGGAAGTATTTTCAAAAACACACCTAAAAAAAAAAAAAAAAAAAAAAAAAGCCGCCGTAAGCTTCAACCTATAGGAGAATTATTTAGAGGTTTCAGCTCCTAAAAACAATAGGCTTCTAAGTATATAAGTACCCTTAGTTCTAGTGTATGGAAAGAATTTCTTCCTTAACTTAATGATAAGATAATTTCTTTTTTTATTATAATAATGAGAAAATTTTTACTCACCAGAAATTGCTTTGAATTATCCATTTTCTATGTAAATGCTTACAAAAAATGTCAGTTGTGTTATGTTCAATGAACTATTCCAAACTGTTGAGGTATCTAATTTGAAACTTGAATATATACAAAAAATAATTAGCTTCTAAAAAAGATCCACCGGTTTTTCCAACACGGATGTAACCTAAAAAAAACTTGTTTATCATGAAATAGAAATTCAGTTAATTGTGCCAGAAAAAACTTGAAGCAGAACAGATTATAACCAACCTGTTTGGTACGGGCACGTACGCAAAGTATATACCTTCAAGCAAATTCCATATGATATTTCAAATTACTATACCTTCTATAGAAATGATACCTCTTTGCTAATGACCCTGGTAACCCCAATTCGTTGAAAACCTACACACATATCCATGCCTTAGGCGTAAGTTTGAATGTAAGTTTTAAACGAATTGGGCGGTTACTACTCATGTCCAGTCAATTAGCACATAAATGAACGTGTCCTTCATCTAATATATGAATCATTGACATTTTAATTCATACTTAACTGCAGACAATCTTGGTTTTTGCAAGCTCTTTGCGCTTTTCCCTTCATGCCAACCAGCAAGATTTCCCGAGGTCTTTTTCTAGGTTTATAAGGAATAACAGGGGAAAATTTGTTATGATCATAGATTTGTTGCCACCATTCATGTTAGATACTTGTTGGCTGTTTGCTTACTCGCATATTCTGATGTCTTTTTCTATATTATCTGACATCTATTCAGGTCATTAAGCTGTAATATGGATTACAGTACGGGCAGGTGGATTCCCTTCCTGATGAGCAAGAAAGTTAAGAAATTAATGCAAATAGGAAAATGAGAAATATTCTCATTTAAATCTTACTAAAAACAAAGCTATTGGTTGAAAAAGGCCAGGGAAGTTTTTCGCCAGCATTCACGATATGAATGCATAACTCAGAATGACAAAAGCTAAAGTGTGACAAATATGATTGACAAGTATGATTACTGACAAGTATAATTGACTATGGTTGAATGGAGGAGCAGTTGATATACATAATTTGACAGCTGAGAGATCCTCAGCTATTAAAGTCACCAGAAAGTCTTAATATGTCGATGGAAATATTTTGCTTTTACTCAAGTTTACCCTAATGCTTAAATTAGGCTCTTTAAACATTAAAACTTCATAACAATTTAAAACATGATTTTTATAAGACTGTATCGTATTTTTTTTTCCTTAAGTTAAGATTATCCAGATAGAATGTCTACAGATGCTGGTGAATAAAATAGGACGCAATGTCAACTATTTGCCTGAACCTGTAGAAAAACTAAATCTGCCTGAAAAACTGAAAACTGTAGAAAAACTGAATTTGCCTGAACCTGTCTACTAGAAGGCAGAAGCCGAAACGTATGAAGCTAAGAGAGGAAAGGAAATTATGAATGATAAATAAAACCAAAAAAGGGTGAGAAAACGAGGATTTTGTCAGCCAGTGGTAAAATATGAAGACGAAAAACCAGCAAATATTTCGACTAGGACCTCCGCCAAGTCGTCCTCAGTGCTAAAAAAAACAACAAAAGAAAACAAAAAAAACAAAAACAACAAGAATCTAACCTTTTAGAGTTCACTCTACAAGATCTGAACAAACACTGAATGGAAGACCAAAGCCGAAACCAATGAAAAAAGGATTTTACCGAAGAGATTGTTCAAGGATGTTTTGCTTAGCAATAATTTTTGCTCTTCTGCCATTTCGGTTTTCATTAGATATGTTAATAGGTTCTCTTAAATTTGATTGGGTGCAAATATCAGAAGAGTCTTTTAGTATTAAATTGTTATAAATTGGGCTTAATGAAATGTCTCCGGTGTCCCTATTTATAGCCAAATTCCTGTTTATATATTTTTTTTATCTCAACTACCTCTTTGAAAGATTGCGGTAGGCCATTTACATTAGATATTAAAGTTGCCTCCTCAAAAAGAACAAGATGTGTAGGATTTTCGAAAATATGCTGGGCCAATGTGGAATCAAAGTTGTCATTTTTATTTTTCAATCTCAGGGACTTATCTATTGAAGTTTTGTGTTCATGCAAACGTTCACCAAGTTGTTGATGGGCCCTACCAATGTAAATTTTCCCACATGAACACGGGACTCTGTAGACACCACTACCCAGTACATGGTCAGTTTTATCTTTTCCTGAGTTGAAAAAATGTTCAACTTTTTGTTCACTTTTGAAAGAAACAGAGAGATTGTGTTTATTTAAAATTTCGGAATTTATTATTAAGTTTTGAAATGTATGGTAGAGTGGTAAAAGTTTTTTTCTCAATTGCCGGAACGATTGAATCAAGAGGGACGGGCTCCCTATTTTCTTGTTTTATCTTTTTTAATCGTCTATCTATGATATTGTCAATAAGGTTTATTGGGTAGCTATTGCAGAATAAAATATCTTTTATATAATTTAATTCAGAATTTACACGATTAAGTGAACAGATTTTTAAAACTCTGTAGACTAAAGAGATTATTACCCCTCTTTTAACAGAAGGAGGGTGATTTGAAGAGAAGTGTAGATACCGATCATTATGGGTCGGCTTTCTGTATATAGAAAATTCAAGGCTAGGAGTATTTTTTATAATCAAAACATCCAAGAAAGGCAGCTTTCCTGAATCTTCTAGTTACATTGTGAACTGGAGGTTTGAATCAAAAGAATTTAAATGCACCAAAAAATCTCCAAGAGAGTTTTGTCCATGTTCCCAAACAGAAAGAATATCATCAACGAAACAAAACCAGAGAGAGTGTTTCAAGTGGAAACTATTCAAAGCAGATTGTTCTATGAAATCCATGTAAAAATTTGCCAAATAAGGAGATAATACAGTGCCCATGGAAAGGCCCATAATTTGAAGGAAAAATTTATCTCGGAACTTAAATATGAAGAAAACTTGTTGCAAACACTAACAAGCGTCATTATTGTGTCAATTTCCAAATTTCTGTAATCCGACCAAGAAGAATTTTCCTCTAATTTTCTTTGTAAGGCCTGCTCACATTTATGGACATCGCATGAAGTGTACATAGAAACTGCATCGAAACTAGATAAGATGGTTTTTTCTGTTATACTTTGAAATTTTAACTTCTCAACAAGATCTATGGAATTTTTTATGTAAGATTTCTGTGTGCTTAAAAGAGGCTTAAAAATGGTGGCCAAGAACTTTCCTACACCCGTAGCTGGAGAACTATAACATGCCACAATAGGACGTAACGGAATATCTTTCTTATGGATTTTAGGCAAACCATAAAACTTTGGGGCTGAACATCCCCTGGGGTAGAATTTTTTGTCCATTTCAGGGGTAATTAGTCTACTGGCTTTTAAAATTCCTAATTCTTTTCTCAACTGCTGTGTGTATTTGTCTGTGGGATCACTTTTTATTTCTTTGTAAGTATTTTTATCCATTAAAAGGGTATTTGCTTTCATTTCATAATCTGCAGAATTCATAATTAATACTGTGTTTCCTTTGTCTGCTCTTGTAATTACTGTGTTTTTATCTTGTTTTAAGTTCCGGAGGATTTTAATTTCTTCTTTTGACTGAGTTGAAAGCGACAAAGATGGCCTATAATCAAGAATACTCTTTACAATTTCACCTCTGAGTAGGTCTGGATTTTCAACCTCCCCGTGAGAGCTAAAAATAGCACACTCCACGCCCGTAATAATTTCTGATGTATTTACGGTTGTTTGAGCCATTGCAAATTTTGGTCCTTTTGAAAGAATACTTAGCTCCTTGGATGTAAAAGCCTTAGAGGATAGATTTTCCAATGGAGGGCCAGGACAAAAACTAGGAAGGAAAATCCTTTTTTGTTGAAACTGTTGAAATTCCAGTTTTGAAAATTTCTCCGATAATCGAGTTTTTGCTAAATGGAAAACGTTTTGGAAAGACCTTTGTGAGGTTGTTTTTCTTAGAAAGTATTTATGGCAGAAGCCTTCTAGCAGAAAAACTGTATGCTCCAGCAGTACCCTTACAAAAATTCATAAGTTGTCGAAGAGAAGACATGTTCCTTATCACTTGAAGAATTTAATTTAGTTTTCTTGAACCGAAGGTTTTTTCCTATAGCGGTCGATCAACTGCTTTGAAATACCTGGCAAGGAAACTTTATTTTCATCTATCGCATTGTATGTAGCCCAACTCAGCCTCTGCTCAACAAACTCAGCCTCTGAACTAGTCTCTGCTCAGCGATAGATTCGATTTGTTTTATGGATATTATTTTGCTACCCATGTTAATGATTTATATGCTACAGAAGGTGTTTATGTTGTTTCGCTATATTTCTTCAAAGGATTTCTTCTAAATGATACATGTAATCCATAATGTATGTACTTACGCGAAGAGGGCGCTTGGCTCCTTGAAATTGTATATTTTTTTAACATTTTTTGTTTGTTTGTAACTCCATTTCTTTTTCATAGAATTTGTCTTTCTCTACTTTTTTAACAAATTTTGTACTTCTTCAGGAATACATTTCTTCGTTCAGGCTTCTCACATTATATGAGAAGCAAACTCCGTAATTTGAAATTTATAAGTACTATTTCTTTTTTAGTGCAGCCCATATCATGTTGGCTCCACATGTGTGATTATGGGTGATGCTTCTCACGCAATTGTGCCTTTCTATGGACAAGGAATGAATGCTGTAAGTACGTTAAATTTATAAGTGAACACTCACCTATAGGTGTTGGATTGAACCAGAATTAGTGCTGGAAAGGGTTCGAAGAGATCAAATCTTCAGTTAGACGCTTCAGCCAATACTAAATCAGAAAGCAAACTAGCCTAGATGATTTTAAGAAATCTTGGGGATGGTGGCAGGGGTGGTGGGTGTACCCGTGCTAAAGATGAGCACATGCATTGACATGCGGGGGAGGGTACCATTGACAGTCTGCAATATTTAGGATTTTTTCACTTAGGCACATACCCTTCCTTCATTGGAGTAAAGCCGCCGAATACCCACCCTCTGTTTTCCCCAAAAAACTTGTTTGTTTGCTCCTACTATGGATAAGCTAAAGAGGTTTAATGCAGATTTTAGAAGTCTTATGGGCATAAATTTTCGGCATACGCAGTTTCTTAAAACGAGAGTCTTAAGAACATGTTCTGGGCCTAAAACTAACTTTACGTGGGTTTTAGTCTTTTAAATGGGTCTTTAGTTTGCTAAAGTCTCTAGTATTGTCCTGGTTGCATGTGGGCAGTATTGGGACAGGAGCTGTGTTACAGAACCTCTAGCCAAAAGATTATCTCACATTGTTATCTGTGTTATGTACATTAATGAAGCCACATCATTCAGCTACAATCTACGATTTTTACAGGATTTTACATCCCCTCTATTAAATCCACCCCCCCCTCCCCCGCCCCAAATATACTCGTTTTCCGCAATAAATTTATAAGAACAGGAAATAAGTCGTTTGTTTTAGCCGCAACTATACGCTAAAGTAAAATTGCATATTTACTTCATATTTATTTACGCGTGTTTTAAAAATGATATTTGCTTGAATGGCATCGAATAAATATTTACATATTTTTGACTTTAATCTAAAAAACGGCATTCGTATAAATATTTTACTAAAGGAATATAAAAGTAATTTTTTTTGTCCGATCTTGATTCGAAAAAAAAAAAAAAAATCAGTGCCTCTAGCAGTTATAAGTATATCTAATATCATAAAAATAAAGCGTCATTATTCAGCTATGCAGTGTAATTTATGCAGGTTTTGTTTTTTCGATAGGGATTATGGTGACACTGTATATGTTTTTTTTTTTTGTACGACTCAAAGTTACTTCACCGTTACTAGTGTTAAATCACATCGCAGGACAAAGCCTTCAAATGCTCGCTGCAGCTGGAGACACTACTCAATCATTCCAATTTGTTTAGAGCTTGGCTCTTTACTCCCTCTAATGCAGTTCCTACTTTCTATGAATCTTTCATTATGATGTCCATAGGAAAGTCCCTTCCCTAGCTGGATTATCAAAAAGGACAATCTGAAGCTGGAGACACTACTCAATCATTCCAATTTGTTTAGAGCTTGGCTCTTTACTCCCTCTAATGCAGTTCCTACTTTCTATGAATCTTTCATTATGATGTCCATAGGAAAGTCCCTTCCCTAGCTGGATTATCAAAAAGGACAATCTGAAGCTGGAGACACTACTCAATCATTCCAATTTGTTTAGAGCTTGGCTCTTTACTCCCTCTAATGCAGTTCCTACTTTCTATGAATCTTTCATTATGATGTCCATAGGAAAGTCCCTTCCCTAGCTGGATTATCAAAAAGGACAATCTATGCAACGTATCATCCCTTATTCATCCATTTTTAAGCTGTCTCTTGTTTTAGTCCTAGACGCTGAGATGAAGCCCTGTTTTTCGTGCAAGTTATTCTTTAAGATACAATTGTTCAAAGGAGTACCCAAAACTATCCTTAGACAATTCATCTGAATTATATCTAGCATATCCTCCTCAACTTTTCGGAGCAGCCACGTCTAAGAGCCATGCCTGACAGATATAATTACCGTGACTTCTAATATCCTAATTTTAGTTCTTACACTTGTATTTCTACACGCGGTTGGGGTAGGAGGATATAATAAAAAAAGATTTAATGAAAATGGGAACTTCCTGGGAGGGTGTAAAGAGGCAGGTTTTGAATAGATTGGGATAAAGGAGGAGCTGGCGTAGCTGTGTTGGCCTCAGGCGGCTTGGTGCTGCGGTGAGTTGTTAGTAGTAGTAGTAGTAGTAGTAGTAGTGGTACTTGTATTTCAATTCCTCCAAGTTTTTTTTTTTCACCAGCGAAAAAAACTCCTTCTGCCTTGACAGTTCTGCTTTTTAAGTTTTCAGTGCACACCATCCTTGCTAAAATTGCTAGGTAGGCATGTGAAACTATTTATTCAGTCAATTTTCGGCTTTTCACAAGCTTTGCTAACTTCTCAACAAACATCCTCTTCTCTGCAAACATACGCAAAACCTCCGCAACAAACATCGCCTTTTCATCCTCATTTATCCCTAATTGTAGCCTCTTAGTCTTCTTAGCCATGGTTTCCAAATCTATTCTAGCACCCTGAAGTCTCAAAAGCTCTAATACATCATTGATTTTGCTTAAATGCTTTCTTAAAGCAGGGTTGGTCATCACTAAATCATCTGCACATTCTAAGTTTAGGTGAAATTTTAATATCATTTTCTTCCATAGCCATTGCTGCGCTCCTTAGGACAAAATTTATCAAAATACTATATATAAATGTGGATAAAGTCTTCAATAAAATCCTATAAAGGCATAAAATCTGTAATTATAATTCTGCAATTAATACCTTCCTAACCTAAACGAGACTTAGAGATTTCTATATTCATTATGGGTCCTATATATCCCGTTCCTTCTACCAGTATTAAGATTAGACCCCGGCGCCGTGCCGATGAGGGAAGACCGGTGGCGGTGGCGCCAAAAACAGCGCGCCACGCCGCCGACATCTTACGTAAGATGTCGGCGGCGCGCCGCCGACGCGATCAATGTTGACCGCAAACATTAATGTTTTCATCAGTCTTTCTCAAATCACAGCTTAAATTTACAACACATTCGAGCCTAAATTCACAAGTCGCTGGCTGGAAACTGGTCTTCTTCGTTATTCATCAAGAGAAGTAGAAATCTGGTAGAAACGAAATGGCTGTGGCTTTTCAGAACCCTTGCATAATACGAGTAGTTGAAGTATCTATTAGCTATGCATTCTTAACATAAATAATTATCAAAATTAGTAGTTTTTTCATCGAGCATTACTGCATATAAAACTTCAAATACCGTATCACAAAATTCGTCAGTTATCTGGGTAAAAACTTTGAACATAACTTCGAACTTAGAAGCTTAATTTTTTCATAATGCCCTTTGCCTATATCTGTTTTGTCACCTTTAAAACAGTTGAAATGGGCGACTTTGATATTGTGTTTTTTTTTTTGCTCTTTTGGATTCCTAAGAAGCCTTGTATTAAAAACTGGTTTTTAATAACAATTTTAAAAAAATGCATTTTGAAGTTTTTTTTTTGGCTTCTTTATAGAATATATGTCATGTAGGCTAAGGCTAACTGCTGCTTTTTTATTGCTTTTGGCTGCTATTTTGGATATTATTAATTTTTTCTTCTGGGGATTCATTCCAAATTATAAACTGATAAATACCTAATATCAGTCAAATTATAAACTGCATCTAAAAGGAGTAAATTTATCAAATTGAAAAATACATGATGAACACTTCACATGAGAACACTTCAATTACAATGAAACAAAAAACACTTAATGGTTTAATCGGTATGAAGAAAAATGAAGTGCCAGTTATTTTCTTAGGTAAAACATGAAAAGCTCATCCGTTTTAAATGTAATTAAATGAAATAAAATGCAGACTGATATAGCTCCAGGAAGATGTTGAGATTTTCTTCCTAGTTCGTCACTTTTAATCCAAGCAAAATGTTAGGACACTTAGTATCAGTTATGAGTTTAAGCTTTGATTTCCAAATGCTCACAAAAATTACCAAATTTAAGAAAGTCGCAACAATAATCCACCTGAGGTCAAAATACTCAAAGACTCCTCTTTGATCCCCACCCAGGCTCAAAGCTTCTGCTATGGTCATTTCCATGGAAATCTCCAAAGAGTTTCTTTTTAAAATAGCTTTCAAGCGTAGTTAGGGGTATTTAGACTTTTTTGCTTTTCTTCAAAGCTTTGAAAAAAGTGTTATAATATTCCAAATCTTACATTCGTACATCTTTTTGGTAATCATTTGTGGGGTGATCGAATTTTCTAAACCACTGTAGATACGTAAGAACGTTGCAACATCTAGTACCCTGAGGTCATAAGACTGTCAAAGACTCCTCCTTGAACGTCCCAAATTGAAAGCTTTTATTATGACCTGGCCTTTTAATGTAACTTGGGCACTGGACCAAGGGCGCCCTTGTTACTCGAGCGCAATGTTAGGTGGGGATGTCGATATCTCTTTCGTGACACCAATTCGTTTTAGTGTGAATCTGCCTGGTACTTATGAATGAATGTTTTCAAAGTAAACCCGTTTCATCAATAAGAAAAAAAACGGATTGGATGCATATGTCCCTTTCCCTTTGGACGATAAAACCATGCAAGTGCTCTATCAAGTGTAACTCACGAAAATCTTGTTAATTTTGTCAACTTTTCAACTTTTTGGCATCCCTGCTTGCCATAAAAAAAAATCAATGTACTATCACTTAAATATAATAACTCCCTATGCCCCCCCCCTTCTGGATACCATCTTGATAGGATACCGTCTCTGCTTTAAATAAAAAAAAAATAATTAACTTATTGGCACCCCTGCTTAAAAAAAAATCGAAGTATTATCATTTAAAAATGATAGCTCAATACCCCCCCCCCCTCTGGATACCACCTAGATAGGATGTCATCTCTGCTTTAAATTAAAAAAATCAACTTTTTGGGATCCCTGCTTTCAATAAATAAAATTTCGGGCTATTATTATTTAAACGTAATACCTCCCTACCCACCCCCCCTTTGGATACCACCTTGATAGGATACCGTCTCAGCTTTCATTAGAAAAATAATTTACTTAATAATTAACTAGGTCACTACTATAAGGCTCATACAAACACGCAAAATAACGTCAAACAGCTTAGTGTTCCTTGAAAAAAAATTGATGGTATAAGTAAAGGGGTACAAAGATAACAAAAAAAATTTCGAAATTATTCAGATATACCTCAAATTATTGGAAAACTGAGTGATAGATTCGCCAAGGCATTCCATAAGATCCAAAGTCTAATTAAAAGGGAGCACACACAAAAGCCAAATTAGGCCAGTAGCCTATGAGAAATCGCAAAATACCCAAGACAATGAACAAGTCCTAATGGGGGGCCCTGGGTCTATCAAAATATTTCAATGCTTTCCCAGGGAATTTGATATTCTCTGATTAAAGATTGAACTTCCGCTTCAATCTTTAATTCCCCAACCTTGTACATAGCTTAGTCTATAGCTAAATTTCGTCTCAATCGAAGTTTTTTTTTTTTTTTTTTTTTTTTTTTTTTTTTGGGGGGGGGGGGGTAAAAATATTCCAGAAAGAAGATTGTATTTTCTATCAGGCGTTCAATAATTGAGTATTACACATTAAGAAAATCTTATATAAAAACAGCAAAAAAAAAAATCTGCAAACTTACAATTCAACTGTAGAAACAATCTGTCGGCTGTCAATTTCAAAATCCAACAAAAGGCTGAAGCTGTATAGTAGTGAATGCGTTCTATAATTCTATTCAACTTGAAAATAAAATTCTTGACTACGAATGATGTAAGAAATAGCGATTGGGAAACTGCATTCGAAATGATTTAAACTCATTTCATAAAGACGATACTTTTTTTTGTCAACATATGAAGAACTGTGTATATTGCAATAGCATATTGCATCTGGCTGGTTTTTATGCAAAGTTACAAAAGAGACGAAAATTAATGAACAAGATAGTAGTGAAGAATTATTGTATGCAAAGTAATATTTGGCAGGGAAAGTCACTGGTGATAAATCGCTAGGGGTGGCACCGTGATTGCGTGATTTTCGGAGAACCAAATTTTTTTTCGGGGTGACGCATAGATTTTCGGGGAAATACCCGAAAATTCGGGGATAGTGCAAGCCCTGCTTGATTTCTAGTCAGGAAAATCGAAATACTAAACCACACGAGAAGGAAGAGCTCCGACTTTGCGGTTGACGCAATAAAGAATTGCCGCAAAAATAATTTAAAGTCGACCGAACGCCGCCGCCTCTGCCGGCGGCGGCGTGCCTACGGCGCGCCGGTGGCGTCATGA
Source organism: Artemia sinica (assembly GCA_027921565.1). Taxonomy (NCBI): domain Eukaryota; kingdom Metazoa; phylum Arthropoda; class Branchiopoda; order Anostraca; family Artemiidae; genus Artemia; species Artemia sinica. The sequence continues at coordinate 39,423,504 of CM051256.1, forward strand.
CACTTCGGCGGCGTTCGACCGGGCCTCTCGTCGGCGGCGTTCGGTTGATCCGCTGGCGCGGCGCCGGGGTCTTATTAAGACACTATATATCAAGTAATTTATATCAAATAATTATGTAAAATAATATACACCGAATAGTTAAATACATTTTTTTTTGCCAGGGATTGGAAGACTGTTTTATATTTAATCAGCTATTGGACAAACATGACAACGATTTTGTAAAAGTTCTGCCAGAATTCAGCCAGTTTAGAAATCCAGATGCCGAAGCCATATGTGACCTAGCAATGTACAACTATATAGAGGTATGTAATTGTTAATTTTTATGTAATTGTTCTTCTCTTAATATGCCTTATAAATTACTTTATTGTAAACAAGTACAAACGAATGGACGGGAAGGAACTTCCAAATCTGCTACCACAGAATCCTGCAACTTTCCCATAGTTTCCAATACTTTTGCCAGTTTCGATCCATTTGTCAAACAATTTGCCAGTTTCGATCCATTTTCCCTCCTCCAAGATACGTCTTCCGAAATTAATTTGTGTTAACAAGCGCATCAATTTGGACGGGGCCTCTAGATTTTGACCCCTATCCAGGTTCTCCCTCCCTAGATTTTGAAAATGTTCTTTCTGGTATTTTTATTGAAAAACACCGTTTGTTTTAGTATTTCGGTTAAAAAACAAAAAAAACAACAAAATTGCTCCTCCTAAAGCTTGAATAATAATCCACCCCCTACATTTTCTGGAATTGACGCCCAAGACCGTGTAAGCTTGACTTCATGCAGTCTTGAAAGAGTATTTTTTTTGTTGGATTGTTTATTTCTTGTGTCATATAAAGGGAATGTGATATTTGCAATTGCCTTTTTTTAAATGAAATTGTCCGAGTTCTTGAAAAAAAACCGGTACATAACTTTTAATACTTTTGAGTTGTATTTTGACTCTCTTTTAGATTGTTAATACATAGGGTCACGTCAAGCTTTCTTAGTGTGTATGCAGTCTTATACCATGGATTTATGTAGATTTTATTACTATTAATTAGGCTGTATATACTTAGGTAGATATTGGCCACGTATTAAACAACCCATCATATAGCCTAGGTATTACACAGGTTGTGTATTAAAGAGAATTCAGTATTATTGAAGATGCATTAAATTTTTACACATTTTTACACAAGATGATTTGTCAATGAAGGGTTCAGTATTAAATTAACCTAACTCAGTTTTTGGAATTTTCAGATCACCGATGGCTCGTTATTACCGAAATTCAGTTTTTTCAGCACATTATCCAATGAAGTTTGAACTGTTCTTTGCCCCACTCCCACGTTTTTTCCCAAAGTCGTCCGGTAAAATTTTTCCTCCCCTTCCTTGATTTCCCGGCATTATTTGAAAAACGATAAGAAATTAAATAAAAAAACAAGTTTTTTCAACGGAAAGTAGAGCAATATTAAAATTGAAAATGAAAAAAATTACGTACATTAGAGGTTGCGCCCTCCTCAATACCTCACTCTTTACGCAAAAGTTTGACTTTTTATCCCCCTTGTTTAAGAACGAGTCCTGAAACACAAGGACCATTTATTTAGAATAAAAAGGTTCTTTAAAAGTCTTAAAGAACTTTAGTGTGAAGAGCAAGGGATTGAGGAGGGGGTAACCCCCCAAATATACGAAATTATTTCTGCTCGTTAAGTTTTAATGTTGCTCCTAACTTTCAGTTGAAAAGACTCATTTTTTTTATTTAATCAAACAATTAAGAGTGAAATGTCAACTGTCAGTCGACTTTTAATTCTATGACAAACGCGGCTCTGCTCTACTAACTTATCCCCTTTAAGGAAAAGTGAAAACGTTGCACGAGCTAAACACGGGGTGGTGAGAATCCTTAGAAGAATTCGAGGACAGGAACAAGCATATTATATTGCAACATGTCAATAATACGATATTTTGGGATTATTCAAGCTGTATCAAATTTCCAATAGGTAATCTTTCATTCAAGGGGATGTCTTTCCTTCCTTGACATCGTTTGGTAAATAATATAAATGTGACAAGCATAAATATAGTAAAAATATATAACATAAATGTAATAAATATGTCGTTTTCAAAGTTGATTTTTGAATTGGTTGAATATAAAAAGTAGAGAAAAAATGTTGCAGCATGTCAATAACGGGATATTTTGGGATTATTTACTGTGTATCAAATTTCCAATAGTTTGTCTTTCAGTGAACGGGATGTCCTCCCTTGCTTGACATTGCTTATTAAATAATGTAAATATTATAGTAAACACATAATATCAATATAAAAATGATAACAAATATAACATAAGTATAAAAAGTGAATGATTTTCTTAGTAAATTTTTTAAACTGATATAAAAATGCAAAGTATGGAGAAAGTGACTTTTTCTTCTAGATGAGAGATCTTGTTAATCACCTTTCATTTCGTTTGCGGAAGAAATTGGACGACGCCCTTCATTGGTTGCTTCCCAAGCGATGGGTTCCTCTCTATACATCAGTGACCTTCTCCAGGATGCGGTATCATCATTGCATTCAAAATAAGAAGTGGCAGGATGAGGTAATGCCAATGAAATATTCGATATCAGTTATTCGACTTTTTAACAATTAGTTAATTAGGATTTTACCGAAAGGTTGTTTTAACTCAAGGGTCAGTTGAATGATGTTTAATTGCAGCTGAAATTAAATTGGGCCACACTGCATACTCTTTGTTCAAACAGTTGTGCATATACAGGCCAGGATTTACCCTCGGGCCTAGGGGCGCACAATGCTGAGGGGCGCAAAAAAAGCGCCGAGTGATTTTTTTTCTTAAGAAAAACTGGACTGATGTGATTTATCGTCTAAGTGTCAGGTGCACTTTGCTGCTGCGCTGCCTATTCACAGAAAAATGATTTTAAAACAACACAGGAATTCCGTAGCCGCTTATAAACTGTGAGGTGTCTCCCAAGAATGGTAGCTCAGAGCTCGTTATCACCTCTCTCTTGCATTACTTTTGGCTCGTCACTCAACAGCTGCCTTCTGTTCAGGGCTTCCACTATCCCCGAATTTTAAGGAATTTCCCTGTAAATCTCTGGGTCTCCCCGAAAAAAATTGCTTGAGCCTAGGGGCGTCAAAGATTTGAATATATATATATATATAGATTACATCTATTGTAAAAAGGTGGTGTCACCTTTTTTTAATTTTTTTCTCTGGTCTCTGAAGTCCTATACCGCGTGATTTTTTTTTTTTCATTCTTTTTTTTTCTTCTTTCTACTTCCCTGTTTTTGGGCCATGGGGGAATGTCTTATTTCTTACCAGGGGGAATGTCTTATTTCGTCTTTTTTGTAGTTGCAGATATGTTGTAAATAAACGAACTTGGGCTTGAACATAACAAAGATTCATAAAATGTCGCTAGATTTAGCAAAGGCTTGTCTATCGTTGTTGTAAAGATAAGGTTTTGCCGAAATGTGTTATTTATAAGCCAGAGGAAGTAGACCAGTGCGCAAGATTTGTTTTATTATTTTTATCAAGAACAGTTTTCTTCATCAAGAAATCCATTTCAATTTCCAACATCGTTCAATAGAGAACTGTAATTGCGCTGCTTCAGCGAGTTACTGCAATAAGCTCTGCTGAACGCGGGGAGTGTAAAATGATTTAGTTCAATACGTCCTGAAAGTTTCAACTTAATATCCTTAGTCGTACATGAGATATTGCAAGACTTCTGACGGATAAATTAAACTGATTTAGTCACTACTTACAGGTGGTTAGCAACGCGGTTCGTACAATCGGCGGCATTGGATTATTAGCTGCCACATATTGCTTGTACACATCATGGATGCCCCTCAAAGAAGTTCTGAAAGATTATGAGTCCCTCTTAGGGAACATGGTCGGACCAGTTTAACATTCCTTTTTAAGTTTGCCATTTTAAGATTATTTCTTTTTTAAGCCAGCCTATTTCTTTTTTTAAATAAAGTGAAGTTTTTGGTTGAATAAAATGCCACTAAACAATATTATCCTTCTCAGACGAAACGTTTTAGTCGAGAGTGTCATCCATCACACACTAACCAGCTGTATGGAGTGGGTTTACCACCAATCCCAGGAAAAATTATATAACGAATTTTCAACTGGTCTATCCCACAGTGTTAAAAAAGGTATTTGACATTAAGCGTTACTTGAAGCTATTAGTGACGAACGTATTGCAGGTTGGAAGGCAATGTTACCATGTTTCTTTAAAGGTTATTTAATCAGACGGAAAAGTCACATTTATTAAAGCAGTTAGGCTTAAAACTGATAAGTAATCATGTGATTGTTTTATAAATTATTTTATATCCTCTTGAATTTTTTTAAAGATCAAATGTTCTGAAAAAGTTTTTTTTTTTCATGAGAACATTTTAAAAAGAAAACAAAGACAGGCGAGCACTAACACCAAATTTGTCGGTTACCAGATAGCTGCTTAGTTGTGAATCTGTACCATATACCTCGTTTGCCCTCAAGAATTGACAAGAACTATCAGCCAAAATTTAGACTGACAACACTATAAAATGAATTGTTACAGACCAGGCCATCATTTAAGCCCTATACATGATTCCCAGTTCACACAGTAATATGGCCCTTATAACTATTATAATAAATAAGACTTGTTCAACAAACAGTCCGCTTTTTCTTCTGAATAACATTTTCACAGAAATATTTACATTAAAAAAACCTATAGTTGAAATGATTGGACGAACTCACGTTGAACGTTTTTTGAACATGCAATGTAGCAATGTAAAATAATAATTATTTTGCACACTTTTTGTGCTATTTATAAGCTTTTTTCACTGATTATATGGATGTGGGGTTCGGCATATCACCCTAAGATTTGGATTCGAGTTTGCGACTGATGGTAATAATTACAGGGTCCGCGGAAAGCGACGAAAATGGAACTCTTTACTCTCAGTCATATCGGACTATTAAAATCGCTATCCTGCGACCAAATCAGCCTAAAACCTGAAAGGAAGAAGATGAAAGGTTAATTTATACGCGGTGGCATAGGAAAATTTAAAGATACTTCATCTGAAAATGTACGCGCCTATGCTAATAATTATTAATTGGGCTCATTGTTTAAAAGCAGTTGGGAATAATGAAAAACGCGAAGGGTTTGATAAATATATCATATCCGGTCAGCACAAATAATGACTATTGAAGTTAGACAGTTTGATTTTTTGCAGATTACCGGGTTTGCCCCCCCCACAATTTTTTTAAGCGATTGGTAGTTTAATTGTACCCCCCCCCCCCCCCCCAACAACAAAAATCCTGAACATGCCTTTGAAAGAATCACAGATATTTTTCGGTTTACATTACAGCATTTAACCATTTTGTATAGCCTACGTTTTATATTACTCGGGCAATATGTACAATGATACAATGATAGATTTATCCCTTAATCCATAACCCATGTGGATAACTTTTGAATCAATATTCACTACAAACGCGACAAATTCTTCTACTTTTGAGATATCATATAACATCAAATGATCGATATTTTAACGGATATAATATTCACAAAAGATAAAATAAAATTAGAAATCAATCACTTGAACTATTATTTAAAAACAGTGATTGTGGTCCAAGATAGTTTCCCATCATCTCTGAATAAGCATAGCAACATTTTCGAACCGTTCTACTGCTCGAAGGAACCATCAAACAAATGCACTTTAATTTACTGGATTCACAAAATACGTTTGTAGGACTGTTGCCAAATTTATAGGAAGTAATCAAGCTCATATCTGACATACTGATTTCTACTGATGTCGTTTGACACTCTTGGATATGCAGGGATAAGAGCATCCTGACCCCCAATGTACAGTGTGTTGTATATTCTCCAATAGACTTCTCTCACCTTCCTGGCTGGATGGAATAGACCCTAAAAAAGGAAACAAATCAGAAATAGTATAATTACACATGCATCGATTAGTAGTTAGCCCATTTTTACATATGAAGTCCCCCTGGCACGCACACAGATAAGATGTAGGTGAACAAACGAAATTCCAAGAAGAGGGACACCTAAATAACAGAAAATGTCCCGTTAAAACAATCCTCATTCCATAAGATTTAAATATATCATTTACGATACAATAGCTGTGTAGTTTAGGTGGTTACAGATACAAACCATCAATATTCAGTTTCTGAAAATAATATTCTCGGCAACTTAATCCAGCAAATATTATATATATATATATATATATATATATATATATATATATATATATATATATATATATATATATATATATATATATATATATTCACTGTATAAAAAAATCCTGTGTATAATTGTTATTTCAAATTATTTAAAAAAAATGATCTCCGCCATGGAGCCTAGCTAATCACATAATCCATTCTCAGTTTTTTTTTTCTTTTTTTAGTTGAAAAAAATGGCACATAGAAATACTGGCCAGTCTCCACTTTAACCTCTTATGCCACCTGAGGCCAACACAACTATCGACACTCCTCTTCCGCTAAAATCTTTTTAAAGCCTCTTTAATCAAAGCCATTACCCTTGTCTTCAAAAGTGCGCATCGTAAAAAAAAAAAAAAAAAAAAAAAAAAAGAGAAAATGATCTTTTAAAAGACAAACCCATTTTCCTATTTACTACAAAATTCTTCTACAAATATACAAGATCTATGGGCGAAATTTTTTCCAACAAGAATGTAATAATCAGAAAGCAAAACGAAAAAGCATGTCGAGCAGTAAAATGCTTCAGCAAAGACGTTTCCTGATATGCTTATACATTACTCAGTATAAAGAGCGGTCACCTAGCACCCATGAGCTAGTGTACAAGCACGATTTGAAAGACTAATATACTAGAAAAATTAGAAGATAAAGAGAAGTTGTGAAAGTTGATGATTTCATTTATTTTTATTTGATCTAGTTCAAATCCTCCGATGATTCAGCCATAAAATCATACAGCCCCCCCCCTCAAAAACAACAACAACATACGCAGGTTTTGACCCAGACAGATTACTCATCAGTCGGAAAAAGGAAACATCCAAGATGTATCAGTGATTGCTTATGCAATCATTGAGGGAACCACGCTCTATCACATTTTAATGGTCCAACGATTTGGAAGAAAAAATAAAAAAAATTCGAAAAAGTTTTTTTTTTATCATATTTTGGCATTAATATTTATAAAAATCCTCTTGTCAATAAATATAGATCTGCGTTTGACCCCGAATTGATATTCGAAATGAGGAATCTTTGGCAATCTGTCATCCTTCGTCCGCAAAACCTGTCCTAGCCATCTCAACCGTTCTCTCAGTATAACCCTAGAAATTTGGATAGTAGGGGGGAATAAGCTGGATCTCTGCCTTCGTATGGTAGTAAAATTGAGCCAAGACTGGCTCAACTGAGTGTCGAAACTGGAGTCTGAAAAAAAAAAAAAAAAAAAAAAAAAGTAAGTGACACCTTCCAAGTTCTTATTTTCTTCTTATTTTTTGGGTAAAATTTTATTACGAATTAATTTATTTAAAGGGCTACACCCCACCTACTTTATGTACTGACGATTCTTAACTATTCCGTACTGTTGAAACTTTTAATCATAATTTTACTTCATCCTAGTAAGCCGTGTCATGGGTACCACCAAGGAGGGGCTGGGACACAACGGTCCCCTTTGGAAAAAGGATCATAATAAAACTTAAAAGGCACATAATAAATGTATGTCTAAATATAACACTTTTTTTTGTCATATTTTGGCATTAATATTTATAAAAATCCTCTTGTCAATAACCAAGCTCTGCAGTCTAATGTTTTTGCAGCCAAGAGTCAATCAAGTGCTTTTTGCCTGGTGAACCAGAGAGGCTCATTTGAGTTCATTTTTAACTTAATAAATTCTGAGACAGTAAACAACGGATACCCCCAAAAGATATACCACTGAAAAACAAGTACAAGTTGCAATAGGGGCGTAACATACCTGCATGGCATACTGCAAGACTTTCATTGGCCCAAGTGAGACCCTCATTCCTTCAATAGCGTCCATAAATGCTTGTACTAGATGAGGCGACGTTTCAAACACATTGGGCCACACATAATTCATCAGGTGAACAAGAGCGTCTTCACATCCAAAACCAAGTACGCCAAGCGCCATATGCTTTATCGCCGCACAGGCTGTCTGTCTATGGACCAAATCCCTGCAATAATAATAAGTGTGAGTTCATTCCGCAGAAAATGAAACGTCTGTTAAAAGAAGCATTTCTCCCCAAAGCTATAGTCTATATAATACAAGAGAACTAAAGATGGGGCAGGAATGTTTTTTTTTTTCGTTAACACAATGTACACAAACATAGAACCACATGTACGTGTAATATCAACTTTATAGGCATAGAGAACAGAGAACGTTTTTCAGAGGGAGACAGTTCCGAAATTAAACAGAAGTGGATTTAGGCCAAATACGCAAGTTTCTGCGATTCTAAGCATGTTTCTTTCACAATATTTGTTCCTGCAAAAGAGAAGAGGGGGAAAGGGGCTTTGGAGAAACGTAGCATAAATCGTTTTCTGTTATACTGCAGTATTTATACAAGGCCCCTTAATCGAAATTGTTATAAAAATAAAAAACATTGAATGAAAATATTAATTAGTGATTTAATAGAATATTGCTATGGTTATATAAATAAAATAAATGGCGGGCAAATTATCAAAAAAACGATTTTTTGCGACGAAAATAATCTGCAATACTGACAGAAATATTCCCTATATTTAGTTTTATAAAAGAAAACCCATCCACAAAACAACAAAATCCTGGGAGGGGGGGGGGATTCCATGATGTAAAAACCAGGCAAAATTATCTGAACATTGTTCTATTTACGATTCTTGAAGATCACTTCTTTCTATTATTTGGCTTCACGGTTAACACGAATTGGCCCCACCTTCTGTGATAACAATATTACTGATGCTAGAGCGTCTATTTCAAGGCTTAAAATCGCGACTTAAAGAAACTTTCAAATCGTGAAAAAAGAAACCCTAGCCGTTCAAGCCAATTTTAGGGCTAAAGAAGTTTCGCAGTAACATACTGTAACGTAAACAGGTAGAGGTGCTAATTTACCGTTAAATTTATTCTAACACAAAATACATGGCAATGTAGTGCTTGCTCAGGAATTTTCAATTTATTACCCTTCAGCTGTCACGTTACGCTCTAAATATTGAAAAATGTACTTTTTGCTTCGGTGTCAGAGGTGGAAGATACCATAATAATACACCCAGCTTACGGCTTGTAAACAACCATGAAATTGCTATGAGATAATTTTGTTCTTTTCATCTTATTTATAAACTGACGACAATTTTAACCCTCTCCCACTTCTATCCACATAATCTTTCCTTTCATTATTGCCCTAGAAAGACGAATCGAACCAAATTTTCGGAAAGTTTTTTTTTCGCACACTCCTCCTCCATCCTAATCTATTCAAAGCCTCCCTCTTTACACCCTCCCAGGAAGTTCCCATTTTCCTTAAATCTTTCTTTACAACATTCTCCCACCCCAACCACTGACAACCTGCTTTCCGTTTAGCCCAAGACGGTTGGCCGAAAAGAACAATCTTCGGCAATCTGTCATCCTTCATCCGCACAACGTGCCCTAGCCATCTCAATCATTTTCTCATTAAAGCCCTATAAAGTGGGATTGAACCACGCTTATCGAACAGCCTACTGTTTGAAATACGGTCAGTCAGCCGGGTACCCAAAACAATCTATAGGCAATTTCTCTGGAAAACATCTAGCAAATATTCGTCCATATTTCGGAGCGCCCATGCTTCAGAGCCATATTTGACCACTGTCGTCACTGTAGCTTCAATATTCTAATCTTGGTTCGCAGACTTATCTTCATAATTTTCCAAATTTTTTTTATGTGTGAAAAAACACCCTGAGCCTATGACACTCAAACCATCAGTCGAGAAGAGTTGTGTAATAAAAACAGTAGATGGTAATACAAACAATATATAGTAATAAAAACACTCATTACCATGTCTTCCTATAGCCTTTGCAGTGTTCCTTAAGACGATATCCATCAAAATAATTCCTATAAACCGGTATAGTACATGACCCTGCTCGACTACTGACCAATGAACACTCACTCATATGAACCCTAGAAAACACCGTATGTCCCACCGCTCTTCCTTCCAAAAATCATTTTGTCATTATTATTCTATTTTGCTTTGTATATATCATTTATAACAAATAACAAGCTTATTCCTTTAATGCTTTAGCAAGAAGAAAAATACATTTTTTTTCTCTGTGTAAACCCAGAATGCAATAATTCTGTCGAAGGAAAAGAATATATCCGGAAACAGGAATTCAATTTCAAAGTCAATTCTTTCCCTCTGTGAGCCCAAAATGCAATAATTCTATTGAAAGAAAAAAAATGTATCTATGAACAGGAATTAAGTTCCAAATCGATTTTTTTTGCCCTGTGTGAGCCCAGAATGCAATAATTCTGTCAAAAGAAAAGAATGTATCCGTAAACAGGAATTCAGTTCAGAAATTGATTTTTTTGCCCTCTATGGACCCAGAATGCGATAACTCTATTGAAAAAAAAAACTATCGGCAAACAGGAATTCAGTTCAAAAATTGAGTTTTTGCCCTCTATAAACTCACAATACAACAATTCTCTTAAAAGAAAAGAATTTATCCTTAGACAGGAATTCAATTCCAAAACTATTTTTTTTGCCCCATATGAGCACAGAATGCAATAATTCTATTAAGAGAAAAGAATGTATCGGTGAACAGGAATTCAGTTCCAGTCGTTGAAAGAAAAGACTGCATCTATGAACAGGAATTCAGTTCCAAAATCGATTTTATTGCACTTTAATATAGTTTTCATTAGTTTATACAGTCGTCTACTTCAGAGAAGGACTAGTTCCACATGTAGAAATATTATTTTCAGGACCTGATAATATCCTAAAACAGTTTTATGATCAAAACTGACAAGTCTTAAGACAGCCAATGTGTATACTTCCATAACTGTGCTCCCACTATACTCTGCGATCGGTAATAGTTTCAAGAATGTTTTTATCAATCTGGTTTAGTTGAGTGTCAATGAAAAACAAAAACAAGAAAAAAAACACTAGATTTAACTGATGAATTATCCGGAAAATATAAGGAGTAGCTAGGAAACATCCTAGTATTTCATGGAGACAGGCCCAGTATGGCTCACTTGTCCATCTCTACAAAAACTTTCAAATAAACTCTACATTCTGCGATGGTTTTACTGTGTTTTACAAGATCTCAATTACTCACAAAAATTTCCTGTTTAGTAGATTGCCTATCAACGAAGTTAAAAAAGAGACAAATATAAAAATTCAATCCCGAACTTAGAACTTCTTAATGACAACACTGTCCATGTCATACTACCCGATGAAAAGAGAAAACCGGCGTCTTTTCATCTTAGAGTTTTCCGATTTAAAATCAGAGCAACTGTCAAGTAACGACAACTATGTAAGTACTGCCCCAAAAGGCTTTTAGTTGATCCTCAGGAAAATAGCTCAGATGACATCAAAACAATTTTTTAATCGAAAATTAATTATGAAATTAATATCTGTTTTATTTAGTTTTCAAGGTTGGGCTGCCAAAGGAAAAACGTGAAGTAAGCCCTAGAGGCAATTTGAGCTGTAAAAGGAATAAAGACGAATAAAAACCAACCTGTCCATGAGAGCATCTTCCAAGAGCGGTGTCACTGCGTAAATGTAGTCTTTCCCCATTTCTCCAATATATTCAAATAAAAATGATAATGATTTGAGGACGCCATTTTGAACATTTAATTCAGGAACTCGATATTCATTCATCAACGCTGGTAGAACTGTGAATGGTGAACAAGTTTCAGCCACAATCGCAATGGCCACAGTGGTACATACACGATTTTGCCGCTCTTGGACTTTGAGGTTGTTCAACAGTGTTGCTAACACATCATGAGGCCTGTAAAAAAGAAAATGCTAGACTCATAGACATGTCCACTTAGCGGCTCTACAACAAAACAACGTAGTTTTAGTTAAGGACCAGGGTACTTGTATGATATACGCCCTACCTCTCAAGTTGTTCATTCATTGACGCATTATAGAACCGTTTTTTTTTTGTTAATTTCTTTCAACTTAGCGCGAGACAAGACAAAGAGAAGTGACTGAATAGATGGAAAACATACAATTTGGCTATATATTTGCACATTAGGGGTTTGGGGTAGGAGGTGTGGGTAAAGTATTTGGAGAGTGTGAAGTTATGTAATTGTACCGAACACTTTAGGCATGCAGACCTGCTATACCTTATTGTTAAGCGACTAAATTTGAACCATTGCAACAATTTTGAAACGATGTAAATAGTTATCAGATTAATTTGCGATTCGAAGGAGTTCAGAAATATTTCATTCAGTTCAGGAATTCAAACTTAGTCCAAAAATGTAAACACAATTTGAGTTTCAGCTATGCTTCAAGGTTAATATTTTGAAAATGGCTAAAAATTAATTCATTTCGGACTAACACAGAATATTCTATGTTAAAAAAGAAGGAGCCTATGGTTCATTCAACTGTTTATTTTGCATATCTTGCTTAAAAGCAATTTTTCTATAGGCTATTTACTTTAGTTAAGCCCTATTTGATCCAAATTCTGAGTAACGCAAGACAGGTTCTCAATCCTTAAATTAGCTCAGGAGTTGAGAGCAAAAAAAAAACGATCTTTGGGAATGAGGGGAGTTGCGTAACCGATCAAACTCCAATTAACCCTTCTGTTTAGAGGATTCGGTCAGAGTAAGTGGCTAATTGACAAAAAATATTTCAAGCAACTCGCCTATATCGAAAGGCTTGTCAAACGATAACAGAAAGAAACTGAAGAAAATCCTTAAGAGAAACTATTGCCCCCAACGAATTAACATGTTTTTATCTTAGTTTCAGTATAGATAATTTATTTACGCATTTATAGCGTCACCGGGGTATTGGTGACATAACCATTTTTTTTTTATTTGTCTTAGCACGACAGTTTTTCACTCTCATCACTGCTTTTGACTCGCAAATGAACTCTAAAAAGTTCCAATCCAGAGTGATAGAGTATATATATATATATATATATATATATAAAATCTACGACGGCACAGTGTATAGGGGATAAAATACAAGACCATATCCAGGGAGGGGAGAGGTTACCAGGTTTGACACTCCCCCCCCCCTCCCCAGGATCAAAGACTTTACCTAGTTTTTGATAATAGACGGTGACTTTTGTCGAGCAAAATGACCATGTGGTGTACCAAAGATTCTCGGAAAAGAGAATATCAATAGCACATTTTTAGCCGTACATAAACATGGAAGTTCTATTTATTTTTTAAAAAGTATTTTAATTATTAAATAGTTTTAAGTATTAAAAAGTATTAAATAAAACAGGATATTCAATCGTGCTTTAAGGGCAAAAAAAAAGAAAATCAAATTTATACTCGAATGCATAGTGACAGTTATAGAACACTTATGCCTTACATCTGAGAGATGTTATGTTTAAGATTTGAACATTTTAATAAAAAAAGTAATAGCTGTGTTACCCCCCTCCCCTCTGCTATTGAGAATACAATATTTGTAACTACAGCTCATAAAGAACAAATATTAATTACAAAACAAACAAAATGTCGACTCGGATCTTTATAAATACTAAATCAGTATTTTTATATCATAGAAGTTGAGCAATAGTACTGAAACATAAATTAAATAGATCGCATATAAAGCGACGATCAAAATAAAAGATGTTCTTACCCTATTGCCTTGGCGATGTAACCAAACGTATTAACAGTTGCTCGCCGAATGGACTTCTTATGAGCCTTGAGGAGCTCCAGCAACTCAAAACAGATCCTCATCCACTCTCTGGCAGAGACATACTCTGGTCCTCTATCAGCAATTCGTCCAACCAAATCGATGCAATTCTCTTGAACCTTTTCATGACGATTCTTCAAAATAGGAGTCAATCGTGGTAGTAGGTCTTTAATTGGGGGAGTCATTTTGGTCATGCCAATTACATTAACGATGGCCTTGAGAGCACCCAAAATACTACCCAAAACTTCTGGATATTCCTCACCAAGATATTCATACAGGACTACTCCCAAGTGACCCATGAGTTTTTCTTCTTGGCAAGTTTTCATAACTACAGCGATTTTGGCAATCAAATCTGCTGCTTGTTGACGGACTTTAGCAGATTTGTTGTTTAAACGCCAAAGAATCGTACCGCAAATTTGTGGCAAATAAGGCTTGACTCTTTTCCCAAGAGCGTTGACAATAACACCGAAACCATTAAGCATAATAACATCTTCGGTAGTCTGTTCTTGAAAGGCATACAATATACCGTCGATAAGTTGCTCTTCAAGACGTGAATCAATATCAGCAGCACCAAGATTCGCCAATGTCTTTTCAATAGTCTCCATCACCATCTTTCTGTATGTTTCATTTTCATCCTTTAAATCATCAACAATTCTACTAACAATTTCTGAAGCTCCAACTTTATTTGCAATTTCGACAGTTGTATCAACTAACTGTCTGTAATTTCTTCTATCAAGAGCCATTCGATGATTCCAGAAATGCTTGAAAAATGGAGGCAGAATTTCATCCTTAATGTACTGAGCTTCGACACCATCAGTGGCACAGCACTGTTTAACAACTTTCAATACAATTTTCTTCATCTCTTCATCGGGAGACTGAAATTCTCGAATCAAGATCAACATAACTTCTCTGGTATAATAGTTGGCATATTCGGCATCCATAAGAGGAATAAGATATCCAATAGCTTTCAAGAAAGCAGCCAAGCCTTTTCCTCTATGAGTTCTTATACCTTTCCACAGGGGCTTCAGCACAGAGTCAAAGCTTTCAATACCGTAGGGGGTAGCAGCTTCAGCTAAAGCAGCCAATCCGAGGGACGTAATCGTTCTTACTTTCTGCTGTTCATCAACCAAACCATGTTCAATAATCTCTACAAGACTACGAAGATGCGGCAAAATAGCACAGCCCATAAGGATCGCAATCTGTTGAACAATTTTGATACCAGTGTGCCGAGCTTGCCAAGATTTTTTGCTTCTACAAACAGCTTTTAAAAAAGGTAGCAGCGAGGGAATACCCAGGGCAGATGCGACAACGGCAAAAGCACGAGCCGTTGTATTACGAACATACTCATCAATGTTGTCAATATCAGGACGCATAGTGGAAATCATAGTTGCGAGACCAGCAGCTTTGGCCAAATTTGAAATGATTTCACGACCTTCAACACGTGCATAGTAATCTTCATCAATAAGTAAAGGTTCAATGACGACAAGAATTTTGTGAACATAGGGACGTACAAGGTCATCCAATTTATACAGGATACGGTCGATGACTTTCACGAGTAAATGCCTCTCTTGATCTTCAAGTGTGGGGGACATCAGAAGGGGTAAGATTTGGTTGAACAAAGGCCCAGCACCAAATTCTCTTGCTTTATCTGTGATTTGACGAAGAGCTGCTTTGCGCATGGGAGGTGTCCCATTTTTTATCTTCAAAAGTAACTTCATAATTCTCCTCTCCTTTTGATCTTCTGGGCTTAGACTTTCTTCATCAACGTCAACAAGAAGCTTATCAAAATACTGCGCATCTTCTGGCTTTAAGAACGGCAAATTTCCCTTAGGTTGGTTATCCATGAACTTAGGTGTTTGTCCTTCTTGTTGCATGAAGAAACCCTGAGGAGTTCCAGCAATTGGAGTAGGGGTGGCCTGGAGCTTTCTACCTGGGGTTCTCAAAGGTACATAACCAGCAGGAGGCTGGAGGACCTTGTAACCTTCCGGGAACATTGCATCAAGCTCTTCATCGGCAAGAGGACGATTTCTCTCATCTATCTCCCTCTCCCATCTGTAAGCCTGCAGCTGTTCAGGGGTCATCATAGCTAGGTGCCCTGGAGTTGGAGTAGCAAGACCCATTGCTTTGGCTCCCATTGGTGTCGCACCTGGTGTCATCATACCAGGAGTCATGCTAGGAGTCATCAACGCTGGTGTTTGTGGAGTCATACTTCCAGCAGCCGGCGTTAAGCTAGGGGTCGCTCCAGGGGTTTCGTCCCAACGTGATTTTCTCTTAGATGCAGATGGGGTAGGAGTCTCTTGGATCAAATCAGCTCCGGTTCTGTCAGTTCTTGGAGTTTCAGCCCAGCCAGCATGACCAGGTGTTTCTAGAAATAAAAAATGAAATTGTAATTATAACATTTAAAAGCTAGGTTAAAAATATTTAAGAAAAAAAACTGGATAAATTCCTCTAATCAACTTCTGACGTAGGATAGAACTTGTGGGAAAAAAGATTTAAATCATTCTAGATTGGCTCAATTATGGTTTTTTCTAAAACATTGCAGGGCATGGCTATCAAGGTATTATCTTGATTTGTATTTCTTTTAATATTTAATTCATACATTAGCTGAACATTCATAGATGAAATTAATAAAATCAAGCAAGTAATTAAAAGTTAACTAAAACTTGTAAAGGATCAGAGTCTATCTTCTTATTAAATTGTACTGGCATTAGCCTAGACACGTTTTTTTTATTACATTGGAAATCAATATAGCTTCAAATCTTAAAGCGAGTTTAACGAATGGATAAAGTGGAACCGCACGAATTAACAGAAAGAGAATGAAAATTGTTCACGTTTTTAGGATAACACAGAGAGTGAAGCGTTATTCAGCAGAATTAGATATAATTTAAAACAAGGTTCTATCCACTTAAAACTTGTATACTAATTAAAGGTCTAAGCTTATTAATGGAGAACACAACATATTATGAAAGTAAGCAGAATCTTTTGTTTTGTACTACTGATTAGGTAGTAGCTGTGCAAGGTTAAGAGAAATAGAAGACATTGGTTCAGTTACATAAGAATAATTAATTTTATATGCTCTTTACCTACAGCTGAAAGGAGAGAGATAGAGGCATTAGCAGCATTGATGGAAGGGGATTTTATGTCTGATATTTTTTTGTGGGTTTATGTTAAGTTTTCTTTAATAAGACAGGCAGATGTTAAAACACACAAAATACGAACTAACGTATCTCAAACTTCATTAATCGACCCCTCACCAGGGATACTTTAAACAAAACAGAAGAGCTCCTTTAAATTGAAAAAAAAAAAATCATATTGGATTGTAGATTAATTATTACATCAGCAGATCCTTGACTGGGCACGTGATGCTAGGTTGTAAAGAAAACCTTCAACTTGAGCATCTTTAAAACACATAGCCAACTTTTGGTGTGAAGATTGTCCTTTTTAGTGTATGTGCTTGTCCTTTTCTTCTTAATTTACTTTTCCTTTCCGTAGACCTTATACAAAAGCTTTATTCGTTCGTAAATACAACAGAATGTTGACAAAAAAAAATTAAATTAATGAAATAATATTAAATATTTTCTATGTTTCTAGGAATTAATTAAAAAAAAACTTTCCGAAAAATAATTTTTTCAAAGAAAAGTAAAGGCCATTTTAAACTTAAGCTCAGCAGATACAAATACCTTTTAAAATTCAAACTCAAAACGACCAGAAATTACTATTAAAGAATATATGAAACCCAAAACGAACAGAAATTAAATAAACAATCATAGCAAAAACATACAACAAGCAATAATATAAATGAATAAATAGATCTTAAAGCGAGTAATGCTTAGATTGAATATGAATATCAAGCTTAAAATGAAAAAAAAATGTTTTCCTATTGAAGTATAAATGAAACTTAAAACGAACAGAAATTAAATAAACAATCAATGCAAACAAACATACAATAGATATTAATGTAAATTAATAAATAAATCTTAAAACGAGTGAAACTTGAATTGAATACGCAAATCAAGCTTGAAACGAACAAAAATAACCACAAACAAGAGTTTGGGTATGACCTTCTCTCACTGCAAAAGTCTAAAACCTACTGCGTCATTGGCGCTTTACTGAAAACTATATGCGTCTTGAACAGTATTGGAAAGTATAAACAACATCAAATTGAATATTTGATGAATAATGATATTAACTGTTGAAAGATCCATCAGTTCAAGAATTTATTTCACTGTAATTGTATTTTTATTTTCAATACTGTAAGAACTGGAAAATAAACTATTTGTAATATAATCCGTTTTCAGTTAAGCGCCAATGACGCAGTAGGCTTTTGGTTTGCAGTTTTGGGACGCAGTAGACAGTTAGGAAAGGTGGCAGTATCCAAACACTTGTCTGTAGGGAAACTATATTCGTCTTTAACAACTTTAAAAAGAGCTAATAAATTAAACTGAATATTTTATGTATAATGATACTAATTGCTGAAAGCTCATCAGTTCAAATTTTACTATAATTTTAATGTTTATTTTCAATATTAAGTACAAAAGAAAACATTTATCATAAAATTGGTTTTCAGTAAAGCGCCAATGACGCAGTAGGTTTTACACTTTTACAGTGAGAGAAGGAGGTCATACCCAAACTCTTGTTTGTGGTGATTTTTGTTCGTTTCAAGCTTGATTTGCATATACAATTTATGTTTCACTCGTTTTAAGATTTATTTATTAATTTACATTAATATCTATTGAATGTTTGCTTGCATTGATTGTTAATTTAATTACTATTCGTTTTAAGTTTCATTTATACTTCAATAGGAAAATGTTTTTTTTTTCATTTTAAGCTTGATATTCATATTCAATCTAAGCATTACTCGCTTTAAGATCTATTTATTCATTTATATTATTACTTGTTGTATGTTTTTGCTATGATTGCTTATTTAATTTCTTGTTCGTTTTGGGCGAGGGAGGACTAGATTAAGCTTCGGTCTCTTTTGACTCTTTAAAAGTGAACTAGAACTTTCTATTTTCAATCAAATGAGCCCTCTCTGAAGTTTATACGAGTATCCCTTATATAAGAACCATATATATCCCCAGAGTATAACTTACAACGCCTATCCCTGGGCCCTGGGGGGTTGTGTCGACCCTGGAGTTTTAATATCTGATGATTGAACTATTTTTAACAAAATGGTCACCTGAAATTTTTATTGGATGGGTTTATCCATCCGATACGCCCAAAGGCGTTGAGGACGGGAGGGGCTAGTTGCCCTCTGACCTTTTTCACTCTGAGAAAATGAACTACAACTTTTAATTTCCATTCAAATGAACCCTCTCTGAAGTTTATACGAGCGTACCTTCCATAAGAACGATATATGCACCCAGAGCAATACTTACAACGCCCTTCCCGGCCCTGGGGGGGGGAGGGGGGGGGGGGTCGACACAGGAGTTTTTCTTACTGATCTTTGAACTATTTTTAACGAAATGACCATACGTAAAGGTTTTTTTGTTACATGATCTTTCAACTATTTTTAACAAAATGGCTAACCTCAAATTTTTTATCAGATGTATTTGGGGAAAAAGGGCTTGGGGGACCAGTTGCCCTCTGATCACTTTTGACTCTTAAAAAGGGCACTAGTACTCTCGATTTCCAATCGAATGAGCCCCCTTTGAAGTTTATACGACGACCCCTTCAATATGAAGTGCCATTGGAGAAAAAAAAAAAAAATAAATGGAGTGTAGGGGGAGGCGAGCTGTCCTGCAATCACTTTTGACTCTTAAAAGTGAATTACAACTTTCATTTTCCAATTAGATGAGCCCTCTAGGAATTTTATACGAGCATCCCTTCCATAACAACCATATATGCCCCTAGGACATAACTTACAATGCCTACCCCCGGGCCCTGGGGGGCTGTGTCGACACCGGAGTTTTTTGTTATCAGAACTTTGAACTATTTTTAACAAAATTTCCATCTCAAAATTTTTATCTGATGCATTTAGGGCGTGGAGGAGGGGGGGGGGGGGGGCTAGTTGCCCTCCGATCTCTTTTGACTCCTTGAACAAGAACTTTCAATTTCAAATCAAATGAGCCCTCTCCAAAGTTTATACGAGCATCCCTTCCATAAGAACTATATATGCTCCTAGAGCATTACTCATAACGCCTGCCTCCGGGCCCTGGCGGGTTCCATCGACACAGTAATTTTTCTTATCTGATCTTTGAACTATTTCTAATGAAATGGCTATTATAAAAATTTTTATCAGATGGGCTTGGGGAAAAAAGGGTGTGTGTGTGTGTGTGTGTGTGGGGGGGGAGCTAGTTGCCCTTGGATATCTTTTGACTCTTAAAAATTGAACTATAACTTTCAATTTCCAATCAAACGAGTCCCCTCTGAAGTTTATACAAGCATCCCTTTCATAAGAACCATAAACGCCCCCAGGACAACACTTACAACGCCTATCCCCCGGGCTCTGGGGGGTGTTTTTGCTATCTAATTTTTGAACAATGGCTATCTCAAAATTTGTAGGGGACAGGTTTGGGGAAAAAGAGCGTTGGGGGAGGCTACTTTAACTCTCTTGACTCTTAAAAAGTGAACTAGAACTTTCAATTCCCAATGAAATGAGCCCTCTATGAAGTTTATACGAGCATCCCTTTCATAAGAACCCCTGTACCTTGGGGGGTTCTATTGACACCGGATTTTTCTTATCCAACCTTTGAACTATGTTTAACAAGATGTCTATCTCAAAATTTTCATCAGATGGGTTGGGGGATAGCTGCCCTCGGATCTCTTTTTACTATTAAAACGTGAGCTCGAACTTTCAATATCCAATCAAAAAGCCCCCTCTGAAGTTTATACGAGCATCCCTTTCATACGGACAATATATGCCCCAGGCAATAACTTACAACGCCTGCCACCGGGCCCTGGGGGGTTGTGACGACACCTGAATTTTTGTTATCTGACTTTTGAGAAATTTTAACTTAATGCCTATCTCAAAATGTTTATTGGATGCATTTGGGGAAAATGGGCATGGGGGAGCTAGTTGCCCTCCAATCACTTTTAACTCGAAAAAACTTAACTAGAACTTTCAATTTCCAATCAAATAAGCCATCTCTGAATTCTTTACGAGCATCTCTTCAATAAGAACCATATATTCCCCAAGAGCATAACTTACAACACCTGCCCTCAGGCCCTGGGGGGCTGTGTTGACCCTTGAGTTTTCGTTATATGGTTTTTGAACTATTAAAAAAAAAACTATCTCAAAGTTCTTATCGGATGGGTTTGAGGAAAAAAGGGCGTGGGGGGGGGGGCTAGATAGACTCCAATCTCTTTTGACTCTTAAAAAGTGAACTAGAAATTTCAGTTTCCAATCAAATGATCCCTCTTTGAAGTTAATACGAGCATCCCTTCCATAAGACCCATATATGCCCCCAGGGCATAACTTACAACACCTGCCCCCGGGCCCTGGTGGGTTGTGTCAACACCGGAATTTTTGTTATATGATATTTGAACTATTTTTAACAAAATAGCTATCTTAAAATTTTTATTGGATGCATTTGGGAAAAAAGGGTTTGGGGGGGGGAAGCTGATTACCCTCCAAACATCTTTTGAAACTTAAAAAGTGAACTAGAACTTTCAATTTCCAAATAAATGAGCCCTCTCTGAAGTTTATACGAACATTCCTTCCATAAGAACCATATGTGCCCCTAGGGCATAACTTATAACGCTTGCCCCTGAAGACTGTGGGGGGAGTGTCCTACTCAAACATATAATTCCCAGAACTTCCAACTACGTTGAACAAGATGGCCATATCAAAATTTTGATTGGATGTGTTTGGGGAAATGGCGAACGTGGAAGGGGTGTCAGTTGCCTTAGAATCACTTTCGACTATCAAAAAGGGAACTAGCCATTTAAATTTCCAATCGAATGAGCCCTTTCTGAAGTTTCTACGACAACATTGTCTATACAGAACCTTATACGCCCCCAGGGCATAACTTACAACCCTTGCCCTGAGGGCTGTGGGGGAGTTGTCATCCTCAAAGACCTAATTTCCAGAGCTTTAAACTACGTTTAATAAAATGGCTATCTCAAAATTTTGATTGGATGTGTTTGGGGAAAAGGTGGGCGTGGTGGGGGGGGGGAAGGCTAGTTGCCCTCAAATCACTTTCCATCGAATTTCCGATCGAATGAGCCTTTTTTGAAGTTTCTACGACAACGCCTTCTATAAAAACCTTATATGCCCCCAGGGCATAACTTAAAAACCTTGCCTTGAGAGTTGTTGGGGAGTGTCCTCCTCAAAAACATATTTTCTATCTGGAAATCAACTACGCTGAACAAAATGGCTATCTCAAAATTTTGATTGGATGTGTTTGGGGGAATGATGGGCGTGGGGGGGGGCTAGTTGCCCTCCAATCACTTTCGACTATTAAAAAGGGCACTAGCCCTTTGAATTTCCAGTCGAATGAGCCTTTTTTGAAGTTTCTACGACAACGCCTTCTATAAAAACCTTATACACCCCCAGAGCATAACTTAAAACCCTTGCCCCGAGGGTTGTGGGGGAGTGTCCTCCTCAAAAATATATTTTTTTATCTGGAAATCAACTACGCTGAACAAAATGGGTATCTCAAAATTTTGATTGGATGTGTTTGGGGGAATGATGGGCGTGGAGGGGGGGGGGGGGGCGCTAGTTGCCCTCCAATCATTTTCGACTATTAAAAAGGGCACTAGAACTCTAGATTTCCAATCGAATGAGCCCCCTTTGAAGTTTCTACAACGACCCCTTCCATATGAAGTACCTATGAAAAAAATAATAATAAATAAATAATAAAACATTGGAGCCGTATGGCCTTTACTACAGACAACGCTACAGCGTTGCCTCTGATTCACTGATGGGGAATAAAAAGGACGAAAAAATGAAATTACTACTAATCATTCATTACTTTACTGGACAACACACTTGTTAATTTTAATTATGAAGAAAAAAGAAATTCAGCCACCTCAAAAAGGACTATTTGTTTCATCATGGCCCTTACCCCTTTCTGTTTTTGGAGTTTCATCCCATCTATTTCTTTTTCTTGCACTTTCCTCGGGCCCAGGAGTCATGTGACCAGGGGTCGCATCCCACATCCGAGTTTGGGAGGGTGTGGCTCCCGGGGTCTCGCTTCCTTTCGCGCGACCAGGTGTTTCGTCCCAGCGCTGAACCATTGGTGTCTACAAATAACAAATTAATTAATCAATTAAAGAACTAAGCGATTCAACCGATAATCAGGAATAATTGGTAAGAACATAAATTATTCAACTAACATCAGTCAATTAACAACGAGCATAAGAGGGAGGGCTCGTGGGACAAGATTCGAAACTCGTAAAGCTGTATGATGAACAAGATAAGCGCGCTACCCACACTTTTAAAATGAGAGAGAGAGAGAGAGAGAGAGAAGAGAGAGAGAGAGAGAGAGAGAGAGAGGAGAGAGAGAGAGAGAGAGAGAGAGAGAGAGAGAGAGAGAGAGAGAGAGAGAGCATAACATTTATCACTTTAATCTATTTATCGGATATAGCGTACACTGATGGGACCTTCGCTAAATTATAATAATTGATCATTTATAATTCCTATCAGCCTAAATTGAGATATAACAGCCAGTTTAGTCCTTAAAATGCTTATAATATAAAAAAGAGGCTAATATTCCGGTCCATCATGCACTTATATCAGTACAAATTGCCTATAATTTTTGATAGCACAAATAATAATAAACGCTTAACTATCAAATTTAGCATATAGCATGGAATGTCTACAATCCACTCAATGAATATTTTCCAGTATATCAAGTTAAATGCAAAAAAGCTAGGACATACATATCAGCAGCGCTGACACACTTATTTAAAAGCTCCTACAATGGTCATTGGGCTAATGACTTTGGCTACTAATTAACCTAGTAATTATTTAAAAGCTCCTACAATCATTGTTGGGCAACAGACGACAACTATCAATATTTAAAAATATACAGAGGACGAAATTCTTTTTAACCTATCGCTTGAATGCAGACAACTCGCCATGAAAACACAAAAAGTTAAATTATTTATCAAAGAGTAGTTTAAACAAAGCCTAAAAGATTCACTAGTTTATTTTCCAATCTTAAAAAAGATGCGAAGTCAATCATCCTTATTCTTTATATATATATATAAAAAAAAAAACAGCCAACAACAAGTTTTTTTCCAACTGAAAGTAACATCAAAACTTAAAGAGAATAGAAATTGTCCGATATATGACGAGGGCTGCCCTTTCCTCAATCCTCGCTCT
The DNA here is from genome assembly GCA_027921565.1 of Artemia sinica. Lineage (NCBI taxonomy): Eukaryota > Metazoa > Arthropoda > Branchiopoda > Anostraca > Artemiidae > Artemia > Artemia sinica. The sequence goes on from CM051256.1 coordinate 39,447,553, forward strand.
TCACGCTAAAGTCTTAAAATTCTTCAATAATACTTGTCATTCAAATTCATTGTGTTTGATCAGTTTTTTCTTAAAAAATTTTGATAAAAAGTCAAACTTTAGCGTAAAGACGAGCGATTAAGAAGGGGGCGACACCTTCATATACCAAATAATGTCTTTCATTTTAAATCTTAGCGGTGTTCCTTACTTTCAATCGAAAAACATCATTTTTTTTTGTTTCTGATCGTTATGTGGATTCTTTATGTGGATAACATAACTTAATCTTATTCTTTGTAAGGGTGACTGAACTGACGCTAAGCCTTGATAAGAGAGCCTTAACTCACAGAAAAAGAATCTAATAAGCAAAACAAGACGAATCATAAGAAAACACGATAGACTGCAGCATACCAGTAAAAATCTCTCAAGCTTTGGTAAACGGTATAGAATAGGGTTTTTCAAACAGAAAAATTGTTCCATATCACCTGGCATAGGTGTTTAAAATGTGGGGTTTGGTGTTTGTATGCGATGTGCAAATTTTCATATTAAAAGAAAATCATTAAGTGACCCCTCAAAGCATCCGAATTTTCAACTTATTTTGCTATATGCGACGTTAGCAATTATTGCTTTTCTATACTGATTTGCATGATATTAATGGAAGATCCTTGTAGCATAATTAACCTTACAAGCAGTCTTATTACTTACTTGATGTTTACATGTTCTCTATGATGTTTATATTTAACTCTATATTGATGATATCTGCCATCTTTAATTCAGACGACACTGTTTATTAGTATTTCTGAGTTTGTTATTTTTTTAGAGCACTGTCGACTGACGGCTGACTTGAAAAGTGTTTGGTAGTTTCTGAACTGATGGAGAAAAGGAAGGTTACAACGAGGTCTAGTAGAGCAGTATGGCTGGTAGGTCAGTTACTGTCAGTACTTGATGCCACAACTTGCAAGTAACAGCTACCAACAAATAGTCAGGTGTTACACCGACTAACTTTTGACCTGAGAACTAGCAAATGCAACCTACATGATAGCTGTTCACATACTATTAATGAAGTTTTGGAACTGTGGGCTTTAGCCATTCTTCCAACTACACAAAAACCAAATGCTGTGGCAAAATTGAAAACACTGGATGAAAACATTCAGGGATTGCTAAGAACAAGTCACGCTGAAGTAACAGACAAGCAGAAGTGGAACAAGAATTTTGTGCCCAGTTGGAAAAGCTATTTGATATTGGACAAGCTGATCGTAATCAACTTATAAAAATTCCAGAAGACTTGTGTTTCTTGCAAGATCAGAGAAGTGACAGACAGATGTTTAAGGGCGAAGAGGATTTAGAATTCAAAATTCGTCACAGGAAAAGACAAAAGAGGCTCCAGGATGAAGAAAGACGCAGAGAAAAGGCGAAAGTGGATCGGGATACATCAGTGATGTTATGTTCAACATCAGTAGAAGAATACAGCCAGCTTTGTAACTCCGACACTGAATCATCGAATGACGAGCAAGATTATAGACCAAAGCTATTGACGTTATCTGGCCTATCTGCACAGCTGAACTCAGAAACTGTCATGAATGAAACCGTTCCACCACTTATCCCTTCTCTTGTAATAAATAAGCGTTGTCTGGTTGATGAACCAATGTTTGCTGCCAGCTTAGATCATACCAATACAACACTACGAGAAGCTATGCATGTAGTTGCTCCAGCTCTGAAAGCCGCTGGCATTGACATTGAGAATATTGTTGTATCCACTAGCTCAATCTATAGAGCAAGAAAAAAAGTTCGTCAGTCAACTGCACAACAGCAGAAAGCACTCTTTCTGCCAGAAACACAATTAATGGCACACTTTGACAGCAAATTGCTACCATGGTAGTTTTGTTGATCGCATGCTAATAGTGGGTTCAGGCGTAAACATTGAGAAGCTTCTCAGTATTCCTGAACTACCAGCAGGTTCAGGTGAACTGATGGGTAAAGCAGTAATTGACGCTTTGCAGGAATGGAAAACAATCCCAGACAGGCTTGCTGGGTTGTGCTTTGACACAACTAGTTCAAATAATGGTGTCCATTCAGGAGCCATCACAGTCACCGAACAAGCTTTCAACAAGCGTCTCCTTTTCTTGGCATACAGGCACCACATCCTTGAAATAGTATCTGCTGCTGTTTTCGATATGTTCTTTCCATTCTCTGGTCCTCAGATTGGTATCTCCAGAAGATTTAAAGAGCAGTAGAAATTCGTTGACCAAAGCAGTATTGCTGCTCTTGACAGAGACACAGGCAGTAATGGTTGTCTAACAGAACCTGAAATGACTGGCTGCATCTGAAGAAGCAAGAAATTGTCACCTTCCTGCACCATCAGTTATGTCAAGATGGTCTTCCACGCGATGATTACCTAGAGTTCTTGAAGCTATACTTGGTGGTTCTTGATGAGAAGAATCCTAAACAAGAACATACTCACATTAGTCCAACAGGTGCTTACCATCGGGCCAGATGGATGGCTAAGGGTATTTATTGCCTAAAGATTATACTGCTTTCGGGAACAGTTTAAGCTAACAGACAAAGAACTTGATTCTATGCGACATATTGTCCTCTTCACTGTCACAATTTATGCCAAATCATGGTTCTCTGCTACTAGCAGTTGTGACGCCCCACTTAATGATCTGTGTCTGCTTCAGATATTGGAGCCTTACTCTGCAGTTGACTATCAGGTGGCACCAATTGCACTAAAGAAGATGAAGGGTCACCTTTGGTATCTTAGCGAAGATTCAGTTTCCATGGCATTGTTTCCAGATCATATAAACAATGCAGAAAAGAAACAACTTACTATGGCAATGGCAAAACCAATGAACAAACATGATTTGAGGCGAGTTGATCCAAAAACAATTAGCTCATTTCAACGTCTATCACTGGCAGATTTTGCTACTGAAAGGTCTAAGAATCTTTTTACAGCACTCAGTATCGATGCATCATTTACTGAAACTGATCCAGGGATATGGAATGAACATGCTGGGTATACAACAGCAAAACCGAAGGTTTCTGCATTACGAAGAGTGAATGATTGTGCAGAAAGGGCAGTGAAGTTAGCAACCGACTTCAATCAGTCTTTAACACATGATGAAACACAGCACCAACTTATATTCCAGCTCGTCGAATACCATCGTCAGACAGTTGCTGAACCCTGACTCTGCACTGCAGCACTGTAGACATAGACAACAATAACTGTTGCAAATGTTACTGTAGTGTAAAGTGTATACAAACTGTGGAATGCAAGACTTGCGCTTTGTGGGACGTGGTGTTCTACATTTGACAATATATTTGACATAAATGCTGCTTGGAAAGTAGTACACAGGTCAATTGATGTGACCCATGTTAGTGCGTCTTTAACTTATGTTAGTATTGCTAACCTAATTGTTCTGACTAGGGACAATGTTTCAACTGTTTTTATTCTGCAATTTAACTGCATATTAGCAAAAATATGACGAAAAACGTCATATTTTCAAACCTTGGGTGCTTTGAGGGGCCACTTTCACTAGGTTTCTAAGTGTAAAACTTTTCAGGAATGTTTATAGCATGAAACCTCATCATATCAATGGGTACGCATTAACAAACTAATTTTTTTCCCCCATATACTCGTGAAACGCCCTAGTACAGAAGTTAGCTTATTTTCAATAAATGCATTTCCGACTTCAAACATTCAACATAGAATATTTAATTAATTTATTCCCTCTGCTTTCTTTGTAAACAATAAGATTATTCTTCTTATGATTCCCACAAAATAACTATGGTCACAATTGTGAGTGTATCCAAATCGACAAAATTAGTAAATTTGTAATTTTGGAACATTTGTCTAACAACGAGATAAAATATTATTAGTAACAATGGAGACTATATGCAACTTATGACAGTGAAAAATTGTAACCTTCTTTATAACCTATTGTAACCTTTTTTTTCTACACTGAAACAATGACCAATAACACCAGATGCAAGATGGTGTTGGCAATCTTTTTTCTTGTCAATGCTAGCGCCGGTTTCCACTCTTATTAGTTACCTATGCTCTTTGGGCAGCCGAGTACCATGCTTCTCCTTTAATAATAATAAAACATAAGTATATACGGCAAGTTACAGCAGCGTTATCAAAATAAACCAACAAAGCAAAATAAACTTACTTCCGCATCCCAAGCTGGCTTCTTCTTAGCTGGAGTTGGCGTAGTCGTCTCAAGGAGTGGGGTAGCATCTTCAGGTCCTGGGACAGCTTGATCCCAACGTCCTCTTTTTCTTGGCACTGGAGTCACTGTCGCCTCACCGTTTGCAGCTACAGCTTTTAGTGTACCTTCTTTGGCCCGTTCAGCCATCTCACGACGAACAGCCACTTCATCACCTCGAAGACGCTGTTCCTTCATAATAGTGGCAAAAGTTCGGCTATTCATATCGGGGGTTTTACCACCTAAAAGAACAATTTCAAATAATAACCTACCTCTATGCTAAAGTTACAAACACAAAAACAAGTCCAAATGGAGAGAGCAATGAGATTTGAAACTTGGTTTTTGAGTAGATTCTGTCAAGTAGTATCATCCGAAAGTAGACTGATCCTAAAGTAATTGTTATAAGTTCGTAGAGGTACTCATTTCACCAAAGCAGATGAAATTGAATAAGGGGCGTATTTGAATGTCCTAAAATTGAGGTTTGGAAAAGGCCCACCTTTTTAATGATTAAAAAAGATCTAATTTAAGATAAGATCTTATCTTAAATCTTTGCAGATTTTCCAATAGCTTTCTATATGGTCAAATAACTTGCCAGTTTTGTTAACGGCCGAAATAAAATTCTGCTTATTTGTCTGATAACAGAATACACAAGTTTTGCTGCATTAAAAATCATTATCCCAGAACAGTACATAATTAGATAAAAATGGGATTCATCAAAATACAAATCTCATTACAAGACCATTCATAATAAAAACAATTCTAAATAACAACTAAATTTGTTTAAAATTACTACAGGTGGTAAAGTTACATCAACTAGAAGTCTATATCGGCGGGATTAGAGTTAGGGTATGATAGCATGTCTGAGTGGAGACACAATTCAGCTCACTTGGTAGATGACTGCTAGGGTAGGAGAAGGGTTTCGAGTTCCCCCGATGGTAGATGGCTCCGTCACTTTCACGACTTACAAACGTCATATACTCGTCATATATCGATTGGTAACGACTGCTATATATATATATATATATATATATATACCTCCTGTTATAACTTTTTATTCGTTTCGTCATTTCAATCACTTACCATCCACCAGTGTAACTTCAAATGTTAATTGCTAAAATTAGCTTTTTTCTGAACAGAAATTCTGATCTTGGATTCAAGCATAAAATAATAATGTCAGTCAGCCACCTATTTAAACATTAATGTTCCAAAATCTAAACTAGTGGCGTCAATTGAAAAGGGCTTAGAGAGGACAAACTTGTAGTTTTTTCCCATTTTGTCTTTCAAAATCTAGAGTGGCGAAAAAATTCAAGGAGCAAATTCCCGCTCCTGCTCCCAATTGACGCCACTTCTTGTGACTTACTGATAAATTGTGACATTATAGCTTAAATACGTTTAACAGGTTATCAATCAAATTTGAATATAACTAAATAGTTGATCAAATTTAAAATTTTGAAAGCCAGTGATTGTAAGCTTTTCTTAAATTAAGCTACTGCAGAAAAAAGATAAATATTCATGATTTTAACTAGAAAAGATTAAATTTCTTGTAACTCGAATCCTATAACAGAAACCTTACTTCAAGCAATTGGTACATTTTCACAACAGCAGATCATTAACTTTAAAACAATGATTTGATGTTGACAATGGGTACCTGATCCAAGTACTTCTTGAGAGTACTTTTACAATCAGATTCAGTAGCTTTTTGGATGCTCACAAGAGAGTATTCGTTTTTTTCTGTTTATGCCTGAAGCAAAGAGTGTATTTGTCATTATAGAGCATACAGCTGATGGGTTACATTAAAAAAAGTGCCAAATTTTATTCGTAACTCGGTAAGTACGCAATATTTTGTATCACGACTGGGGGACCGAGTTGAAATCTTAAGGTTGGGGGAGGGGGGAAGGGGAATTGGGAATAATGTGATTGGAGGATGGAGACGAGATTTTTTTTTTCACTATTCCTCATTAATGAGTATATACTACCTTTTTACTTCTTTTTTTCAGCTTGTCGCCACACATGCTCATTTGCTGGGGATTATATAATAAATAATTAAACTAAAAGAGTATCTGCTTACCATCTGCAAAGACATCAGCACGTTCTGGTGAAATGACCATTATGCGCCGCCTTTGCGCCCTGTACTCGTCTTCCCTATCAGCAATTGTGGGTCGCTTGTGCTGGGCAAAAGGATCATAGTCACTATCAGCCTTTGCTACATCATTAAGGAGCGCTGCTGCTCCAGAGAAGCCCCGACGAGCGTTGCTTGTAATTGAGTCGTAATCATCCTCCTGAAATCAAATAGGGATAATTTAAAACAAAAAAAGCTTTTAAAGTTCAGACAAAAGGTGGTAAATTTTGTCAATCGAGAACAACCAAACGATGTCAGTATGTTAATTTTGGCTGATATGTGTGATTTTAAATAAAATTATCTGGTCTCTCTAGAAAATGTATTAAAAGCAAAAAAAAAAACTTACATATTCAATTTGAAATTGTACTTGGTTGGCCAGATTATATTGAAGTTTTTGTTTATCAAAAGTAAACATACTAAGCCACTAGTCATAATTGTAATAATGCTCATCCGTAAGCATGATATTAATAGAGACCCATAACATATTGGATATACAGATATTACAATATGAGAACATTATACAGATTCTATCGTAGAAAATATTTTGATATTCCTCCTCAAGCCAAATTTCCGTTTTGTGTACCTAACTGTGAATGAAACTTGTGTACTAAAATAAAGAGTTGTAAACTAAAAAAAAGAAACCACCAGATGCCTGGAGGATTCGTCAGTAAAACAGTTAAATGAAATATTCAAATTGATTAGTTTAGTAATCAGATTAATTCTGGCCTGGAAGCGTCCTATATTTTTCTTTGGAGTAGTCGAACAGCCAAGGATTAGAGGGGGGGGAGGAGTCCAAACAAGGTGTAAGTCTAGGAGTAGTCCAGTACATAAAGAAACATGTTAGGAAAACGATTCTCACTTCATAATATGAAAAACAATCCTAGTTAACATATTTTACAGGGAGAGAACCTTTATCTTCACTTGTTTCCCTACATTTCCAGTTTTTTCTATCTCATTTTTAAATATTTGTGTCCATTCTCTAAGTTTTGAAAATCCTTTATAAACCAGCACCGAAATGCCATCTAATTAATCTCTTAACCTAACCTTCTTCTTCTTCTTCTAATTCACAGCAGGCTGGCTATTCAGTTGGTACTATTTAGCCCTCTTCTTTTTGCTTCACTATGTGGGCTACAGAGCTACTGTCTTGATTGTCTCTTATTTATTAGATATTCTCAGATATCTTTCAGTAGATCTTTTGACTCAAGGAGTTCAAATATAAGATGATAGATATCGATTTCTGTGCTCTGTGTGCAGGTATAGTTGGCTAAGCTCTTGGCTGATAGTGAGATTTTGTGGTGTTTGAAGTATTTTAACAGTTTACAAAGCAAGGTATGTTGTGCAGACGTCAGCATATTACATTCAAATAGGCAATGGTCAATTGTTTCATTATTCATATTATAATGCCTGCAAAGAGGAGACAGGGGAATTGAACCACTTGAATTAGAAAGCTTATATGAGAATGCAAGGAAATTTAGTCCATTTGTTCCAGAACGAATTCTATGATAGATTTTAGAAAGATACTTATTGGGAAAGGGAGAAAGGATAGGATTAATCTTATTAAAATTAATATCTGATAGCCTCCATCGGTAAATTCATCAACCTGATGATTACCACTTATGCCAGAGTGGCTAGGAATATACTGAAAATAAGTTTTTATGCCACTTGAAGCAAGATTATCAATAATACTGAGACAATTTTTTTCTGGAAAAAAGCAATGGGGGTTAAATCTTTATTCCCTTTTGAAAATTCAGTATTTATTATGGGAAATGACCAATTCCATGGAGGGGATTGGGGGAAAGTAGGTGCAATAGAATTTGCTGGTACAGGGAACTTCTTTTGAATATTGGCATACTCATCTGCAATACCTCTATACATGGCTGGATTTCTTAACCAATTATGTAATGTGTGTGAGCTATTTGATTCAATTTTTGTAAGATGTTTTGTCAAGAGAAAGCTACGTCTCTCCCTTATTGTTGTTAATCCACTCTCCATAAGCAGAAACTTGGTGCTTGTGGGTTTCCTAAGACCAAATATGAGACATATTATATCATTTTGTGTTGTTTCAATTTTTTGCATCTGGGTCTTTGCACATGCACCATAGACAATCAGCCCATAGTCAATGTGGGGTCTTATATGTGATTTATAAAACTGGAGTAAGGTTTTCTCCTTACAACCCCAGGGTGTGGAAAGAAGTCTTTTTAGTATATTTGCTTTTCTATAGCATTTTTTTATTGTGTTTGAAATGTGGAGGTTGAAATTAAGTTTTTGGTCAAGCATGAGACCTAGGTAATTAATATATCTTCTGGAATAGTTGTTTTATTTAGAGTTAGTTTTGCATTAACATGGTTTCGCTTCCGGTGAAATTGGACTATTTTTGACTTGGTGGGTGCAATGGGTAAATCTGAATGTTGAGAGAATTTTTCGAACTGGAAAAGTGACTTTTGCAGATTTGACTGTGCTATCTGAAAGGTGTTGCCAGATGACCATATCACCAGATCATCAGCATATTGTAGATTCGTGTGGGGTAGGTTCATGTCCCAGAGATATAGGGCAAATAGGAGGAAACTGAAGACTGCTCCCTGAGGTAGGCCTTTGGTTATTGTCTTTTGGGGTGAAGAGGCTGAACCAACACAAACGATGAAACTTCGCACTTCTATGAACGATTTAATAAAGGATACTAACTTAGGGGGTACTCTAAGGTTTGCAAGTTTATTTAAAAGGATTTGGTGGTTCACATTATCATATGCCCCTTCAAAATCTAGGAAAGCTGCCACTAGGATATTATTTTTTGAGAAAGATTCATTTATTGCATTTGTTAGCAAAGTGAAAGCATCTGTTGAGGAGTGGTGTTTCCTGAATCCAGTTTGAGTGTGTGGGATCATATTATTTTTTTCAACAAACCAGAGGAGTCTTTGATAGATCATTTTCTCCATTATTTTCCCCATCACAGGTGTAATCATTATGGGCCTATAAGACTCAGGGTTATCTTTTGGTTTATTTTTCTTTAGGATTGGTATGAGGGACGAACATTTCCATATATTGGGGAACCTAGAAGATGCCCAAGCATGATTATAACAATTTAGCAGTTCTTGTTTGTATGAAGGTGTGAGATTCTTTATCCATGTAGGGTGTATATTGTCATAACTGCTGCTAGTTTTGGTCCTAATATGATGTATTGCATTATTCAATTCCTGGATTTAGGGAGCAAACTATAGCAAAGTGGTCAGTACATAGACTATCAATTTTATTTATGTAAATTTTGTTCAAAAAATTTGATGACACAATTTGTAGGTCAATTGTGGAGAATCTGCCACTTTTGGGGTTGAAATATGTGTTCAGGTTTGGAGGGGTAGCAACAGCTAATTCATTATTATTTGAAGTCATATTCTCAATGAATTTACCAGCTTTATTTGCTGGTTTATTCACCCACAAAAGGCTGTGGGCATTGAAATCACTACAAATAATGATATTTTTTAACATATTAGAATTATTTATATAATTAAAGAAATCCTTGGCATCTGTAGTTTGGCCATTAGGGTTATAAAAGCTTATTATGTAGGTTTTTAAATTATTCAGCCAAACACTGATACCAATTACATCAACATCATTTGCAAAATCTGGAAAATTGATGCCACAAAATTTTATATTATTATTAACTAATAAAGCTACCCCACCTCCTTTTCTCTCTGAAGATCTATCCTTTCTCAGGATAGTATAACCCGGAGACTTAATTTGTTGATTTTGGGTTAAATGAGTTTCCTGGAGGCAAGCAATATTAATGGAATTATTATTCATAAATGATATTAGTTTATTTAGCTTATTTTCTGTGAGTGATCTTACATTCCATTGGAGTATTGATATATGTTGTGTTGTTGATTTATTCTTCATATGACTGTGTATCAATGTTCAGCTTTGTTAAAAGTAAAGCAAGATCTTTTTTTGCTTGAATGAGCATATCATCAGGGATGTAGATTTTGCCAATTCTGCAATAATTTTTGTTTTCTGTATTTGATGTATGTTCATGGCCTGAACTGCATTACAGTTTAGAATGAATAAGCATATATTTGGGGATTGCATTTTTGGTTGTGCATCCTTTTTGTTGGTTAAGGGATTGATTCCTGGTAGTGTTACTGGTTTGTTTCCTCTTGGGAGGGGGGGCCAGGCTGGCCTCATCTCACCGGACAAGGAGGCTTGTTGGCTTGGTGATTCCTTCTGATAGGGATTTGAGCTAGGGGGCTTAGAAGATGGTGTTTTATATGGGGTGCTTGATGCATTGGGGGCATTTGACTTGGGGGTTTTGGTTGGTTTCATTACAGGCGATATTTGGAGTGTTAGAGCTCTTTTCTTGTATGCAGGGCATAATGACTTATTTGTAGATTCATGTGGGCCTTTGCAATTGATGCATGTAGGCTGAGTGTTGTTGCAAGTTGTCAGCTCTTTAGGATGGAAAGATTTACAATTACTACACTCTTGGAGAATTTCATTGCATTTGTTTGTCGTGTGTCCCAGTTTGAAACACTTCTGACACTGGATAGGCTTAGGTTTGTATTCTTTGTGTGGTTTGATTTGCCCAAATAGGAATAATTTTTCTGGGATATCAATTTTATCCTTCAATGTGAATAAGAAGGATCTACTAGTTTTTAGGCCATTAGAGTTAGGTTTTCCAAGTTGGGTAACATCCTCAACTGAGATTGTGTTTCCAGCCCTATCTGAGAGGCCTTCTTTTAACTCCTGAGTAGATATCTCTGGGGGAACATTATAAACTACTATTTTTGTTGGTGATTGTTTTGGGTTCCAATTAGATGCAATAATTGGGGTATTCAGAAGGGATTTAAGTTTAATTATTGTATCTGCTGATTTCTGATCTTCTACAGCTATTAGCAGAGATCCATCACGGTTAATGTTAAGAGAGAACATTGATTTTAGCAATTTAAAAATTGCAACTCTTATTGCAGTGATCATTTTTATTTCAAAGCGGGTAGTGGGAGTAATTTTAAGGTAAATTCCTAAGTTTTTGGAGGGAGGATCTTGGGCAGGGAGAGGGGAAATGCTTTTAATTGGGGAGATTTTTTTCCTTTTTTTCGAACTTCTAGAGAGGACCTCTTGAAACCCATTATCATCATTTATGGTTACATTAGCCCCTACACTTATCATTGTCCTATTCTCCGAATTGGAGCTATCATTAGAACTTTGAGATAGCGTGCTTGACCAGCCAGGATGTGTATCTTTCACTATGACACATTCACTGGAATTTGATTTGGGATCTGGGGGGACTTTTTTTTTGGAGGACTTCTAATCATTGCCTATTGGAAAAAGCTTTAAACACAAAATAAAACTAAAACAAGAAGGGAAAATAGAATGATATCAAACCGTCTGCACTATACTATGGGGAGGATAAACACCACAGTATAGCCCTGAGGATGAGTTGAGCAGGATTGGTTTGGTACAACTGCTGATTAGAAGCGATAATAATCACAAGAAAATATATTTCGATTTTCTTATAAGGTTGCTGTTGCGACCTTACTTAACCTGAATTATCAGTATTTGTCTATTAATTTGTTTTTTGTAGGTGGCATTGATGGTGTCTAGCTATAAATTTAGATTATTTAAAATCTAAAAGAGAAAAGTTTAAGAGATGAAGGGATGTTCAGCAACTGGTCCTGATGGTACTCCAGCAGTTCTACGGAAGTAGAGTAGAAGCGTAACACTGTATATTATTTCTTTGATATTTACAGCAGTTCTTCGATCTGGAATTTGGCCTAGTGAGTGGAACCTGGCAGTAGGAGTGCCGATTTTTAAGAAAGGGGATAGGAAACTACATGAAAATTATAGATGTATACATTTAGGTAACACATTAGGAAAGCTAATGGCGAAGGTATTAGATAACAGACTTAGAAGTTGGCTCCAGAAAACTGAAAGGCTAGCCGCGGAGCAGTCAGGATTCAGGGAGGGACATAGTACGATTGATCAAATTTTTACATTAAAGTGTTTAGTTGATAAGTTTATAAATAAGAAGGGAGGTAAAATGTATGTAGCTTTTTTGGATTTAAAAGGGGCATTTGATTATGTAAAGAGGTAACTGTTAATGAAGGATTGTATAAATATTGGCCTGCCAACCCACTTGTACGGATTTTAATAAGTATGTATGAAGCTACGAAGTTTGTTATTAGGGTGGCAGGAAAATTTTCAGAAGTAATTTGTTCTAGAAGAGGGGTTAAATAAGGTTGCCCCTTGTCTCCACAGTTATTTTCGCTGTTAATTAATGATTTGCCGGGTATTCTTAGGAAGCAAGGAGTCCCAATGGTGTCATTAGATGTCTGTGAACTATGCATGCTGATGTTCGCAGATGATCTGGCACTAGTAGCGAAGTCTAGAGAGGATTTACATGTTGGATAGAACTAAGGAATATATAGATAGGAAACAACTAAGCCTGAATGTCAAGAAGTCGGAAGTTATGGTTTTTAGAAAAGGGGGTAAGATTACAAGTAGGGATAGAGTAAAATGGGAGGGAATAGATTTAGAAAGTAGGGATGAGTTACGTACTTAGGAAGTAAGTATTCGTCAAATGGTAAGCCGATTGCATCGGCTATGCATTATAAATCTGAAGTTTGGGGACACATAGCTGGTGAGAGGATGGAGGAGATTCAGCTTCAGTGTTCTAAGAGAGTTTTAATTCTACATTTTTCAATGAATAGTTTAGTATTGAGAGGAGATCTAGGTTTATTTCCTTTAAGAAATGATAGGCTAGTAGGGATGATAAGACTATGGGAGAAAATCCTGAGTATGCCCAGAGTAAGGATAACAAAAGCAGCATATTTAGAAGCTCTGAGGATCCCAAAGAGTGATACGTGGCCATCTCAAATAAAGAAGATATTGGATGATTGTGGATTTTCAAAGCTATGATAATAATAATACTTTTATTTTTCCTCAGGATACACTATGAGGAGTACATTCAATAAATATAAAATATAAAGAAACAACTTACAACTAACAAGACCAGAACTACCGATTAATACAATCATCTACGTCAATCGGTTAACATCGGTTAGTTTTTTTTCAAAAAACGGTAATAAATTTCTATATTCAATATAATTTCGAGCCTTTTGAACTAAAAGCTCACACTAATCTTTATTACATCAAGCGGGTCATTTATTCCATACATATATGTTAAAGAAGTATTACGAGCACTTAGCAGAAAACCTAGTAGAAATTTAAGATATCTAAAATACACAACTTTAATTTGAGATGAAGTAGAAGATGGAAAAGTTTTCAAAATCGCCGCTGGAAAGCTAATCAAAGGTAAAACCATTGACTGATACAGTCTAGCTAATACATCCCTTCTCATATTACCCCGCAGATGAACGAGGGAACCGAACGTCTTTCTTATCTTAACTTCCAGATGGCTTATTAAAAGAGGCGATAGTCTTTTTACAGAAGAATATGGGGCACCGAGGTATATCACCGAATCCAAAGCATGAAAAATCCGATCATTACCGCAATCAAGTGGAGGAGAGCCAAGAGGTCGAATCACAAAATACTGGCATTTCGCGAGGTTGATTTCTAATCCTTTTTTGTTCAACTCATTCGCTAAAATCTTAAAATTTTCAATCAACACAGTCTTTGACCAACTAAGTAAAATAATGTCATCAGCATAAGCCAAATAACTAATTTCAACTGCTAAGTAAACCAGAGAGGTTTTTAATGAAGCAAAACAATCTTTAAGACACAAATTGAAAATAGACGACGATAATACCCCCCCCCCCCCCCTTGTCTAACCCCCTCGTAACTACTACTTCATCAGCAGAAATTATAGATCCGAGGCAATGCGAACTTTAAGTTCAGAATACCACGAACGAAAAACATTAACCAGGTTATGTGGTAAACCATATTTTAGTAAGCTAAGTAGAGCAGATGCATGAGAAAGATTATCGAAAGCTCCTTTAATATCTAGTTAGAGATATAAAACTAAGTTCAAACATCTTACCCCATCTTACTTAATTGAGAGCCCTTTGTAATAGGCCGAAAAGAATCGCATGCATGGTACTTGATTTTTCATGCTTTGGAACTGGCGTAATTATCCCTGTTTTAAAAGAAATTGGCACTTGCCCAGACAAAAGAATCAGATTAAAAAAAAAAACAAAAAAAAAACACAAAAGCTTAGCAAAAAATGAAGCCGGGGCAAGTTTCATATGATTGGAAAGAATTCCATCATGGTCCAGAGCACTTTTAAATTAAGACTCTTCATAGCTACACTCAGATCATAACTAGTAAGAAAAAACTGAAGATCTCGACGAGAAAAAAGTTCATCAATCTCTCGGACCTCTTCAGGATTATCATTACATAATGACATTACATTCGAAAAATGGTCAATCCACATTTTCTCTGTTGGGGCTTTATGGAAATTTTATTTGAACCAGCTCTTTTCCCATTTTTTAAAGTTCTCTGCAATGACTGCTGATCATCATCAACTTTGTCTGAAGCAAATTTTATCAGATTATCTTTATACCGCCGGAATTCTCTTTGGAATGCCGCCTTACTTGCTTTCATCACAAAAAACGCAGGGTGATCTGGGGGCTTACCAATGTCTCACCAACTGAGATAATTAAGCTTAGCTAAATGGCTCGCCGCTACGAAATATGCGTTATTAGACCAACAAGGTATCTAAGTTCCTACTTTATATCTTTTCTTCTCAAAAACTAGATCTGCACCAAATTTAAGGCAATGGACAAGCTGGTGAAATGTACAATCTATATCTAATAATGTAGACTCCGCAGGTTAAGACTGGAATAATCAGGTACAATAACTTTCGAAACTTCAGAATCTACAGAGGCCCTTTAAGAATCAACAAGATTTTGATCCCAAATCAACTTAGTTCTCCAAGGTTGATTTTTTCTTTCATTTCTTTGCTGAGGAATTCCTACAAGTGAAAGCGGAAACTTTAAAGGTCTATGATCACTAATCGGGAAATCTACAACCACTTCAATCGAACCAGAAACCGAACTAGAAGTAAGAACAAGAACGTGATCAAGATTACTAGTTGACCAGGAATTATGAAAATAAGTACAATTATCCGTTTTATTTATGATTGACAAATTTGGTAATGAAGAAAGGAAAAGAGAAGAACACACACAACTTGAATTGAGCAGATCGCAGTTCAGATTACCCGCTATACAAATATCATAATTAGCTGAGTGCTTTTGTACTAAACCACTCAGTTTACCACACGCATCTTCGAATAAAAAATCAGACAGGTCATTCCGGTAATCTGTTGGAAAATAACAATTAATCAAAATACATCCAGAAGTACGGCTTGCAAGAAAATAATTATTATAAAATATCAGACGAGAATCAAATGTATCGGGTATAAGAGTAACTAGCCCTCCCGACGGGTGTCCCCCAGTAGGTATAGCAGGAATCGAGTAATGTTTATAACCAGGAAGAAATGTATCAAAAAACGGCAAAGCAAAATCAAGGAGCCGATGTTCCCGTAAAAATAGTATTCCATTAATAGGCAAAAGCAGCCTTAACACTTCAATTTTACCAAGAACTCCGTTCGAATTAAAAGACACTACGGGAACAAGCAATCGATCAGGTAAATTGTTACTTTGCATTTCTAAGCTTACGAATCTGAGGACAACGAAAACTGAACGACGGATGGTCTTTTGAGCCACAATTCGCACACAGAACCGGAAGAGAGCAAGGCTTGTCTCTGGAGTGTTCGTGGTCGCCCAAACAGCGCGCGCATTTCATAGCACTTGATTCGCACTTCTTAGTATCGTGGGACATACTCTGACAACGCTGACACCTCCTCGGGAGTTTCCTGTTAGCAGTAATCCAAAATGTTCATAACCTATGTTTAAACCATGGCACAAATAATACTTCATAAAAGATTCTGAATCGAAAGTTATATTCAACACAGAAGATTGTCCAAGCCGCTTGAAATCACAAATCCCTGAATATTTTCCTTCTAGGGCTTCCAACTCGCAATCTTTCTCAATCCCGTGCATGATACCCGCAAACTCATATTTTCTCGATTCGACGCAGTAATCCGGATAACTATTTTTTTTTTATCAAGCTCGTTACGGGTCCCAACTTATCCGCTTTAACTTTTAATGTAACAGAGTCTCTATTGCGTCTGACGTCATAAATGTCATTCACCCCGAGTTGATCTAAATCTGCCTTCCGCTTTAGCGGATCTGACCAGTTATTGGGAAATGAACTGATTTTCAGAGGTTCAAATTTTTCGCTTGGTGACAGTAAATTTGGCCATTCAGTGGGGATTTCACTAAGGGGTGCGGGCCTATCGGTGACGATTGCCTGTAGGTGCAGGATATCTTTAGAAAGGTTCGTTAACTTCTGTTCACACGAGGACACTAAGCAGTCAAGTCTAACTGATGATTCACTTTTCAGGACTGGAATTTCACGTATATTCTTTGGCACAATAATAGACCACACAAAACCGGCCGAATCACATTCAGCCATGCGATCTAGAATGTCATTTAGCGTATTAGTGGCAGCAGCTTTACCCCTCCTCTCGATAGGCTTTATACGACACTGTCATATTCCATACCAGCGTCTTTAGGGAGACGAGATTTTCCAAGCTTATAAAAGAAGAGGCAGCCTCAACAATTTCTTCTCGATCTATTCCACTGGAAAAGCCATCTAGTAGAAAAAATAGTCCTGAATTGACGACCACCTTTGATATTCCATTTTCCATGATATAAGTACCTTGGAAATCATCCGTCATTCTTGATGGTCAAAAAACACTGCTCATAAGTTAAAAAGACACTACGATAATACAGCACCTGAATAAGTAAAAATATCCAATGGTGAAAGTCCGTAAATATCAATTTATTATTTTACTTATTGCGAAACTGTCCACTGTAATTTATTCTAAATTTAATCCGGCTTAAAAAACAGAACAGATGTTTACAGGTCAGATGCCAAGTAGATGCCAAGTTGCAAGTAGGGTCAGGGAGAGGTTAAGAGACCATGAGATCCAGGTGTGGCATGTGCGAGTGAATGAGACCCGATCACTGGAGTTATATGCAAAGGCTAAGGAGCAGTGGGAAGAAGAATTGTATTTTAAGGCAGGGCTTGAAAAGAGGCAACTAAAGTTTATAATTTGTGTTAGGTCAGATGGGTTACCACTAGGTGAGAGAAGGAAGTTTCTGGTCCTCACTTCTGTCCCATGTGCGGGAAAGAGGAAGATTTGGTTCATTTTATGGGGAAGTGTAGTGAATTAATAGATTTAAGAAAAGAATTGCTTGGGGTTGAGGTTTGGGAGAGAGATGAGATAATAAATTTATTAGCAAGGAAAGATATGGGAGGTATAAAGAGACTCAGAAGGTTCCTGACAATGGGTATAGAACATAGAGAAAGGTTTTTGAAGATGATTGTTTGTATGAAAGTGTCTTTGTTTTTGTGACCACCCTTTGGGCTTTTGTGTCAATAAATTGTATTCTACTCTATTTGAACAGAAAATTCAGTTGGATTCTTGTTTATTTTTCAGAATTTTGTTAAAAAAAATTATAAAACAGTGAAAAAGTGAAGATAAAGGTTCTCCCCCTGCAAAACATGTTGACTAGGATTATTCTGCATACTATGAAGTAAGAATTGTTTTCTTAATATGCGTCTGTGTGTACTGGACAGCTCCTGGACTTACACTCCAAACAAAAATCATAAATATATTTTGAGTCAATTTACCTCCTTTTTACCACATATTTTGTGAAACAAAAGGCTATAACTCCCTCCCATTTGTGATCCCCTGTTGTGGCAGTAATAGGTGAAGCATATTATCATGAGACTATTATAAGCTAGCACCTGACAAATAATAACAACAGCTCCTTTTGATATAAATATGTTCATATGATAAAAACCAACTAGGCTACTTCTAGCATGTATCATTAAACTAGTTGGATGCTCACAAGAAAGTATTCTTTCTTTTAATGCCTAAAAGGAAACGAGTCAGTGGGTTTTATTAAACAAGTGACACATTTTATTCATGGCTTGCTAAGTGCACCTTGTTTTGTATAATGACATTTAGCATGTATACATACTAAATATAAATAACTAATGCTGGGGACTAAATAATAAATAAGTAAATCAAGAAAAGTATATACTTAAGCTATAGCAGGTCATATAGCAATCAAATTAGTTGGGTTGTCCTCAAGGATAGAGCCTTCTTGTGCTTGAAGCTACTGAGATCTGCCTGTTTCAGCATAGACAACTATCTAAATTTGGATCATATGACCAATCATAGAATGGAGCGAAATAATTTAGTTTATACAGTTTGATAGAGCAGTATTGTTTTCTATTTTTTGGCCCATTTTCTGACCTATAAATTTATTATCAATGAATTCACCACACTTGCCTTTCTTTTTCTCTACCTGGAGTATATAGCAAATTAGAGTTGAATTCAGAGAAATCAAAAAACTTAAGAAGAGAACAGACTAAACACAATTATATTCCTTAAAATTTGATAAATTTTAGTATCTGCCAACTTTCTGTTTAGGAAACTTGTGCTATGGATTTGCACTGTTAACTGTGGTTACTCAACACCTCTGAAACAGATCCTTGAATGGAGCAGAAAAAGAAAAAAAAAAAAGTAACCAACTGGTTGCCAAGAGATGCTGATACAGGATGACGACTAAACTATCAGAAAATCTAAAGCAATTCACTATAAATCAAATACAATGGCTCCTGGCTTATTCCTCACAGTATTACCAGTATTACTTGATAAAATACAGAACACCAAAATTAAAGAACAAAAAATAATTGAATAATTTGTTATATACATGTGTTACAAAAGTACTACCCAATTTTTGTATTAGATTCTTGAAGATACAATTTGAATAATAATAAGTTCAACATTAAATAATCCCTAAGATGTTTAATTTTGGAGATAAATTATTACCAATGTCTTCTCTCTAAAACCTCAGGAGAAGGAAAAAGGAGTGATAGGGAGGGGAGAGGAGTCTTAGGAATCCTGTGAAGGAATTGCACAACCCCTTTTTGCTCTGTGTAATTGTGACTTGGTCAATTTACATTTACCAGAAGTATTCTCACCCACCATAAGTAAAAGTTAGCAATATTTAGCAGGGCCATATCTAGGATTTTTGTTCGGGGGGGAGGGGGGGGTACCCGATTTTTTCCCGTGGACTTTCTCTAACATCTTCGAGATGGGTATTTTTTTGACTAATTTTCGACTCGGTCAAAAATTTCGGGGGGGGGGGGGGTTCAAACCGGGTAACCCCCCCCCCCTGGATACAGCCTTGATATTTAGAGAACATACAAAAATACTTACATCAGGTTCATCATTGGGTGCAATTGAAGTGACATAGTTGGAATATTTTCCTTTGGCTGCACCATCATAAATATCTATGTCAAAAAAACCACTCTCACCAAGACCAACTCCATTCTTCTCAGCAGTTTCTCCATCAGCCAATGTCTTTTTCTTCTCTTGGATGCTTCGAATCTGGGATTCAATATCTGCAATCAAAACAATAAAATGTTACAAAATCCATTATATAAGAATAGATTACCAACTTTGAAAACAGTGTTGTTAAAAATAATCTACTAACAGTGTTTGTAAATACAGTTGCACAATGACTTAACACTAGGATTGTGATTCCTAAGTTTCCGGTGATTTGCCAGCCATAATTAAGCTCAGGTCAAGACCCACTCACAATAAGGTTTTACTAAAAATTAATATTTGGCTAGTGCTGATTTGAGCCAACCAGATTTATCATGGAAGCTTCAGATTGGCAGAAACTCCTAGAAAAAATTCTGGTTGCTTCAAATTAGTGCTAGCTGATTCTCACTATCAATAAAATCTTATTGTAGATGAGCCTTTAGTTGAACTAGGGCTTTTGACTTACTCCAGTTCAGCATGCTAAACCATTGCTGAAAGTGGATTTTGATTCAACTAATACCAAGGATTAGCACTAACCAAACCTTGATCTTAGTAAAAAAAAAACCTCATTGGGAATCAGCCTTTACAAAAACAAGGGAATGAATTTCAATTCATATTGCTCAAGATTTTTCTGGAAGATCTTTGTCATTCTTGGTGGATTCTCCCTATTTTTCTAAATGCATAAAAAATATGTTTCAATAAGAAAATGTGCACTGTAGCAATTCCTTAATTTCCACCATATCAAGCTCTAAAATTATCATGACAATCAGAGTTGAGAAGAAAAACACTATTAACATAAACCAATAAACTACTTTCAAGTTGACCTTTCAATGCCTCCCTTATACACACTAAAAAGATGTATATCTAATTAAAAAAAAAATAATGTCAATAAATAACAAGTAACCCATACTTAAATCACAATTAAAACTCTCTTTCTATACTAACCTCTTCAATATAGGGCAGGCAGCATTCTGTTCCAAATACCCTAAGAAAGAGATTAATATCAATAAACTAACTGCAACCTATTATATTTGTAAGAAGAATGGACAGAAAAATAAACATAAAATTCAGGTATTACTTAAATAGTCATCAATTTGCAAATGCAAAGGAAATGGACAAGAGGGATATTTTAACTTGCTTTGGCTGTTTGAAAACTAATTGAACTTAATTCAGAAATTACACCCAATGCAGTATGTCATAGGACATTGGCATTCCTTCTTAATTATAGCTATAATGATTTTCCAATTACAACTCTAATAGTCAAGAAAAAAAGAATAGCCCCAAAATAAAAATACAAACTTGAAGCAGTAGAGGTATGCAAATAACAATTTATTCAGCATTTTAGGCAGTTTAATAAAAGTGCTAGTGGTACAAATATCACATATTCAAAAATTAATGGAAAACAGACTTAGCAAGGCATGATATTTCAAAGCAGCTAACATAAAGTTTGCACAAAAATTACAAATAAGTCTAAGCAAAACTAAGAAGGAAGAACATAAACAATCTATATTTCTTGCTCTGAAGTGCAAATTAAGGTAATTAAAGGAAGAGTCTGAAAAAGATGAATAGGCAATTGGAATTAGAAAACGTGAAGATGAAGTTTCTTTCAAACAGAAAATAAATATTCATTGCTCAGCATAATTTATGTTAGCCTTTTGGCAGCACCCAGAGATTTATATTATTTTTGTAGTCTCTATATATTCTTAAAAAACATTTACTTTTTTCATTAATGTTAATCTGCAAATAAGGAAAGCAAATTTTGGTCTCAAAGAGACCAAAATTCAGAATTTGTCTTCCATATCTTTTTCCCAATTATGTTTTATGCCCACAACATAGATAAACCTATAAATTTTATCAAATATGAGAACATGAACATCAAAATGCCATTTCCTGAAGTTTCCAATGGAGTAGTTACCCATAGTTTGTACATAAAGACATTGAATACTACATAGCATGTCTTTAAGCTTACCATTATTACAACATTCTTGTCATACACATGCACAGACATACAAAAAAAATCCATTCCTTTCTACTTGCTCATATCTGACCTTAAATATATATATCTTCTTGTAGTAATCTTCACAACTAAACCAACACAAAAGTTATGATAGGCCTACATATACAAACCAGTTTGGGAAGTAAGAAGGGTATGTGGACAAGAGAAAAAAGTTAAACAAATAAAAATCTTCATAATCCTTGGTTCCAGAGCTCCAAGCTGAAAAGGAATTATTTGAATATCAGTTTAGAGTATTGAATATTCTACTTAATAGATAATTAGAATGATATACCAGACTATAAGCACAAGGAATAATATATGCTCAATTAACAAAATATACAAAATGATGAATTATTAAACATAAATATTTTTAGACATTTTAAACTTTTATCAGTTTTACACTTTTTTTCTATACTAACAAATGAAAATAAACCAAATATTTTTTTCCTCACAATTAAAAATAAAACTTTAAGATTAGACTGGGCTCTGGTAATACACAAACAATTAATAATGGAATGGTTTCTATTCTAATAATGGAGTACTAATATTAACATAGACACACACAATCAAATTTCTAGGAAGGTAAAGTATAAAAAGAATTCCATGAAGGGAGGGAGAATAGGCCTGACACACTAAAAGTGAATGGTAAAATAAAGTATAAAAAGAATTGCATGAAAGGAGGGAGAATAGGCTTGACATATTAAAAGTGAATGGTAAAATTCTAGTTTAGCCACTTTTTGCTATCTTGGAAAGCGATTAAGTTAGGAAGATGAAACTTTCAGGGATAAATCTATAGACTAAAGCATGTCCTGAGAAGGTATTTTGAAGTACCTACCCCTACTTCCTTTCTCTCTAGAGGGTACTGACCTTTGATGACATTTAGAAATTTTGTTTTATAAAGTGAAGCCTTACAAAATAGATCTTCTGCTTAAATGAAGTACAAAAAACTGTTTTCAGCTTCACAACTTTGCTCAATCCCCAATTTATGAACATAAAATTCTACCTAAGTAACATGAATTGCATTTTCAAGACTAAAACCAGAGAAAAAGAAAACTGAAAATTAAGTTAAAATGTTGTTTTGTCAAAATTCCAAATAGACAAGAGCCATTCTACTGACATTCCTCAGTCTTTTTCAAGAATCCAGTTCATCAGTGGAAAATACCTTCTGTTGAGCAAACAATATTTGTTGTGTTTGTACCTCAACCCTAAGTCTGACAAGTTATGAAGACATGTCAAGTAGGCAAATTTCTAACACATAGAAATGAGAAGAGGGTTAACATAGAAGCTTAACAATACCTTCCCACAGTATCTGGCTGACCTTATGGGGTTACAAGCCACTGGGGAGGGGAAGGTGATGGTTTTGGCACCCTCTAGCCATGATGCCCAGTGCAGTTGCCCTGGTTGCCATACCCTTTGGTCAGTTCTACATTTAGAATCAGTGTCCTGAATCTAAACTTAACATTTATTTGCATCAGGAATCAACTTTACCCCACCAACTTATCTGCAAATAGCCTATATTCCTTGATTTGTATGCCTATATAGGTCCTGCACCAAACTCCCCATAAGTCACTCTTTTCTTCAAACTGATTTAATAGTTGTGAAAACAGTTATGATAAAAATAGAATAACAAAGAACCTAGACACTTCTTGGTCATACCCCCCTGGAAAAGAAATTACTGTGAAAAACGAACTCATATAAATATACAAGCCTCACCTGTGAATAATTTCCAAAATCTGGATAACTAACCTAAGACACGTCATCTTTCTCTCCTTATCATTTATTCCCTTGGGAATCAATGTCACTGTTGGCGTGTTTCTGGTATTTGTTGTTGTTGGATGCTAAATATGGTGAATAAGGCGCTACCACGTTGAAAGTGAAATTCCCTTAAGTCCCAGTGTTGCCACTTGCAGGAGAATCCCACAAAAAAATGGCACCAAAAAAGAGACAACGTGAGAGCCCTGTAAAAGGACAAGATAAGTGCCCAGGATGTGCAAAAAGCCTGGACAAGAACTCGCAAGCCATCAACTGCGACAAATGTCCTAACTGGTTTTGTATTGAGTGCCTAGGATTAAGTGATGAACAGTACGTCCTGCTAGAGAAAATGAATCGTACAATGACCTGTGAATGGAGCTGCCCCTGGTGCATCTTGAACAAGCCTGTGCGCAACGCCGACACCCTAACCAAAGCCATCGAATCTTTCAAATCAGAGGTGCAAGAGGACATTGCTAGCATAACAACCACAGTCAACAAGGGTCTCAGAGAGATTCACGATGAACTTGCCACAAAATGCAATGTTCTCAAGGTAAAAGCAATTGTTGAATCGGCAATTACCGCTCAAGTGACGGGGCTTGCACCAGATGCACTAGAAGAACATATACGCCATACAGTCAGAAGTGAGCAAGACAGGCAGAGACGCAAACTTAACGTTGTTGGATACGGGATTCCGATCCAAGTAAGTGACAAAGACTTCCTTGCCAAATACTTCCAGGACAACTACAAACTAGCGACCAAAGTCTTCAACATGAAAAGACTACCAGCCTCGGCCCCCACGGCCGGACAACCACTGCGACACCCACCAGTCCTATTCACGGTGGCCAGCTTCACTGACATGAAGCTTATCCTGGATGCGTCCTACCAGCATAAAGACCCAATTCAATTCTATGGCAACAGCTCCAAAGAAGATTGCAACGCTAGAAAAGCCTTGTTGGAAGAGATGAAGAAAAGACAGGCAAATGGAGAAACAGACCTAGTGATAAGAAAGGGCAAAATCACAAAAAACGGTCAAACTCGAGCAATTCCGATGGAGAGCTGCTCGAGCATGCAAGAATAACCACTACCTCCAACCGTCTCGTCCCCCTTGTAAATAGTTCATGTGTGAGTGATAATAACGATGTAAACTTAAGTTTGTGTAAATGTATGAACAGTGAATTAACAGTTACGTCCCCATGCCCTTCTGCCTTGTCCCTCATTAGCAGCTCTGTGTACCTAAGCTGCAATTCACCCACTTCAACTGAAAGCGAGAATATTAGTGAGCAGAATAAAAACTCGCCCAGACACACCCAAAAACTTGTGAACATTATGACGGCAAACGTTGATGTTATTACCAACAAGATGCCAGAACTGGCAACAGTGCTCCAACTAAGTAAGATAGACATTGCAACTCTGACAGAAATTTGCCCCAAGAACTCAAGATTTCAACTGACAGAAAACTCAATCTGCCCCTCTGGATACAACATCTTCAGCAATCTGTCTGATCCAAACTGCAGAAGAGGAGTGGCTGTTCTAGCTTCCAAGGAATTCCAGGTAAAATAAATTTCTGTCCCAAATTCTTACTTACCTTGGGTTGAAGCTACATGGGTCTCCCTTTCCCTACCTAACAAAATTTTTGTCCTAAGATCAATTTACAGGAACCCCAGCAGCCCTTGCCAGCTGTCCTCTGAAAGAACAATTGCTGAAATGACCCAATTCATACTATGCAATTACCCAAAGGCAACCCTGCTCATGACAGGGGACTTCAACCTCCCAAATGTATCTTGGGTAGATGGCCAAGGTATGACCAAGTCAAGCCCTGAACAAAACCCATTAGTACAAGCCCTCTCCGACAACTTTCTGTACCAAACAGTAACTATGCCCACAAGAATGCGCCCAGGACAAAATCCCTCCATACTGTACCTAGTCATAACAAATGACCCAGAAAAGGTGATCAACACACACACTCTCAGTCCAATTGGCTCAAGTGACCACATGCCAGTTCTTTCATCTTTTCAACTCAACTCCAAACCATCAAAATATACCAAACAATCCTTTACAAATTACAAGATGATGGTGGAGGAGCTGTTAGATGCTAACCTGGAAACACTTATATCAGAAGATGTTGAAGCCTCATGGCTAACTCTAAAAAAAGACCTTACTAGAGAGCCAAGCCAAACACACCAGCATAACATGGAAAAAGAAACCCAAAACTCTACCTTTCCTCACCCCAAAAATCAAGAAACTATGCAACAGGAAGAGAAAACTTTGGGAGAAGTACACAAAACAAAAGACTACAGCTTTGTACGAGCTGTACAAAACTGCAAGGAACCTCCTCAGAAAAGAAACTAGAAAACTGACCTCAAACTACAAAGAACGACTGGCCAAAAACGTTAAGGAAAACCCAAAACTATTCTGAAAATACATCTCCCATAAGAAGCCAGGCAGACACTCCATACCAGACCTGGTAAACAACAACTCTTTATCTTCTTGCCCCTCTGAAAAAGCAAACCTGCTTAATCAGCAGTTTGCCTCAGTGTTCTCCATGGATGACCCCCAATCAACCCCCCACCAGCAGAACAGGCCCACACTCCCTTCCCGATGGTACACTCACCAGTCACAATTGAAGAAGTAACCAAACAGCTTAAGGACATCGATCCCAACAAATCGACGGGACCTGATGGTCTCAGCCCACAACTGACAAAGGAATTAAGCCCTGCAATATCAGCCCCACTGGTAAAACTATTCAATCTGTTGCTGACACAAGGAAAGCTTCCAGGGGACTGGAAGAAGGGAATAGTCATCCCAATTCACAAGAAGGGTAGCAAAACGTCTGCAGCAAACTACAGACCTATCAGCCTCACATGTGTGGCATGCAAGGTCATGGAGAGAATCATAAACAAGCATATCATTAACCATCTTGAGGCCAACTCACTTATCAGCAGTAGTCAGCATGGTTTTCGCTCAAAGAGATCAGTGGACACAAACCTTCTTGAGTCTTGTAACTGACCTACTAGAGAGAGGATTACCTGTGGATATAATATTGTTGGACCTAGCCAAAGCATTTGACAAGGTTTGTCACTGATACCTCATTCACAGGCTGCTTAATCTATCTCTTAGTCCACAAGTGGTCAGTTGGACTGAGGACTTTCTGAGGGACAGAACACAGCAAGTGAAAGTGACAACCGGACCAAACAGCCATGTCCTTTCTGATGAAATCAAAGTCACCAGTGGGGTTCCCCAGGGCAGCGTCCTGGGCCCCACCCTGTTCAGCATCTACATAAATGAGCTACCCCTCATCACCAGCAACAAAACCACCCTATATGCAGATGATTTGAAACTCATAGGTCCTGCCAACACCTCTTCTTCCATCCAATCCCTCCAAACTGATCTCAACCACATGTGCTCTTGGGTCAAAAGATGGCTGCTGGAATTCAACGCAGAAAAATGCAAGGTCATACACTTTGGACACAAAAACCCCAAACATCAGTACCTCATGACCCAAAATTCTGGAAGTCACCACACAATTGAGCCTGTCCAGGAGGAGAGAGACCTTGGCATCATTGTTGACTCCCAGTTGAAATTCAGCTCCCACTCACAGAACATCTCAGCCAATGCTAGTAGAGCCCTAGGCATCATCAAACACTGCATCACCAGCAGGAGTAAACACGTAATCACCAAACTCTACAAAGGATTAGTAAGACCTAGACTGGAGGTGGGGACAATACTGGCCACCCCTCGATTCAAAAAGGACAAGGCAGTTCTTGAGCAAATCCAACTAAGGGCCACTAAGATGATTGCTGGCATGGAAAACAAGACATACAGTGAACGGCTGAAGGAACTCAACCTCCCCTCCTTAGTATACAGACAGAAACGTGGAGACATGATCCAGGCGCACAAACTCCTTTCAACCAATCAAGAAAATGAGATCCTGGAGATTGACACCTCCCACAAAACACGAGGACACCCTGGACAAATCTGCAAACATCACGCTACAACTGGAGCAAGATGCAATTTCTTCTCGAATTGGATCGAGAACCTCTGGAACAACCTCAAGGAGGACACTGTTGCTGCTGAATCAACAGATGCTTTCAAACACCATCTGGATGCTGAGTGGAAAGATACACCGTGGAAGTTTGACTGGGAAGCACCAGAATCTTCCACCAGAACTTAACCAACTACAACAGTCATCACAAGGAGTGATTCAACAGGATCGAAAGTCCTTATTTCACTCCAAGCTGTGATTTAAGATAATTTTTTTTTAAGGTAATAAATAATGGAAAATTCATTGCATATATACAATTCATGGTATATACTTGCACGTGATGGGTGGGCATATAGTTTAATTAACCTAAGTTGAATTTGTGAATGGAAGAAATGCTAGATTTGGAAAGAGCATAAAAAGTATTGAGTAGTTTGTTCACCTTGCCCCTATGTGAATAAGGGAAACATCTCCAAATATACTTCCTAGCTAGTTTGGGAAGTGATGGTTGGGGAATCTAACAGTACCATTTCCTTGCTCAGAAGGAAACACTAACACTAAAAACAAAATCTGGTAAATGTCTAGGTGGCCACATAATGTAGCTAAGATGAAAGTGAAAATGTCATTTGATGCCTTTTTTAATGCTCTTTCATAATTCAGGAATTGCTTCTGGGGCCTTTTGCATCTTGAGCCCTTAAAGGGGTCCCAAAAGTATTTATATGAATAATTATATGGCCAACTGCAAATTTACCATGAAATTTATGCATCCCCCCCCCCAATGTGCAAAAATACCCTGAATTGGAATATACCCAGAATTGATGATGGCAAAGTTTTGAATTGCAAAATTCAGCACTATTTTTGTCAATGGCATTCAAATGGTAGGAAAACAGTTTATATTTGAGTTGCCTAATAAATGAGATTTTACTTGTTATAAATAAGTATTTTTCAAATACAATACTCTGGAACAATCTGTAAATTTTTTGCAGTTCAGATTCTTGACTTATGAATAAAGTGAACATACTACTTGATGCCTTTTTATGCTCTTTATGAATATAATAATCCTTTTTGCTGCAAATGAATTTTACCCCAATCCCTATATATCCTTATTCAGGGTATATATTTGCAGATTAAGGGGAGGGGGGGGTGGTAAAGTTTAAACTTACCTCTCATTTGCATCAGAAATAAACTTTACCCTCATTCCCCCCCCAAATGTGCAAACATATACCCTGAATTGGTATACATATGGGTGGGGATAAAATTCATTTATGACAAAAATGATTATTATATTTAGAAAGAGCATAAAAAAGGCATCAAGAGGTATGTTTACTTTATTCATAAGTGAATAATATGAACTGTGAAAAATTTACCAAACAACCAATTTCCAAACTAGTGATACATTTTTAACCACTTTTCAATTACACTTAACTAGTATTGATGACTTCTTTGTGTGGTTACAAAATGAAATAGGCCTACCCTATGGGCCCTTTAAGGGCTGAAGATACAGTAAAATTATACTTTAGCTAATTTTGGCTATCTTGAAAAGAGGTTAGGTTAGGAAAATGAAACTTTCAGGGATTGGTCTACAGGCTAAAGAATGTCTTGAGAAGGTATTTTGAAGTATTTACCTCTACTCCTTCTTGCTCTAGAGGGCCCTGACCTTTGATGACCTTTAAAAATTTGTGTGTTATAAAAGTGAAACTTTGAAAAATAGATCTTCTGCTTAAATGAAGAACAACAAAATTGTTTTCAGCTTCTCAATTCCAATTTAAAAGGTTTAAAAGATATGCAAATACATTTCCTCAATTTTGAAAAACAAAACAAAAAAAATATTGATATGGCTTAAAATTCTACTCAAATAACAGGAATTATATGTTTCAGAACTAAAGCCAGAAAAAAGACACTGATAACTGAAAATTAAGGTAAAATGCTGTTTTGTCAAAATTTCAACCTGTTATATAGGGTAAAAGACCAGTATCCAATTGAGAAAAATTATGTAAAACCTAAAACTTCATATCTTGTTATCAAATGAGAGTTGAAAAGGTTTGTATAGGCCAATGAATAGCTGAAAATCCAAGCTATGCAACAACATGGTTATTATTGAAATTATTTAAGACCATTCACTGAAAATGATTAGTATATTGACTTACCTAGAAAAACCTCTTTTTGGAAATACCAATTATCCTATTTTGATGTAAATATCTTTTTAATGTTTCAGTATTAATCACATATTAATAGAAAGCTGATTGTCTTATGATTCTAAAAATCTAACTTTTATTTCTTGATTTTTATTCTATAAATCACAAATATTAAATATATATTTTTTTCATTTCATTTGCTTATCAAAACAGAGACCACATATTGGATTTATGATGACAAATTACTCCCATTGGGCTGGCTCTAGTGAGACATGATTAGGTCTACACTTGCATTGTGTCATACTGTAGCAAAAAAGGGGCAGTCCAAAAACCCATTGCTATTTTTCCAAAATGCCAAAAAAAAGTGGTCTTTCCCAAAAAGAGGTCTTTTACCCTAGGCAAATTTCAGAACCCTCTAGTAGGAGAAGGGTAAATATTTACCAAATCATATGTTACAACTAAAGTGAATATACCACTTGATGCCTTTTTTATGCTCTTTACAAATATAATAATCATTTTTGTCAGAAATGAATTTTGGCCCCCACCCCTATATACACCAATTCAGGGTATATATTTGCACATTAGGGGGTGGTGGTAATTTTGTTTCTGATGTAAATGAGAGGTAAGTTTAAACTTTCCCCCCACCCCCCCTAATGTGCAAATATATATCCTGAATTGGTATATATAGGGGTGGGGGCTAAAATTCATTTCCGACAAAAATGATTATTATATTTGTAAAGAGCATAAAAAAGGCATCTAGTGGTATATTCACTTCAGTTGTAACTCAATGATATGATTTTGGTAAATATTTACCAGGAGAAGGAGTGGAGGCAGGTACTTCAAAATACCTTCCCTGGACATACTTTAGCCTGTAGACCCATTCCTGAAAGTTTCATTTTCCTAACCTAACCCCTTTCCAAGATAGCCAAAAGTAGCTAAAGTAGTATTTTACCCAAGATACAACTAGCCTCAGAAGCAATTCTTGAATTATGAAAGAGCATAAAAAAAAATCAAATGATGTTTTCACTTTCATCTTAGCTGAATTATGTGACCACCTAGAAATTTACCAAAAGGCCTCACACACACTATTAACTTTTATCATTCCTAAAGCTCCTCAATTCATTTCAGCTTCAACCTCTTTTATTAGCCTATGCAAATATATGGGCTAGCCCACATTACATATTTCCCATGTATTTTTTCATTTCTAAATCCCATCAGTGTTACTTTGATTAATGGGTATTGAGCTGAAACAAAAGAATCCTATACAGAAAATACATAATTAAAACTATGTAGTTATAAGTAAATAGGCCTATAAGCTATTAGGTAAGTAGTATAGCCTATTTTAGAATTTATTAAAACAGGCTGGTTTCCAGAATTTTATAGTGCCTTCTTTGGGTAGGTAAACATACAATAGTACCCTGGAAATTATTATCCAGGATTACAAAACCATCAAAGGAAAAAAAAATAACCAAACCTATGAACAGTTTAAAATTGCAAAACCCTTTTAGCCTTGACCTAAGTTAGTCAACAATTTGTATAGCCTAAGTTATATATACCTTCATGTGTTTTAGCAGGAGCAGACATTTTTATTCCAAGTTTAAACAATGTACAAGGATTTTTCGTATACTGTAGCAGATCTCTTGCAAATTCTACAAATCTTCCAGGCTATTCTCTGGGATGATTGACAAATGATGACAATGAAGTAATCGATAGTGATGAAACTGATAAGTTCAAGAAATTTGTAATCAGTAGCTGCGCTCCTTTTCGCCGTTCGTCGTTTTTAGTTCTAGGAAGGTGTTCTCGGTTTTATCTCGGTTAATCTGGAAAATAATAACTGAATGTTGATTAAGCTTTGATTTGGTCTCTAATTGTGGTAAAGTGGTTTTATGGTGTTAAAGGTGAAGTTGTTGTAGATACCTTCATTCTCCCTTTATAGGGGATATAAACTATAGCCCTAAGGTAATTAAACTTTGGTAGCGTGTCCTAGGCTATGACCTGACTAATGAGGAGTACCAGCTGGGTATATTCGAGGGACTAAATTTGGATTGTAGAAGGTTTGGCTATAATACAATACTTTGATTCAGTTAACATACACCAGTAAAGGGATTGATAATTGATATATGTTCTGCTGGGACTGGTTGTCTCAGGGAGACCAAAAGTATCAGACATCTAAGATAATATACAATACAATAAATTCTTTATCAAAGTCCTTTGTCGGATACATTATATAACATTGACAAAATCTAAGTATCACAGTGAATAAATTCTTTATCAACATCTAGTGTCAGATATGTCAGATAGCGTTATCAAAATATAAGTATCAGAGTGACTAATTCTTTATCAACGTCTTTTGTCGGATACAACGGATACCATTCACAAAGTCTACGTGTCAGAGTGGCTAAATTCTTTATCATCGTCATTTGTCAGATACATTTGATAAAATTGACAAAATCTAAGTATCAGAGTGATTAAATTCTTTATCAACATCCTTTGGCGATTACATAGGATAACATTGACAAAATCTAAGTATCACAGTGAATAAACTATATCTACATCTTTTGTCAGAAATGTCAGATAACATTATCAAAATCTAAGTATCAGAGTGATTAACTCTCTATCAACTTCCTTTGTCGGATACATTGGATAACATTCACAAAATCCAAGTACCAGTGTCAATAAATTCTTTATAATAGTCTTTTGTCAGATACGTTTGATAACATTGAAAAAATCTAAGTATCAGAGTGAATAAATTCTTTATCAATGTGTTTTGAGAGATACATCGGATAACATTCACAAAATCTAAGTATCAGAGTGGTTGAATTCTTTAACAAAATCATTAGTCAGCTACATAGGATAACACGGACAAAATCTAAGTTTCAGAGTGATTAAATTCTTTATCAACATCTTTTGCCGGATACATAGGATAACATTGACAAAATGTAAGTTTCAGACCCATTTATTTCTTTTTAGACATCCTTTGTCGGATACATAGGATAACATAGACAAAATCTAAGTATCAGAGTGAATAAATTCTTTATCAACATCCTTTTTTGGATACGTCGGATAAAATTGACAAAATCTAAGTATCAGAGTGAATAAATCCTTTATCAACATCCTTTGTCGGATACATAGGATAAAATTGACAAAATCTAAGTATCAGAGTGAATAAATCCTTTATCAACATCCTTTGTTGGATACGCCGGATAACATAGACAAAATCTAAGAATCAGAGTGAATAAATTCATTATCATCATCTTTTATCGGATATATCAGATAAAATTATGAAAACCTAAGTATCAGAGTAAATGAATTCATTATCAACATCTTTTTTTGGATGCCTTGGATAAGATTATAAAAATCTAAGTATCAGAGTCAATAAATTCATTATGAACATCTTTTTTCTGAAAACTTGGATGACTTTATCCAAATCTAAGTATCAGAGTGAATAAATCATTTATCAACATCATCTATCAGATACGTCGGATAAAATTGACATAATGTAAGAATAAGAACGAATAAATCCTTTATCATCATCTTTTATCGGATATATCAGATAAAATTATAAAAACCTAAGTATCAGAGTCAATAAATTCATTATGAACATCTTTTTTCGGATACCTTGGATAAGATTATCAAAATCTAAGTATCAGAGTCAATAAATTCATTATCAACATCTCTTTTCGGATGCCTTGGATAATATTGTCAAAATCTAAGTATCTAAGTGAATAAATTCATTATCAATATCTTTTTTCGGATACCTTGGATAATATTATCAAAATCTAAGTATCAGAGTGAATAAATCATTTATCATCATTATGCGTCAGATACGTCAGATACAATTGACATAATCTAAGTATCAGAGTGAATAAATTCATTAGCAACATCTTTTGTTTATTACATCGGATAAAATTATCAAAATATAAGTATCAGAGTTAATAAATCCTTTACCAACATCTTTTCTCGGATACGTCAGATAACATTATCAAAATCTAAGTATCAGAGTGATTAAATTCTTTATAAACCTCTTTTGTCGTCTACATAGGATAATATTGACAAAATCTAAGTAGCAGAGGGATTAAACTCTTTATCAACATCTTTTGTTGGATACATAGGATAACATTAACAAAATCTAAGTATCAGAGTGAATAAATTCTGTATCAACATCCTTTGTTGGATACATAGGATAACATTGACAAAATGTAAGTATCGGAGTGAATAAATCCTTTATCAACATCTTTTGTCGGATAGATAAGATAACATTGACAAAATCTAAGTACCAGAGTGAATAAATTCCTTATCAATTTCCTTTGTCGGATACATGGGAAAACATTGACAAAATCTAGTTATCAGAGTGAATAAATCCATCATCTACTTCCTTTGTTGGATACGTAGGATAACATTCACAAAATCTAAGTATCAGAGTGTTACTTAGATGACAATATCAACATCTTTTATCGGATACATAGGATAACATTACCAAAATCTAACTATCAGAGTGAATAAATTCATTATCAACATCTTTTATCGAATACATAGGATAACATTATCAAAATCTAAGTATCAGAGTGAATAAATTCAATATCAACATCTTTTATCGGATACATCGGATAACATTATCAAAATCTAACTATCAGAGTGAATAAGTTCATTATCAACATCATTTATCGGATGCATAGGATAACATTATCAAATCTAAGTATCAGAGTGATTGAATCATTTATCAACATCTGTTGTCAGATACATCGGATAAAATTGACAAAATCTAAGTATCAGAGTGATTAAATTCTTTATCAACATCTCTTGTTGACTACATAGGATAACATTGACAAAATCTAAGTGTTGGTATGATTAAGTTCTTTATCAACATCTTTTGTCGGACACATAGGATAAAATTGACAAAATCTAAGTATCAGAGTGAATAAATTCCTTACCAATGTTGTTTGTCAGATACGATTCGTAACATTCACAAAATTCCAGTATAAGAGCAAGTACATCCTTTATCAACATCATTTGTCGGATACGTTGGTTAACATTGACGTAATATAAGTATCACCGTGAATAAATTCTTTATCATCATCTTTTGTCAGATTCGTCAGATAACATTATCAAAATCTAAGTATGAGAGTGATTAAATTCTTCATGAACATTCTTTAGTCACTTACAACGGATAACATTGACAAAATCTAAGTATCAGAGTGAATAAATCATTTATCAACATTTTTTTCGGAAACATCAAATAACATTCACAAAATCTAAGCATCAGAGTGAATAAATTCTTTATCAACATCTTTAGCCAGATACGTTCGATAACATTCACAAAGTCTAAGTATAAGAGTGAATAAATTCTTTATCAACATCATTTGTCGGATACGTTGGATAATATTGACAAAATATTAGTATCACAGTGAATAAACTCATTATCAACATCTAGTGTCAGATACGTCAGATAACATTATCAAAACCTAGGTGTCAGATTGATTAATTCTTTATCAACATCTTTTGTCGGATACATCGGATAACATTCACAAAATTATGGCCACAAATCAAAAAGTGTGGCTATAACTAATTAATTGCTGTGTGCAGGCTCATAACAGTTTTTTCAGCATTAGTAGTCAGACAAGAGAACCTAGATATGTTTTATGGTGCTACCGGAAGAAACTTGTGGTAAACAAACCTTCAGAGTGCAGGCACAAGTCAATTGACAGCATCATAACAGGTAAAAAGATGGATAGCTAAATTTTGTGCTTATCAAATCAAAGCTGTAAACGGAGACTTGTCCCAAAAGAACAGCTTTAAGTTTGATAATGTTATCTGACGTAGCTGACACTAGATGTCGATAACGAATTTATTCACTGAGATACTAAGATTTTGTCAATATTATCCAACGTATCCGACAAATAATGTTGATAAATAATTTATTGACTCTTATACTTAGACTTTGTGAATGTTATCAAACGTATCTGGCTAAAGACGTTGATAAAGAATTTTTCACTCTGATACTTAGGTTTTGTGAATGTTATCTGATGTTTCCGACAAAAAATGTTGATAAATGATTTATTCACTCTGATACTTAGATTTTGTCAATGTTATCCGTTGTAAGTGACTAAAGAATGGTCATGAAGAATTTAATCACTGTGATGCTTAGATTTTGATAATGGTATCTGACGTATCCGGCAAAAGATGATGATAAAGAATTTATTCACTGTGATACTTAGATTACGTCAATTTTAACCAACGTATCCGATAAATGATGTTGATAAAGGATATATTTGCTCTTATACTGGAATTTTGTGAATGTTACCATCGTATCTGACAAACGACCTTGATAAGGAATTTATTCACTTTGATACTTAGATTTTGTCAATGTTATCCTATGTATCCGACAAAGGATGCTGATAAAGAACTTATTCACTCCGATACTTAGATTTTGTCAAAGTTATCCTATGTAGTCAACAAGAGATGTTGATAAAGAATTTAATCACTCTGATCCTTAGATTTTGTCAATTTTATCCGATGTATCCAACAAAGGATGTTGATAAAGAATTTATTCACTCTGATACTTAGATATTGTCTATTTTATCCTATTTATCTGACAAAGGATGTCGAAAAAGAAATAAATGGGTCTGAAAGTTACATTTTGTCAATTTTATACTATGTATCCGGCAAAAGATGTTGATAAAGAATTTATTCACTCTGTTACTTAGATTTTGTGAAGGTTATCCGACGTATCCAACAAAGGATGTGGATAATGAATTTATTCACTCTGATAATTAGATTTAGTCAATGTTATCCTATGTATCCGACAAAGGATATTGATAAGGAATTTATTCACTCTGATACATATATTATGTAAATGTTATCCTATGTATCCGAGAAAGGATGTTGATAGAGAATTTATTCACTCTGATACTCAGATTTTGTCGATGTTATCTTATGTATCCGAAAAAGGATGTGGGTAAAGTATTTATTCCCTCCGATACTTAGATTTTGTCAATGTTATCCTATGTATCTGACAAAGGATGTTGATACAGAATTTATTCACTCTGATACTTAGATTTTGTCAATGTTATCCTCTGTATCCGACAAAAGATGTTGATAAAGAGTTTAATCCCTCTGATACTTATATTTTGTCAATGTTATCCTATGTAGCAGACAAAAGATGTTTATAAAGAATTTATTCACTCTGATACTTAGATTTTGATAATGTTATCTGACGTATCCGAGAAAAGATGTTGGTAAAGGGTTTATTAAGTCTGATACTTATATTTTGATAATATTATCTGATGTAATAAATAAAAGATGTTGCTAATGAATTTATTCACTCTGATACTTAGATTATGTGAATTTTATCCGACGTATCTGACAGATGATTTTGATAAATGATTTATTCACTCTGATACTTAGATTTTGACAATGTTATCCAAGTTATCCGAAAAAAGATATTGATAATGAATTTATTCACTCTGATACTTAGATTTTGACAATATTATTCAAGTTATCCGAAAAGAGATGTTGATAATGAAATTATTCACTCTTATACTTAGATTTTGATAATGTTATCCAAGGTATCCGAAAAAAGATATTGATAATGAATTTATTCACTCTGATACTTAGATTTTGTCTATGTTATCCGGCGTATCCAACAAAGGATGTTGATGAAGGATTGATTCACTTTGTTACTAGATTTTGTCAATTTTATCCTATGTATCCAACAAAGGATGTTGATAAAGAATTTATTCACTCTGATACTTAGATTTTGTCAATGTTATCCTATGTATCCGACAAAAGATACTGATAAAGAATTTAGTCACTCCGATACTTATATTTTGTCAATGTTATCCGACGTATCTGACAAAAGATGTTGGTAAATGATTTAATCACTTTGATACTTAGATTTTGTGAATATTATCCGATGTATCCGAGAAAAGATGTTGATAATGAATATATTCAGTCTGATACTTAGATTTTGTCAATGTTATCCGACGTATTCAACAAAGGATGTTGATAAAGAATTTATTCACTCTGATACTTAGATTTTGTCTATGTTATCCTATGTATCCGTCAAAGGATGTCGAAAAAGAATTCATTCGCTCTGAAACTTAGATTTTATCAATGTTATCCTATGTATCCAGCAAAAGATATTGATAAAGAATTTAATCACTCTGAAACTTAGATTTTGTCAGTGTTATCCTATGTAGCTGACAAATGATTTTGTTAAAGAATTCAATCACTCTGATACTTAGATTTTGATAATATTATCTGATGTATCCGACAAAAGATGTTGGTAAAGGATTTATTCACTCTGATACTTAGATTTTGTGAATGTTATCCGATGTATCTCTTAAAACACATTTATAAAGAATTTATTCACTCTGATACTTAGATTTTGTCAATGTTATCAAACGTATCTGACAAAAGACTATTATAAAGAATTTATTGACACTGATACTCGGATTTTGTGAATGTTATCTGATGTATCCGACAAAGGAAGTTGATAGAGAATTAATCACTCTGATACTTAGATTTTGATAATGTTATCTGACGTTTCTAACAAAAGATGTAGATATATAATTTATTCACTGTGATACTTAGATTTTGTCAATGTTATCCTATGTAACTGACAAAGGATGTTGATAAAGAATTTAATCACTCTGATACTTAGATTTTGTCAATTTTATCAAATGTATCTGACAAATGACGATGATAAAGAATTTAGTCACTTTGATACGTAGACTTTGTAAATGGTATCAGTTGTATCCGACAAAAGACGTTGATAAAGAATAAGTCACTCTGATACTTATATTTTGATAACGTTATCTGACATATCTGACACTAGATGTTGATAAAGAATTTATTCACTGTGATACTTAGATTTTTCAATGTTATCTAACGTATCCGACAAAGGACGTTGATAAGGAAGTTATTCACTCTGATGCTTAGATTTTGTGAATTTTATCTGATGTTTCCGACAAAAGATGCTGATAACGAATCTATTCACAGTGATACTTAGATTTCGTCAATGTTATCCTATGTATCTTACAAAAGATGTTGATAAGGAATTTATTCAATCTGATTCTTAGATTTTATCAATTTTATCCGACGTATCTTACAAAGGATGTTGATAAATGATTTATTCACTCTGATACTTAGATATTGTCGATGTTATCCGATGTATCCGACAAAAGAGGTTGATAAAGAATTTAGTCACTCTGATACTTATATTTTGATAACGTTATCTGACATATCTGACACTAGATGTTGATAAAGAATTTATTCACTGTGATACTTAGATTTTTCAATGTTATCCAACTTGTCCGACAAATGATTTTGATAAAGGATTTATTCACTCTTATACTTGAATTTTGTGAGTGTTATGAATCGTATCTGGTAAAAGACGTTGAGAAAGAATTTATTCACACTGATGCTTAGATTTTGACAATGTTATCCTATGTATCTGACAAAGGATGTTGATAAAGAATTTAATCATTCCGATACTTAGATTTTGTCAATGTTATGATGTTATTACTGGGAGATTTTAACGCCCAGGTTGGTAGAAATAGAGATAGATGGTATCCCAGCCTAGGTAAATTTGATGTAGGAAAAGAAAACAGTAATGGATACAGGCTAATGCAATTTTGTAGGTATAACAATCTAGTTATAACCAATACGGTGTTTGGTCATGAAATGGCTCATAAGTTAACATGGTATTCACGTGATGGTAAATCAGCAAGCCTTATTGATTATGTTATAGTAAACCGAAGACTGGCAGGATCAATACAAGATACTAGGGTATATAGGAGTGCTGTTATTGATGTTGAAAGTAAAGATCACCATCTAGTTGTGTCAAGGGTTAATTTAAAGCTGAAATATCAGAAGGGTAACTTCCTCCCGGGAAGTTATGATGTTGGTAGACTCCAGGATGAGAATTTGAGAGAAACTTTCCAGGAAAAGTTGAATACTAAACTTGAGAGTTTAAAATTTGATAATGTGGAAGATGGTTGGAATAATTTTAGAAAAATAATTTGTGAAGTTGCTGAAGGTGTATTAGGGAAGAAAGCTAGAACTGCAGCTAAGAATATTAGTGAAAAAGCTTTATGTTTAATAGAAAGGAGAAAGGAGTTGTACAAGAATTATCTGAGTGATAGATCGTATGAAAACAAAAGAAATGTAAAGAAAGTGGAGAAAGCACTAAAATATGAACTAAGGAGGTGTGAGGCGGAGGCCATGGATAAAATTGCCGAGGATCTGAAAGATGCAGCTAGACGGCATAATAGTAAAATATTGTACTGGCACGTTAATAAATTGAGAGGGAGTAGTCAATCCGGACTTGGCCCAGTTAAATATAGGAATGGGGTCGCATTTAGCGATAAGGAAAAAACTAAAGAGAGATGAGCCGAACATTTTGAGAATTTGCTTAACCGAGATAGAGTTGCAGAAAAAATATAGAGGAAAATAAAAAAGTTTGTGATACCTTGGATGAGAAGGAAGATTTGTTTAGTGAGGAGGAATTAGCAACAGTACTAAAAGGATTAAAGAATAATAAGGCTCCAGGTGCTGATAGGGTGGTAAATAAGTTTCTTAAATATGGCGGCTCTGAGGTTAGAAATAAGTTACTGAAGATTATGAATATGATTTTTGAAAAAGGGGAAGTACCTAACGATTTTAGGAAAACCTTAATTAAGCCACTTTATAAGAAAGATGATAAAAGTGAGTGTGTTAATTATCGAGGCATTAGTCTGGTCTCTTTAGGCAGTAAATTACTTAGTAAAATGATACTTTTTAAACTGAGAGATGCCGTAGACAAAGTTTTAAGAGAAGAGCAGTGCGGTTTTAGAATAGGTAGAGGATGTGTCGACCAAATTTCCACTCTTAGGCTAATAATTGAGAAGTGCCTGAGTTTTCAACACCTTTGGTCCTCAGTTTTATAGATTATGAGCAAGCGTTCGATTCTGTTGATAGAAGAGCTTTAGTAGAGGTTTTATCCTTGTATGGTATATCAGACAAATACATTAAAGTGATTAGTGCTATGTACGAGAATAACACTGCTGCGGTTAAGGTAGGAAATGAGGTTAGCAGCTGGTTTTGTATTAAATCAGGAGTTAAGCAGGGTTGTTTTCTATTCCCCTTTGTATGGATTATTTTGATGGACTTTGTTTTAAGGAGCACGGGAATGGCAATGGGAGACCACGGAATCAAATGGGGAGGAAAAAGTCTCCTGGACTTGGATTATGCTGATGATTTAAGCATCCTAGATGTCAGTTTGAGAAAAATGAATGAAGTTTTAGAGGTTTTGTGAGTTCAGGGTGCTAGAATTGGTTTGAAAATTAATGTTAGGAAGACTAAGTCACTAAGGCTAGGAATAAGTGAAGATGAAAAGGTGACGTTGGGTAATGAAAAGATTGATTAGGTGGGAAGCTTCACTTACCTTGGTAGTATTATTAGTAAAGATGGTGGGAGCAGTGAAGATGATATATATAGAATAGCCAAGGCTCAGGGTGTTTTTTCACAGTTAAAAAAAGTCTGGAAGAATAGGAAGATAAGTCTGCAAACCAAGATTAGAATATTAGAAGCTACAATGATGACAGTGGTCAAATATGGCTCTGAAGCATGGACGTTCCGAAAAGCAGATGAAGATTTGCTAGAGGTTTTGAAGAGAAATTGCTTAAGGATTGTTCTGGGTACCCGGCTGACTGACCGTATTTCAAACAATAGGCTATACGAAAAATGTGGTTCAATACTGCTCTCTAGGGTTATAATGAAAGAAAGGTTGAGGTGGCTAGGGCACGTTGTGCGGATGAATGATGACAAATTGCCGAAGATTGTTCTTTTCGGCCAACCATCTAGGGCTAAACGGAAAGCAGGTCGTCCCCGTCTGGGGTTGGAAGACGTCATAAAGAAAGATTTAAAGGAAATGGGAACTTCGTGGACGGGTGTAAAAAGGTAAGCTTTGAATAGATTGAGGTGGAGGAGGAGCGTGCGTAGCTGTGTTGGCCTCAGGCGGCTTGGTGCTGCGGTGAGTTGTTAGTAGTAGTAGTAGTAGTTATCCTATGCAGCCAACAAAAGGTGTTAATAAAGAATTTAATCACTCTGATACTTAGATTTTTTCAATTTTATCCGATGTATGTGACAAAGGATGTTGTATTTCAAAAATATTAAATGTGACTTTTTATTGCTTTACATATACTTTATAAAAATATAGTAGCACTGGTACAGTTGTGTAGTGTCTATGAGCAAGCATATAGTACCATTGATATAACCACATAAATAAAAATAAAAATAAAATAAAAAAAGTTGAATAATTTTCCAAGTCCAAAAAATTCCAAGTCAGAAAAAAGAAAACAGCTACTTCAAACATTATTTTTCTAATAACAAAAATCTCAACTAGAATATCTTTATTATTCTCATTTTGTATTTCGAAAATATTAAATGTGATATTTTTTTGTTTTAAGCATGTTTCATGTCATTCTAAGACGTGTAAAACAACACAGTAGCACTGGGAGAACTGCGTATTGTGTATGATCAATCATAGAGTACCACTAATACAGGAACATAAAATAATTTGAATAATTTTGCAATTCCAAAAAATTCCAAGTCAGAAAAAAAGAAAAGTGCTACTACAAACATTATTTTTCTAATAGTATAAATCAAGACTAACATATCTATATCATTCTCATTTTGTATTTCGAAAATATTAAGTGTAAATTTGTTTGTTTTATGTACATTTCATGTCATTCTAAGACAAGTAAAAAATGTAGTATCACTAGGAGAACTGCGTAGCGTGTATGAGCAACCATAGAGTACCACTAATGCAGGCGCATAAGTTTATTTCATGTCATTGTAAAAAAAAAGTTGAAACAAATTTCTATGTTAAAAAAAAGGAAAAATAAAAGCTAAAAAAAAGTAAACAAAACTTAAAAAAAAGTATTATAAAAATGGAGGGGGGGGGCAAAAACTTGAAGGATGGGGCATTGGGGCCCTTGGAGGTCGGGGGCATTGACCACTAATGGCTACCGTACCATTGACTAAAATGTATGCAGCTTTATTAATATCGAGTTTATGTATATTCACGATACTATACAATATTTTATATTAACTACACTCTTTATTTGGTGCTTGTGTATTATACCGACCAAACTTATGTATTTTAAAATTCCCGCGTTGAATACATTCGGAATAAATATATTCTTTGTGTTATCCATGTGCACGCAAGATTCTCATGTCAAATTCCTTGCAAGAATCGTGTAACAAATTCCTGAAGAAACAATTTGATGTTCACCCAGCGTCACAGACGATTTTTAAATCTACATCTCTTGTACGAGTATCTGTAATCTGAGAATTGAATTCTCACGCCCTCTCTCTAACGTAGGTCAAATTCCTTTCTCTTGGTGTCCTGGCTAGAGTCCAGTTGTCTTTCAAATATGGACTCCGTTTAGTAATTAGAAAGCCTCCACTACTCATATCTTCTAATTGGATAGTTGTTTGTTCTTCTCTTTCAATTTTGACTCGTTAAATTGTCGTTGTCGTAAGTATTCTAACCGTATA
The DNA here is from genome assembly GCA_027921565.1 of Artemia sinica. Taxonomy (NCBI): domain Eukaryota; kingdom Metazoa; phylum Arthropoda; class Branchiopoda; order Anostraca; family Artemiidae; genus Artemia; species Artemia sinica. The sequence goes on from CM051256.1 coordinate 39,490,671, forward strand.
TTTCTTTGTCCTTCATTGTCGTTATAAGCCTGCACGGCTACGCGACAGGCTTGTATATATTGATTCTCATCGTCGCTTGTCTTCTAACTGCGGACAATGTGAGGCTCTTCTTGATGTTATGATGTCACCCTATGTTCGATACAAATACCCTGCGAAAAATAAAAATTTTTCTTTAAAGCTTTGACCGTTTTAGATCGATTTTTGGCCAAAAATGTTAATATGCCAGTATTAAGAAAAAAAAATACGTAGCCAATTTTGAGGTCGGCCCCCGGAACTCGGCCTGCGGCTGGCTTGTATATATTGGTTTTCGTTATTAGTAGAAAGCTCCAAATAAAACACCTTTGTTTGCTACTCTTTCCTCGGCAAAATGGAGGTCTCCACAAGGAATACATATAACGCTGAAGGGTCCTAATGACTTGTAATTAACAGTTACATAGTTTACGGCATCTTAATAGGTGTGTACTGGGTTTGCACCACATTTTATTGGCGTGGAAGATAGGGATGGCGTTTTTCTTCTAAAGTAATAATTCTTTTATATTCACTTTCATTTTGACTCGTATTTGTCTTCGCTGTCGCTTGTCTTCTAACAGCACATTCTGTATTCTTCATTTCATTTTTGACACGTTCTGATACTCGTTTTCTCGCTATCGCTTGTAATTCTCGCTGCCGTTTATCTTCCAACCACATGTTTCTAGGTTGTTCGTTTGTATTCTAGGTATTATGAAACTGCTTAAAACGCCTTTTGTAAATAGACACATTACATTTGGCATGTTATACTTCGCTATGTTCCTTTTGTAATGTTGCTTGCGTCATAGATATACAAACGATAAGATCACTCCTAGGGGGAGGGGGATGATGTAATTTATTGTTTTGAAACATACTCATAAATATAACTTCAATCATATGAGTTTTTATAATTTTCCTAAAGTTCCTAACAAATTTTCGCAAATTCGTGATCTATGTAGTTCGTCTTTGCCGGCCTAAAAATCCCAGGATGCGGATTTTTCGAAAATATTTGACAAGTACTGATTCTCGCTGCCTCTTGTAATTCTCACTGCCACTTATCTCCTAAACGCATATTTCTTATAATCAGATAATTATTTGTTCTTCAATTTCAATTCTGACTTGTTGTAATTGTCGTTGTCACAAGTATTCTAACCGTATAATTATTTGTTCTTCGTGGTCTAGGCTATTCATTTGTCCTATAGGTATCATAAAATTGCTGAAAACGCCTTTTGCAATAAGAGTCATTATACTTAATATTTTATACTTAGCTATGTTTCTTGTCTAATTTTGCCTGCATCATAAATAAGTAAGGAGCGACCCGGCTCAATGGTAACCGAAACTCTAAAAAACGGAATTTTGATACCAATAGATACATCAAAAGAATTAGATTTTCATTCTGATTTCAAATATATAAGTTTCATCAAGTTTAATCTTACCTATCAAAAGTTACGCGCCTGAGAAAATTTGGCTGATTTTCGAAAAAAGGGAGAAAGACCCCCTAAATGTTATAGAACCTTAATGAAAATCACACCATCATATTCAGCGTATCAGAGAACCCCACTGTAGAGGTTTCAAGCTCCTATCTACAAAAATGTGGAATTTTCCACTTTTTGGCCAGAAGAAAGATCACGGATGCGTGTTTATTTGTTGTTTTTTTCTTGTTTTGTTTTTTCCTTTTCCCCAGGGGTGATCGTATCGAGCCAGTGGTCCTAGAATATCGTGGGAGGGCTCATTGGAACGGAAATTAAAAGTTCTAGTGCCCTTTTTAAGTGACAAAAAAAATGGAGGGCAACTAGGCCCCCTCCCACGCTCATTTTTTTCCCAAAGTCACCCGATCAAAATTTTGAGATAGCCATTTTGTTCAGCATGGTCGAAAATATTATAACTATGTCTTTTAGGATGACTTAATCCCTCGAAGCCCCCAGGGGGAGGGCTGAAAGTTATGAACTTTACCCAATGTTAACATATAGTATTGGTTATTGGGAAGTATACAGACGTTTTCAGGGGGAATTTTTTCTGGTAATGGGGGGTGGGGGAGGGTCGGGGGTTATATGGGAGGATCTTTTCATGAAGGAAGTTTTCATGGGGGAAGGGACATTGCTATGAAGGGGGTGCCGGATTTCCCATCATTATTTAAAAAAAAAATCAGAAATTAAATATAAAAAAACAAGTTTTTCAACTGAAAGTAAGGACCAGCATCAAAACTTAAAACGAACAAAAAAATATTAGCTACAGGATTGGGTTCACCTTCTAGTCAATGCCTCGCTCTTTAAGCCAAAGATATTTTAGTACTTCCATAAGAGCTATTTATTCTAAATAACGGCCTTTGTGATTAAGGGGTCATTTTTAAAGAATTGGAACAAAATTCGAACTTTAGCTTAAAGAGCAAGGTATTGACTAGGGGGCAAACCCCCTAATATACGTATTAAAAATATATGAATATAGAAGTTCGTTACGTAAGTTAATTCGTAAGTTACGTATATTTATTACTAATAAAAACGTTCGTAAATAAAATTCAACAAGTTTCGAGAAAGCCATTTAACCAAATAAAAGTAAAATTAATATGCAAATTTCGTTTTAATTATTCATGCACGGTGAGCCAAAATCAAAACCTGCATTAATTAAAAAACGTTCACAAATGAAATGAAAAAAAAACAAGTTTTTTTTAACTGAAAGTAAGGAACGACGTCAAAACTTAAAACGACAGAAATTATTCCGTATATGAAAGGGGCTATCCCCTCCTCAACGCCTCGCTCTTTACGCAAAAGTTTGACTTTCTCACAACTCAATTTTTTTTAAACAATAAAATTTTGTTTTAATTGCAAATTTTTTAAATTAACTTTAACGAAATTCACACCATCAGATTCATCTTATCAACGAACATTATTAAAGAAGCTTCAAAGTCCTATCTGCAAAAATGTGGAATTTTGCATTTTTAATTAACTTTAACGAAAATTACACCATCACATTCAGCTTATCAGAGAACCCTATTAAAGAAGTTTCACGCTCCTATCTGCAAAAAGGTGGAAATTTGCATTTTTTGCTCGAAGAAAGATCACGATGCGTGCCCTCCAAAAATGGAGAGCAACTAGGCCCCCTCCCACACTCTTTTTTTCTCAAAGTCACCCAATTAAAATTTTGAGATAGCCATTTTGTTCAGCATAGTCGAAAATCTAATAAATATGTCTTTTAGGATGACTTAATCCCCCACAGTTACCAGGGGAAGGGCTACAAGATATGAACTTTGCCCATTGCTTACATATTGTATTTGTTATTGGGAAGTATACAGACATTTTCAGGGAGGATTTTTTTCTGGTGGGGGGGGGGCTGGAGGAGGGGTTATTCGGGAGAATCTTTCCGTGGAGGATGTTTATTTGGGGTAAGGGACATTTCTATGAAGGGTGCGCCGGATTTCCAAGCATTATTTAAAAAACGATCAGAAATTAAATTAAAAAAAAAACAAGTTTTTTCAACTGAAAGTAAGAAGCAACATTAGAACTTAAAACGAACAGAAATTATTACGTATATGAGGGGGTTCTCCCCCAAGTCAATACCTCGCTCTTTACGCTACAGTTTTTTTTAGTGCTTTTAAAAAGAGCTATCTATTCTAATTAAACGGTCTTTGTGATTCAGGGGTTTGTGAATTAAATTTTTTTAACTTTTAACGTAAAGACCGTGGTATTGAATAAGGGGAGAACCCCCTCATATACGTAATAACATATACGTAATAAAAAAAAACAAGCGATACGGCTCAATAGTAATCGAAACTTTTAAAAACGGAATTTTGATGTCAATAAATGTATCAAAGGAATGGGCTTATAATGCTGATTCTAAATATATAAATTTTATTAAGTTTAGTATTACTCATCAAAGGCTACGAGCCTGAGAAAATTTACCTGATTTTTTAAAGAGGGAGGAAACATCCCCTACAAGTGAAAGAATTTTAATGAAAATCCCACCGTCAGATTCAGCGTATCAGAAAACCCTATTACATAGGTTTCAAGCTCATATCTGCAAAAATCTGCAACTATATCTGCAACGTATTTTTTGCCAGAAGAAAAACATACGAATATAGAAGTTCGTTACGTAAGTTAATTTGTAAATTACGTCAGAACCAAATTTAGAGACAGCCATTTAGCAAAAGAAGAATAAAATTTTTATGCAAACTTTGTTTACTTATTCAATGATGGTGAGCCAAAATGAAAGCTGCATTAACTAAAAAACGATCGGAATTAAATAATAAAAACAAGTTTTTTAAACTGAAAGTAAGGAGCGACATTAAAACTTAAAACGAACAGAAATTATTCCGTATATAAAAGGGGCTGTCCCCTCCTCAACGCCTCGCTCTTTACGCTAAAGTTTGACTCTGTCTCACAACTTTATTTTTTAAAACAATAAAAAACTTTAGCGTATAGAGCGAGGCATTGAGGAGGGGACAGCCCCTTTCATATACGGAATAATTTCTGTTCGTTTTAAGTTTTAATGTCTCTCCTTACTTTCAGTTTAAAAAACTTGTTTTTTTTATTTAATCATAAACTAAAGACGATACAACCCTTACTGAGGCAAATATGTCGTATGTGAGCTCTTGAAATGTGCTCATAAATATGACGTCACTCATATGGATTTTTTGCCCAAAATTAAGGCTCTCAACAAATTTTCTCAAACTCACACAGAAAAAAAAAACAAACAAAAAATACACACGTACATATACAATTGTTGCTCATTTAAAGAGACAAGAATATGTATATAGGGATAATTGACGGGACCTAATTCACTTCGAGGGTCCACCTGTATTGATTGAGAATACTTTGGTGATTCCGGCTAAAGCAATATACGGCATGTTTAGCTATCTGAAAATAAGTGGCCGGAAGATGGGTGGCTGTTAGAGGGATCATGAGCCTGATTCTCGTCTCCAATCATACAGATTAAAAACACTTGCGTCGTCCCGGTTCAAGCAAGGTCCCCTTTGCCTTTCTTTCCAATAATTCCAAAGGGTCAAATACCCATGTTTAGCCAGAGTAACGTTCAAAAGTTTAAGCAGAAAATCGCAGAAGTTGAATGGAATAATTTGGTGGATCTTACGGATGATATAAATATGAGTTTTCCCAGATTTTATGATATGCTGATTTTGATAATGACAAAGACTTGTAAGATGGCTCGTTCACTATCAAGGAAAAAGAATCCTAAGAAACCACGGCTGCGGCCTAGCATCTTAAGTGTATTAATAAAAAAGATCAACTTTATAAGAATTCCTTAAATAATGAAAATGATCCAATTTGTTCAAGAATTTATAAAAACTATAGGAATGCCCTTAATAAATTACTGAGAAATGTTAAAAAAAAATTCGACAATAAATTCACTGAAACTTGTGGTAGGCTAACCCTGCAAAAACATTGAAAACAATTAAAAGCGTGATATCGTCAGAAAATTCTATTTTCCCTTATGAAGTAGTAATGCGGACTGGTTTGCCAACGAATAAATCAGAAGAGGTATGTGGTGCTCTTTCTCAACATTTTGCTAATTTTGGCGTAACTATATCTTCTCGTATTGTACCTTCTGATGATGATCCTCCTTTGGAGTTTTTTTTTATGAAGACTCCTATTGACATTTCTATGTACATGAAACCCTTCTCTAGTGATGAACTAGAGAAAATTATTTTTGGGGTGAAAAGTACATCGGCCGGTAGTGATTCACTTAATCTTCTTGTGTTAAAAACAGCGTTTCCTTATATTGCTGATGTTTTTACTTCCCATATTAATGTGTTTTTGAAACATGGAAGGTTTCGTGACTGCTTGAAAATTGCTAGGATAACTCCTATTTTTAAAGGCGGTAATAAGAATGATCTTGGAAATTATCGGCCCATTTCGGTCCTTCCTGTTATTTCTCGTGTACTAGAAAAGTGTATTAACACTAGAATATATGATGATTTAGAACTACATAAACTGTTAAATCTAATTAAATTTCGTTTCAGGAAGGGCAGAACCACAGAGATGGCATTATCATATATAACTTCGGTAATTAATGGAGCTCTTGATAATAGTCTTAAAGTAGCTGGTTTGTTTCTGGATTTGATTAAGACTTTGGACATTGTTGACCACCAAATACTATTACGAAAATGTGAATTTTATCGACTAAGAGGGGATACTTTGGCTTTGCATCATGATTAACTCCATAATAGGGAGCAGCACGTTCACCTTCATGGATTTTCTTCAAGTAAAAGTCTTGATAAATGTGGTGTCGCCCAGGGTTCTGTATTAGGTCCCACTCTTTTTTTGATTTTTATTAATGATCTGCCAAATGCTGTTGCAACTACTCCTATAATTAGGGATTTAGTCGATCCTGCACCTTCTGGGTCCAGGATCACTACACCCTTATATGCTGATGATGCGAAATTGATGTGTTTGATTGAACTGAACAACTACTTACATCTACGATTAATGCAGCAATGACTAAGTCATGTCTATGGTTGAGGGTAAACCGGCTTGACCTTAATGTAAGTAACTCAAATTTTGTTATCTTTTCGCGGTCTCCAAAATATTATCCTTGGATTACTGAAATAGCTTCACCGAAGGGAATTGTTAAGCGGTCAAGTTCCGTTAAAGTACCTTGGAAATATTATTGACAAAAAATTATCCTTTAAGTACCATGTAAAAGCTATAAGTAAAATACTATCGCAGAATTTAGAGGTTATCCGTAAATTAAAACACTTTTTTCCTTCATTTGTTTTACGGTTATTATATTTTTCTCTGATACATCCGTATATTTTGTACTGTTCGTCTGTATAGCTTGGCACTTTCCCCTCAATACTTCACCCAATACGTGTACTGCACAATAATGCTATTAGATCATTTTGGGGAACAGGGAACCGGGATTCGGTCAGGTCAATGTACAGTATAATTAATATAATGCCTGCAGCTGGATCGCGGGATTTTTATACACTGGTTTTTATTTATAAGTATTGTTATTGGTGCCGTCCAGACTGTTTTACAGGAATATTTCGGGGAAGGTCCAATGTTCATTGTCACGGAAGTCGGACAAGTGGAGATATTTCGGTTCGTCGCCCAGTTTCTAGTAGGACTGCTTTTCAGTTATTTATAGAGGGGTTAAGCTGTGGAATAAGCTTGTCTCAAGTACCAAGGAATTACCCATTAGTCATTTTAAATCTGAGCTACGTATAAGGTTACTTTGTAGGAATACCTTCGAAACAGATTGAGATTGATGGAATTAAATTTGACAATAATTGTTTATTGTTTATTTTTGCTTCGGGATCTTGATATTATGTTGTTTTATTGTGTATGAATTATTTATTTAAGTTTTTTTTCGGTACATGGTTTCCCCCTTCTGCTTATTATAGATTATACTTGTTTTTTTTTCTTTTCTTCTATTTTTTTTGTTAGTAGCACAACCTTGCAAGCGACGCTTTTGGTGGGCTACCGATTGATTTTGTCTCTGTTTTTTGGATAATAAATTGCTATTGCTACTACTACTACTACTTTCAAGGAAAAATTACCCTACCGATCATATTTCCTACCTATTTACCATGTCCTCCCACTAGCTACCTTTTCTGATAACAATGCGTATATTTGGTAGCACTAAATGTAGGTTTTCTAAAAATTTATCATAACAATCTAATGGTCAGCCCCTCAAACATGGGCGCCGGCAGGGGGGCATGACTCCCCCCGGGAATTTGGGAATATAAAGTAATTATACGGAAACCAAAAGAAAAAAGTAGAATATGGAAAAACCATTACAGAAATATGTGTTACCCCATTGTTGACTGCCTGCCAATAGATTTTGACCCTATAACTAAAGTGTTAGAGTCTAACTATTGATAACATTCAATTAAAGAATCAGCTTTTTAAATATTTTAATAAGGGCCAATTTCGGTAAAAATATGCCGCCAGTTTTGCCTGCATTGCAAGAGTACCTATGAGCTGATGTATGAAGCCACTATAGTCAGAAATGTTTCCCCTGGACGGAATGCGTGGAATTTTCGTATTTTCCCTCTGAACGGATACGTTTTTTGTGTTTTATTATCATTTATTTTTTTCTCCAGTTGTGATTCTAATTATATAGTTGTCGATTTGAAAAAGTTTTAATTTTTTACAATTATGAGTAGTATAGCTATAATATAAGGTACGAGGGTGATAGCAAATTACTGTATCAATCTAAGAGACGGAAGAGTTAGGAAATTACTGTGTACAATTAAAGAGAGAAGACAGGTAGGAAACTACTACAGTACAATGACCGGATTCAACCTACCATGAAAATTCGTGCTAATCACGAAACCATGGTTTTGGAGTTAAATAACATTTTTCTGTTAAAAGTCGTGCGTGTTTTCATGGTATTGTGATTCGTTTCCTGGTATGATGTTATGAAATTCTGTCTGTAAATTAATTTGTTAGGTGTGGTTGTTTTATGTTTAACCTTGAACACGGGTATAAAAACTTTGTTATTTTCTCAGTTCAAAATTGGCATTTGAAATACAATGATGCATTCTAACAAAAGGAATATTGATGAAAGAGGTCCCCTACCCCAACCCCAAGGACCCCCTCCCTCCCAACTTTTTGCCCCTCCACCTCCAACTTTTTGCCCCTCCCACCCCGAACTCCTGCCCCTAACTCACTCCCTCCTCCCTCCCCCCCCAGCTTTTTTTTAACTTTTTTTTAACTTTTTTTAACTTTTTTTTTACATCTCTTAGAATGTCATGAAACAGACTTAAAACACAAAAAATTCCCATTTAATATTTTTCAACTTCAAAATGGGAATGATATAGATATGTGTGTCGCAACTTTTACTATTAGAAAAATAATGTTTGTAGTGACCACTTTTTTTTTCTGACAGTTTTTTTTAACTTTTTTTTCTGACAGTTTTTTTTATACTTTTTTTCAACTTTTTTTTTACATCTCTAAATCATATCAGAAAAATAGAATGACACTTTTAATTTAAATTTTAAAAACTTATTCTTGTGCATACTATTGATGAGGACTGATGGTTCTCTTTCAAGATTGTTTTCATGAAAAAAAAACTATTTTTTTTCTAACATTTTGTTTTAACCTTTTTTTTGACATAGTATTACTAAGGATATCAGATGCATTTTGACAATATGTAACAATGTTTCTCAAAATTAAAAGCTAAGTTCCTCAAAATATTTTAACATTGCTAAGTATATCAGATGCATTTTGACCCTATCCATCCTTCTCTCTCTCAACTAAATGATAACCTCCTCAAGATGATCTAACCCTGATAAGGATATCAGAAGCATTTTGTCCACATCCATCCTTGTTTCTCAAAACTAAAAGCTAAGTTCCTCAAAATGATCTAACATTCCTTAGGATATCATATGCATTTTGACCCTATGTATCCTTATTTCTCTTGCCTAAATGATATATTCCTCAAAATGATCTAACATTACTAAAGATATCAGATGTATTTTGACCATATACATTCTTGTTTCTCACAATTAAAAGCTAAGTTCCTAAAAATAATCTAACATTGCTAAGGATATCAGATGCATTTGACCCTATGCATCCTTTTTTTCTCAACTAAATGATAAGTTCCTCAAAATAACCTAACATTGCTAAGGATATCATAAGCATTTTTTCCACATCCATCCTTGTTTCTCTAAATTAAAAGCTAAGTTCCTAAAAATGATCTAACACTCCTAATGATATCATATGCATTTTGACTCTATGCATCTTTGTTTCTCTCAACTAAATGATAAGTTCCCAAAAATAATCTAACATTGATAGGAATATCAGAAGCATTTTGTCAACATCTATCCATGTTTCTAAAAACTAAAAGCTAAGTTCCTCAAAATGATGTAACATTGCTAAGGATATCAGATACATTTTGAAAATATGTATCCTTGTTTATCAAAACTAAAAGCTAAGTTCCTCAATATGATCTAATATTGCTAAGGATATCATATTTATTTTGACCCTATGCATCCTTGCTTCTCCCAAATAAATTGTAAGTTCCTCAAAATGATCTAACATTGCTAAGGATATCAGAAGCATTTTGTCCACATCCATCCTTGTTTCTCTAAATTAAAAGCTAAGTTCCTAAAAATGATCTAACCCTGCTAATGATATCAGATGCATTTTGACCCTATGCATCTTTGTTTCTCTCAACTAAATGATAAGTTCTAACATTGATAAGATTATCAGAAGAATTTTGTCAACATCCATCCTTCTTTCCCAAAACTAAAAGCTAAGTTCCTCAAAATGATGTAACATTGCTAAGGATATCAGATGTATTTTGAAAATATGTATCCTTGTTTCTCAAAACTAAAAGCTCAGTTCCTCATAATGATCTAACATTGCTACGAATATGAAATCCATTTTGACAATATGTATCCTTGTTTCTCAACACTAAAAGCTAAGTTCCTCAAAATGATCTAACATTGCTAAGGACACCAGAATATCAGATGCATTTTGACCATACGTATCCTTGTTTCTGTCAACAAAATGATAAGTTCCTAAAAATGATCTAAAATTTCTAAGGACATCAGATGCATTTTGACCAAAAGGATCCTTGTTTCTCAAAAACAAAAGCTAAGTTCCTCAAAATGATCTAACATTGCTAAAGCTATCAGATGCATTTTGACCCTATGCATCCTTGTTTCTCTCAACTAAATGATAATTACCTCAAAATGATCTAACATTGCTAAGGACATCAGATGTATTTTGACCCTATGCATCCTTTTTTCTCTCAACTAAATGATAAGATCCTCAAAATAATCTAGCATTGCTAAGGATATCAGATGCATTTTAAAAATATGTATCCTTGTTTATCAAAACTAAAAGCTAAGTTCGTCAATATGATCTAATATTGCTAATAATATCATATTTATTTTCACCCTATGCATCCTTGTTTCTACCAACTAAATGATAAGTTCCTCAAAATGATCTAACACTGCAAAGGATATCAGAAGCATTTTGTCCACATCCATCCTTGTTTCTCTAAATTAAAAGCTAAGTTCCTAAAAATGATCTAACACTGCTAATGATATCAGATGCATTTTGACCCTATGTATTTTTGTTTCTCTCAACTAAATTATAAGTTCCCAAAAATTATCTAACATAGATAGGAATATCAGAAGAATTTTTTGTCAACATCCATCCTTGTTTCTCAAAACTAAAAGCTAAGTTCCTCAAAATAATGTAGCATTGCCAAGGATATCAGATGCATTTTGAAAATATATATCCTTGTTTATCAAAACTAAAAGCTCAGTTCCTCATAATGATCTAACATTGCTACGAATATGAGATTCATTTTGACAATATGTATCCTTGTTTGTCAAAACTAAGCTAAGTTCCTCAAAATAATTTAATATTGCTAAGTATAACAGATGCATTTTGACCCTATCCATCCTTGTTTCTCTCAACTAAATGATAAGTTCCTCAAAATGATCTAACACTGCAAAGGATATCAGAAGCATTTTGTCCACATCCATCCTTGTTTCTCAAAACTAAAAGCTAAGTTCCTCAAAATGATCAAACATTGCTAAGGACACCAAAATATCGGATGCATTTTGACCCTACGTATCCTTGTTTCTGTCAACAAAATGATAAGTTCCTAAAAATGATCTAAAATTGCTAAGGACATCAGATGCATTTTGACCACAAGGATCCTTGTTTCTCAAAAATAAAAGCTAAGTTCCTCAAAATGATCTAACATTGCTAAGGCTATCAGATGCATTTTGACCCTATGCATCCTTGTTTCTCTCAGCTAAATGATAATTACCTCAAAATGATCTAACATTGCTAAGGACATCAGATGCATTTTGAAAATATGTATCCTTGTTTCTCAAAACTAAAAGCTCAGTTCCTCATAATGATCTAACATTGCTAAGGATATCATATTTATTTTGACCCTATGCATCCTTTGTTTCTCCCAACTAAATGATAAGTTCCTCAAAATGATCTAACATTGCTAAGGATATCAGAAGCATTTTGTCCACATCCATCCTTGTTTCTCAAAATTAAAAGCTAAGTTCCTAAAAATGATCCAATACTGCTAATGATATCAGATGCATTTTGACCCTATGCATCATTGTTTCTCTCAACTAATTGATAAGTTCCCAAAATTTATCTAACATTGATAGGAATATCAGAAGAATTTTGTCAACATCCATCCTTGTTTCTCAAAACTAAAAGCTAAGTTCCTCAATATGATGTAACATTGCTAAGGATATCAGATGCATTTTGAAAATATGTATCCTTGTTTCTCAAAACTAAAAGCTCAGTTCCTCATAATGATCTAACATTGCCACGAAGATGAGATTCATTTTGAAAATATGTATCCTTGTTTCTCAAAACTAAAAGCTAAGTTCCTCAAAATAATCTAATATTGCTAAGTATATCAGATGCATTTTGACCCTATCCATCCTCGTTTCTCTCAACTAAATGATAAGTTCCTTAAAATGATCTAATGCTTCAAAGAATATCAGATTCATTTTGTCCACGTCCATCCTTGTTTCTCAAAACTAAACACTAAGTTCCTCAAAATGATCTAACATTGCTAAGGACACCAGAATATCGGATGCAGTTTGACCCTACGTATCCTTGTTACTGTCAACAAAATGATAAGTTCCTAAAAATGATCTAAACTTGCTAAGGACATCAGATATATTTTGACCACAAGCATCCTTGTTTCTCAAAAATAAAAGCTAAGTTCCTCAAAATGATCTAACATTGCCAAGGCTATCAGATGCATTTTGACCCTATGCATCCTTGTGTCTCTCAACTAAATGATAATTACATCAAAATGATCTAACATTGCTAAGGACATCAGATGCATTTTGACCCTATGCATCGTTGTTTCTCTCAACTAGGTGATAAGTTCCTCAAAATCATCTAACAATGCTAAAGATATCAGATGCATTTCGACCCCATGCATCGTTGTTTCTCTCAACTAGGTGATAAGTTCCTCAAAATCATCTAACAATGCTAAAGATATCAGATGCATTTTGACCCCATGCATCCTTGTTTCTCAAAAATAAAAGCTCAGTTCATCAAAATGATCTAACATTGCTAAGACTAGCAGATGCATTTTGACCCTATGTATCCTTGTTTCTCTAAACTAAATGATAATTGCCTCAACATGATCCAACTTTGCTAAAGATATCAGATGCTTTTTGACCACATGCTTCCTTGTTTCTCAAAAATAAAAGATAAGTTCCTCAAAATGATCTAACATTGCTAAGGCTATCAAATGCATTTAGACCCTATGCATCATTGTTTCTCTCAATGAAATGATAAGTTCCTCAAAATTATCTAACATTGCTAAGGACATCAGATGCATTTTGACCCTATGCATCGTTGTTTTTCTCAACTAAATGATAAGTTCCTCAAAATGATCTAATATTGCTAGAGATATCAGATGCATTTTGACCACATGCATCCTTGTTGATCAAAAATAAAAGCTAAGTTGCTCAAAATGAACTAACATTGCTAAGTACATCAGAATATCAGATGCATTTTGATCCTATGCATCCTTGTTTTTCTCAACTAAATGATAAGTTCCTCAAAATGATCTAATATTGCTAGAGATATCAGATGCATTTTGACCACATGCATCCTTGTTGATCAAAAATAAAAGCTAAGTTCCTCAAAATGATCTAACATTGCTAAGGATATCAAATGCATTTTGACCCTATGCATCCTTGTTTCTCTCAATGAAATGATAAGATCCTCAAAATGATCTAACATTGCTAAGGATATAAGAAGCATTTTGACAATATGTATCCTTGTTTCTCAAAACGAAAAGCTAAGTGGAAATTAAGTCAAATAGTAATTCAAGTGTAAAACGGACATAAATCACTATCAGTAAAGAAGTGCTACCCAAAGCAAACAGAAATTACAAAAGATAAGCAAGTTAAACTGAAAGCGAACAGAAACTACCACAAACGGGTGTAACGCCTTGTCACCACCTATGCCTTGTAAACATCAGTCACATGTATTCGCAGCCACAAATAGTTGCTCTTGTAAGTATTAAATAAAAAAACAAGTTTTTTAAACTGAAAGTAAGGAGCGACATTAAAACTTAGAACGAACAGAAATTATTCCGTATATGAAAGGGGCTGTCCCCTCCTCAACGCCTCGCTCTTTACGCTAAAGTTTTTATTGTTTTAAAAAATAAAGTTGTGAGACATAGTTAATGCAGCTTTTATTTTGGCTCACCGTCATTGAATAAGTAAACAAAATTTGCATAAAAGTTTTACTTTTCTTTTTCTAAATGGCTGTCTCTAAATTTGGTTCATATTCAGTTTAATGTAGCTCAGTTTTTGATTATTTTTTTTTCAAAAACATCTTTTGTGTAAAATATGTTCTTTAAAAATAATCATACGTTCATCCATATAAATGGATACTTATGTATGAACATAGAATAGAGTGTGAAGCATGAAAGATGTTTCCTACCAAATTACAGAACTGGCACCACTGACATATTTAGCACAAAGGTACCTCATTGCGCCTTATTTCAACAGGAATCATGCAAGAATTTTCTATCTCCATGATAAAATGCCAGTGGCCTGTCCAACAATCCTGACACCATCCTTGCCCCAACCCACAGCCAATGTTTTAGTATTGTAATAGGCATGTTACAACTATTTGAAATGGATTCATACAAGGCCTTTCAATATATAAAAAACGAAAATAAAATAAAAATTAATTTTTTCAATTTTTACGTCACGCCGCTCATTAAGTCATATATGGTTATTAGTACACAATAGGTTTTAGATATTACGTCATGTCACTTATTACGTCATATATGGTTATTAGTAGATAATCGGTAAAATATTCGTTCTTTATTATATAGCCACCAGTCTCTTCGGAGGCGTGGGTTCAAATCTTACCGCTGGTATTATGTTTGAAAGACTGCAGTGTGAAAAGACATCGAAAATGCAGTTTTTGGTGGACAAATTTATTCTCTTTTAGAAATAATTTATTTTAGTTACTATAGATTTTTAACCCAATTAATTTCCTTTAAAATGAGCCATTGAACAACTCTCTACGATGTTCCAGTGCCAAGCTATCTGTGGAAAAGAAAGAAAAGAGAAAAAAAATATCCCGTTTAGGCAGAATGTCGTAGTAGCTGCCACTTTTCTAGATTTTCAAGCCAATATATTTCCCTTGCTGTTCAAGCCAAGGGACAGAAATTTTACTATACAGGAGTTTCGGATAAGTCAGTTATAATGGTGTACTTTTTGTTTTGATCTGACTCCTTTTTAGGAACTATGGGTTTTTATATTTCTTAACATTGGACGTGATCGTCTCTTACTAGGTTGCTAGCTACCGCTGCAACCCGGAAAAAACCATTGAACAACTCTCCACGATTTTCCAGTGCCAAGCTATCTGTGGAATTAATAACCTATACTATAATTAAGTGGCGTATAAAATTTAGTATAAGCAAGAGGTCGTTCTTTATTATAATTGATTTTCAAGCCAATATATTTCCCTTGCTGTTCAAGCGAAGGGAAGAAAGTTTCCTATACAGGGGGTTTCGAACAAGGCGGTTCTAATGGTGTACTTTTTGTTTTGATCTGACTCCTCTGTTAGGAACTATGGGTTTTTATATTTCTTAACATTGGACGTGATCGTCTCTTACTAGGTTGCTAGCTACCGCTGCAACCCGGATCTCTTACTAGGTTGCTAGCTACCACTGCAACCCGGAATACTATGGGCTAAGGTTCGCTCTTTACTGTAATTTCCTTTAAAATGAGCCATTGAACAACTCTCTACGATGTTCCAGTGCAAAGCTATCTGTGGAAAAGAGGAAAAAAGAGAAAAAAATATGCCGTTTGTGGAGAATAAAGTGGTTAAAGTCAATTTTCTTGATTTTCAAGCCAATATATTTCCTTTGCTGTTCAAGCCAAAGGGTGGTAAGTTTCCTTTCAAGGGGTTTCGGACAAGGTGGTTCTAATGGTGTACTTTTTGTTTTGATCTGACTCCTCTGTTAGGAACTATGGGTTTTTATATTTCTTAACATTGGACGTGATCGTCTCTTACTAGGTTGCTAGCTACCGCTGCAACCCAGATCATAAAACAATTAATTAGCTTTCTACACGTATCTCATATGGTCTATTGGCTTAGGATAGCTGGCTTTCAACCAATTAGCTTGAGTTCGAATCCCGGTGTGGGAATTATTTTTAAAAGAAAATCAGGTGACATTAATTAGCTAATTTGACAAGACATAGGTAACTAAGGGCAAGAGTTCTTTCTTTATTATAATCTTTTGAATTTGATCTGACTCCTTTTTTAGGAACTATGGGTTTTTATATTTCTTAACATTGGACGTGATCGTCTCTTACTAGGTTTCTAGCTACCGCTGCAACCCGGATTTTGATATGACTCTATGTTTAGGAACACCAGTCTCTTCGGAGGCGTGGGTTCAAATCTTACCGCTGGTATACGATTATAATTTATGTACAAAAATCATATATCTTTGAAAAGACTGCAGCATGAAAAGACATCAAAAAGGTAGTTTTTGGTGGAAAAATTTATTCTCTTTTAGAAATAATTTATTTTAGTTACTATAGATTTTTAACCCAATTAATTTCCTTTAAAATGAGCTATTGAACAACTATCTACGATGTTCCAGTGCCAAGCTATCTGTGGATAAGAAAGAAAAAAGAAAAAATAAAATACCCCGTTTAGGCAGAATGTTGTAGTAGCTGCCACTTTTCTTGATTTTCAAGCCAATATATTTCCCTTGCTGTTCAAGCCAAGGGACAGAAAGTTAAATATACAGGGGTTTCGGACAAGGCGGTTCTAATGGTTTGCTTTTTGTTTTGATCTGACTCTTTTTTTAGGAGTTAGGGGTTTTTATATTTCTTAGCATTGGACGTGATCGTCTCTTACTAGGTTGCTAGCTACCGCTGCAACCCGGATGATTAGAGAATCAAAGTGGTCCAGAAGCTTTTCCAACAGCCCCCTTCCTCAAACAGTTTAGTACCCAGGAAGGTATTTGCGCCTTCTTTGAACAAAATCCTACAAGGATTTGTATTTCCTAAGACTAAGATTGGAAGTCCAAAGTGGGCCAAACAACGTTCCAAGATTGTCCCTCATCAGTCCTCTCATTTCTGACGTTTTTGAAGAAAGATGCCCTTGTTCTGCCTAATTTAAATCAAAACGCGCAATGATGTTCAATTTATAGAGCTTTAGACATAAAATTGGTAAATAGCCCCTTGACCACCCCTTTCCCAAATGCTTGACACCATTTCCAAATCCCAGCAACAAATCTGTTTCCTTTATCTCTTCTTGGCTGAAGGTACTATCTCAAAAATATCAAGGAGAGCTAAGGAATTTCAAATAAAGGTCAAAGAGGACCATAGGCTACAACCATAATGATAACCCCCCATTGACCCAAGATATTTGCAAAGTAAATTTCACTCATTAACTGAAAAAGGAAACCTACCTATCTTTTCTGTTGAAAAGTGAAGTATTATACATAGCCTTTGCTTCTGTATGCCTTTTATATTATAAGCGGATGTCTTGGAGACAACGCTTACGCATCTACAACAATTCTCTTGCTACACGTGGGATTGAACCCGCAAACCTTCGGTCAGAAGGTGCAGCCTTATCCACAACGACATTGCAAGGTATTATTGACAATAATTCTTCTATAACTTCTATAAAAACATTTATATTTTTTCAGTAAAGTGCAAATTTTGTTCTCAAGAAGAAAGTTTTCCATTTCAGGTCAACTATAGGAGGTATGAAACTAAATCAAACACTAATATTTGTGTCCAGATTTTTAAAAGGGTTTATGTTGTTAAAAATAATTGAAAATTTTTCTCCAGCATACAAATAGCAGGCTAAACTATAAAGTCTTAAACAAAACGAAAAGATTTAAAGTATTATTTTCTTTTTCCCTGAAAAGACTATATCAATATAAAACGAGCAGAAATGAATTAAAAAAAACTTTTTCCACAAAAAAAGTTTTTCAAAGAAAAGTAAAGAACTCCATTAAACAAAAAATGAGCAAAAATAAAATCAAATAATCTACCAAGCGCAAAACTACCACAAATCAGCGTTGATAAATAAATGAAACCCAAAACCAACAGAAATTACAATAAACAACCGAGTCAAACTCAAAACGAGCAGAAATTAACGTGAGTAGGGTTCAAAACCCCTTTGCCTTCCATAGGCCAGAACATAATTTGCACTTTACTGAAAAAATATAAATGTTTTTACTTTTATAACTTTAATAAATCAAATAATATTGACTCTTCGATTACTAAATATCAGTATATGTATATTAAACTGACAATGCAAATTCATTTGTATTGTTTTCAGTAAAGTGCAAGTTATGTTCTGGCCTTGGAAAGGCATAGGGGTTTTGAGCCCAAATTATGTTAATTTCCGCTCGTTTTGAGTTGGACTTTGTTATTTATTGTAATTTCTGTTCGTTTTGAGTTTCATTTAATTATCGATGCTGATTTGTGGTAGTTTCGCGCTTGGTAGATTATTTGATTTTATTTTTGCTCATTTTTTGTTTAATGGAGTTCTTTACTTTTCCTTGAAAAATTTATTTTGTGGAAAAAGTTTTTTTTTAATTGATAGCAAGAAAACAAGACTTTCTCCTGGTCCAATCTGTATGGCCACTTAAAAAAGAGCTTTAAATTTAAATTTGAATGAGCTCCCTCCGAATTATCTTCGACTTTCATTTAATACAGTCACCCATAGGAAAAAACAAAACAAATAAATATGCATCGACGATGTTTCCTCTGAAAAAAAAACAAAATTCTACATTTTGAAGATTGGAGCTTGAAACCTCTACGGTAGAGTTCCCTGATATGATGTATCTAATAAAGAGATTTTCAATAAGAACACTTGCCCTTTTTTTTTGGGGGGGGGGTCCCCTTTTTTCAAAAATCCGACTAATTTTCTCAGATTTTTGGTTTTGGGTGTGTAACAATAAACTAAAAGAACTTTAAATATTTAGAATTAGCATAAAAAGCCAATGCTGCCGGTATAGCAATTGCCATGAGAATTCCATTTTTAATTTTGGTGAATATTGGTCCAAGTCACTTTTACTTCCAGTTTTTTTTATCACAAACTATTTGATAAGTCTTGTGGCGAAATTTTTTTTGAACCTATTCATTTTATTTAGTTGAATAGGACAATAAAAAGAAAGAGGGTCAATTTGGCAGCTGGATCGTAATTTTAAATTTTGTTTTTCTTTCGCTATTCTATTTTTTTTTTTAATGTCTGAATATATAAGGGATTTAAGTTCGAGGGGAAGAATTGTCCTGTCTTGAAAGAGTTACATTTTACATGGCCGTTATAAAATCAAAACGTGATATCTATGCAGGCAGGATGATTTTTGAGTATCTCTACTCCTTCTGTAAACTATTCTAAGGCGTAGGAAATATCATAAAGACAAGTCTACATCTGTTATAATCTATGAAAGCAATCTTTCTGTAATTTTGGTTTGAGTTTGATTTTATTTTAAGATTAAATGCATATTAATTAAATATGTTATTAATTAAACAAAATGATCCCTTTTCCAGGAATCCTTGCGGTTTAAAATTTACTGTATTTGGTTTCATTTTGCAGACAATTTAATTGCTCTTTTTATTTGAGAATTTTTCCCCTAAAAGTATTTAAAAATAAACCTATTCCTATGAAAAAAAACTTTCCGAAATATATTACCTGTCACCCAACCACCACTGATATTTTGGCGTTTGGCCCCCCCTGGAAAGTTTTCTGCCGGTGCTCTTGCCCTCAAATATTCAAAATGATGTACATCATTAACGAATTTTAATACAAAGAAACTGATTCCATATAACTAGATCAGAGGAAGTTTTTTTTTTTGCCACATAAGCTAAGTTATGAACTACACGTATATGAATTTAAAATGCAAGTTTTTATATTAGTAGGCTACCTTATGTAAAACCTAATTGTCATTAAGCATTTTATTGCTATTTCTTAATCTAAGATCCAGGCGTCTTCCTACCTAATTTTTTTTTTTATTAAAAAAATTGTTTTATAACATTCTTTTAATGTATAAGATTGTTTTATGTTTCTTTTTTTTTTGTCACTGTATAAGCTATATGGATGCTATTGCTCTTTCTTAGTTAGAAATAATATTTTATTTAATGAAAATGTCAATTTCTAACGTAAGGAAAAAAAATTAATATACCTGCCGTTTCTCTGACACCCGTGTTGTTTACCTCAGACCTACTCCCACCTGCATACAGGGCTAGAATTACGCTTAAAAATTTGACTGTAACGTAATTTTCTCAAGATTCTGACAATGTAAATTACGATCAGACAGCGGAAAAACATTGCACACACAAATTAAATGTATATTTAAGATTTTTCTTTTTTGGGGGGTTGGGGGGGGGGTCAAAGAATGTCTGTATTTTGTTTGAATTTACGGAGGGTGACTGTACTTCAGTATTTATAGTGGGTAAAAAGGGGGAAAACGAAAAGTCCAGCATATACTGGCTAATTTTCACCTGTTTTGTATGTTGAGCTTTCTCTTTGGTTCAATTGACAATTTTAAATATGATACGAGTAAGGGACTGTTATAAATTGTCGGTGACTATTATAGCGTTCAGTTTTAGGATGATCATCAAGTAAGACAGATGGCAGTATATGATACTTGTTGGTTGCATAGCAACATCAACATAAACACTGCTGGAGAGAATAATGCAAGAAATACCCACAGTTCAAGAGTTTTTGGATAAACGAGATTTTCAGGGTGCAATTACTCTATTAGAGGTAATTTCATTCAATATTAATTGCAGTTTGATTTGATTTATATGAGTCAGAGATCTAAAGGGAAAAACGCTTAAAAGCAAGAATATATCCTCTAAGAGCAAAATAGTTTAAATATAAATATAGAAACAAATATCGTGAAATATACCAAGGTCATTATTTCGGAAAATAAACACAATTACGAAATATTAGTAAATAACGAAGACCGTTCCTTGCCAAATTCTGAGCGTAAGTGCATTAAAAAAAAGAACTTCAGGACAGTGCATTGTTGCGGCAATATTTGGTTAGCTAAATTTTTAAAACTAAAAAAACTTCGGAGTTGAGAATAAAAGATATATTCCTCAAAGGGACAGCTTCGCAAAAAATTTTGTCCTAATAGGTCTTTTCAATCATAAGATTTAAAAAATGGGCGGGGCAGGAGGATCCCCATTTGTAAAAACTAAAACAAGGTTCAGAATTGAAAAAAATATAGGATTTGCTTCAAAGGGTTAGCTTTGCAGAAAATTCCCATTAGGTCCTTCCAATCGTAATATACAAAAAGTAGGCGGGGCTGGGAGGGGGATCCCGTATTGTAAAAACTAAAAAAAATATGTTCAGAATTGACAATAATGACATTTGCTTCAAAGAGTTAGCTTTGCAGAAAATTTTCAAAGGCCCTTCCAATAGTAAGATCTGAAAAAAACGGGTGGAGTGGAGGGATCCCCGTTTGTAAAAACTAATGATCTTCTTGTGTCATCTGTGTTAAAAATAACTGATGACGGATGTGCAATCAATCAATCATAATGGATTTGCAAAAAAAATACTGAAGACAGATGAGTATGAATCCGGGAGCATCAAACAGTTCATGGTAACAAACTGTAAGTAAGGAGCGACCCGGCTCAATGGTAACCGAAACTCTAGAAAATGGTATTTTGATACCAAGAGATATATCAAAGGAATCAAATTTTATTGCTGATTTCAAATATATAAGTTTCATTAAGCTTAGTCCTACATATCAAAAGTTACGTGCCTGAGAAAATTTGGCTGATTTTCGAAAAAATGGGGAAAGACACCCTAAAAGCTATAGAACCTTAATGAAAATCACACCATCGTATTTAGCGTATCAGAGAACCCTACTGTAGAGGTTTCAAGCTCCTATCTACAAAAATGTGGAATTTTGCATTTTTTGCCAGAAGATAGATCACGGATGCGTGTTTATTTGTTTTGTTTTTTGTCCCAGGGGTGATCGTATCGATCCAATGGTCCTAGAATATCATGGGAGGGCTCATTGGAATGTAAATTAAAAGTTCTAGTGCCGTTTTTAAGTGACCAAAAAAAATGAAGGGCAACTAGGCCCCCTCCCAGGCTCATTTTTTTCCCAAAGTCACCCGATCAAAATTTTGAGATAGCCATTTTGTTCAGCATGTTCGAGAATATAAATAAGTATGTCTTATAGGATGACTTAATCCCCCGAAGTCCCCGGGGAGAGGGCTGAAAGTTATGAACTTTACCCAATGTCGACATATAGTATTGGTTATTGGGAAGTATACATACGTTTTCAGGGGGGATTTTTCTGGTAGTAAGGGTGGGTGGATGGGTTGGGGGTTATATGGGAGGATTTTCCCATGAAGGAAGTTTTCATGGGGAAAGAGACATTGCTATGAAGGGGACGCCAGATTTCCCAGCATTATTTAAAAAAGATCAGAAATTAAATAAAAAAAACAAGCTTTTCAACTGAAAGTAAGCAGCAGCATCAAAACTTAAAACGAACAGAAAATATTACATACGTGATTGGGTTCACCCCCTAGTCAATACCTCGCTCTTTAAGCCAAAGATTTTTTAGCACTTTCATAAGAGCTATTTATTCTAATTAACGGCCTTTGTGATTAAGCGGTCATCTTTAAAGAATTGGAACAAAATTCAAACTTTAGCTTAAAGAGCAAGGTATTGACTAGGGGGCGAACCCCCTAATATATGTATTAAAAATATATGAATATAGAAGTTCGTTACGTAAGTTAATTCGTAAGTTACGTATATTTATTACTAATAAAAACGTTCGTAAATAAAATTAGACAAGTTTCGAGAAAGCCATTTAACCAAATAAAATTAAAATTAATATTCAAATTTTGTTTTAATTATTCATGTACGGTGAGCCAAAATCAAAGCCTGCATTAATTCAAAAACGTTCAAAAGTTAAATAAAAAAACAAGTTTTTTTTTAACTGAAAGTAAGGAACGATATTAAAACTTAAAACGAACAGAAATTATTCTGTATATGAAAGGGACTGTCCTCTCCTCAACGCTTCGCTCTTTACGCTAAAATTTAACTTTCTCACAACTCTATTTTTTTTAAACAATAAAAAACTTTAGCGTAAGGAGCGAGGCGTTGAGGAGGTGACAGCCCCTTTCATATACGGAATAATTTCTGTTAGTTTTAAGTTTTAACGTCGTTCCTTACTTTCAGTTAAAAAAAAGCATGTTTTTTTTATTTAATAGCTAAATGAAACCTGTTATTTCACAATTCAGAATAAACAGGTTAAACAAGTGTGCATGAACCAATCCAATGACCTTCAGCAAGTTATCTCGATGTAGCCCATTATCCAATATATTGGTTAAGTAAGAGGTCATTGCTCCCCAGGGCACCCTCGAATGGCTGCCAGAGGAACCAGCGCTGTCATAAATCGTATATATTTCTTTGCTGCTACCTTTTTTTGTTATTTTTATCCCTTCATTTGACCATTAACTTATCATTAGAATCCTTACTGTCTTTAGATATAAAATTGTCAGTTTTTCTTTTTTTTTTACATATTCCCATTAGCCTATGTTTACGTAATAGCCCGACTGATTATAATGTTGTATCAACCCTTTGATTGTTTTATTGCTCGACGATCAGCTGCATCTAAGCTGGTTGTCACACACGTTTGATTGGGTTTGTTTGTAAACTAGAAAATTTTCCGCTTATTATTATTAATGAGACAGAACACTCTAGGTCGGGTTAGAAATTTTGGTTATGAGGGGTGTTTGACTTGTGCACAACATCTCCCGTGGCTTGGTTTCGAATATCCGATTTTAAATTACTTTAGTTCATGTGGTAGTCCCCCGCCTAGTTTCAGTGGCAGGTCCAGAGGGGGGCGAGGGGGCCTCCCCCTAACGTATTCTAAAGTAATGTAATTTACTTAATTTACGCAAGTTTGCGTTAATTAAAATTGCTCCTAACGCAAGTTTATCGGATTAACCTATTTTGCGCCACCCTAAAAATCCTGGATCTGCTTCTGCCTAGTTTATGGTTTTGGGTATTTTTGAGGTGGATGATCATATTTTTTTCTTTAAAATTACTTTCCTTTCTTGTGTTGACTCTCTTAAAGTTTGGAATGTATTATGCTGAAAATTTTTACTTTATGTAGCCTGTTTCTTGGATTTTTATTTAATGGAACTTGTTTGTAAACTAGAAAAAATGTCTGCTTGTTTCCTTTTACAGTTCAGTGTGACAGCAGAGGTGAGAATTTGCACAACAAAAATCTTGGTAATTGTGAAACAGCTAAGAAGAAAATCGTAGAAAGTCCCAATCTTCAGATTTTGATGCCCTTGGTACTTTTTCTGCCTTAGGTAGTTTATACATAAATGGTGGAGAGCTAATGTGCTTGTCTTAATTCTTGTGAAAGATAATTAAAAGAGATAATGCAATTCTCTAATTACTTAGTATATTAGACGTCATTCCTTAATTAATCCCTCCTTTACTTTCAAAGCAATAACCATTCTGAACCTTTAACTGGGTACCACTTTAATACTAATATAAATACGAAAATAAAACTGTTCTTAATAATGCGACTCTCTAGCACAATTCACCTTAGTCACGCTAATGCCCAAAAACGAGACTTCTTGCCATTATTCGCCAATTAAGACAAGCCACTGCAGCAATCATGACGGGCCGTACCCATAAGCTGCTCAAGCTCCCTTTCCATGAGATGAGTTATGTTCCTCAGAAGTGTAATTTGGCCGTTTCTCTGCAATCCAATTTAATTATTTTGTGAATTTCTCAGGTGTCATCTGGTGGAAAATACGAAAACCATGAAGAACTACTGGCCTATGCTGCTGTTCATTCGTGTAACTATGAACTAGCTAAAGGAATATATTTGGAAAAAAGAACAGCTATCGACTTAGCTATATCTTTATTCTATCTACAAGAATTTCACGAGGTTTTACAGGTAATACTAAATCTTGTTTTGTAAATATTTATGTGTGTAAAATACAAAAAAAAATTGATCTTGCTGAGTAGACAAGTAATCTTACCACACCTTTGGATTTATATGTAAACTTTCCTCTTTAAAAATTTACCAAATAACTCTGGAACTTAAAGTTCTTATTCTTATGTTAAATGCTTCTTGTGCTATGTTGACCCTCAGGGCTCAAAGATTTTGTGACTTGACATAATTTATTTGTGTGAGGGCAACATAATTCAGTAGGAAAAACGGTTTTATTTGGCGACAACAATGAGAAACAATGAGTACAGGAAGTCTTGCCTAATCATGGTTGCAGCGGTATCTGCAGCCTAGTAAAGAGTGAACAACAGCCCATAGTAACCAAAAGTTAAAAAACGCGTTTTAAAATAGACTACCCTGTGAAAAAATAAATTTTCATGTGACACTGATTCAGGAATAGTAACTGTTATTTTGGCTCGTCTTAAAAATAAAAGTTTATTGCGAAAAGAAATTTGTGGTTATTTCGACAAAAAGCCTGAAACCCCTCGAAAATTTCGTCATATCAAAGTGAAAAATGTACCATTGGAATCAGCATGGTCGAAAACATTGTGTAAGGAATTTACAATCCCCCTCCTTGAAAAACAAGGAAAATCACTTTTTTGCATCGGTAGCACTGATCTGTCTCCCTTTTTTTTTTTTTGTCTCCAGGCCTAGCAGGTTACCAGAACATCATATAGAGATGCTTAATGGCTCATTCAAAAGCTATTTCTAATATCTTCGTGCTTTTTATGAATTTCGCCATCTGCAAGTGCCATATAACACTAAAATGGCGCTTTTTGTGCCATTTCTCAAGGGGTGGCACTAGCAGGCTACCAGAACATTGTAGACGATTTTTTTTATAGCTCATATAAAAGATATTGCTTATATCTACGTTCTTCCCATGAAATCCACCATCTGCAAGTTCCAAATGGCACTAAAAAGTGCACTTTTGGTGCAGTGTCTCAAGTGGAAAAGCTGGGGCTATTGGGGTAACAGAACTTATAAGAGTTATGTTTAATGGCTTATTTGAAGCTATTTCTCATATCTACGTGTTTTTTTAAAATAAATTCTACCATTCGTAATTGTGATATAGCACTGAAAACAACACTTTTTGTGCCACGTCTTAAGTGGAAAAGCTCTGAAGTACAAAACAGGTACTACTGTAATAGTTATGTTCCAGAACCCTTAGCTGGAGGCTTACAAGAACCCCTCCCGTACACTTCCCTCCCAGCCCGATTATTAAATTTCACAAATCTTCTGCTCATCATCAGTAGACTACTGAAACAGTAGCAGGCTACCACAACATCGTAGATAGATGTTTAATGGCTCAATTAAAAAAGCTATTGCTTATATTTACCAGGTTTCTACAAATTTTACCATCTATTAGATTTTAATGTTACTAGTCTCTGGGGAGAATTTGCAATGAACTCTTTGTCATGGTTGAAGCATCAGCTGCAACCTAGTGAAGAGCGAACCACAGCCCATAGTAACTAAAAGTTAAAAAACATTAAAACGGTCTTTTTTGTTCTTCTTTTTTCCAGGCCTAGCGGGTTACTAGAACATCATAGAGAGATGCTTAAGAGCTCATTCAAAAGCTGTTTCTCATATATACTTGGTTTATGTAAATTCTTCCATCTGCAAGTGCCATATGGCACGAAAAAAGGCACTTTTTACGCCGTTTCTCAAGGGGTGGGGCTAGTGGGCTATGGGAACATCATAGTAGACTTTTGATAGCTCATATAAAAAATATTGCTCATATCTACGTTCTTCCTATAAATTCCATCATCTGCAAGTTTCAAATGGTACTTAAAACGGCACTTTTGGTCCCATGTCTCAAGTGGAAAAGCTGGGGCTAGTGGGCTACCAGAACTTTATAGAGTGATGTTTAATGGCTCATTTGAAAACTTTTCCTCATATCGACGTGCCTTTTTATCAATTCTACCATTCGTAAGTAAGCCCTGACAACAACACTTTTGGTGCCACTTCTTAAGTGGAACATCTTGGAAGTACAAAACGGTGTCATTGTAATAATTATGGTCCAAAACCCTAAACTGGAGGTTTGCAAGAAGATCTCCCGCTTGTTCCTCCTCCAGACCCCCTTAATAAGCTACGCAATTAAAGTCTTGCAAACACTAATATAATAAAAGACATTATTAGAGGCGTGGATCTGTTAGTACAACGCTGGACTTCAAATTGAATTATCATGTGTTCGATTCCAGCTTGGATTTTTTTTTTCAATCATGGTTTGTCCCTTCTTTTGATTACTTTTCAGATAATCCACTATTTTTGCAAATGGTATGCACTCATTTTTTAAAGCATACCCCCAGAAGGCTTATTTTATACCTATTACTCATGTCTACATGCTTTCTTTCAATTTCATCATCAATAAGTGCCATATAGCACTAAAAATGGAACTTTTGGTGCCACTTCTTAAGTGGAAGAGTTTGGAAGCATAAAACGGTACCATTGCAATAATTTTCGTCTAAAGCCATTAACTGGAGGTTTATAAGAACCCTCACATATACTTGTCCTCCAGACCCTCTTAGTAAGTTTCATAAACCGCTTAATCATCTTAAAAGATTATCATCTAAAGATAACCATCTTAAAGTACAAGATTAGTGCGGAAACAAATTAACTAAAACTAAAAAACTGTTCAACTAGAAGTCAACCAAAAATTTAGCTTGAATGATCAACAGTTTTGAGCTGAACCTTCAAAATTCACTCTGCGATGAAGCCTGTGTGCTAGTTTTAATGACGGTAATTGAAGGGAAAGAATGTCCTTGCCCCCTTAGTTTTCTGCTCCTGCCTAAGTTTTGAAAAACACCTTTTTTTTGGTCATTTAATTGGAAAAGGCACGCATTTCGTTTGAAAAAAAATGGGGGAAACAACCGAAAGTGCACTTTGTGGGAATGTGCTATCAAGTCAAATTTATAAAAAGCAGTTAGGTATAAATATAAGCTTTTAAATGAGCCCTTAAAAAGCTTAACAGTAGCCTTCTAGTTTCTGCTAGTCAGTAGGCGATTTATAAAGCCCTGTCTTCATTATGGCTTTTTCAGGCGAGGTCGGCCGAGTAAAAGCAGCTTTTTGTTAATGGAAAAACAAACTTTCCTGGACAACATGTATTGTTTTGTAAAGTATGGATAATGAACTTTATGTTATAGACTGTTTTTCGTAGTTTTTCGTAGCTGTCAAGGTTGTCTACAGTATTTTCTAGAGGTGTCTAATCTTACCTAGATCGGTAAATTAGAAATTATATTAAAAAATAAGTTTTCAACTGAAACTAAGGAGTGACATTAAAACTTAAAACGAACTTGCATTACTCCGTGTAAATAAATAAGATCGTGGCAGCGTTGTTTCTACATTAAATTTTAATCAAAAACGAACAAAAATTAATTTAAAAAAAAGTTTTTCCGAGGGAAGTAAAGATCGATGTTGAAACTTGAAACGGACAAAAATTATTACTTCACAGCCTATGTAATATATGTCAATGAAACTTACTCAGATAAACAAACTAATTATGTTTCCCCATGTTTCTAGGATTATAGAAAACTAGCGCTTTACTGAAAACACAAAATAATATAGGAGTTTTGGTACAATAAAAGAAAACCAATTAAAGACACTTTCTACAGAATAAAAATATTATCAATCCCTTTTAGGATCAATCCCTTTTAAGATAAAGACGCAATCAATTTTAGAATTATTGTTTTATTTTATTTTTTGTTTAATATGGTATCACTTCTGCACAATGGCTCAGCTCAATGACTGGCACTGGTTTTGGTTCTGAAAATCATCGGTACAAATATGCTGCTCAGAACATAATGTTACCCACTACCTATCACCGTTGCCTGTTTGAACGGGCGAAGAACCTCGATGACAGCTTCCACAACGGACCACTCATTGCTCTAAACCAATAAAAGTCGCTAGATGCGCTATGATGGTCTTCGCAGCCAAAACCCGGAAAATGAAGAAAAACAAGTTTAAGATAAACAGAAACGATAAAACCAATAAAAAACAGAACAGAAACAGATAAAGCACTGAAAACGGTTATCTAGTTTCTGTAATAATAAAAAAAATAAATAAGCACAGAACAAAAAATGATAGAAAAAAACAGAAATAGAAACGGTGCCAACCACTAATTTGCAGCGCATAATAGTAGAAGAATGGCGCTTTGCTGCAATGGGATGTACTTTGTTACTGGAAGAAAAGGATACAACTGCAATTGTAGCTACTTGCGACTGCGACTACTTGTGCCAATGGCTGTGACTACTTGCATCTGTGATTGCGCCTTTTTGCAACTGGAACTACTTGTGACCGTCAACTGTCGAATGCAACTACTTGTGACTGTAACTCCTTGTGACTTTAACTGCTTTTGACTACTACTGCTTATGACTGTGACTACCTGAGATTGCGATAGCATATGACTGTAATCACTTTTGGCTATGACCACTTGAGACTGCGACCATATAAGACTTCGAAGACTTGCCATTGTAACTTCGTGTAAGTCCCAAGTATATGACTGCAACTGTACCTATCTGTTTATCTGTTTTCTGCATAAAAAAAAGAAGAAAAAAAAAGAAAAAAAAAAAAAAAAAAAGAAAAAAAGAACAGAACAGACAATGGGAGAAACAAAAAGAAGAAACGGTGACGACCACAAATTCGCAGCTCATAATAGCAGAAAGTGGCACTTTGCTGCAATGGGGTAGTACCAAATTGCAGATGTTCTTTACTTCCCAAATTTCAATTTGAAAAGCAAAATAAACATTTATGGCCTTTTCCACTGACCAGCTGGATTCTGCACTCAGAGCCTAAATTATGAGATCTTGCTGAAAATTAAAATCATTCTAACATTCTTTGTCTATTTATGTTCTTTAATCCTAACTTCCAGAAACAAGTTCTTTAATCCTAAAAAAACAAGCTCATTGTTTTTACTTGGGAGCATTAGAAATTTTATTGTCTATGAATGAATGAAATTTATTTCCATTTGTAGCAAGATTACAAACCAAATAATTGTAAATGAAGAAAAGAAAAGAAGAAAAAGAAAACATAACGAAATACAATGTAGTATACACAAGAACAAAAAGAAAGACGCACTGCTAGCATATATAAATTTTTCTTGTCACACTTTCCTAACAAATCGGCCAATTTTCTGGGGAGAAAATTCAAGTCGAGAATATCCAATTCCTTTTCATAATCCAGGAGGTAATTTTCCAGGACTTTGGGTATATCAAAACTCTTAATGCATTCATATGCGCTGAATGAATAAGTGACCCTTCTGATAAATTTCTGACATCTTTCTTTTAATGTTGCGAAATGATAGTCAGGTTGACAAGATGTCCAGATAGAGAGTGACTGTACCAAGCTTTCCCTAGATCCATTTCGGTTGCTAAGAAGAATTTGCTCTCGAAGCAACTTCCTAATTTCATCGTTTAATTTAGCTCCATATGAAACAGAATCAGAATCATTTTAATGAAAACAGCTGTCATAGACACATTAAAAAAATGCACTAAAAGGCGCTGTTTTTTTACATGAAAACTTTTTACATGAAAACACTTCTCTACATTTTATTAAAAGCACTTGTAAAAAAAGGAACAAAGGAGTTACTAAGTCTGTTTGTGCGGCACGAGACGGGCATAAGTTTGCTTTTGCTTCTGGTATTTGCGCGGACAGGCATTTTAGGTGGTAATATTGTCCTATGTACAGGACTAGACAATAAAAACTGGCCAAAACGAATCATCAGCTGAAAACGGCGATCGCGAAGGCTTGGTATTTCAAGTGACTTCAGAGCGGAGCTGTAATCTACATATTTGTCGCAAAGAATGATCTTTACGGATCGTTTCTGGATCCCCTCCAAATCATCACTTAAGTAATCTATGTGATGAACTTGTGGGCCCCAGACGGGACACGCATATTCAAGGATGGGTCGAATAAAAGTGAGGTACGCTGTTTTCAGCTGATACACTGGAAAACCTAGGCGGCGCATCGCCACCAGTGTCCGCATAGCATAATGTCCCTTCTTAACCAGCTCTTGTACATGAATAGAGAACGAACAGTCCACACTAAAGTGACGCCCAAGATAGTCGCACACGAAGCAGAAGGGAACAAAGTCACGGGGTAGGTAAAATCGCGTTTAAGTGGGTTGAACCTCAAAACCTTTGATTTATTCTCATTAATTTGAAGACTGTTCGCAGTACACTGTGATTTAAACTGATCGAAAAAATTTGGGTCGAACTGAGCTACAGCTTGCGAATCCTTTACGTGGTATTTAAGAAGCGCAGACAAATCATCGACGAATTTAAAACGATCGTCAAAGTCAGAAAGTAC
Source organism: Artemia sinica (assembly GCA_027921565.1). Classification (NCBI taxonomy): domain Eukaryota; kingdom Metazoa; phylum Arthropoda; class Branchiopoda; order Anostraca; family Artemiidae; genus Artemia; species Artemia sinica. Next base: position 39,521,946 of record CM051256.1, read on the forward strand.
ATAGTTGATAACAGCCAGGAAAAGAAGAGCTGCTAATTTGGTACCTTGTGGGGCGCCACATGTAATTTCCACCCATTCCGATTCAATATCACCGGGAAAAAGGGCGTACACTTTTTGATACCTGTGACGTAGGAAATCAACTACTAATTGGAGGATGTGCTTACGGGCACCCATTGACTTGAGATTCTGGGCGGCAAGAGGGTGCTTAATCAAATCAAATGCCTTTCGGTAATCTACCAGAAGTAAATCTACAAACGAGCTTCCAAACTCCAACCATTCAACTACTAGGTGATAAAGTCGTACTAAATAAACAGACGTGCTGCATCCCTTCAAGCAACCATACTGGAAGGGGTCAAGTGACGGTGAAATGTCCGTGAGAAGTTCACGATATATGAAAGATTCTGCAACTTTAGCAAAGTTCGGTGTCATCGAAATAGGTCTTAACTGATCACATGTCTTAGGTCCTTTAACTTTGGGTATTACGCGAACATAGGCTCGCTTCCAAGCATCGGGAAAGGTTTGTTCACTGAAGCACTGATTGATGATCGATGCCAATGGTTTGGCTAAAAACAAGTAAATCACAAAAAATCAAGTCTTTTCATTTTAGCAGCAAGCCATAACGGTGTTTCCCGTTACACTTTTATGACCGGCCCGGATTGACAAATGCAAAGGTGTTCTCCAAATATGATCTTCGGCATCTACTATGGCTTGCTTTGAGACAAGTAGTCGACAAATGTCCAGGCTACCAATTATAGCAGCGTCGCGTAGTGGTGTGTATCCTTTGTAATCGCCCTTGTTTGAATTGACTCCATCTAGTAAGAGAAATTGAGCCACGCCTATTTGATCTGCTTCAACTGCTAAATGCAAAGGTGTCCTACGTAAACAATCTTTTGCATCCACAATGGCTCCCTTTGAAACTAGCAGCGAGCAAATGTCCTGTCTGCTGATTCTAGCAGCGCAATGTAAAGGTGTTTGAGAAACAGCATGAGTTACCTTCGGGTTGGCTCGATTTTGTAAAAGAAATTCAGTCACACTTCCTTGACCAGCATCGACTGAGAAACGTAAAGGTGTACTTAAAAAATTATCTTTGGAATCTACTACTATGGCTTGCCTTGAAACTAGCAGCTTACAAATGTCAAGGCTGCCGGTTATAGCAGCACTGTGTAGAGGTGCATATCCTTTGTAATCTCTATTATTTGAATTGGCTCCATTTTCCAAGAGAAGATAAGTCACGCCTATTTGATCTGCCTCAACAGCTAAATGTAAAGGTGTCCTACCTGAATGATCTTTGGCATCTATTTTGGCTCCCTTTGAAATTATTAGCCGACAAATGTCCAGTCTGCCGACTAAAGCAGCGTCATGCAGCGATGTATATCCTTTGTAATCGCTTATATTTGGGTTGGCTCCATTTTTTAAGATAAATTTAGTCACACTTATTTGACCAACTTCAACTGCCAAGCATAAAGGTGTCTTGAAAAAAATATCTTTGGTATCTAGTGTTGCTCCCTTCGACACGAGCAGCTGACAAATGTCCAGTCTGCCGGAGAAAGCAGCCTTATTTAGAGGTGTATATCCCTTGCATTCGCTTGTTTTTGGGTTAGCTCCATTTTTTAAGAGAAGTTTAATTACATTCACTTCACCTTTAGATATTGCCATAGATAAAGGGGTGTTGCCGCTATTATCACTTTTATCTATAGAGGCTCCCTCAGACACTAATAGTCGACAAATATCCGGGCTAATAGTCGACAAATATCCATATTCCTCGTATTTGGGTTGGCTCCATTTTCTAAAAGAAATTCAATTGTCCTCACTTGACCCTTATATATTGCCATAAACAAAGGGGTGTTATCGCTGTTATCTGTTTTATCTACGGCGTTATCGAAGTGCTTTTTATTGTCAACACTGTCAGGATCTTCTTTTTTCCCTTTTTTTACTCTTGGTTCGCCTTGATAACCGTTTTGGTAAATTCTTTTTTCTTCATAGTGCTTTTCATTGTTTTCTCTTGCTCTCTTCTTGCTGAGTTCATTTTCCGATGGACTAACTGATTTATTGAACGTTAAGTCTGAACATCTGTGACCATAAATTGGTGCTGCAGAACGTTTTTCAGTTGCAGCATCATCAGAATGTACTGTTTTTCTTTTCTTCAATCTTGGTTCGCCTTGATGATCAGTGTGACAAATCCTTTTTTCTTTATCATAATTCTCTTTGTAGTCTCTTGCTCTCTTCTTTGTGATCTCATCTTTTTGTTCATTATCTTTTGATATATCAATTTGTTCTTCCATTTTCTCACCTTGACTCATAATAATTTATTTGTCCAGAAATACAGAATGAAATAATACAGAATGATTCCATACATTGTCTTACGTACCCTAGGTGACATCTCACTTGATGACTTTTCCTAAATACCATTAAGCTATATGTCAGGCGCTTACAAACTTTAAATCATAACGTTACTTTTAAAAGATCATGACGTCACTCCTGTTAATTGCTACTACTACTACTAGCAACTCACCGCAGCACCAAGCCGCCTGAGGCCAACACAGCTACGAACACTCCTCCTCCATCCCAATCTATTTAAAGCTTTTTACACCCTCCCATGAAGTTCCCAATTCCTTTAAATCTTTCTTTATGACGTCCTCCCACCCCAGACAAGGACGACCTGCTTTCCGTTTAGCCCTAGACGGTTGGCCGAAAAGAACAATCTTCGGCAATCTGTCATCCTTCATCCGCGCAACACGCCCTAGCCACCTCAACCTTTCTTTCATTATAGCCCTAGAGAGCGGTATTGAACCTAATTTTTCGTATAGCTTTTTGTTCAAAATATGGTCAGTCAGCCGGGTACCCAGACCAATTCTTAAGCAATTTCTCTGGAAAACATCTAGAAAATCTTCATCCGCTTTTCGGAGCGTCCATGCTTCAGAGCCACATTTGACCACTGTCATCACTGTAGCTTCTAATATTCTAATCTTAGTTTGCAGACTTATCTTCCTATTCTTCCAAACTTTTTTAACTGTGAAAAAACACCCTGAGCCTTGGCTATTCTACTTTTAACATCTTCACTGCTCCCACCATCTTTACTGATAATGCTACCAAGGTAAGTGAAGCTGTCCACGTGATCAATCTTTTCATTACCCAACTTCACCTTTAATCTTCACTTATTCCTAGCCTTAGTGACTTAGTCTTCTTAACATTAATTTTCTAACCTATTCTAGCACCCTGAACTCGCAAAACCTCTAAAACTTCATTCATTTTGCTCACACTTTCATCTAAGATGCTTAATTCATTAGCATAATCTAAGTCAAGGAGACTTTTTCCTCCCCATTTGATTCCGTGGTCTCCCATTGCCTTTCCTGAGCTCTTTAAGACAAAGTCCATCAAAATAATCCATATAAAGGGGGATAGAACACAACCCTGCTTAACTCCTGATTTAATACAAAACCAGCTGCTAACCTCATTTCCTACATTAACCGCAGCAGTGTTATTCACATACATAGCACTAATCACTTTAATGTATTTGTCTGGTATACCATACAAGGATAAAACCTTTACTAAAGCTCTTCTATCAACAGAATCGAACGCTTTCTCATAATCTATAAAACTGAGGACCAAAGGTGTTTGAAAACTCTGGCACTTCTCAATTATTAACCCAAGAGTGAAAATTTTGTCGACACATCCTCTACCTTTTCTAAAACCGCACTGTTCTTCTCTTAAAGCTTTGTCTACGGCATCTCTCAGTCTAAAAAGTATCATATTACTAAGTAATTTACTACCTACAGAGACTAGAATAATCCCTCGATAATTACCAGACTCACATTTGTTACCTTTTTTATAAAGTGGTTTAATTGAGGTTTTCCTAAAATCGTTAGGTACTTCCCCTTTTTCAAAAATCATATTCATAATCTTCAGTAACTTATTTCTAACCTCAGAGCCACCATATTTAAGAAACTCATTTACCACCCTATCAGCACCTGGAGCCTTATTATTTTTTAGTCCTTTTAGTACCGTCGCTAATTCCTCCTCACAAAACAAATCTTCCTTCACATTCAAGGTATGACAAATTTTTTCATTTTCCTCTATATCTCTTCCTTCAACTCTATCTCGGTTAAGCAAATTCTCAAAATGTTCGGCCCATCTCTCTTTAGTTTTTTCCTTATCGGTAATTGCGTCCCCATTCCTATCTTTAACTGGGCCAAGTCCGCGTTGACTACTCCCTCTCAATTTGTTAACATGCCAGTACAATATTTTACTATTATGCCGTCTAGCTGCATCTTCCAGATCCTCGACAATTTTATCCATGGCCTCCACTTCACACCTCCTTAGTTCATGTTTTAATGCTTTCTCCACTTTCTTTACATTCCTTTTGTTTTCATATGCTCTAACACTGTGAAGAATTCGCTTCATGAGGTTGTTGCTACTCACACAGAACAATCTGTTTTAAACCAGATTTAAAGACTGGACAGATATGTTTGTGATGAAGTGAATGTCAAGTCCCTTATTCTGGCCACTGATAAATCCAAGTATGGTCTATGATTAAGGGCTGAGCCAGGTAAAAAAATTTTGGCACTAAAATGAAAGGTAGTTTAAAATCAATTTCGAAGCAGATTAAAGAGCTTACGGAAAGTCCCCTTAATACATTTTTACAGAAATTCTGTAAAATAATCATTAACACCCATGGAAAACTTTAAAAAAAAAAACAAAAAAAATGAAGATCCACTAATATTTAACTTTCGAGCAGCAAATTTCTTAGAGGCCAATATTAAAGCCAGCAATAGAATTCCTTTCCATTTCCTTCGTTTTATAAGAAAATATTAAGAAAATTGAAAATAGTGCAGATATAAATTATAATCTCAAGTCGAAGTTTGCCTGAATAATTAGAGTAGAATTATTGTCTCATTCATATATTTCTTTCGTTAATTAGTCAAAGCTAATTAGAAAGTGGCGACGAGAATTTAAGATTTCTAAAAGAAATTAGTTTACCAAAAAGTCTGAGATAGAATAAGTCGAATGAAGTTTAGATACTCACTTTACCGCTTAAGATGACATTAATGTCATTCTAAATTAAAAGACATTCCTTATGTTGCAGATTTTACCAGACATCCCCGATTCTGAGCGTAAAAACAGGCTAGCGATGCATGTTTTGAACGTCCTTGGAGAAGAAAAAGAAGCAAGTATCTATGCTGCTAAGCTCATCGACATACCCGAAGACCGATTATCTATTGCTGCTTTGGAGTACTTTAAAGGAAACTATAGAGAAGCTTCTGAAGTGTACAGGAGTGTTTCCTTACATTTTGGGTATGGTTTTAACCTTGCTGGGCCAATAGTCATAATTAAAAAATCATATATTGTAAGAAACTGACTTGATCTTTTTGATATGTTCAAATAGTCTACTTGATATTACGAAGGGTCAACTATAGTCATCAAATGACCTTCCTTGAAAAATCGCTTTTCCTTCACGATCCTGTAAAGTGAATGTGCTTTATTTTTGGACCTCAAAAACTGCCTAGAGTATTGTTATAGCGTACATCGCACAGAGGATGGCTTAGAGCATGTAAGAGTCTTAGACCCAAGAGTCTGCCAGTATGAGTCTCCACTGTCGTTTCGGACCGTTTGCATATTCTAAGTAACTACAGTACTGTAGCATTGCAGGCTGCTACGCTAAAGTTGAAACTTTGCTTGGAATACGCATCGTGAATACAATTTTTAACAGTGTCCTAAAATATACCTAATTCTCCTGATTGGCATTTTATATCGTTGTACAACTAAAAATATAGGAGAATAAAAATAGTTAGATTTGACCTAAATACGCCAAATAAGTCTCCGTATAACGTGGGAAAGCAAGCACGCGGGAGGAGGGGCTTTAGAACTATTCCCCAAAATAGTCATAACTTTTACCGCTTGTCCTATAATTTTATGTAATTCACTTTGCTTCACTATTTTGTTTTTACTTTATCTTTGAAATTGTCTCCCAAAAATGAAGGGATTCCCTACAGGGTATTCGTTCGGCTGATCAATTTGTTTTTTTTTTCGCAAACGATAAAACACCCCTGTGAAGGCCCGCGTCAGGTTTTTTTTTATTTTCCGGGGAGCTCTGGTTTTAAGGTTCGTAGGGCAAATAAGACGCATTTGAAATGGCTTTTTTTTCAGGAAAATCAGATCGAGGGAACTGATCATCTTCTTTTCCCTTTCGCGTACTCATACTATGTACTCTTACGTTGCAAGAACAAGTTTTTCTGATATTTAGGTTGGATTTCGCATAAGTATGTAACTAAAGGGTACGAAATCTATAAAAATTATTAGAATATGCATAAGCCTTATTATGCTACTCAGTAGAGACCACAGGACTACAACACTATGTAATATGCCTTCATCTTAGGTAGGACTGCCTAAAGAATTGACTTTGCTCTTAGAAAGAAGCCTAAAATAGCTGGGTGCCTTGGCCAATTTTTTGGTCACATGCTCTTGAGGGTTCAGTTCAGATCTTTGCTTATTATAATGGCATGCCCTCCATGATGTGGCTATTTATAGACTTGTTCAAACTATATTTTGCACTGTGGGTCTTCATCAAAAAGCCACAGAACTTTGACATAAGATGAGTGATTAGGTTTTTTGTTATGATTTATAAATAATTTCTTATTTTCGGATTGTCTAAACTTTTATGCTATGCTAAAATAAAAATGTCAAATAAGCCTTTTCACTCATTTATATCATTGAAAAAATGGTTCTAGGCGTTTAACCCCGCCGGAAAATACCCCTGCGGAACACCCCCGGAAAATACCCCCCGCGGACCCCCCTAGAAAATGCCCCCCCGAGGAAAATACCCCGCCACGGAAAATATCCCCGGAAAATACCCCACCGCGGAAAATATTCCCTCTTTGGGAAATACCCTCGCGGAAAATACCTTCCCCCCTCGTGGAAAATCTGGTGTCCAAATTTGAGAGTTTTATTTGAGTTTTTTTTGTTTCGTCGAAAAGTGCTAAGGAACGGGAAAAAAGAGGAACTTACACACCAGAAGTGTCTTAAAATTTAGAAAAAAAAAACCCAAATCCATTTGTGTTGAAAAGACTTCCGTATGAACTTCTGCAATTTGTGGCCGTAGCAGGTGCCAAATTAAAAAAAAAATTCAAGAAGAAAAAAATATAGGCGAGCAATCATCAAAATTAAGCTAAAAAATATGGCACCAAAAGGTTTAAGAAGGTTTAGCTATCTTTTGAAAGGATAGTTGGCTTTAGGAACCAACAAATTCTTACGGTTTAAGTTCTTATGGACGAAAGTGTTGTCAAATTCTACGAGGTTCTTTTTTGATCTTCCAAATGTAAAACTACCACAAATCACCGTTAATAGATAAATGAAACCCAAAACTAACAATAGATAGCCTATAATAGATAGCCTAGTCAAACTCAAAACGAGCAAAAATTAAAAGGAGTATGGCTGACAACACGCATCTCTTCTTAAGACCAGAACATGATTTGCACTTTACTTAAAAAAAACAAATAACCGTTTACTGTCAGTTTGATATACATATTCTGACATCTATCTATTCCTTATGCTCTTAAAACTTCTTTATTTGTTGAAAAAAAATAATTTATATTAATTTCCGTTCATTTTTATTGACATAGTCTTTTTTATATAAAAAAATATTTTATATCTTTTTATTTTTTTTTATCAGACTCCATAGTTATTACTTTGAAGATTAGTTGAGTTTATTTCTGCTCATTTTTGGTTTAATGAGGCTCTTTACTTTTCTTTAAAAAACCTAATGCTTCCCATTAACAGTTTTATATACATTGTCAGTTTGATATACATATTCTGACATCTATTCCTTATAGTCTTAAAACTTCTTTATTTGTTGAAAAAAAAAAATTTATATTAATTTCCGTTCATTTTTATTGACATAGTCTTTTTTATATAAAAAAATATTTTATATCTTTTTATTTTTTTTATCAGACTCCATTGTTTTACTTTGAAGATTATTTGACTTTATTTCTGCTCATTTTTTGTTTAATGAGGCTCTTTACTTTTCTTTAAAAAACCTATGTTTCCCATTAACAAATATTATTTGTAAGTAATTAAATAAAAAAAACAACAAGTTTTTCAACTGAAAGTAAGGAGCTACATCAAACCTTAAGACGAACTGAAATTATTACGAAGATTAAAGGGGTCGCCTTCTCCTCAAGACCTCGCTCTTTACGTTAAAGTTTTTTTTTTTTTATAGAGTTTTACAACAAAGCTTATTGTTCTAATTAAACGGCCATTGTGTTTCAGGAATCGTTCTTAAAGAATCAGGACAAAAAGTCAAAATTTAGCGTAAAGAGCAAGGTCGTGTGGAAGGGGCAACTCCTTTCATATACGTAATAATTTCTGTTCATTTTAAGTTTTGATGTCGCTCCTTACTTTCAGTTAAAAAACTCAATTTTTTTAAAATTTAATTTCTGATCGTTTTTAAATAATACCGGGAAATCCAGCTCTCTCTCCATGAAAAATTCCGGTACTTGTGTGCTATACGCCACTCGCTCAAGTTTACGATGTGTAAATCTCGAGAACAAACCGGTTTCTTCGTTACTTTAGAAACAAATTTGGGCTATATATTTGCACATTAGGGGGGGGGGGCGTAAAGTATAGCGGGTCTAAATACAATATATGTTAGGTACAATTATTCTGCATATTATGAAGTAAGAATTGTTTTCTGACTTTAAACTATCCAAATACTTTACTACCCCCCCCCATATGCAAATATATAGCCCAAATTATATGTTTCCCATCTATTCGATCACTTGTCTTTGTCTTGTCTCGTGCTAAGCTGAAAGAAACTAACGAAGAAACAGGTTTGTTCTCGAGTTTTACATAGCGTAGACTTGAGTGAGTGGCGTATATTACACAAGTACCAAAATTCCTTCCCCCTACGGAAAATAAATAAAAAACAAAACTCAAGTAAAATTCTCAAATTTGGAAAGCCTTATTTTCCACGGAGGGAGGGGGGAGGGTATTTTCCAGAGGGTATTTTTCACGGGGGTATTTTCCGCGGGGTATTTTCCAGGTGTGTATTTTCTGCGGGGAGTGTTTTCCAGGGGGGGCGGTATTTTCCTCGGGGAGAGTTTTTAGGGGTGTAATTGCCTGGGGGGGGGGGTAAACGCAGGCCACCGAAAAAAATACTAATATACATTACAATGCTATAGCATACACCCTTCTTAAGGACTGGACATACTGTCGAGACGTATCGTTTTAGAAGCTAAGACTGTCATATCTATTTAACACATGTGTATTTTATGCTGTATTCTGAACTTATCTTTTTTTTTTTACCAACGCTCATTTTGAGCGTTTTATGAGTTGATTTATTGAAGATTGAGAATTTGACTCAATAAAACGGAATATTTTCAAGACTTGCTTTGTGGAGAGACTTGTTGTAAGCGTTTAAGCCTATTCGGCCACCTTTAAAAACCCAGGTTTTCGCTCTTAAGTGAATATTATTACAAACACTATGTCTGCTTGACCTTTTAGAAAAGTAATCTCTTTATTAAATGCAATATTTTCATAACACTGGGGTAAAATTTGATGGTTTACAAGTAGGAACCGCTATTTTTTCAAAGTTTCCGTCCCTCATTTGAAATAGTTTAAATACTGGCTCCGTTCCTAGAAAAAATTCTTCAAAAAATATCCCTTTAATGGAAAAAAGTCCATTAGTTACTTATTCTTTCGTCACTATCTTTGTAAAATTAGTATGGCACTAGCAGCGATTTAAGTTTTTTTTTTTAATTTTTTATTAGAGCATTTTTGTCTTCCTAGGGGTGTAAGTGCTACGGATATTTATTGTGCAATGTCTTACTACCATCTTGACACAAACGATATGGCCATTGAGTTGTGCGAAAAATACTTGAAAAAACATCCCGACTCCATTTTAGCTTCAAATTTAAAAGCTTGCTGTCATTATCGTCTAGGAAATATCAAAAGTGCAGCGGATGCCATTTCTAAAGCTAAGGTAGGATTGTTTATAAGTTTGAACAAGTTTAATCACTCCTGGTTTGATTTCTTTGGCTCACATTCTAAAAAAAAGGGTAATTGCTAAGAGTGGAAACTGGCATTAGTGCAAAAATAAAAATCACAGACGCCATCCACCGTTTGGCTTTTTTTTTGGCATTTTTTTTCGAACTTCAGAGTCGTTTTTTCCAGATAATAAATAAAAAAAAGTTTTTTAAACTGAAAGTAAGGAGCGACATTAAAACTTAAAACGAACAGAAATTATTCCGTATATGAAAGGGGCTGTCCCTTCCTCAACGCCTCGCTCTTTACGCTAAAGTATTTTATTGTTTTAAAAAATAAAGTTGTGAGACGGAGTCAAACTTTAGCGTAAAGAGCGATGCGTTGAGGAAGGGACAGCCCCTTTCATATACGGAATAACTTCAGTTCGTTTTAAGTTTTAATGTCGCTCCTTACTTTCAGTTTAAAAAACTTGTTTTTTTATTTAATTTCTGATCGTTTTTTAGTTAATGCAACTTTTATTTTGGCTCACCGTCATTGAATAAGTAAACAAAATTTTCATAAAATTTTTACTTTTCTTTTGCTAAATGGATGTCTCTAAATTTGCTTATGACGTAATTTACAAATTAACTTACGTAACTAACTTCTATATTCGTATATTTTTCTTCTGGCAAAAAATACAAAATTTCAGATTTTTGCAGATATGAGCTTGAAACCTATGTAATAGGGTTTTCTGATACGCTGAATCTGACGGTGTGATTTTCATTAAAATTCTTTCACTTGTAGGGGATGTTTCCCCCCTCTGTAAAAAATCGGGTAAATTTTCTCAGGCTCGTAGCCTTTGATGAGTAATACTAAACTTAATAAAATTTATATATTTAGAACCAGCATTATAAACCCATTCTTTTGATACATTGATTGACATCAAAATTCCGTTTTTAAAGGTTCGATCACTATTGAGCCGTATCGCTTGTTTTTTTATTGTTTTTTTTATTACGTATATGTTATTACGTATATGAGGGAGTTCTCCCCTTAGTCAATACCTCGCTCTTTACATTAAAAGTTAAAAACACAAGCCCCTGAATCACAAAGGCCGTTTAGTTAGAACAGATAGCTCTTTTGAAAGCACTAAAAAAAACTGTAGCGTAAAGAGCGAGGTATTGACTTGGGGGAGAACCCCCTCATATACGTTATTATTTCTGTTCGTTTTAAGTTCTAATGTTGCTTCTTATTTTCAGTTGAAAAAAACTTGTTTTTTTTTTAATTTAATCTCTGATTGTGTTTTAAATAATGCTTGGAAATCCGGCGCCCCCTTCATAGAAATGTCCCCTACGCCAAAGAAACTACCTCCACGGAAAGATTCTCCCGAGTAACCCCCTCCTCCAGCCCCATCCTCCAGAAAAAGAATCATTCCTGAAAATGTCTGTATACTTCCCAATAACCAATAAATAATGCTGGCAAGTCCGGCGCCCCCTTCATGGCAATTTCCCTTCCCCCATGAAAACTTCCTTCATGGACAGATCCTCCAACATAACCCCCGACCCACCCCCCCCCCTCACTACCAGAAAAAAACCCTCCTGAAAACGTCTGTATACTTCCCAATAACCAATACTATATGTTAACATTGGGTAAAGTTCATAACTTTTAGCCCTCCCCCCGGGGACTTCGGGGAATTAAGTCATCCTAAAAGACATATTTATCATATTTTCGACCATGCTGAACAAAATGGCTATCTCAAAATTTTGATCGGATGACTTTGGGAAAAAATGAGCGTGGGAGGGGGCCTAGTTGCCCTCCATTTTTTTGGTCACTTAAAAAGGGCACTAGAACTTTTAATTTCCGTTCCAATCAGCCCTCCCACGATAATAGGGGGTCACGAAAAATAGGGGGTCTTTCCCCCTATTTTTGAAAATCAGCCAAATTTTCTGAGGCGCGTAACTTTTGATGGGTAGCACTAAACTTGATAAAAGTTATATATTTCAAATCAGCATTGAAATCTGATTCTTTTGATGTATCTATTGGTATCAAAAACCCGTTTTCTAGAGTTTCGGTTACCATTGAGCCGGGTCGCTCCTTACTTACAGTTCGTTACCACGAACTGTTTGATGAGTTGTCCTGTGGTAGCACAGTGGGTTTGATCTCAGACTGGTGATACGGGACTCAGAGATAGAACCTGGGTGCTGAGATAGAACGGACGCTGCAGGGTCATGACGTAATGACCTTAGTAGTCAAGAAGCGTCGGTAATCAGATAATTTGTTTAATTATTTGTTTTTTTTATTCAGAATCTCAGATCAGATACTTACTGTTACAGTAATTTGATAGTTACATTAATTAAACTGATTTTGCTTTACTATTACACTGCAGAAATGACAAGAAACTCCAAATGCTAGAAGACGTTGAGAATTTTTGTTTTCTACCCTAGTGCCAGCATCCACTCTTATAAGTACAAAGCTTTTTGTACAGTCTTAAAGTGCTTTTACAGTCTCTTTATACAGTACTCATAAGAAGAAAATGAGGTTCGTATCTATTTATACTAAATAAAAAAAAAAAAAAATATTCCGTATATGAGGGGGGGGCTGTCCCGTCCCTAACCCTCACTCTTTACGGTGAATTTCGTTAAAGATACTTTTCATTCAAGTTCAACAGAACTTGAATGCTTGGACAGTCTTTCTTACAGAAAGCCCCCACACCCCGAAAAAATTTATTCTAAAAAACTGTCCGTATATTTCCCAATAACAAATAGCTTACTAAATGTGAACAATGGGCAAATTGCGTAACTTACAGCCCTTTCTTCAGTGATTATGAGGGGTCACGTCATCCCCAGAGGAATAGTTATTGGCCTTTCGACTATGCGGAACCAAATGACAATCTCAAAATTTTGATCAATACCCTTAGGGAAAACAGTTGGAGGAGGGGCTAGTTATATCATATAGTCCTTCATCTGGCTAAAATAACAAAATTCCACATTTTTGCAGATAGAAACTTAAAACCTCTACGACAAGGTCCTCTGACATGCTGAGTTTGATGGTGTGATTCTCATTAAGATCCCTTAATTTTTAAGGGGTAAAAACAAATTCTTTTGATATATCTATACTACGATGCTTTTATAATATATAAATATATATATATATATATATATATATATATATATATATATTATATATATATATATATATATATATATATATATATATATATATATATATATATATATATAATATATATATATATATATATATATACATATTTATACATTAAAACACACCAATAAAAAATATATTTCGGAAAAGAAATTGAGTGATATATATATATATATATATATATATATATATATATATATATATATATATATATATATATATATATATATATATATTTATGGATTAAACAATTTCTTTTCCGAAATATATTTTTTTATTGGTGTGTTTAATGTATAAATATGTATATATATATATATATATATATATATATATATATATATATATATATATATATAATATATATATATATATATATATATATATATATATATATATATATATATATATATATATATATATATATATATACATATTTATACATATTTATACATTAAACACACCAATAAAAAATATATTTCGGAAAAGAAATTGAGTGATATATATATATATATATATATATATATATATATATATATATATATATATATATATATATATATATATATATATATATATATATATAATATATATATATATATATATTATATATATATATATATATATATATATATATATATATATATATTATATATATATATGACAATATACAACACCTTCATCTAGCGTTACTATGGAGTACTTCATATGGCGTAAAAATATTTTAGGAGTTTGAATACCAACTTCCCGAAGCATTTCGAGACATAATCAATCATAATGTAGCGGTGCTGAGAGATGGTAATGGGGCCCTTCAAGTGTGGCCTCAGTGTAAGAATAATGTTCCTGAAGCTCGATTCAATCTCGCCATATATTATCTAAGAAATGTAAGTATATGTACAGCCATAGAGGTCAAAACGTGTTTTTTAGGCTATATAGCTTTTTGTGGGGCCAGATGTACGAGTTATGTTTTTTTTTGTCTATTTTGAGATTTTTCTTTTGATAATTTTGTCCACTTTCTAAACAATCGTCAATATACAATCGAACTTTGACATCAATGCTGAATTTTACTCTTAAACCATTTGAAAGCCTGAAAATTTAAATTCTAAGTAGAACAAATGAACGGTTGATTAATAAATACAGTCCCCTATGACACAGCACACATTTATATATCTTTGTTTCTTTTGAAAAGTTATTCTTAAGTTTTTTGCTTTCCATTGTGCTAAAGAACCAATTTTGTAGAAAAGTAACAAGAGACATTCTCATAAACTATAAAATCAACGAACAAAGGACAAAGAATTTAGATAAGATAATATTCACTTTTATTGCGCAATTGTAAAATATTTAAAAGTTTAATGACTTTTTTTGCTATTGTTGCTCGGTAGACCTGATAAATAAGATTAAGCACAAATTACTTGAAATAAAACATATTAAGCCCTCTCTTACCCCTGTAGAACCACTCCTGCTCAAAGGTGTGTCCTCTACCATATAACCAAGATTGTTTCTTTGAAATACACCCCACCCATTTCAGAAGATGGGAGATCTGACCATGGAAATCTTATTTTCAAGAGCCATTATGCTACTAAAACTATACATTTTTGTGAGTTTTTTCCATTGAATTCAAATCTTCAAGTTGAAGTTATTTTCACAACAAAAAAAACTCAATGCTAATGAGTTCTTCCGAGGGAGTACCATGGTCATCTCCAATGATCACTGTTTATTCGGTATAATATTATTATTAGTTCAATTATTAAGGGTAAATATTTTCTGGGTAGAGCCTTGTAGAGTACACAGCCCGAAACCTCTTTGCTTCTCATCTTTATTTTCTTATTATTATTATTTGCGGACACACGAGACTGAGCCAAGGCTCAGGCCACAAAGGTCCTTTGCCTCTGTACTGTTGTTGCTTCCTAGGCCGTGGGACTTGAAGATAAGGCTTGCCCATATCTTTGATTCTCTTTGTCAAAGAGCCTTTCGCTTTCGCTCATCCCAAGAACCCCACCCACTAGATTCAGACTTACTTGGGCAGGCAATACTAGTCCATCAAACGAAAGGGGAGAGGTACCCATCACTTGCCGGCCATCAGTGGCAAGCGACAAGTGGTTCCCAGAGCCGGAACTAGCAAGAAAAATTCTTTTTCTCGCTTGAGACTGCTCCTCAAGGGATCTCTTCTTGTACTACAATCAACATTCCATATGTAACCGGGATTGAACCCTCCCAGATATTATTTTTGCAGCGTTCCTAGCTGCGGCCCATCTCATCTTGGCAGTTTATTCCTCGAAATATTCTGCCTCGCGATAAGGTACTTGGCAGAACAGCAAGTGGACGGATTATGACTCAGATAAGCATAATAGGCCCCTGTTTGTGCCCATAAAACGTTATATTGTTACGACTCATGAAGTGTAATTCTTGTATGTGTTTAGTTGTTTATGTTTAATTGATTCACCCGATGGCATGGTTTCACCCGATGGTTTTAGCCCCTAATTCTAAATTCTCAAAATAATCTTAGCTGAATTCATTTAATTAGCTCTATTAATTTTTATTGTTCTATTTTTTTTTATTATTTACCGGTAGGTCCTAGCAAGTTTAGTTATTGGCAAGCTTACTTATTTGAAATATTTACTACATTATTTTCAAACATTTTACATTTAAACAAGCATTGAAATTTGCAGATGTACCAGCATAAAGTTTAATGTTTACCAGCTTATGATTTAGTAATGATTTCAAAATACATTTAGGACATATGATCATTAAGATATGCTAAGGTTTCTCCACAAACAAAATATAATTCTTTGCCCTTTCAAGTATTTAATAGATACCCGAAATGAGAAAAAGAGCGTTCCAAATTTATTTGGACCAGTAAATAATTTATTTGGACCAGTAAATAATTGTAAGAGATTTAAGGTATTTTAAATGTCCAAATATGCGAAATGCTTTATTGCTTAAAAATCCGCAGTTTTTATTTTCATGCAATTATTTATTATTGATAATGTTACAGAACAACATCAGAAGCTCACTTGAACTTTTGAAAGAAATCGAGCCCAGGACATCTCAGGAAATATTTATCAAGGCAAATACATATTGCGCTATTGGTCTGGAAGATAGCAACGTAAGTTATATTCATCTTATTCACCCTTTTTTGGTTTATTTGGAAAATCTTCTTCCGATTGAATGCATTACAGTCAAGTTAAGAATAAATAATTTTTAAGTTTTGTTGAATAGTGCAAAGCGCGCCTAAGGTTACCTACATTGCCTAATGCCATAGCTACTTATTCCTTCCAAAGAATCAAAATATAGTCAAGATGCTGCATATTCATCACCTATGTGGAAAAGAGGGAATGAGGCGGGGGTGAGTTTCTCCGTCCTAGATATTTGTGTTAATTGTCATGCTACGGATAAATAGTTTGCTTGAGTTTTTATGGTTACAACAATAGCTGCGTCCTTGCTATTAGCGAATCACGGCCCATAGTAGTTTATAAGGCTCTTTTGTCTGGTCTGGTTTCTTTGAGACTTCATTTACGCACGATATTATATAATTACAGAGCGATTGTTAGTACCATGGGCGCCCATAAGCTGAATTTCAGGGGGGGAGGCAAACCTCGTCTAATTGGCATTTTTAATGCTATATAATAGAAATCTTAGAACAAAAATATAAAAATAAGGCAGCTTCATTCAGCCAGGGGGAGCGCCCCCCCCCCTTATGGGCGCCCATGGTTAGTACTCAACTTAAGGGAGAGTTTATTGAATCGCTTGCTCTTCATGAAAGTCTTTTAGATCAATCTGGGGACGGAAGAGAAATATAAAAACTAGTCCTCTTCATTAGAACGGATATACTCCTATTAATTGTCGAGAGCAGTGGCGGGGGGAGAATGGGACGAATCCCATTCAAATTTGGTTGCGTCCACTTTTGTTATTTCTTCACGTATTAATGTCAAAGGAGTTGATGAGATCTTGATTCCAAACAGTCACAAGGAAAAAGCCTTAAAAATGATTGTTAAAAAAAAAAAAAATTTGAATACCAAAGACTAAAAAAAAAAGTATTCAGAAGACAGTTTAACCAAGTCCATTATAAATACACTTAAAATAATCGTCTGTACTCAATCAAAAACCAAGTCATAGTGACAAATTCTCCGCAAAATATTTTTGGGTAAATGCTCGATTTAAGGACTTGGCCAAACTGTACTTTGAATATTTCGCTGATTATGAAAACTACAGAGAATATTGATTTTGAAAAATTTATTTTAGAAGACCTATTACAGGCCACTGTTTAAATGTAGAGTATTTTTTTCTAGGATGAAGCAATAGAAATAGCTGAGTCTTTATATTATTCTATTGGATCAAATGAAAGCGACTGTGACACGATTACGGGTCGGCAGGCCATGGTTTCATACTTGATTCTACAGAAGAAGTATGAAGAGGCATTGGTCTATTTGGATTCAATAAAGGTGTATTGTTCTGAAAATGACGAATTCAATGGTAACTATGGTCAGGTAACAAAATTAATTAACAAAATTTCTCTACATCCCTACCATACAGACTAATTATTTATAATGCTCCATTTTAATTACCATCTTCACTGATTAAACACAATTTCTAATTACATTTGCAATTAGAGGTAAGTCTTACATCCATAACATTAAAAACCCATGTTTCTGTATAGAAAATGAATGTTCTTCTCATTATTAGCCCAAATTTAAAAATTGTGTTTCAGATTTTTTCCAACTGTTGATGGTGGTGATGAAATTGGGGGATTTACCGAAGCTGTCTACAAGTGATGCTGACAACGTATATTGTCAAATGATGCATAAGATGCTTTTTAGGCCGCTTATTAAAACTGATCACAGTTTCTATTAATTTAGACCTTAGATCCAATCGTGTCTCTGGAGGTACCTTGGGTATTGATGAAGAGACGCCGCCCTCTATTGCTGTCATAACTCCTCACCAGTGGGGTTGTATATTGTATAGGTTCCTTTGATATGTTCAACAAATTATGTTCTTCGAACTCCCCTTTCACCGCGTTTTCAACATTTACCAATGCAGGATGTCTTGGTGGTAAAACGAAACTTTATCCTTATAAACTAAAGAACAACCTAAAATGAGCTGGAAAAAGGCAATACGAGAGGTTAAAATCTAAAACTACTACTAGTACTACTACTAACAACTCACTGCAGCACTAAGCCATCTGAGGTTAAAACAGCTACGCACGCTCCTCCTCCATCCCAAAATATCACTTTTATGACTAATATATCATTTGTGCTTTATTGAAGACATATGAGAAAGCAATAGGTGCAGCCATTGGGATTCTCTAAATACTTACCTAATCAGTTAATTTTTTCACATTCGAATCAAACTTAAGCTATTCAAGTTATGTCTCACATTCATTAGAACAGATGTGAAAATTTAATTATTCAAGAAATCAGAAATCACACCTATTATGGTAGAATGTTTCAGTCTAAAGAAGCATTCAGCTGTCAGTGGACCCTAGACCAAAGGCCTACTTAACATGTTGGTAAATTTGGACCTTGTCATTTCAGTTAAATATCACTGTGAGTTAAACGGAAAGGCGTGTCTCATATTACCATTGTTTTACAGGAGAACACAAATAGGCAATTAAGCTTTCGATGGGAGCAATCTCGCTCAAGTATATACACAAGAAAAAAAAATACAGGAGAAGGTTAATAAGGCATGTAGCTGAATATTTTGGCTTCATCAGTTTCAAGTGAAATAATTGTGAGTCTGCAAAGGTTATGAGCAAAGATCTGCTAGAGAAGTTTTTCTGACATTCTTAGTTGTTTTTGGTAAAAGGTATATAACACGCCATTTCATATTTTTCTTGGAAATCTTTATTTCGACGTAACACCTTTAAATTAGGTGTTGTTTTCTTAGACCACACTGCCGTTCTAAGACGAACAAATAAACTTTCAAATGGGGATAAATCCATTTATTTAGACAGTGAAAAAAACAGGTACAAAAGTCCAGATATTTCGGTCACATATACAGCGACCGTCTTCAGTAGAAATTCTACTGAAGGCGGTCGCTGTATATGTGACCGAAATATCTGGACTTTTGTACCTGTTTTTTTTTTCACTGTCTAAATAAATGGATTTATCCCCATTTGAAAGTTTATTTGTTCTTCTTGGAAATCCTTGAAATTTATTTGTTTTTTCTTTTTGTTTAAGATCAAGGCAGCTTGTGGAGATTTTAACGGCGCTCTTGAACATTTGCTTTACGTTACATCGGAAACAGTAAGAAATGACTTTACCTATTTGGCTTGTCTGGCAAAATGCTGTAAGTTTTATTACATTTCTACAATTATTGAATAATAGATTATAGACTTGTGTTTGAATCTGGTTTAAATTAGACTGACTATTTAGCGAAATCCATGTTAATTTGCATTTAATAAGTTAACCTAAGTATACCCTAACTAACTTTAATTACTTAATTAGTTGGGTCATTAGTAAGTTCATTATCATCAAACAATTAATTTTTATTATATTCATTGGACGGAGAAGCAAATTTAAGTCATATATTCTGATGGCACTTTGGTTATAAACATTATTTTATGATGGCAATATTAGGAAGTTTCCATTCATTCTAAGTTTTGGGATCCAGCTTTTCGTCCTAAGTTATCGTCCAAATTTTTCGTTAAATACTATTTAAAATTTTTTAAGAATAGTATACTAGTACACTCTTTCATAATATTATCTAGATAGTATTATATATTATTAAGATTATTGTACGAACATATACTACATAATCTTCAGAAAATTCATGTAATATACAAGTGTGAATTGCCCCATTTGTGACGTAAGACTTTAACTTATTTTGATTTTGACACATATATTGCAACATTAACGTCAGATTTGCATCAGCTAAAAAACCTTAAATCCCGGCTTTGGTGAATATCAAACATTATAAGTGAAATATGCACTTGATGTGTTTTGATGTTAGACAGTCAGGCGTCAATCTAAATGATTGTACATTTCAGGTATGAGTTCTAATACGCTCGGGGGGGTTTACATTGGTCCTCACCATGTTTTCACCTTTGTTACTTTTACATGCCTTTTAGAGCCTACGTTTTAACGTTGACTTATTAAAGAGCGAAGCGTCTCCTATATAACATTCCTTTTTAAGAAAGAGACTGTTTATACAGATCTAAGATAAGGACAGGAATTATTTTTTTAATTAAAAGATGTCAACAGCAATGACTCTACTATATTTTGGGAATAAGAGTCGGTTTTTCCAGAATATTTGAGCATACCGTTAACAAAATTTGTAGCGTTCTAGCATAAGCGATGATGTGCGTTAAGAAAAATTAATTCCAACTTGTACTTTTTCAGCAATCGAAATTATTTTATAATTTTACGAAAATTCGTTTTAGACCTTTCTAATTTTATGCGTGGCCGAAATATTTCGATGTCTTAAAGTTTAGCTATATCAGCAACTCATTTCCTCCGTTTCATCAATTAAAATCTCAAGGAAGCTGATTTTTCTTTACCGTCCGTCACCTCACAGCAAAATTATTTAATTGAATAAAAAAAAAAAAAAAAAAAAAAAAAAAAAAAAAAAAAAAAAAAAAAAAAAAAAAAAAAAAAGCTTCCAAGATAATCAAGGTGGTTTTAGGTTGAAATCTTGAGGTGATCGTACATAAACACTCAGGGAAAAACTCTATCAAAGGGAAGTTATAACCATTATATTTGTGTTTGTCAGATATGGTAAACCAAAATCTAAATTTTTTCATATGATAATTTTTCATCCGAATCATTTGCATTTGTAGATACAGTAGGACAAAACTTTATAAGTTTCTTTCTATTAAGAAAAGATTCGCATGAAACAAGGGGACACAGCTTGTTTCGACACTACAGTCCTACTCTATTGTTTTCCACAACCGTCCAATGGACTTTTCGAGCTTCTTTGAAGTGTCCTCAAGCGAGAACAAACTGTCAGATTCTGAAGCCTGGGCAAGATTATGTTACTGTTTCCGAAATCGTTACTGGGAATTTATTAAACCATTAATCAAATGAAGAACCACTCGTGGCATATAGCCTATGACTGTCTTCAAGTCATCCTTTTCAAGTTTCATCCCCTTCAAATTTTCCTTTGAAAGAACAGTCCGACTCACCTCTTGCTGCTTAGGAGCTACACGTTGGCCCATTATTACAACCTCCTCTCAAATCACTTACGAGTGACTTGGGGTCAGTTCATTGAAATATTGGCGCCCATGATTTCTGCACAAGATTCGAGGCCAGTACTGTAATAAACCGGTTGCTTAGCCCTTATCTAATACAAGACATTTAACTTTATTCCTAACTTTGTGTGAACCTTGTAGTCAAGTATCTTTGTGTATTGCATAATAATGAAAGGCTGGTTCGGCTTGACCATATTTAGGTGCCACTCTAGGGCCAAGTATATTGTTTAATTTGGCTGTGGGCATCATCAACCTCTTGAGCCACGCTTTGAATCGCCTCCAGCTGCTTAACGGCAATGATGTAGATTGAGGATGCTGTCAAAATGCTCACACTACTAATGAGCTCTTAAAAACAGCGAGCCCTCTTTTCTTCTTTTACTTATGATACCAGAGAAAAAAAAATGCTTAGTAGGATGATTTTGCTCATAAAAAAATTTGTCGCTAGCATATATTTTCCTGGTCTACGGGAGGGGAGTTGTCAATCTGTCACCTTGCCAATGTTATACTTCTAATACTATATTCACTAATATTAATTTTAGCACCTTTTTTTTTCTTCTTTTTATAAACCCATGGTATTGTTACAACAACTATTTCAAAACATCTTTAAAGCCACAACCAGTTTACACTTTTCCAGGCCAAAATCATGCGCAGGATCTGTTACCTGATGACACTCCCCGGAATATAGAAGAATACATGACATAAATCCAAGGCCGTATTCAGGGGGGAGGGGGTTGACCCCCCCCGAAATGTTTGTCCGATTCGCAAAGACAACAAAAATGAATATTAAGAAAATCCGTTTGTAGCCTCCCCTCTCCCCCGAAAAAAAAATCCTGGATACGACCCTGTATAAATCCTACCTTTTTTGTTTTAAATAGCTACACAAGGACCTCATCTGAAGATGAACTCTTCTCCCTGAAGCATGCTACACCTTTCCTGAAATAAAACCACGGGTAGTCCAAATATGGTGTTGTAATTAAAGGTAACTGACTAAAGCGATTCAACAAAAGTAAAGCAAACCCACTTTCTTTAAGACGTTTCTACTGGTCATCCGGATCAAGCTTGGGAGTTGCATACCTCAGCCAAAACAACAGAAGAAGTATTTGCACTAGTTCAACTAGTCGCTTCATCCTGCTATAAGGTACGGTTTGAATTTTATTCAAGTTGCTTTGGCACTTTACCTAAATTCAATGCTTTAACTGCTTAAATCTTAACAAAGTGGTAAAAGTCAAATCTTGGCAAAGTGCCACGCGGGAAAATTTAATGCTCATTCGGATAGACAAACCTAAGATATACAATTACTTACTCGTTTTTTCGAACTTCTGCTGCTGTTCTTTGGCCAATCTTAAAATTTATTAAATTTACATAAATTTACTAGTATTTTTGGCCATTAGGCTTGTTGGCTCTTTATTTAAGAATAATTATGCTTCCACAATCTTATTTAAACTTCTGGCTTTTGGTGAACGCGAGAGATATCCTTTTGCACATATAAACTTTTTCTTTATAAATTCAATTCAAAATTAAGATTCATCTCTCATATAATACCTAGGATTTTCAAATCTTCGAATTTTCCGGCAACACTTCAATATCTTAACTGTTTTTTTTTCATGCAGAAAAAATACTATGGAATCGCAGCACGAGCCTATCACGAGGCGACACTTCTTGACCCCAAAAATATACATCATTGGTACGGACTGAGGGCATCAATAATGGGAATTTTGAAGAACATAACTGAAGAGGGACTAAGTGACGAGTAAGTACCTAAAGTGACGTCACTTAGTACTAAGTGACGTAACTACAGTACTAAGTGACGATTTAACGAAATTCTAGCCTTGTTAACACAGCACAAAAAGGACGATTACATGGTGCTTATGATGGTGTTCCACTGATTTCAGAAACCGTATTCGGTTTTTCTGTCACCAACAGTGTTGCAAATAATTTGGTAAAGATTTATTTTCACGGAATGGTTGTTTAAATAAACTTACAAAAGAAGGATACAAAATGAATTATCAGTACTTTTCGAGCAACAACAGCTTTTCTGAAATGTGTTTACAATGGATGATTAAAAGTTAAGAGATTATTTTCAAATCCAACTATACAAGTTTCACAGGAAACCCTAATAAACTTCACAGCAATAGAATTCTCCTGACAGTGTTACAACATGAAAGAACATTATTTTATCTCATAGAATTTTCTACCCACAGAAAACCGTCTTCTTACGTCGATTTGAGGAAATTCCTCTTTCGTTGGCCCCAGTTTCAAATTTAAGAGGGGGGTTCAAGCCCTAACAATAGCACACTGCTAGGGTAATTTACCGTGACTAAACCCCAAACATACAAGAAAAGTCTGACGTCAATAGATGCCAGAGATATCTGTTCGTATCACTTCCACACTTCTTAAGCATTTTCTTTGATAAAACCCCGATTGTATAAGCTACCCATCTTGACATAAACCGGAAAGTATAGTGAATTATACTTTTGGGCTTAATTTTCAAAACTCAGAGGTATAGTTTATATTATTGAATAGCTTGTTCCAGGACGGTCGTGGTAAATCGAGGTAAAATAGCTTAAACTTGTAACAGACTAAAATCAAGAACATCGAAATCAATGTTTCGATGGATAAAAATACGATTATGACAATTCTGATTAAATATGGTTTTGAAGACAGTTTTAAGCCTGTTCCTTCATTAACTTTAACCGATTGCAAGCAGATTGGCAAATACCGCCATTAGCTCATATTAGATCAGTTTTTTTTTTCTACACGCCAATGTGTACACAATGACTCCTAACTTTATTATTTTATTTCGTTCAATCACATCAGCACTGGAGGAAATTTCTCTACTCCCTCGGACCAGTTAGGCCCTCGACACATATGAGCTTCTTTTTTTATCAAAGGAAATAATTATTACCACAAACAAAAGTATAAATACGCAGTTTGTACAAGCGACGATTCTAAGCTGATAAAAAGAGCTCCTAGACAACTGTATTGAACAGAGAAGGCTCAAACTGAGTAAAGACTTTGAGTTTGTTATCTGCCCCCCAAAAATTTCTTAACTGGAACGATAACTTCTTACATTTCTGTTTATTTGCATTTTCCCGAAATTGTTCCAGCTACATAGAAAAAGTAAAAGGTCAGGGCCCTGGCACATTTTTAAATATTCAAGGAAGACTTTTCACCTCATTAACGCAGAATCATTCATTTTATTCTTGAAAAAAAAAAAAATCAAAATTCTTTGGATAACAGAAATTATTTTTATCATCATTGGATGCATTTAGAGATTTAAGCATTTATATTTTTAGTTTTTTTTTTATTCTTTGTCAGATCTCGTTAACAGTTTTCACACTAACAGCTCTGGTATAAAACATTTCATGCAGCGACCATATCTACCTCTCCTTCAAACAACCAATAGCCATAGGTTGTCTTCTTTGAAGACAACAAAAGGTAACACTTGGTTTTTTTTACAAGATACAAAATAGTACTTGATCTTCTGTACACCATGATCGAAACAAACGGTGTTAATAAGATCGTTTCAAAAAGAAATAAAAGGTGCACAATTCTTTCAAAAAATCAAATGAAAGAAGCTCTTTACTGAGTCAAATCTCTAAATTCAGGAAGATATTGTTCAGCTTTGCCTCACCTTTGAGCTTTGGTCATTTCATTTTGTCTGAAGTGGCCAACGTCAACTTCAACATTAACCCAACATTTTCTACTGGCGGAGCAGTATCAGCGAAAAAAAAAAAAAAACATAGCTACCACAAAATACCAAGTTACTAAAAGCCGATTTACTTCTTAAAAAAAAGAAGAACGATATGTCTCATTTCTTCTCTTTGATGAATACTTAGGCAGATTGGAATAAACATTACTGAGATGTTTTTTCTAGGTTGGAACAGCAGCTTAGTGATTCCTATAAATCACTCTCAACTCTCAAAGGCATGAAAGATGTGGATCAATTTTCTAGAACCCTCGGTGCTTGGGCTCGAAATCGAGAAATTTACCTTTAGGTTTATGATTAACCGAAATTACTAACTAGACCTAAGATATTTAATATTTAATTTTTGATGGCTAATTGTATTCTAACTGACACCGTGATAAACTTCAAACAAAACTGTAATACTAACAAGGCTGTATCCAGGAGGAGGGGAGGGGAGGAGGGGCAGGTTTGACCCCCCCCCCCCCGAAATGTCCGTTCAACTCGTAAAAACGTAAAAAAATGAATATAAACAAATTTTTGTGCGTTTTTGAGGATTTCTTATGTTTCTAATTGGAATGCAGAGAATGCCTGAAAAGAGGGGGGGGGGCACTTTAGAGGTAAATGCAGAAGAGTGCTTATGTAATTATAATTTATGATGCACATGTCAGGTGGTTGTTGTAATATACCCGATTATTTGTCAGCTAAATGTCCCTTTTTCTTTCATAAATTTCTCATGATAATGTGACAGGCAATTCTTAATTGCGAAGCTATGAGAAATCCATTTACAGATGGTTTGGCAAAGAAGATAAGATGCCCTTTTTTATTGCTTTTCGTAGTTTGTTAGTTCTAGCCCAATAAGAACACTGGTTATGGTCACGTTTCCTGCGTCTTGAGCGCTTAAGCGAAAAGACCTGATTTCTGAATTGTCAGTTTTATAGAAGATCTTTAGCTATATACAACTGTGAATTTCTTTTGTCTTCATTGTATAGTTTTTACCCTATTTTCTGGCAAGGGTGGTAAATAGTACAAGCCTACGGTTGGTGTGACTAGGGTGATTTGAACTTCTAGTTCTAGTTTTGGTATTCCTGTGTAGGGGGATACCAAACGGCTAATATTTTGTAGTCATGTAGTCCCAGGGAGTGTCACCATCAGGTATAATTTCTGTTCAGTTATACTCACGCTACGTACACCTCTGCTCCAACCCAGGTACTAAAATAAATTTTAAGGTTTTCCTGGCGGTTTTAGGCTACTGGTGTTAGCCTATAGCCGTTTTCATTTGGATAGTAGGTAAGCCTACGAATAGGCCATAATTATTGTAACACTGGTAGTGTGGTGTGTTGGTAGTGTTGCCTGTTTATTTCAATAGTGGAAACTATTCTAAATAGAGTTTAAGACCATAACATAGCATTCGAAGAATTGCAGCCAAGGATTAAAAATTAAGCGCTTCTGATTTAGAATTATTTGAAAAAAAACTACGTTTTCTAATGAGTTAAAGAGGCTGAGTCACAAGTTCGAACCTTAAAACGTACAGGGATTAGGAGGTACAGTTGGGGGGCTGCCGCCCCCCAAACCCCCCGCT
Organism: Artemia sinica; assembly: GCA_027921565.1. NCBI lineage: Eukaryota > Metazoa > Arthropoda > Branchiopoda > Anostraca > Artemiidae > Artemia > Artemia sinica. The sequence continues at coordinate 39,548,508 of CM051256.1, forward strand.
TTCGCAGCCTTTAAATAAAAAAAAAGTGTTTTAAACTGAAAGTAAGGAGCGACATTAAAACTTCAAACGAACAGAAATTATTCCGTATATGAAAGGAGCTGTGCCCTCCTCAACGCCTCGCTCTTTACGCTAAAGTTTGACTTTCTCACAAATCTTTTTTTTTAAACAATAAAAACTTTAGCGTATAGAGCGAGGCGGTGAGGAGGGCACAGCCCCTTTCATATACGGAATAATTTCTGTTCGCTTTAAGTTTTAATGTCGCTCCTTACTTTCAGTTTAAAAAACTTTTTTTTTATTTAAAGGCTGCGAAAGCGGGGGGTTTGGGGGGCGGCAGCCCCCCAACTGTACCTCCTAATCCCTGTACGTTTTAAGGTTCGAACTTGTGACTCAGCCTCTTTAACTCTTTAGAAAACGTAGTTTTTTTCAAATAATTTCTGCACATTTTTGTACAGTTTATTACTTATTATTGCTTGAATAACTGTTAGCTGATGGTGTCAGGAGTTAAAGTTGGGGGGCTGCCGCCCCCCAAACCCCCGCTCTTGAAGATTCTTGTGTTAAGGCTTTTAATTCCTGAATACTCAAATCAAATGCACAGTAAGATTTTCTTTTTTCAACTTTTCTTCGAGCATGCGGGTATACGGCATGTTATCAAAGCAGTGGAGACTTACCTGTAACCTGAAGGCCGACTGTGATATTCTTCTGGAGACGCCTGTTGAGCCGAAGAATTTAATAGATTGGATTTAAAAAAGAAACTGAGTTTCTTTTTTAAACTTTAAATTCAATATATAAAAAATTTCCTCTGACGGGGAATCGAACCCGGGTCTTCCGCCTGACAATCAGGAGTAGCGACCACTGTACCACAGAGACACTTGTTATTATTTTTAGTCTCTGCAATCTATTTTTGAAGCAAGCAAATCCCCACAAAACTTGATATTTGGTTTTTGGAAAACAGGGAAGGAGTGATCGGATTGAGCTGAAATTTCGAGGATAAGCTCCCAGGCCCCAGGAAAGCTTATCCTCTAAATTTCAGCCCGATCGGACAACGTTAAAGGAGGGCTTTGGTGGGAAAATTTAACATGGGCTCTTATAGGAAAACGAGGTTTTTCGTAAATGTAAATTCGGGGGATAATTTTTTCGGTCTGAAAATATCAAAAGGCCCTAACAGGTCGAATTCCGCTTCGAATGAGTCCTCATTCACCCGGATCCGTTGCCAACTGTGGCCTATAGGCGTGGCTAATAAAAAAAAAAGAGAAATGAACATTAAGTGACAATATCTGGTTTTTGGAAAACAGGGAAGGAGTGATCGGATTGAGCTGAAATTTCAAGGATAACCTCCCGGGCCCTAGGAAAGCTTAACCTCTAAATTTCAGTCCGATCGGACAACGTTAAAGGGGGGCTGTGGTGGGAGGGTCGAAACTTCCGGCCCAGTTTACCCCATGAAGATAAAGTCGGAGGAGGATGAAATTTTGCACGTTTCTTAGTTTGAGCTTGGGCTACAAAATGCGATCACCGCCGTCTCTCTGCGACCTCTAGGACCGGAAATCGCTTAACATTGTGGTGGGTCGCCTCTTTAAAGAGGCACAAGTGTGCCTCCTTGATATAAAATTAAACAAAGTTAATTTAAGAACATGTCTGAAATTCACAAAAGAGGTTAACAAAAATACAGCAGATTCCTTGTCCAAGAAAGCTTATTTCCCAGTATAAGTCACGCTACTCGTACCATGCCTTTGTACGTGATTCTGCTTTCTCTGGAATAAAAAGTACGGGTTATCATAATAACCAAAGATATATTTCTATTTTCAGATTTAAACACAAATAATATGGAAAAGGATTCGAAACAATAGAATAAAATGTTATAGTATAGAAACATTGAATACAACAGTTTTTTTTTATTGTCACTTACATATCAATGGAGGGACAAAAAAAGGTTTTGATGACCTTTAAATTTTTGCTGTAGATGCCATAAAAACAATGTAACAAAAAGAAATATAGACAAAAAGGGAGAGAGAGAGAGAGAGAGAGAGAGAGAGAGAGAGAGAGAGAGAGAGAGAGAGAGAGAGAGAGAGAGAGAGAGGAGAGAGAGAGAGAGAGAGAGAGAGAGAGAGAGAGAGAGGAGAGAGAGAGAGAGAGAGAGAGAGAGAGAGAGAGAGAGAGAGAGAGAGAGAGAGAGAGAGAGAGAGAGGGGAGGGGAGGAGAGAGAGAGAGAGAGAGGGAGAGAGAGGAGCTGAAGGTTTTTAACGGGAGACGGAATTTTCGTCTAAAGAAGACTCAAAGGCTTAAAGATAATCCAGGTAAAAGTACCATATGAAAAAAGGGGAAAAGAGACAGATAGAGTGAGACTTAATAAGGGATCTTGAAATATCATAATTGATTCACGCAATCATAATATTTTTTAAAAACCTAGACACTACAGTAAGTCACAACTTGTTTGAGGAAAAGGAAAAGTGGACGAAACAGCATACTGGCAATTAAGCATAGAAAGCAAAGCAAAACTTAGTTCTAGTTGTGAAGGAGAAAGGATTTCTAAAAAGAAAATAAAAGAGGAAAAAGAACTACCATAACTGTAGTTCTTCAAAATAGTTGGATTGTCTCAGGTAGCTCGCTATAAATTTAAACCTGATTGATGGTCAGTTGCTACCGACAAAGGTCGTTTTATGTAATTTTTACACTATTTAGATGGCTGTGACTCACCAGCATCAACGGCGGCTGCACAGTGGGGTATACGGGGGAACGAGAGCACGAGTGTGATGTTATATATTGTCGACACTTGAATAGAAATTATATACATATATGCAATTTCAAAGACAGTAGACAAAATCATGGATACCATGATCCTTTATTGGATTTTTGTCAGGGCAAGTTCAGAAAAAAACAAAAACAGCAAATAATAGAAAAGCAGAATAGAAAAATAGCTGATTTTACTACAGAAAAATTTATTTTACCTTATCTCTTTTTGGCTTGGCATATCCCTTTTTTTGTTTGGTGTTTTGATCAAACATCGAGTAATCCGATGCTTCATATGCAAATGGTTCCACCTCTTTCTCAGGTTGATCTTTTGCCTTTTTAAAATCTTCAATAGCTACTTCATCACTTTTTCTTTTTGCTCCTCTTAATTCTGCAGGTGGCGGCATTTCACTAGTAGACGCTACAGGGTTGGTATCAAATGACACATTAGTATGTCTCTTTTTCTTTTTATTTATTTGCTGCATCTGAAAAAAATGAAGGTGGCGTTATCAGATACTTTAATAAAAATTACTGAATCTGTAAATTCTTTCGATTAATTAGATAAAAAAAATGAGTTTTTTCACAAAAAATCAATGAGATGAATTAATGAAATTACTTTCGGTAAAATGAAATTGAACCTTAAAACGAGACAAAATTACTGTGGCAGCTTTTCACAGTACAACTTGACTAATGCTTTGCTGAAAATGACTTAGAGTGCAAGAAATATAGCCAGTTAGTACTTGCAAGTTTTTTATTTACCGACTGCCTTTCAAAACGTTTGAACTGAAATGTTATTGTTTAAAGCAGATGTGACAAGACCTTCCATTCACAAGGGATTGTGATAAAAACAATTACATTTTTTATAACATTGATCTTGTATTGGAGCATTTATTCTTGAAGCAGCGGGAAAAAGTCAAACCTACGTCAAAAAAAGGGTTGAACTGCCCCCTCATACCCATATACCCTTATACCCTTACACCCATAACAATATCTGCTTGTTTTTAAGCTTGAAGCATTAATTTTGCTCCTCTCTTTCATGTGCAAAAAAAAAAGCTTTTTGAATTTAATTTCTGTTCATTTTAATACCATACTCTCCAATATTCTAAATATAAGGGAGTCATTTCTGTTCAGCTCCTTGCAATGAATTTCAACTCGTTATCACAATGATCAGATATTTGGAAACTAACCTTTTCCGTTAAAAACAACCTTTCCACAATAAGAGGGTACATTCTACCCCCTCATCACCCATACTACAAGCCAAGTCTAAATATATTCCTCTAAGTAAAGGAAGATCAGGATTAAAAAAAAAACTTTACTTTTAACCAAAGCAACACTCAAAGTAACTTTGAAAATACGGACAAGAAAAAAAACACTCTGTCAGCCTTTATATACCCCCTCCCCATTAAAAAAAAGCAGACACGAAAAGATCTCCACTATAGTAGCTAACAATGCAACCGTTTATAACTATTAGTTTTACTCATTAACAGTTTATAATACCCTTTCATTTTGTTTGAGCTGCCTATTCTTATGAGGAAGGATGTGCAACCTGAATGGCAATCTCAAAATTCTTACTGGACAACATTTTGGCCCTATTCGTGATAAAATTGTTTTTTTTGATACATCATATTCAGGAATGTCCAGAATATGATGGTCCACAATTATTCAGGAATGTCCAGAATATGACGGTCCACAATTATTAGTTTTACTCACAAACGGTTTATAACACCGTTTCATTTTGTTTGAGCTGCCTATTTGTTTAGGGAAGTAAGTGGCAATAACGCACCAGTATAGCCTCTCAAATGGGGAACCCTTCTGAAATTACATTAAAACTTCTAACCTGAATGGCTATCTCAAAATTTTTGCTGGACAACGTGTTGGCCCTCCCTGTCCGTGGTACCTTTTTTTATATCTTATTCAGGGATGTCCTGAATTGGCGAGGGTTGCCCTCATTCTCTACATTAAACCCCCACTTTTGTATAATTTTGCTTCGAGAAAAAATGCTCCTCTAGATGTCTGTGTTTTTCAAACTGAAACGAAATTTTCCTAAACAAGAGGGAGGCTGTTATCTCAATCAAAAGCCATATTTGACATTTTGTTTAAGTTTCTATCAGAATCTTTTGTTATTTCAAATTTGTGCTTCCTGTCAAAAGCTGCTACTTCCAAATAAAGCAAGGAACTGTCAACCCCTAAACACCCAAACTAGTCAAAATATATTCCTCCAAATAATGATATTATGTTTCAAAATGGCTCCAAATTTACCCTAATCACCTCTCAAGAAAAGTCAAAATTAAAAAAAAAAAAAAAAAAAAAAAAAAAAAATGCACCTCCTGACGACAACCACCAGGCACAGACAAAGATCAAATGACCTCCTAACAGATGTTCAACTCAACAATTTAAAGCTGATTGATAGTCTCAGAATTATTGCTCAAGAACATCTTGGCCCTATTCTGGGTCAAAATTACTGTTTTGGGGTAGCCTACAAAATGCCAGAAATCCTTTTTTTGTTGTGGCATGATCTCTTTCGTCACCGGATAAAGGCACTAGACCTTTGAATTCTAGTTCGAACAAGCCCCATCCTGATAGCCTATGACAAATAGTTCAACACGATTACACTAGGGAGAAAAATAAATAAATCAAACAAGCATCAAGACAATCCTTATAAATAAAAATACAAAATTACATTTTTTTTGCAGATAAGAGCTTAGTTCAAAGACGTGTTGAATGTGTAAGTGTAATTTATCAAAAGGATAGCACCCTATTTGGGTTTTCACATCTCTCTGTAAAAAAAAGAAGATGCAAATTTTCTTATGTTCATAGCCTTAAGTGGTCAAATTTAAAATTAATACATTTATATTTTTAGAATCAGCACAAAAATTCCATCCTTCTGAGGTCTGTATTGTAATCAAAGTTTCATTTTAGAGTTTCGGTTTCTATTAACAAGAGTCACTCTCTAGATCACTATACCACTGCAAAGAGTTCCAAGGAGGAGGGGTGTAATACAAAAAGTGAATTTCAGGTCATCGCTGTAACGCCTTTCAAGCGGGATTATTCTTAAAAGTTTGTGATTTTAGAGGATGTATTTCCACTCCCTTCTGTGAAGTTAAAGACATGAATTCAATCTTTCATACTACAAGCACACTGCACCATCCATATTACAGACTTAGTCAAAATATATTCCTCGAAATAAAGGGAGGTTAGGTGCAGTCCCCCAACTTCCTCACTCTATATTTATATGAAGGACTTCTAACTGAAAGTTAGAATATTTGGGCCTGAGAATGCACTTTTTAAGGATCCCCCCCCACCCAGTAAGGTCCAATGACTTCCCCCATAATTAGTGAATATAGCGGTAAATAAATTCATTAACCCTCACATGGACAGACTCAGTCTAATGACGCGTAAAAGTAATTGGGTAACAACCATTTACTTTATACGAACTGCACATAGCTATTTTGTAGTTATAAATCGATTGGCCATCTCAAAATTTTCGCCTGATAGCGATTTGACCCACTTTGGCCAGTATTGTTGTTGTGCAGTGCAAAATGGAAGAAATCCCCACTTTCCTGTGACGTGATCTCTTTTGTAGCCTAAAAGGGGCACTAGAATTTTCAGTTTTCGTTCAAATGAACCCTTTTATGATATTCTACGGCCACCAGTTCAATACGAAAACTCCTGTAAAAAGAAACACAGTCTACACAACCTAATTAGTAACTTGAAAAAATATTTTGCTTAGAATTTCCATTTTTCTTCATTTTTCACAATGTTATTTTTAATAGCGTGATTGTTTTGAAAATTGGAGCTGTCAAGTGTCATTTGAGATATTGTATTTGTCTCCTCTGTTCTTTCCCCCCCATTGCATACCAAATAAGCCAATTAACAAACTTTTAATGAATCTTATCAGCTTTTTTTTTTATAAAATTAGCCATTAAATAGCCATTTTGAGAAACTTCGGAACTTGATCGGCCAAGATAATTTTCTAAAATACACATTGCAATGGGTGATATTTGCTAAAACCAAGAAACTACGATGAGGCGATCATAAAAAAAGTTGAATTTCATTAGATTTGAATACCCGCCTTGTATATACATCAAGCGACATTACTACAACTACTCTAACTAACAAACTCCTCCCAGAACCAAGCCAGGAACAGTGGCACACTCTCCAACTCCATCCCAATTTATTAAAAACCTTAATAGCTGTGAATAGATTCACACCTATGACTTCTTTAATCCGTCTCATGAAGTAAAACGTTGGTATCTAGTTCAAAAAAGGACATCAGCAACAATCGTTTCAAAAAAGACTATGTTTCTTATTACTAATACTACTAAGAACTCACCGCAGGACCAAGCCCCCTGAGGCCAACACAGCTATGCACACTTCTCCTCCATCCTAGTCTATTCAAAGATGAATATGAAATACAAATTAAGCAGCCGTTCTTACGCAAGTATATGTTCTTTTCTCTTGCATCAAAACTTAGTATAACCCGTAATAAAAGCAACAAGCTGAGTTTTTCAAAAGTTTTTGAGGTCAATCAATTTCGAGAAACCGTTTTTGGAAGAAATCGAATAATCCACTTTTTAGATTAGGGGTAATTACCTTATTTAAGAGTCGCAATTTAAGTCAATTATTAAAATTCATTTGCGTTTTTACCACCAATGGTTAATATTGTCTAAATACTTGGCCGTTAATATTGTCTTAAATTGGCAATTACTATTATCCTATTCAATGACCAACGGTATGTGTAACCACTTTTGTGCTTAAAATTCTTATGCTACAACTAAAAAGTACTAAATATTTTTTAAGGAAACCTTACTTAAAAAAGTGCACAAAGAAAAGCATAAATAAAATTACCATATTCCTAAGCGGTTGAGGCGAAGATTCGAGTAATTCTTCTATACTTGACAAATTACTATCAACGGCCGGCTTTGATGAAAGTCTCTTATCCTCCGTGCTTTGAGCAGGTTGTCCAGGTATTTTAAATGTTCTGTTCAAGGATAAGAAGGATTCTTGAAGCTAAAAATGGAAAAAATTCGGTATTTGTTGTCTGTGTATGGTGTGTTTTAAGGATATGAAACGTACAGTCCCTCCTGCCCAGGATTTGTTTGCTTTTTTTTTTTTTTTTTTTTTTTTTTTTTTTTTTTTTTTTTTTGGTTATTCTTCGCTTTAGTGATTATGACGAAATGTATTATTTTTTGTATATGTCCGACTATTTATATACCCAACTTTACGAGTTTTGCTCTATGTTGGGGGGTTAATATTTTTTAATTTTGAATGAATTAAATAAAACAGTTAAACAGCACGATAGCCTAACCCAGACTTAGAGTACAATCGAAAAAGAAAAGGAACGAAAAATGCAATAGTTATTTTGAATAACTAAATATAGAAAATAAAATTTTAAAAGTGAAGAAAACCATGAAAAGTCATTAAAAGATGAGCAACAAAACATGAGCAAAAGAATGAGTTACAGCAAGTGAGATTTATTACAAAGACTGTGATAACTTTCGTTTTGGACAAATAAATTCAATAACAAATATCGTTCAGGCCTGCTGATATCCACCAAACACTGAGCTTGAGCCCAGAGACATACACAGGAACGAATCTGATATTAATAGCACCTCAGACTAAAGCAATACATGCAGTCAGTCGAGCCTTTTGGCAGGGGATAATGGTATTTTTTTTCTAGGGCGAGTTGTCTAATGAAAAAAGTACACTTAAATATACGAACAAACTTCATCCCAGTTAATGACTTATTTCTGGGAAAAATCCTTTCAGCTCTCCTAGAGGTAAAAATTTTCCGTTTTGCTCTTAAAGGTATTTCCCTACTTAAATTATTGGTGCCAGAATTCAAATGGAAAGTCACTATATTAATAGAGAGAATTAGAGCACATTTTCAAAATCTTTTATGAGGTTAAAAAGCTGAATTCTTATTTAAAAGCTAATTTAAAAAAGTTGAATTCTGATCCGTATTTTTATGGTCTATGCCACCTAGCATGAACTCTCTTTCATGAGTAATAAATGTTTCTCGTAATAAGCCAATGAAAGAATAGAGATGAATAAATAAATATGTCCTGAAGCAGGATATTCAAGGAAAAGGACATTTTAAGGGAAAAGGACATCAAGCTTACGAAAAAAAGAGAAATGCTACCATTAAAGCAATTCCATCATAATTACTGATTTATGCATTTAAAGGAGGATGGGAAATAATCCGTAATAACGATCTTCAGACAATATTAAATTCAAAGAGAAGACTTAATTTATGTTAACTGAATTAAAGTTATTAAGTAATTTTGTCAGGTTAGGTTAGGATATGACTAATTGTAGAAAGAGACAATACTAATTTTAATGAAGCCAAAAGTCACTACTTCCTGAGTACGTACTTTTGAATTGGGCGACATCTATTTCTTGGAGTTTCGTCTTTTTGCTCTAAGCATTGAAAGCGAGCCTTGAGCCTGGCAGAATTGTCAATATGATCCCATTTGCATATCATGCCAACAAATCAAGATTCTTTTGAAAGTTTTAAGATATTTTTAAAAATAATATAATGATAGTTCTCCACGTTTCATGAAAAGTTTTAACGGTCAAATGGTACTTCATCCCAACAGCCTGAGGTGTTACATTGGGTAGAGAGAGAGGGGGGAGGGGCTAAAGGAAGCCCCCCACCTCCAATGTCTTAGGCCGGTAAATAAAACAACAGTACATAAAGCTCGGACCGTAAAACACCAACATCTTAATGCAACGTTGCGGCAAATTTTATAGCAGTTTTATCGAAACTTAAATATTTATTGGGAAAATAAACCGCCAGCAGGTAAAAAACGTTGACCCCTCCCCCCCCCCCCCCCCCCCTATTGGCTAGTGAAGGCTCTGTCAACATTACCTTTTCCTTACTGCTATCGGCGTTTGACGTGGCAGAGCCGGAATTTTCTTTGATACTCATTTTTTTCTTTTCTTCTTTGGCTCTCATTTCAGCCTGAAGCTCCTTGTGTCTTATATAACGACGATAGGGTGTAACAAACTTTTTGAGGATATTGAGGTCACTTCGAGCCACCTAGAATAATTATAATTTATTTTAACGATAACATTTTTAAATAGATGACACAGATAAAAATACAATAAGAAAAATCCAACTGAGGAATAAAAAGTAAAATAAATGCATGTAAGCAGTCAGATATAAACACTTTTCTTCTATGCAGGATCAAATCATAGTCTCAGGTAGGTTTGTGTTTACCAAAGTTACGTCTCATCCACCATCTCGCCATATTAAGGTATTGAGGGTACAAGAATAGGTTTAAAAATTGATGTTAAGAAGACCAAATCGCTTAGACTGTGAATAAATGAAGGGTAAGAGGTGATGTTGAGCAACAAGAAGATAGATCAAGTGGATAGCTTCACTTATATAGGTACTAATATTTAAAAGGATGGTGGATGGTGGGATGAATATCTTCTATTTTTTCTCCAACTTCTATTTTTCATCTCTCCAATGAAAATAAATATACTTATAACACTTTATGGGTAGTGTTATCGACTGCAGTAAAGTTGTACAATATTGTTTTTTCAGAACTGCCGCCTTGACAATATACTTAAAATGACAGAATTTTTTACAATTTGTTTTTCGACGAATAAAAGACAGTACTGCTTTGTATGAAAACTGTTTTCAACCAGCTACAACCTTCCACACGAATTTTTTTCCTGGATTTTAAGAAAATATTAAGCATATCAGGGTATAACAAAGGACATATATTTAGAAGAACAGAAACATAACTGGAGGCAAATGCAATGCAAATAATAGACGTGACGCATCTGAACAATAAAAGCTCGTTTGGAAAAATACAGGTTCTGTATTACAAGAACAAAGACGCCCAGCAGCCAAAGGTTAGTGCCAAGTACCGTACTAGCACATCCCCGACACATCAAACAAAAACATTCTGTTATATTGAAACTGGCACACATAGAAACTAGAAAAACGAATAAAACTAGTGGCTACAATCAGTAAGTGTCCACAGGTCTACAGGAGAAAATTCGAAATTACATTTTAGGAGGCATGTTGTGTCTTATATTTGCATTTTTAGCGAAGCATTTGTCAGACATTGCCTTAGGGCGGCGATGTTTTATTTTAACAGACACAACAAAATTGACTGAACCTTGTAACAAAACCAGATGTGAAGGCAGTACTTCCGTACCTACCCAGTTATGCTGAAATCTCACGATTCTTTTGGAAATATGACGATCAAAACCAAATCTTGAAGACTAACGATAAATATCGATACACCAATTGTTGTCGATCCCTGGATGGTTCAGAAAAGTTTATGACATTTTTATTTCGGGTCTGCAAAAAGAGCAATCAGGTTCGTACAGCTCAAATCGCAAACCTTCAACGATTTTAAATTAAAGGAGCTAGTTTTTCAAATGAAAGTAAAGTGCAACATTATAAATCAAAACAGACAAAAATTCTCCTATATATCAGTGGAGTCAACTTCCCTTAGCCCCGTTTTTGGGTCTGAAGTTTTAGAAGCACTTAAACCAAAAACTTTCTTTCAACAAATATAACTATTTTGAGTATTGATTCAGAGTTCAAAGTGAAACACCTATGGTAATTGGCCATTAACAAACCAGTAAGCTTTTTAAGTGAGTAACCTGACCTGATGTAACTAGTTCTGATTTGTCTTGATATATACTGTGCTGAAATATGTCATGCCCTCCGCTTTGCCGAAAAAAAAGCTGTCCCCATGCAACGTGTCTTTTCAAAGGAATCGTTCCTGGATGGTCCACAAATCCAGAGCTTTTTACTTCATGTGGACAAAAAAAGTTTTGGTTTTCTATACGGAAAGATTGTGGGTGTCCTACTACCGGGTATATGAATGACATACGGATCTCTACAAAGCGGAAGTTTTCCAAAACTCTTGCTCAGCATCGTAGAGATCTTACTAATAGCTATTCTGCCCGTGATGGTGCTGTTATCGTTCCTTAACTTATCGCATTCGGCTCCAACCTTGGACCCGAAAATCGTTTGCGTTTATTTGTTATAGTACAATTGATTCATTTATTGCCATACTAACAGTATTGTGAATTTTAACTATTAATTTGTCACGCGACTGGAGCCATACCTTACAGTGGTAAGATAATGGGCACATTAGATAGTGAATGTTTGTGTTTATACTCGTTCGCTTAGAAGCCTTTTTCTTTTTATTCTGGTTTCTTTCATATATTTGCTTGTCTTGTATTTTGCGAAGTGTCTAATTGCTGTCTTTATTATTTTGTTTTCTCTTACTGCTGCGTCTTGTTGCTTTTGTATGACGGGTTTTCAAATAAATAAATAAATAATAAATAAATTGAATGTAGCTTTATTTTGCTTTGGTTTCAGCCTTCAATAGATTGAACCTAAAATTTTATTGAGTATAACTCTGCTGCTTTTTAACGAACAGATCTTGATTTTCGAACTAAGGTTTTTCAATTCAGTCCATGAAATGCTCTGTTTGTACTGAGCAGGGAAGACTCGAATAATTATTTATTTTTACTTACGAGACATTAGTCCTTACTTCCCAGCAGTTAAGGCGACATGTGACAACCCATTGGCCAAGGATTTTCTTGCCTCTTACGGATATTCAACTGACCGAATTGAGGCACTAACTATTAATTCCTACCCCCATTCTCCCCTCTCCTCACATAAGTTGGATCAGGTGCGGACTACCAAAAAGAGATCTAAGGCGATTATTTTCATTTCCTACCAGCTTTGCTGCAAGTCCAATAACCTCTTTAGTAGATGACTTGCTCAAGTGCAGCAATAATAACGCCCTCCTCCTGCCAAGGAGCCATTATCTAAGTTCTGATCAGTTACAGGAGAAAACGAGTCTTGATTAATTATTGTATATTGCTTTCTAAATAGTGCTAAATAGAAGTTTTTGTCACTAGAGTTTCTTTAGAGATGCTTAAAAAAAATTCTTCTATTATGGGCCGTGGCCCACCCTTTACAAGATTACAGCTATTGGGCAACATTGATTACAAATAAATAGGGACTGTTAGCTTTTAAAGGTGGAAGCTAGCAAAGATCAAACCAAGACCAGCAATTCTAGTGGCAGTGGCGGATCCAGGGGAGGGGCGAGGGGGGCGCACGCCACCCTAACATAGTCTAAAGTAGTGTAATTTACTTAATCTTGCTCCTAACGCAAGTTTATCGGATAAACCTATTTTGCCCCCCCCCCCCCAAAAAAAAAAAAATCCTGGATCCGCCACTGTCTAGTGGTCGTGCTTATTTGAAGAATGACCAAAACTAGTCAACAGATTAGTTTTAAATATAACTTTTTATCCAAGTGATATTACAGAAAAAATTGAATCAGTTGACATTTTTTTTTTAATGGGTCTTTCCAGTTCCTACGGTTTATCCTAATTTTTTTCAGATAAAATCTATTTTAAGGGTAGCATAAAATCTTGTACAACGACATCAATCCTTATTCTCTTCACTATTGGTTCTTCTTCTTTACCCTTTGATTTAGTACCGCTTGTAGTAAAACCTCTTTAACTATAGGCTATTTATCGAAAATTTCTTTTATAGAACTCGTCTAAATCCACCGGAGTCCCAACAGCCATACTACCATGTTATAATTCCATTTCCCTCGGCTAGTAAACCTCCAGTCAATGGATACAGACCTTGAAAAATCAATGGCTACCTTCAAATTTATACTTTCTGGCATTTTGAACCAATTAGGGCCATAATTGAGTTTTGTAGCACCCCCATTGGTAAAGAACAACACTTCACTTAGGCTCAATTTATTTCGTTACTAAAAAAGGACGTTAAAATTTTGTTTCATTTCAAATAAACCCCCTCCCCATATTCTTATCACCACCGGTTCGGAAAGAAAAATATAGGGAAAAAAAGACGACACTTCAGCGCTACCTATGCAAAAATATGACATACCTTGTTGTTCAAGACCGAAGACTGTGAGCAGCAAGTTGAGGATTTTCAGCGATGGTGGTTTTAATGGCAAAGTTTTTGTACAAATTGGACTTCATCTTGAAGGAATTCAGGTTATTTTGAAATTACTGGTCCATTTGGCCCGAACGAAAATTAATATTTTCAAAATAGCGTTGTCATAGCACAGTTACTGGAAAAATATCTGAATTTTGGCTACTGTGGGCCGTAGTTCACTCTTTACTAAACCAAAATGTCGGGATGACAAAACTTACCCTTCCTCCTAAAATAAGACACAGTAGATCCGGACTCAAAAAGGCATTGCAGGGATATTAGCTCACATATTTCAGCAAGTGTTGCGAAAGCCCGATAATCCATTTTGGAAGATTTTGTAATTCGGAAAATTTTATTCTCCCTCGCCCATTCCTTTAAAGATAGAAACTCGTCAAAACACTGAATAGGCGCAAATTGGACTCAGTTTTTTTTTTCTTATATAAGATTTAATAAGAACCCACTCTTCAGATAGGCGGTGATAATTAAAGTGCGACATATGCCATTTATGTAACTTTTCAGGAGAGTCAAAAATGCAAAAAAGTTTGTTGGCTGTGATCGCTCTAAGGAATGAGACTAATGGATATAAAGGGAACATTTTCTAAGCCAACTTTTTATACTCTTATCAGTGGTATAAATCAAATTCAAGTATTCCAAGCGAATTCAAAATCATTCTATTCTATGGCGTATGTCTCCTCTTTCCTTGACAAAAAAGGAGACAAATACCAGGTCCCCATGTTATAGCTCGCTAAGGCAATTCTCTTCTGTCATTTTGAATTGTAGCAAGATCTGATAAAAAATAGACAAACGCCACTTAATAATAATAATAATCTTTATTCGTTCCCTTTATCACACTGCAATAACATGGGTATCGTCATAAAGCACAAAAAAAAGAAAAGCACAAAAAGACACAACACCAAAAATACACAAATGATTAGCCATCACCTCTACTTCAGGACACTGTTGTTGTAACACATGACGTAGTAGGGCACAAATGAGCTTAAGAATCTTATCGTCGAATGTGTAGGCGGGCATTCCAACAGTTTTTTTCTCTTTCAGAGTTGCCAATCTTGTTTTGTGTGCGTGGGTCTCTGAAGTAAACAGAGGCAGAATATCTCGGCGTGTTCCAAACTTCATCAGCAATTCATGCCTCGTTTCATCCAGGGTTGAGAGCTTGAGTTGGCTCAAGCTTTGTTTATAGTTTTTATAATTTGGCCCAAGACTTATTTTGCAGACTCTCTTCAGAATTGTTTCCAGTGGGTTTCTGCGCTTCTCAGTAAGTGAAGGGTGCCAGACAGGACAGTCGTACATTATTACGAGCATTATATAAGTTTTATTGCACGAAAGAACGAGTTGCTTTGTCATTCCAAACCTTTTTAGATTTGCTAAGTATCTTAGAAAACCAGCTGCTTTTGCTGTGATCTGGCTGATGTGATCTCCAAACGAGAGATCGTTACTTAATGTAATACCAAGCATTTTTACTGATTTCTTTGTTTAAAGAGGTGCAGATTCGTTTATGCTCTTCTTCTTCAGGAGGTTGACACGCATTACACAGCTTTTCTCGAGGCTTATCTGGAGCTTCACTTGATCAGCTTGATTTTGAACCTCTGCAACAAGGGGTATGAGCTGATTGGGTGTTTGTGACTGGAAGTGCAGCAGGCTTAGCAAAAGATCATCTGCAAATTTATACCTCTGTTTGTGTTGCCTCATCAGTCAGTTGATGGCTATAACAAATAAGATGGGACCTCACGTGCTTCCTAGGGCCGCTTCACACGTGATGTCTTGGAAGTTGGATGTTTCCCCGTTTTCGAGTTGTACGCACTGTTGACGACCAGAAAGGAAACTTGCAATGGTACATAAGAGAATCTGTGCGACATCCAGGGCACGGCCTTCGTTGATTACAGTCTCAGGATCAAGCAGATCGAAAACTTTCACGAAATCCCAAGGATTATTTCAGCAAGGGCCTCAGGATTTCTGAATGCTCTAGTAGATCATGAAGTAATCTGACCAGATAATGAGTTGTGCTGTGTCCTCTACGAAACCCGAATTGCATAGAATCGATTTTATGTTCTACTTCTGCTAGTAGCCACTGTAAAATAGAATCTACGGAGACTTTTGAAATGATGGGCGTCTTTGAGATTGGCCTGAGATCGGATGGTGAGGTTGGCGATATTTTCTTTGGAATTGATGTGATAAATGCCTTTTTGACCTTATCTGGGAAAGTGCCTTCCAGTAGGTACTGGTTATACACCATAGCCAATGGCGTAGCCAGTAAGGGGGAGCATGCATGCATCAGCCTTATAGGAATTTCACCAGGGTACGAGGCTTTCCTAATGTCTAGGTTTTCGAGTTTTTCTTGGACCTGGGAAACTGTGATAATAGGGATGGCTTCGATTGAACCATTCTGTGGCAAAGTCTTGAGGGGAGGCTGTTGGCGGTAAATATTTGAAAAATGTGTATTAATTGCTTCTGCGGTTATATTCTCTCCTTGCTGGTGCTTCAGGATGAATTTAGACTTCTTTTGTCCCATTAGTTTCCGTACAGTTGTGTGGAACTTTCTTGGGTCACTGGCTGACAACTTAGCAAAAATTTGGTATCAATACAAACGTCTAGCTTGCTTTAGTAGTCTAACTACTATGTTTCTCTTCCGTTTGTATTCGTCAGAGCGTGGCTTTGTCTCAGAAAGCATGTCTCGCTCTGCCATTGCTGCTTTAATTGTCGGAGTAGCCCATGGTTTATTTTGTGCCCTAATTGTAACTCGCTTTTCAGGGAAGAATCGTTCGTACTCTCGAATCGTTTGTTCATAGAGGAGTTCGGTCATGCTGTTTGCGTCTTTGTTTTCGAAAAGGCGGAACCAGCATACTGAGTTGAGCCATTCTCTGTAGCCAATTATACCTTCTTCTGCAAGTGGACGATAGGTGAACTGGGTTGGTTTACTAGGTTTCATTGTTGACTTTGGCTGTAATATAACTGTTGCATGGTCACTGGTTGAGAGTGGTGCTTCCGCAGAAGGATCTAAGTAGAAATCACCAAATGTAGTGAAGATCAAGTCAAGGGTGTTTTCTTCCCGTTTTTTCACTTTAACTATTTGATGAAGGGCTGTAGAGCTTTCGATTCAGTTCGGCTTCAGGTCGTTGAAGTCCCCACAACGAAAAATTCCAGTATAAGGATATTTTGTTCTGATGAAGTCGCAGCTTTGTTGGAGGTATTCCACTAGTTGTCGCCAATATGGTCCTCTTAGTGAGAAATATGCCGTGGCGTATATCAATGACGACACTTGACAAGGTAGGCCTTTTATGTCTGGCCTATATGACGAGATAGGCTTATTAAAGACTTACGTCTTTTTTATCTTTGTAACAGTACAAGATAAGGCAGTTCTGA
This sequence comes from Artemia sinica, assembly GCA_027921565.1. NCBI lineage: Eukaryota > Metazoa > Arthropoda > Branchiopoda > Anostraca > Artemiidae > Artemia > Artemia sinica. The sequence goes on from CM051256.1 coordinate 39,565,564, forward strand.
CTGCACCAGTCAATTCCTCGTGCTTAGTTTACCTATGATACATACATAACTTATTTTCGACCAAAAGATTTTATGTCGCCGTTCTAGTTACCACAGTCGAGATATAATGATGATAATACGTAAGGAAACCTTTCATCTACTGAGGCCAGATTATGTGTGGAGACCCAAGGGGCAAAACAGTGACACTTGCAACAAAGTTGGGTTATAGTCAGAAAACTTCTTTTTGTAAATGCCTTGTTGACAAACACTTTGGGATTCCCTCATTTCCCCGCATAAATTAGGTCAAGTACTAATCGCTAAATGATGGAACTAGTATACTAATATACCAGGTTTCGTTTGAGATTCGAAAACCTTTGCTGGTAAAAGCCGGGATGAAAAGAATTTGGGAACCTCCTTTCCTCCTCAACTATAGTTGTCAAATCAATTCCAGACTCCAAAACAGCAATAAATAGGACATTAACCACTTCACCGTTCTCCTGGCACTCGCAAGCCCACTTGCACCTGAACAGGCGCAAGTACGATTTTACTCCCAACAATCATTTTTGAATGAGAGCCCATTTTGGTAAATGTTGTGATGGCTCGCCCCCACACGCGGATGTTAAGTTAGGCATGAACCTCCAAGAGGCAAAATTAAGACTTACTCACACTTACCCCAAAGTTTGAGATTCGGCGCTCACCTTTACTAGGTATCATGTTCACAAGTATTATGAGACCCACCTCCCCCCCAACCCCCGAGGTTAGATTAGGTAAGAATCCCCGAAAATAGCCCTCTTCCCAAGAGCGGCCAGGTAAGGACTCTAAAAGGCATAACGGTGATGTCAGCCTCATATCCCATCAAGGGTTACCGAAATCCTGTGGCCCATTTTGGTAATTGTCCTGAATACAGACACTTAGGCACCCTCCACCTCTTCTATTCCCCAAGGAGGTGAAACCAAATTCAGATTCCGAAAAAAACTGAAGAACCACGGCTTTCATTTTCATCTTTGCTCATCTGAGAACCCATTCTGGTAGACATTCCGAAGACAAGAAGTTAGGGAGCCGTATCCCACAGTGGTCGGATCTGCGTGTACCTCCAAGGGGCAAGACTATGATACTCACTCTTACTTACGACAAAGTCTTTCTGCGTTCTGACAATTTATTGTGGTACAATTCCTGTTGACAAGAATTTAGGATCCCCCCCTCGCTAGAGAAGTCAGGTTAGTTGGGAGGAGGTGCTGATTTCAGGAAGTCAAGTTCACAATTTTCAGATTTAGTGTTGATTTTCAGAGATGTGTGAACTTTTTGTTTTATTGTTTGTTTTTCTTTTATCTTTCAGAACATATTTCTAACTTTGGTGAAACAAACACAAAAATTGCGAGCAATTTTTTTTCAACAAAAAGCAAAACTAAGACACTATCTGTAACTTCCTATCGTTTGGTCTGATATCTAACCGCACTTTCTGGTGGATATTTAGATGACGAGATTCTCGACCCCCCCCCCACCTTACCTATGAGCAGCATTGTACCTGAACTAGTTTGTCCCTACTTGTGAGCCTAAGTTTTATACTCATACGACGTTTCAGAAAATTCAATGAAAACCCATAAGTGTTGGAACTTCAAATTTGAAGATTAATTTTTAGAAAATTATTCCGTATAACAGAATCACAATTCCAATTTCCAGTTCTTAAATAGGCAATTCCATATATTATATGTTTCATATTATGTGATCCTTAAGAAGCTTCATTTTGGGAAGTTTCATTTTGTCTCCTTCCCATTTGACTTAATAGGCTAGAAAAAAAAAAAAATCTTTTTTCCCTAGTAAAAGAAAAGCAAACATTTTGCAAACCTATGAAAAATTTTTACTATATATTTTGCGATTCCCATATTTGCAAAAATGTTCAAGTGTTCACCTCTCACCGCTTCGATAATCATAAGAGAGAAACCTACAAAAGCAGTAATGTTGCCTAGCATCACAATTAATCGATTTTCAATTAATTAAATTAACTAATTGATTTTCTAGAAATCAATCAGAAGTTGACAAGAAAAGAGTAATTAGTTTCCCATTTTTCAAGCGTATATAATTACTACCTTAGACAAATATATAAAAAATAAAAATATCGAAGAAAATATACATATTTTTTTTTAATTCAATGAAAGAAAAACTTCCTTAATTGTTTTTACATCTACTGCGCCATTGTTTTGTATGCGTTTTTATTAATGTTCTTACATACGAGCAATGGTAACCTAACACGAATTTCATCTTTTTTTCAAGCGTAATTTTAAATACTAATGAAAGCAAAGCAAAAAAAAAGAGAGAGAAACTCAACGCACTATACGGCTAACCCAACAACGGAATACCCACCATAGACATATGAAAACACCAAGTACTCAACAAATTAAGACTGCATATATATCTTATTCTACTCAAACCACAAAAGGACAAGTTAATTCACCTCAGACACCCCCTAGACAAAAATCATGAAACAAGAACACAGCAGAATTCTGTTTTTTTCACAACGAAACCTTTCACATTTCAAGAAATTTATCTTTTTTAATATTTTTCAGAGTTCTAAGATTTCTATTTTTCATATTTCGATAACTAAACCTTTCATATTTCAACAATTCATATTCCTTTAGTTTTTCATGTCTGAGAGTTCTGAGAACTCCAATTGTCAGATTCCAGCTATTAAACTCAAGTTCCAAGACTATTAATTTACACTTTTTGGCAACTAAACCCTTCACATTCCAAGAATTCAACTTTCTTCACATTTTTAGAGTTCCAAGCTATCTAATTTCCAGATATCGACAACTATACACTTGAAATTTCATGAAATTCAATTTAAATTAAAACACACTTCAATTAATCAAATTAGATACACTAATAATTAACTAAAGCCCACAAGTCTTGGCATAGGTATTTCTTTTCTACATGAAATAGTCGAAGTCTATTTTAAATTAACTAAACTCAGTCACCTGGGAACTGGTTCTACTGCGAGAAAAGTTGACGATTATGATGATTATGACGATTGAACATGACGTCATGACGGTTGAATATGACATGACGTAACAAAAGTTTTGATGGATCCTCCTTGCTGTAAGTTTTTACTAATCCTACCTACAAGTCTCCACACTCTTTTTCCTACCTGTCCTTCCTCTGATTTTTGTGAAAATAGCTCCAAATCTGGCTTTTCTTTTAGTTCAAGCGTCGTGATTCCAATAGGAGGGGTGACAAAAGACTGAATAAGGTCATCAGTTAATAAAGTTGGAACATCCTGTTGTGGGTCACAATGTGAAAAATCATGGATACACGCAAGCCGATCTTCAGCAATGTCAAGAACAGCTCCAGTGGAGAATTTACTTTGAACAACCAATGGTTGAGCGTTTGACGCCTGTAATATTGAAGAAAAATGAATAATACATTATGACAAAAAGCCAAAGAAACGACATTAGACTTCCTAGTCGAATCCAACGGTGCTGATTTCTGTTTCATGTCTCTTCAGCCAGGAAGTGCGGCAGGGGATTGGGAAAAGTTACAAATCAATATGTCATTAAATATAATATAACTATGTATTTATATTCGTCAATGAAAAAAGAAGGATTAAAGGATAGGACGCAATTTGAACAGTGTAGGAGCACAATTAACTATACCCAGTTACCAAATCAGATACCCAGTTACCAGCTTAGAATAAATACCCAGTTACCAGCTTAGGACAAATAATAGCTTTCCGAATAAACTTTCTTTGATGTTTTTTTAAAAAAAGTGGAGAGGCCAGGGGAATGGAACATTCGAGAATCAGTTACATATCAAATATTCGAGAATCAATCAAATATCTAATATACAAACTCAGAAAATTTGGTTGACCTTGCTCGACTAATTTCTTTAAAATAACACAGAAAGTTTTCTCAGAAAGCAATTTTTACCCTATTACAAGAAAATTAATCCAAAAACAGAGGGAGGATATATGGAGAGCAAGAGAGCAAAAGAGAGATGAGAGAGGGGAAAGAGAAGATAAAAAGAAACTAGAAACATTTACAAAAAGAAAAAAACAGTCAGCCCTCTCTAAATTCCAAGTAGAAAAACCTTACTTGGCAAAGTCATACAGAATCTGAATAAACATAAAACTGCTTCAATCCCCCAAGTTTAATGTGACTCTCCAATACAGCTCTCCTGGATCAGGGATCTAAAACTAACAAAATACGTCTTATGCAATTCCACAATATGAAAAAAAAAAGGTCAATCAGATATGATTTTCATGCTAGTATGCCTTGATTTTGTTCACAATAAATGAAAGCTTTACATCTATAACTGATAAGCCGCATTCGATAAAAGAAAAAGAAAATAGTTTTTGCGATAAATTAAAGTAAAAAAAAACAAAAAAAAACCTAAAAACAAAAGGAGAGTCACATTTTCAAGTGAACTGTAAAAAGGAAACTGAACAATAAACCCCGATGCGAATGCCATATTAAACTTTCATTTGACAATTTAAACTGTATAAGGCTTTTTTGAATGCTAATGTTTTCGAAGTTTTAAAGCAACGGAAAAATACAAAATTAGGATTAATAAGAGCAATTTCAATCGGGCTATGACAGGTTTTCCTAGCATCTGTATTCAGGGCAATTTTTCAGTGTATGTAAGAACTCATTTCAACTGCTTCCCATAAAACTTGTGACCTTTAACTTAAATACTTGAGGCCTTTAATAGGGACTATTATGAAGGTGTTATTAAACAGAACAAAGTGGTCAAGGCTATTAAAAAAGGATGGGCTAACGAGGTTTAAAAGTTCTCGGGCCTTTTGAGCAACTTCATGGCTTTGTCGATTGAAGATTATATGTCCAAGAAATCTGTTCCCAGATTATTGGGCCAGGAAAGGATCAAAAAAATTTTCTCGGACTTTTCAATATAGAATTTAAGAGAGAGAAAAACGACTATAATTTAAATAAATAGTGAAAACAAATTTGAGAAAAAATTAGATTAAATTAAACAAAAAAAGTAAAAAAAGCAAAAAAAAAGAAAGAGAAAAAACACACTTTATTATTTTAAGTTTCCTTTTTTTTTTGTGTTCAACTGTTTTACAGTATCCAGCCGTTCTTCTCTCTCTTAAATTCTGTAAATAGAAAAGCAGTGTGATCCAAGAAATTATTTAATTATTTTCAATAAAGAAAGAGCCCCGAAAAGAGGGGGTTGTATAAGCATTACCACTTAGAATGGGGTTGGTTTTATAATTTCAACAGTAGAGGAATTTTCGCACTAAGCACGATTGAGCAACAGAGGTCTCGGCCAAAATATTTGCATTTTTCTCCTTTTTTTTTGTCACTGGCTGTGAATTATCTAGCTTTTTTCGGTGTATATTTGGTGATTACTGGACTTAGTAAATTTACCAATTAGAATTTTTATTGTAGCAGATGTAAGAGTTAGTTTTAATTTAAAAATAGTAAGAGATAATTTTTATTTATCAATCATAATTATTTTTCATTTCTATATTTTGGATGTATTTTCCAATAAGTATTTTTGTTCTGTTTATAGTTGTATTGATCGATTATTTTCTCTTTAGTTGGTTACATAGAAAAAAGACAATGGTTTACTAATGTCTGATGGCTGATTTTTTTTAGATTAGTTTTAATTTGTAATTTGTTAGATGTGCATCCTTTTTATTTATACATATATTTTTTTTCCCTGGTCTGTGGACTCTCGCATCGCCTGATTTCAGTTGTGGGTTTTAATGAACTCTTTTTCCTGCTGTCTCTTCTTCTTGTTTGTCTTTCTTTTTTTTTTAATCTGTTTTTACTATTTTTGTGAGAAGACGGTTTACATATTATTTGTTTAAATGATGAACAGTTTAATATTTGAAAGTTTTGTCTCGTGATCCACCCTCCTTTATGGGGCATGGAACCTTCGTGAGGATCTGTGATTGTGTTATTGACTTGTTTTTGTCGTTTTTTGGTTGAAAAATATATCATATATAATTATCTATCTTATCTAGGAGCTATTCTGTTCATATCTATTATAAAATAAATGATGCAAAAGGATTTCGGATGTAAATACTAGTCTTTCTCCGATTTCAAAACTGTCGAAGCATATATCATATATTTTAATTTAACAGTTAAACTAAAACAAGTGAATTGTCAATTTTCCGTCTTGTTAGATGATTCCTCAACCCAAATATTATCAAACCATTGTATTATTTTAAATACGGTAAAAACTTCAAAAAGTGTCAACCCTTCTGTGATTATCCAATCACAGGAAGTTTCCCACCTTGGTGTTCATCCACTTTCCTTCCACTTAACACCTATAACTCAATGGTTGCCAAAACCTAAGGCTAGACAATAGAGGTTTATTGAATCTTCTCAAATTGTCGTAATCAAGCGCTGATTGAAAAATTATATCTTTTTTTAATGAATTACCAAATTGAATTTGGTAATTACCACTAGATTGAATTTACCTAAACTTACCACGGAATTACCAATTGAAATTATCACTTAATAAAATTACGACTAAAATGAATTACATTTTCTATGTCCTCATTAGTGTACAGTCTATCGTTTACAATAGTAAGTTTTTCGAATTACCACTCTACTTGCATTGACATATGATAAAAAGTTCCCACTGTCATTCAGTTCTTTTCAAGCCAATAAGTAACTTACCACTTCAATAGGAACATCTCTGGCCTTGAGTACGATTTGATGCAAGGCATGTAAATGTTGCTTTACTGTTGGTGGAACAGGATTACAACAAGCTAATAATCCTTGCATCTCACGTGGAAGGTGCTCCGATATTTGTAAAAGTTGATGGTTTGGAAGAACGAAACTGAAAGGAAAAACAAATGATGGCTTTGAATTATAACTAAAATTTAGTACAAATTGATCTTAAAACACTGTGTGCACTAATTCAAAAGGCTCTAAGTTAAACCACGAAAATATGAATATTTCCGAAGAGTGAATACATAAATAATCAATTTTGAGTTTTTTTTTTTATGTCAATGACGAACACATTTTGAAAAAGGATGTTTTTTAAGTCCCCAAAACCACATTTAAACTGATTTTACTACAGAACTTCCAGACAGATTAGAAGCGAAAGAAACAAATGCAGTGTGTTTTGATTAAAAGACAGCGCATTTCAAGTACCTTGAATTCCTCATTGCACTTCCTGGCTGAAGGGCCTTGAAACGGAGAACAGCACAACTGGTTTGGACTTTAATGTTCTAGTGCCGTATCCTTTACTCTCTTTTTTATATCCAGTGCTGCAGATTCGAACTATTTTTCAAGTGCTTTCACTAATTGTTATTTGTTGAGACCAATTGTTTTTTTTTACAAAAAAAACTAATTGTTAAAATTAAAAAAAAGATTCTTAAAAAAAACAAAAACAAATTCATAAAAAAAACATCGAAAGTTAGATAGCCTAGCTAATAGTTAGATAGCCTAACTAGAAAACACTAGATCACTAGTCAACCATTAGCTATTGAGTTGGATTAAAAGAAGTCCTACTGACAATTTGTGTTCGCCCGTGTAATTTGTGTGTTGTTCGGCCTGACCGTAATCTAAAAACTTCACGCTACATCTGACTATACAGACATTGGGTTCAATAAACACTTCTTTTTAACATGTTACATTCTTCAGATACAACACTCCGATAAAACCAGAAACTACCTTTAGGAGTTTAAAATTTGCTTAAGACCTATTGTAGATGAGCTTTCAAAGACTGCTAACAAGTAACATTTTCCAAATTATTAGATTACATTTCAAACAGTTCGTGGTAACGAACTGTAAGCAAGGAGCGACCCGACTCAATGGTAACCGAAACTCTAGAAAACAGATTTTTGATGACAATAGATACATCAAAAGAATCAGATTTCAATGCTTATTTCAAATATATAATTTTCATCAAGTTTAGTGCTACCCATCAAAAGTTACACGCCTGAGAAAATTTGGCTGATTTTCAAAAAAAGGGAGAAAGACCCCCTAAAAGTTATAGAACCTTGATGAAAATCACACCATCATATTCAGCGTATCAGAAAACCCTACTGTAGAGGTTTCAAGCTCTTATCTACAAAAATGTGGAATTTTGCATTTTTTGCCAGAAGAAAGATCACGGATGCGTGTTTATTTTTTTTTTATTTTTTCCCAGGGGTGATCGTATCGACCCAGTAGTCCTAGAATATCGTGGGAGGGCTCATTGGAACGGAAATTAAAAGTTCTAGTGCCCTTTTTAAGTGACCAAAAAAAATGGAGGGCAACTAGGCCCCCTCCCACGCTCATTTTTCCCTAAAGTCACCCGATCAAAATTTTAAGATAGCCATTTTGTTCAGCATGGTCGAAAATATGATAACTATGTCTTTTAGGATGACTTAATCCCCCGAAGTCCCCGGGGAGAGGGCTAAAAGTTATGAACTTTACCCAATGTTAACATATAGTATTGGTTATTGGGAAGTTTTCAGGAGGGTTTCTTTCTGGTAGTGGGGGTGGGTGGGTCAGGGGTTATTTTGGAGGATCTGTCCATGAAGAAAGTTTTCATGGGGGAAGGGAAATTGCCATGAAGGGGGTGCCGGACTTGCCAGAATTATTTATTGGTTATTGGGAAGTATACAGATATTTTCAGGAAGGATTTTTTTCTGGAGGGGGGGGGGCTAGAGGAGGGGGTTACCCGGGGGAATCTTTCCGTGGAGGATGTTTCTTTGGGGTAAGGGACATTTCTATGAAGGGGGCGCAAGATTTCCAAGCATTATTTAAAAAACGATCAGAAATTAAATTAAAAAAAAAACAAGTTTTTTCAACTGAAAGTAAGAAGCAACATTAGAACTTAAAACGAACAGAAATTATAACGTATATGAGGGGGTTCTCCCCCAAGTCAATACCTCGCTCTTTACGCTACAGTTTTTTTAGTGCTTTCAAAAGAGCCATCTATTCTAATTAAACGGCCTTTGTGATTCCGGGGTTTGTGAATTAAATTTTTTTTAACTTTTAACGTAAAGAGCGTGGTATTGACTAAGGGGAGAACCCCCTCATATACGTAATAACATATACGTAATAAAAAAAAAACAATACAAAAAACAAGCGATACGGCTCAATAGTAATCGAAACTTTTAAAAACGGAATTTTGATGTCAATAAATGTATCAAAAGAATGGGTTTATAATGCTGATTCTAAATATATAAATTTTATTAAGTTTAGTATTACTCATCAAAGGCTACGAGCCTGAGAAAATTTACCCGATTTTTTAAAGAGGGGGGAAACATCCCCTACAAGTGAAAGAATTTTAATTAAAATCACACCGTCAGATTCAGCATATCAGAAAACCCTATTACATAGGTTTCAAGCTCATATCTGCAAAAATCTTCAACTTTGTATTTTTTGCCAGAAGAAAAATATACAAATATAGAAGTTAGTTACGTAAGTTAATTTGTAAATTACGTCATAACCAAATTTAGAGACATCCATTTAGCAAAAGAAAAGTAAAATTTTTATGCAAATTTTGTTTACTTATTCAATGACGCTGAGCCAAAATAAAAGCTGCATTAACTAAAAAACGATCAGAAATTAAATAAAAAAAACAAGTTTTTTAAACTGAAAGTAAGGAGCGACATTAAAACTTAAAACGAACAGAAATTATTCCGTATATGAAAGGGGCTGTCCCCTCCTCAACGCCTCGCTCTTTACGCTAAAGTTTGACTCTGTCTCACAACTTTATTTTTTAAAACAATAAAAACTTTAGCGTAAAGAGTGAGGCGTTGAGGAGGGGACAGCCCCTTTCATATACGGAATAATTTCTGTTCGTTTTAAGTTTTAATGTCGCTCCTTACTTTCAGTTTAAAAAACTTGTTTTTTTTTATTTAATTAAATTAAAAAGCGGAGTCACCAGGTCCCACATTGCGGCTAAACTGTCTTTCACTCAAGGAGTGTACAGTCCTATTCTCTATACAGGAAAGCCTTAAAAATTGACACCAAAACACATTTTAATTTGGTAAGAGGCATAGCCTTATTAAAATGTTGAGTACTCGGGAGACAAGTTTATCGATGCGTGTTCTACATGCTAAGCATGGAAGTATACAAATAAGTTATTAACACTGCTAATGACTAAATATTTATTTGGCAGCTGTATGAACTCAGGGCACCCTGAGCTTCACCAAAACCAGGAACAAGAAATCGCTGAAAATCTAAGTTGACATAACCTAGGTCTAGAATACAAAAAATGACAAAAGTTAAACTGAAGGCTCAAACTGTTTTTTCCATATTTGTAATTATTTATAGTGAAACGATAGGCACTGACAAGGGCAGGTTTTCAACAGACTTTATGTTTCCCGATAAATCTCATTCCGTAGCCTAATGAGCACGATCGTAAAAAAAAGTTTGGGACAGTCTTAAATTGTTGGAAATCATGGACATTTCAGGTGATAAGCACTAACAAAGCTGTACTCGAGTTTTTGCAACCATTCTGTGTTATTTTGTTCTGGTGTATATATGCTTCTGAACAAAGGTGACACAAAAAAGGGCCAAGACGGATTACTATCGCTATTGCAAGTTTTTAGTTTATTTACCGCGATCATTCCGGAACCGGAGGTTAATTAGTCAGTATCAGGCAACAGATATTGTTCTTTCAGTGGAGAAATTAAGTTCAAAATTAATTGATGATGCGCCAATCCGTCTTGGTCCTAACCATCGTCTTATCCGCCTGTTTAGCTAAATTGTTGTTTCTTTTTTGTGTATTTTTTGGCTTATTTGTAGTTTTTTTTTTTGTTTTCTTTCCTGGTACTTCACTTTTTTCTTTTTTGTAAGTGGTAAGAAATATATTATTATTATTCGTTTGTTTCGCTGAATGTTCTTTTTATTTGTTTATTTTACTTTAAGTGCTGTGTGTGTTTATTTTTCTTCTATTTTCTCTTTACTCCACTTTTTTTTGTCACATCGTTTGTGCAGTGGGTTATAAATAAATTATTTTCTTCTAAAAATTTTGTTGAATTTCCAATAGACAGTAATTTAACTCCCAACTATAATAAAAGGAAATTGAAGGAAAAAGGGAAGAAAAAAAGGGGAAAAATATGATTCTGTAAAGTAGCCAATTTGTGGTTTAAATCCGAGTTCATTTATAATTAAAAAAAAAAAAATTTAAACTGAATTTTGAAAAACTTCAGAGGGCTCATTAGCAAAATAACTGTGAAAACGATCAGAATCAAAGAAATTTTCTTCAAGTAAAAGGCAGTAAATAATGAAAAAGAGAGAAAAAAACGGATTGAAAGAAATAAGAAAGGAAGTCATAGCAATTACACAAATAAGCTATTCAAATTAGCAGGTTTGCAATGAAACATTTGACCTTCTATAAAACAAAAGTCGTCAAACAAAAGGGGAGGAAATTTCAGCACACTAATCCCCTCCAGCGCCAATCGATATAACCCTAGAATAACTCAAACCAGACTTCCACTCAAACTGAAAGTACCTGGAAAACCTTCTTTAACTTAGAAAAAAAATTTAGTCTGTGAACTACAGAAAGGAAGAAAAAACTGATTTTTGTGACTCACTTTGTACTCTCATCTTCCTCTCTGGCGACTTTGTCTCTCCAGAGGAAAAGTTCTTTTAAAGCAGTCATCTGTCGAGGATCAAACATCTTCTTGCTCTTCCAATACAAACCCAAGTGGCTTTCGTTGTCTGTTCGCGGCTTCTCATATTTCTATATTTAAAACAAAACACCAAATAAGTACACACAACCATCACTGCCAACCTTATATCGAAACCTGGCACTAAAAAGATAGACAGTGACAAGGAAAAATATTTTCATAAGAGTAGAAAGGCCTCAGGAGCTCCCACGAGTACAATACCCCTTCGAATCCCGATCCGGACACTTTTTTTTAAAACTCCCACGAGAACACCCCTGCTGCCACCTACAACTTTTTTTACATAATTTATTCGAGGATTATCGATCGAGTCTAAGGGGGTCAAGGTCAATCGATCTGTTGTTGTTTGGCCACGTGTAATGGCATGAGGGGTGATTTACATAATCGCTCAGGGAATTATTGATTTATGACACTGTGGGGTGATTTACATAATCGATGGGGGAATTATTGGTTCACGAAGAGGAAATTAAGAAACAAACATGGCTTCATTGTTGTTTGGCTAGCTTAACCTGTGAACTTGATTTACATAATCGGCGGGGAAATTATTGATTCACGAAGGGGAAATTAAGAAACAAACATGGCTTCATTGTTGTTTGGCTAGCCTAACCTGTGAACTTGATTTACATAATCGCCAGGGGAAATTATTGATTCACGAAGGGGAAATTAAGAAACAAACATGGCTTCATTGTTGTTTGGCTAGCTTAACCTGTGAACTTGATTTACATAATCGGCGGGGAAATTGTTGATTCACGAAGAGGGAATTAAGAAACATTAAGGCTTCTTTAATCTTAGGTCTGAGGGATAAACGTTCTTTAGGACAGAGAGAAAAATTGATATTCTATTTTTAAATAGGGCTTCATTGATCTTTAGTGTCAGGAATCATAAATGACATCACTTGTTATCTTGGAATTATGCGGGAGTCTAAAGAGATATAAATTCTATTTTTAAATACGGCTTCACGGAGCTTTAAGTCGGAGAGGTAAATTGATATTCAAACGAAACCATAATAGTTTAGCTAGGAACATTTATGAGATGAAGAGATTAACGTAGGAAAGGGTTTCCTAGAAATTTGAAATGTGAAAGCACAGAGATGCCAAAAAACAAAAGGAACACACAGAAATTACTTTTAGGGGATTATTTGGGCGAAACGGTTTTAGACAGGTTATAGAATTATTTCGGCGAAACCGTTAGAGACGTTTTAAAAGATGATTTTAGAAAGGGTTTTAGAAGAGGTTTTGAGTGTGGTCGTTATAGTAAACAAGTTCTATTTGAACAGTGTCGTGAGGTCCTCTACCCAACCCCAAAGGGCCCCGATCGCCCTACCCCGATCCAAAGGGTTCCAATCCCCATACCCCAATCCAGAAGGAACCCCCCCGGTCCCCAAAGGTTCCCAGGGCTCCCACCGGCCCCCCAGACCCTCAAAGGCCCACCCCGGGCCCCCCAAAGGCACATCGAGCTCCCAAAAGACCACCGGGGTCCCAAAGGCCTTCACCCGGTCTCCAAATGTCCCCCAGGCTCTCAACCGGCCACCAGGACCCCCAAAGGCCCTCCACCGGCACCCAAAGGTCCCCCAGGCTCCCAAAGGGCCCCCCACCCTCCCTCTCCCTCTCCACCCCACTCCTCACCGTCACCTCCCCCTCCCCCCAACCCCCTCCCCTCCTCCTCCCCCTCCCCTCCCCATTTTTTTAATATTTTTTGTGCATTGAGACACAGAAGGGACACCCTCCCCCAAGGGTCCCCCAAACACCCTCCCCGGGCCCCCAAAGAGTCCCCTCTCCATTTTTTTAATACTTTTTTATGGCTTTATTATATCTTTTCTGAACAAGTTCCATTCATAATGTCAATCCTAAACCCATTTTCCAACCTCAAAGAGTCCCCTCCCCAATTTGTAAATACTTTCTTGAATTTTTTAACATGGTATTTTTTAACTTTTTACGTTCCGACCTTTCTCAAAGAGTCAAATTTAAAGTTCTATTCCAAATATTTTCCCGGAACAAGAAAAGTCCCAAGACATAAAAAATTTAAAGTTCACTTCTAAATTTTTCCGTAGAAGATAGGAAAAGTTATACTATGATTGTGATTATTTTCTATGAAGATAAAAAATTTCACTTTAATTCTAAATTTTCTTAAATTCAGTTCTGATCATTCTCAAAGAGATGAAAAAATTTAAAGTTCTGTTCCAAATATTTCCCCGGAAGAAGAAAAGTTCAACTTCGATTCTGAATTTTCTCAATGAAAATGAAATAAGTTATTGATCAATTCTATTTTCCCAAAATAATATAAAATTTTCCACTTCAATTCAGATTTTTCTCAAAGAGATGAAAAAATTTAAAATATTGTTCCAAATTTTTCTTAGAAGATAGAAAAGATCAAGTTCTAATCTGAATTTTACCTAAGAACACAATTCAATTCTAATTTCTCCAGAGAAAATAAAAAGCTTCCACTTCAGTTTTAAGTTTACCAAGACATAAAAAATTTAAAGTTCAGTTCTAAATTTTTCCTTAGAAGATAGGAATAGTTATACTTCGATTGTGATTATTTTCTATGAAGATAAAAAGTTTCAATTTAATTCTAAATTTTCTTAAATTCAGTTCCGACCTTTCTCAAAGAGATGAAAAAATTTAAAGTTCTGTTCAATATATTTTCTCGGAAGAAGAAAAGTTCAACTTCGATTCTGAATTTTCTTATTGAAAATGAAATATGTTATTGATCAATTCTATTTCTCCAAAATAATATAAAAATTTTCCACTTCAGTTCAGATTTTTCTCAAAGAGATGAAAAATTTAAAATACTATTCCAAATTTTTCATAGAAGATAGAAAAGTTCAAGTTCTCTTCTGAATTTTACCAACAAACCCAATTCAATTCTAATTTCTCCAGAGAAAATAAAAAGCTTCCACTTCAGTTTTAAGTTCACCAAGACATAAAAAATTTAAAGTTCTGTTCTAAATTTTTCTGTAGAAGATAGGAAAAGTTATACTATGATAGTGATTATTTTCCATGAAGATAAAAAGTTTCACTTTAATTCTAAATTTTCTTAAATTCAGTTCCGACTTTTCACATAGAGATGAAAAAAATTTAAAGTTCTATTCCAAATTTTTCATAGAATATTGGAAAAGTTATACTTTGATCGTGAATATTCAAGTTCTCTTCTGAATTTTACCAAAGAACACAATTCAATTCTAATTTCTCCAGAGAAAATAAAAAGCTGCCACTTCAGTTTTAAGTTCGCCATGACATAAAAAATTTAAAGTTCAGTTCTAAATTTCTACATAGAAGATAGGAAAAGTTATACTATGATTGTGATTATTTTCTATGAAGATTAAAAGTTTCACTTCAATTTTAAATTTTCTCAAAGAAGTGAAGAAAAGTTCAACTTCGATTCTGAATTTTCTCAATGAAAATGAAATAAGTTATTGATCATTTCTATTTTCCCAAAATAATATAAAAATTTTCCACTTCAGTTCAGATTTTTCTCAAACAGATGAAAAAATTTAAAATACTGTTCCAAATTTTTCATAGAAGATAGAAAAGTTCTTGTTCTCTTCTGAATTTTATCAAAGAACATAATTCATTTCTAATTTCTCCAGAGAAAATAAAAAGTTTCCATATCACTTTTAAGTTTACCAAGACATAAAAATTTAAAGTTCAATTCTAAATTTTCAATAGAAGATAGGAAAATTTATACTATGATTGTGATTATTTTCCATGAAGATAAAAAGTTTCACTTTAATTCTAAATTTTCTTAAATTCAATTCCGACCTTTCTCAAAGAGATGAAAAAAATTAAAGTTCTGTTCCAAATATTTTCCCGGAAGAAGAAAAGTTCAACTTCGATTCTGAATTTTCTCAATGAAAATGAAAAAGTTATTGATCAAATCTTTTTTCTCAAAAATAATATAAAAATTTCCACTTCAGTTCAAATTTTTTTCTCAAAGAGATGAAGAAATTTAAAGTTCTGTTCCAAATTTTTCATAGAAGATAGGAAAAGTTATACTTTGATCGTGAATATTCGAGTTCTATTCTGAATTTTACCAAAGAACACAATTCAATTCTAATTTCCACAATAAAAAATTTAAAGTTCAATTCTAAATTTTTCGGTGGAAGATAGAAAAAGTAATACCATACGTGTGAATATTTTCCCGGAAGATAAGAAGTTCTAGTTCAATTTAAAATTTTCTCAACGAAGTGAAGAAGAATTCAAGTTCTCTTCTGAATTTTACCAAAGAACACAATTCATTTCTAATTTCACCAGAGAAAATAAAAATATTCCACTTCAGTTCCTTATTTCACAAAGACATAAAGAAATTTAAAGTTCAATTCTAAATTTTTCGGTGGAAGATAGAAAAAGCAATACCATACTTGTGAATATTTTCCCGGAAAATAAAAAGTTCTAGTTCAATTTACAATTTCCAAAGAACAAAGAACACAATTCATTACCAAAGAACACAATTCAATACCAAAGAACACAATTCAATTCTAATTTCTCCAGAGAAAATAAAAATATTCCACTTCAGTTCCTTATTTCACAAAGACAAAGAAATTTAAAGTTCAATTCTAAATTTTTCGGTGGAAGATAGAAAAAGTAATACCATACTTGTGAATATTTTCCTGGAAGATAAAAAGTTCTAGTTCAATTTAAAATTTTCTCAACGAAGTGAAGGAAAGTTCAAGTTCTCTTCTGAATTTTCTCAATGAAAAAGAAATTAGTCATTGATCATTTCTATTTTTCCAAATAATATAAAAATTTTCCACTTTAGTTCAGATCTGGCTCGAAGAGATGAAAAATTTAAAATACTGTTCCAAATTTTTCACTGAAGATAAAAAAGTTCAAGTTCTCTTCGGAATTTTACCAAAGAACACAATTCAATTCTAATTTCTCCAGAGAAAATAAAAATCTTCCACTTCAGTTCTTTATTTCACAAAGACAAAGAAATTTAAAGTTCAATTCTAAATTTTTCGGTGGAAGATAGAAAAAGTAATACCATACTTGTGAATATTTTCCTGGAAGATAAAAAGTTTTAGTTCAATTTAAAATTTTCTCAACGAAGTGAAGAAAAGTTCAAGTTCTCTTCTGAACTTTACCAAAGAACACACTTCAATTCTAATTTCTCCAGAGAAAACAAAAATCTTCCACTTCAGTTCTTTATTTCACAAAGACATAAAGAAATTTAAAGTTCAATTCTAATTTTTCGGTGGAAGATAGAAAAAGTAATACCATACTTGTGAATATTTTCACGGAAGATAAAAAGTTCTAGTTCAATTTAAAATTTTCTCAACGAAGTCAAGGAAAGTTCAAGTTCTCTTCTGAACTTTACCAAAGAACACACTTCAATTCTAATTTCTCCAGAGAAAACAAAAATCTTCCACTTCAGTTCTTTATTTCACAAAGACATAAAGAAATTTAAAGTTCAATTCTAAATTTTTCGGTGGAAGATAGAAAAAGTAATACCATACTTGTGATTATTTTCACGGAAGATAAAAAGTTCTAGTTCAATTTAAAATTTTCTCAACGAAGTGAAGAAGAATTCAAGTTCTCTTCTGAATTTTACCAAAGAACACAATTCATTTCTAATTTCACCAGAGAAAATAAAAATATTCCACTTCAGTTCTTTATTTCACAAAGACATAAAGAAATTTAAAGTTCAATTCTAAATTTTTCGGTGGAAGATAGAAAAAGTAATACCATACTTGTGAATATTTTCATGGAAGATAAAAAGTTCTAGTTCAATTTAAAATTTTCTCAACGAAGTGAAGGAAAGTTCAAGTTCTCTTCTGAATTTTCTCAATGAAAAAGAAATTAGTCATTGATCATTTCTATTTTTCCAAATAATATAAAAATTTTCCACTTTAGTTCAGATCTGGCTCGAAGAGATGAAAAATTTAAAATACTGTTCCAAATTTTTCACTGAAGATAAAAAAGTTCAAGTTCTCTTCGGAATTTTACCAAAGAACACAATTCAATTCTAATTTCTCCAGAGAAAATAAAAATCTTCCACTTCAGTTCTTTATTTCACAAAGACAAAGAAATTTAAAGTTCAATTCTAAATTTTTCGGTGGAAGATAGAAAAAGTAATACCATACTTGTGAATATTTTCCCGGAAGATAAAAAGTTCTAGTTCAATTTAAAATTTTCTCAACGAAGTGAAGAAAAGTTCAAGTTCTCTTCTGAACTTTACCAAAGAACACACTTCAATTCTAATTTCTCCAGAGAAAACAAAAATCTTCCACTTCAGTTCTTTATTTCACAAAGACATAAAGAAATTTAATGTTCAATTCTAATTTTTCGGTGGAAGATAGAAAAAGTAATACCATACTTGTGAATATTTTCACGGAAGATAAAAAGTTCTAGTTCAATTTTAAATTTTCTCAACGAAGTCAAGGATAGTTCAAGTTATCTTCTGAACTTTACCAAAGAACACACTTCAATTCTAATTTCTCCAGAGAAAACAAAAATCTTCCACTTCAGTTCTTTATTTCACAAAGACATAAAGAAATTTAAAGTTCAATTCTAAATTTTTCGGTGGGAGATAGAAAAATTAATACCATACTTGTGAGACTAAAAATGAAGATATTTATGCAGAGTTTCAACTAGCTATGGCTAAGTTTGCTAAAGACAAGCTATTTTCTTGCGAAAACACACAAACTCAGAAAAAATGTTCAATGTTCCTTTAGTACCTACGCAATTAGACTAAAAATGAAGATATTTATGCAGAGTTTCAACTAGCTATGGCTAAGTTTGCTAAAGACAAGCTATTTTCGTGCGAAAACACAAAATCAGAAAAAATGTTCAATGTTCCTTTAGTACCTATGCAATTAGGCTTAAATGAAGATATTTATGCAGAGTTTTAACTAGCTATGGCTAAGTTTGCTAAAGACAAGCTATTTTCTTGCAAAAATACACAAAATCAGAAGTAAAATGTTCAGTGTTCCTTTAGTACATACACAATTAGGCTAAAAATGAAGATATTTATGCACAGTTTCAACTAGCTATGGCTAAGTTTGCTAAAGACAAGCTATTTTCTTGCGAAAACCCACAAAATCAGAAAAAATGTTCAATGTTCCTTTAGTACCTACGCAATTAGGCTGAAATGAAGATATTTATGCAGAGTTTCAACTATCTATGGCTAAGTTTGCTAAAGACAAGCTATTTTCTTGCGAAAACACAAACAAAATCAGAAAAAATGTTCAATGTTCCTTTAGTACCTACGCAATTAGGCCTAAATGAAGATATTTATGCAGAGTTTCAACTAACTATGGCTAAGTTTGCTAAAGACAAGCTATTTTCTTGCGAAAACACACAAAATCAGAAAAAATGTTCAGTGTTCTTTTAGTACCTACACAATTAGGCTAAAAATGAAGATATTTATGCACAGTTTTAACTAGCTATGGCTAAGTTTGCTAAAGACAAGCTATTTTCTTGCAAAAACACACAAAATCAGAAAAAATGTTCAATATTCCTTTAGTACCTACGCAATTAGGCTGAAATGAAGATATTTATGCAGAGTTTCAACTATCTATGGCTAAGTTTGCCAAAGACAAGCTATTTTCTTGCGAAAACACACAAAATCAGAAAAAATGTTCAATGTTCCTTTAGTACCTACGCAATTAGGCTTAAATGAAGATATTTATGCAGAGTTTCAACTAACTATGGCTAAGTTTGCTAAAGACAAGCTATTTTCTTGCGAAAACACAAACAAAATCAGAAAAAATGTTCAATGTACCTTTAGTACCTACGCAATTAGGCTAAAAATGAAGATATTTATGCAGAGTTTCAACTAGCTATGACTAAGTTTGCTAAAGACAAGCTATTTTCTTGCGAAAACACACAAAATCAGAAAAAATGTTCAATGTTCCTTTAGTACCTACGCAATTAGGATAAAAATGAAGATATTTATGCACTGTTTCAACTAGCTATGGCTAAGTTTGCTAAAGACAAGCTATTTTCTTGCGAAAACACACAAAATCAGAAAAAATATTGTTAGGTTAGGTTAAGTTAGATTAGGTTAGGTTAGCCTACGTACGCGCGCATATAGGTTAGGTTAGGTTAGCCTACGTACGCGCGCGTACGTAGGCTAACCTAGCCTAACCTAACTTAACCTAACTTAATCTAACCTAACCTAACCTAACTTAACCTAACCTAACTTAATCCAACCTAACCTAACCTATATGCGCGCGTACGTAGGCTAACCTAACCTAATCTAACTTAACCTAACCTAACAATATTTTTTCTGATTTTGTGTGTTTTCGCAAGAAAATAGCTTGTCTTTAGCAAACTTAGCCATAGCTAGTTGAAACAGTGCATAAATATCTTCATTTTTATCCTAATTGCGTAGGTACTAAAGGAACATTGAACAATTTTTCTGATTTTGTGTGTTTTCGCAAGAAAATAGCTTGTCTTTAGCAAACTTAGTCATAGCTAGTTGAAACTCTGCATAAATATCTTCATTTTAGCCTAATTGCGTAGGTACTAAAGGTACATTGAACATTTTTTCTGATTTTGTTTGTGTTTTCGCAAGAAAATAGCTTGTCTTTAGCAAACTCAGCCATAGTTAGTTGAAACTCTGCATAAATATCTTCATTTAAGCCTAATTGCGTAGGTACTAAAGGAACATTGAACATTTTTTCTGATTTTGTGTGTTTTCGCAAGAAAATAGCTTGTCTTTGGCAAACTTAGCCATAGATAGTTGAAACTCTGCATAAATATCTTCATTTCAGCCTAATTGCGTAGGTACTAAAGGAATATTGAACATTTTTTCTGATTTTGTGTGTTTTTGCAAGAAAATAGCTTGTCTTTAGCAAACTTAGCCATAGCTAGTTAAAACTGTGCATAAATATCTTCATTTTTAGCCTAATTGTGTAGGTACTAAAAGAACACTGAACATTTTTTCTGATTTTGTGTGTTTTCGCAAGAAAATAGCTTGTCTTTAGCAAACATAGCCATAGTTAGTTGAAACTCTGCATAAATATCTTCATTTAGGCCTAATTGCGTAGGTACTAAAGGAACATTGAACATTTTTTTCTGATTTTGTGTGTTTTCGCAAGAAAATAGCTTGTCTTTAGCAAACTTAGCCATAGATAGTTGAAACTCTGCATAAATATCTTCATTTCAGCCTAATTGCGTAGGTACTAAAGGAACATTGAACATTTTTTCTGATTTTGTGTGTTTTCGCAAGAAAATAGCTTGTCTTTAGTAAACTTAGCCATAGCTAGTTGAAACTGTGCATAAATATCTTCATTTTTAGCCTAATTGTGTATGTACTAAAGGAACACTGAACATTTTACTTCTGATTTTGTGTGTTTTTGCAAGAAAATAGCTTGTCTTTAGCAAACTTAGCCATAGCTAGTTAAAACTCTGCATAAATATCTTCATTTAAGCCTAATTGCATAGGTACTAAAGGAACATTGAACATTTTTTCTGATTTTGTGTGTTTTCGCACGAAAATAGCTTGTCTTTAGCAAACTTAGCCATAGCTAGTTGAAACTCTGCATAAATATCTTCATTTTTAGTCTAATTGCGTAGGTACTAAAGGAACATTGAACATTTTTTCTGAGTTTGTGTGTTTTCGCAAGAAAATAGCTTGTCTTTAGCAAACTTAGCCATAGCTAGTTGAAACTCTGCATAAATATCTTCATTTTTAGTCTCACAAGTATGGTATTAATTTTTCTATCTCCCACCGAAAAATTTAGAATTGAACTTTAAATTTCTTTATGTCTTTGTGAAATAAAGAACTGAAGTGGAAGATTTTTGTTTTCTCTGGAGAAATTAGAATTGAAGTGTGTTCTTTGGTAAAGTTCAGAAGAGAACTTGAACTTTCCTTGACTTCGTTGAGAAAAATTTAAAATTGAACTAGAACTTTTTATCTTCCGTGAAAATATTCACAAGTATGGTATTACTTTTTCTATCTTCCACCGAAAAATTAGAATTGAACATTAAATTTCTTTATGTCTTTGTGAAATAAAGAACTGAAGTGGAAGATTTTTGTTTTCTCTGGAGAAATTAGAATTGAAGTGTGTTCTTTGGTAAAGTTCAGAAGAGAACTTGAACTTTTCTTCACTTCGTTGAGAAAATTTTAAATTGAACTAGAACTTTTTGTCTTCCGTGAAAATAATCACAAGCATGGTATTACTTTTTCTATCTTCCACCGAAAAATTTAGAATTGAACTTTAAATTTCTTTATGTCTTTGTGAAATAAAGAACTGAAGTGGAAGATTTTTGTTTTCTCTGGAGAAATTAGAATTGAAGTGTGTTCTTTGGTAAAGTTCAGAAGAGAACTTGAACTTTCCTTGACTTCGTTGAGAAAATTTTAAATTGAACTAGAACTTTTTATCTTCCGTGAAAATATTCACAAGTATGGTATTACTTTTTCTATCTTCCACCGAAAAATTAGAATTGAACTTTAAATTTCTTTATGTCTTTGTGAAATAAAGAACTGAAGTGGAAGATTTTTGTTTTCTCTGGAGAAATTAGAATTGAAGTGTGTTCTTTGGTAAAGTTCAGAAGAGAACTTGAACTTTTCTTCACTTCGTTGAGAAAATTTTAAATTGAACTAAAACTTTTTATCTTCCAGGAAAATATTCACAAGTATGGTATTGCTTTTTCTATCTTCCACCGAAAAATTTAGAATTGAACTTTAAATTTCTTTGTCTTTGTGCAATAAAGAACTGAAGTGGAAGATTTTTATTTTCTCTGGAGAAATTAGAATTGAATTGTGTTCTTTGGTAAAATTCCGAAGAGAACTTGAACTTTTTTATCTTCAGTGAAAAATTTGGAACAGTATTTTAAATTTTTCATCTCTTCGAGCCAGATCTGAACTAAAGTGGAAAATTTTTATATTATTTGGAAAAATAGAAATGATCAATGACTAATTTCTTTTTCATTGAGAAAATTCAGAAGAGAACTTGAACTTTCCTTCACTTCGTTGAGAAAATTTTAAATTGAACTAGAACTTTTTATCTTCCATGAAAATATTCACAAGTATGGTATTACTTTTTCTATCTTCCACCGAAAAATTTAGAATTGAACTTTAAATTTCTTTATGTCTTTGTGAAATAAGGAACTGAAGTGGAATATTTTTATTTTCTCTGGTGAAATTAGAAATGAATTGTGCTCTTTGGTAAAATTCAGAAGAGAACTTGAATTCTTCTTCACTTCGTTGAGAAAATTTTAAATTGAACTAGAACTTCTTATCTTCCGGGAAAATATTCACACGTATGGTATTACTTTTTCTATCTTCCACCGAAAAATTTAGAATTGAACTTTAAATTTTTTATTGTGGAAATTAGAATTGAATTGTGTTCTTTGGTAAAATTCAGAATAGAACTCGAATATTCACGATCAAAGTATAACTTTTCCTATCTTCTATGAAAAATTTGGAACAGAACTTTAAATTTCTTCATCTCTTTGAGAAAAAAATTTGAACTGAAGTGGAAATTTTTATATTATTTTTGAGAAAAAAGATTTGATCAATAACTTTTTCATTTTCATTGAGAAAATTCAGAATCGAAGTTGAACTTTTCTTCTTCCGGGAAAATATTTGGAACAGAACTTTAATTTTTTTCATCTCTTTGAGAAAGGTCGGAATTGAATTTAAGAAAATTTAGAATTAAAGTGAAACTTTTTATCTTCATGGAAAATAATCACAATCATAGTATAAATTTTCCTATCTTCTATTGAAAAATTTAGAATTGAACTTTAAATTTTTATGTCTTGGTAAACTTAAAAGTGATATGGAAACTTTTTATTTTCTCTGGAGAAATTAGAAATGAATTATGTTCTTTGATAAAATTCAGAAGAGAACAAGAACTTTTCTATCTTCTATGAAAAATTTGGAACAGTATTTTAAATTTTTTCATCTGTTTGAGAAAAATCTGAACTGAAGTGGAAAATTTTTATATTATTTTGGGAAAATAGAAATGATCAATAACTTATTTCATTTTCATTGAGAAAATTCAGAATCGAAGTTGAACTTTTCTTCACTTCTTTGAGAAAATTTAAAATTGAAGTGAAACTTTTAATCTTCATAGAAAATAATCACAATCATAGTATAACTTTTCCTATCTTCTATGTAGAAATTTAGAACTGAACTTTAAATTTTTTATGTCATGGCGAACTTAAAACTGAAGTGGCAGCTTTTTATTTTCTCTGGAGAAATTAGAATTGAATTGTGTTCTTTGGTAAAATTCAGAAGAGAACTTGAATATTCACGATCAAAGTATAACTTTTCCAATATTCTATGAAAAATTTGGAACAGAACTTTAAATTTTTTTCATCTCTATGTGAAAAGTCGGAACTGAATTTAAGAAAATTTAGAATTAAAGTGAAACTTTTTATCTTCATGGAAAATAATCACTATCATAGTATAACTTTTCCTATCTTCTACAGAAAAATTTAGAACAGAACTTTAAATTTTTTATGTCTTGGTGAACTTAAAACTGAAGTGGAAGCTTTTTATTTTCTCTGGAGAAATTAGAATTGAATTGTGTTTGTTGGTAAAATTCAGAAGAGAACTTGAACTTTTCTATCTTCTATGAAAAATTTGGAATAGTATTTTAAATTTTTCATCTCTTTGAGAAAAATCTGAACTGAAGTGGAAAATTTTTATATTATTTTGGAGAAATAGAATTGATCAATAACATATTTCATTTTCAATGAGAAAATTCAGAATCGAAGATGAACTTTTCTTCTTCCGAGAAAATATATTGAACAGAACTTTAAATTTTTTCATCTCTTTGAGAAAGGTCGGAACTGAATTTAAGAAAATTTAGAATTAAATTGAAACTTTTTATCTTCATAGAAAATAATCACAATCGAAGTATAACTATTCCTATCTTCTAAGGAAAAATTTAGAACTGAACTTTAAATTTTTTATGTCTTGGTAAACTTAAAACTGAAGTGGAAGCTTTTTATTTTCTCTGGAAAAAATTAGAATTGAATTGTGTTCTTTGGTAAAATTCAGATTAGAACTTGATCTTTTCTATCTTCTAAGAAAAATTTGGAACAATATTTTAAATTTTTCATCTCTTTGAGAAAAATCTGAATTGAAGTGGAAAATTTTATATTATTTTGGGAAAATAGAATTGATCAATAACTTATTTCATTTTCATTGAGAAAATTCAGAATCGAAGTTGAACTTTTCTTCTTCCGGGGAAATATTTGGAACAGAACTTTAAATTTTTTCATCTCTTTGAGAATGGTCAGAACTGAATTTAAGAAAATTTAGAATTAAAGTGAAATTTTTTATCTTCATAGAAAATAATCACAATCATAGTATAACTTTTCCTATCTTCTACGGAAAAATTTAGAAGTGAACTTTAAATTTTTATGTCTTGGGACTTTTCTTGTTCCGGGAAAATATTTGGAATAGAACTTTAAATTTGACTCTTTGAGAAAGGTCGGAACGTAAAAAGTTAAAAAATACCATGTTAAAAAATTCAAGAAAGTATTTACAAATTGGGGAGGGGACTCTTTGAGGTTGGAAAATGGGTTTAGGAATGACATTATGAATGGAACTTGTTCAGAAAAGATATAATAAAGCCATAAAAAAGTATTAAAAAAATGGAGAGGGGACTCTTTGGGGGGCCCGGGGAGGGTGTTTGGGGGACCCTTGGGGGAGGGTGTCCCTTCTATGTCTCAATGCACAAAAATATTAAAAAAATGGGGAGGGGATGAGGGGAGGGGGAGGGGAGGGGGAGGGGAGGAGGAGGGGAGGAGAGGGGGAGGATGGGAGGGGAGGGGGAGGGGGGTTGGGGGGA
Source organism: Artemia sinica (assembly GCA_027921565.1). NCBI lineage: Eukaryota > Metazoa > Arthropoda > Branchiopoda > Anostraca > Artemiidae > Artemia > Artemia sinica. The sequence goes on from CM051256.1 coordinate 39,590,895, forward strand.
GGGGAAGGTGACGGTGAGGAGTGGGGAGGAGAGGGAGAGGGAGGGTGGGGGGCCCTTTGGGAGCCTGGGGGACCTTTGGGTGCCGGTGGAGGGCCTTTGGGGGTCCTGGTGGCCGGTTGAGAGCCTGGGGGACATTTGGAGACCGGGTGAAGGCCTTTGGGACCCCGGTGGTCTTTTGGGAGCTCGATGTGCCTTTAAGGGGCCCGGGGTGGGCCTTTGAGGGTCTGGGGGGCCGGTGGGAGCCCTGGGAACCTTTGGGGACCGGGGGGGTTCCTTCTGGATTGGGGTATGGGGATTGGAACCCTTTGGATCGGGGTAGGGCGATCGGGGCCCTTTGGGGTTGGGTAGAGGACCTCACGACACTGTTCAAATAGAACTTGTTTACTATAACGACCACACTCAAAACCTCTTCTAAAACCCTTTCTAAAATCATCTTTTAAAACGTCTCTAACGGTTTCGCCGAAATAATTCCATAACCTGTCTAAAACCGTTTCGCCCAAATAATCCCCTAAAAGTAATTTCTGTGTGTTCCTTTTGTTTTTTGGCATCTCTGTGCTTTCACATTTCAAATTTCTAGGAAACCCTTTCCTACGTTAATCTCTTCATCTCATAAATGTTCCAAGCTAAACTATTATGGTTTCGTTAGAATATCAATTTACCTCTCCGACTTAAAGCTCCGTGAAGCCGTATTTAAAAATAGAATTTATATCTCTTTAGACTCCCGCATAATTCCAAGATAACAAGTGATGTCATTTATGATTCCTGACACTAAAGATCAATGAAGCCCTATTTAAAAATAGAATATTAATTTTTCTCTCTGTCCTAAAGAACGTTTATCCCTCAGACCTAAGATTAAAGAAGCCTTAATGTTTCTTAATTCCCTCTTCGTGAATCAACAATTTCCCCGCCGATTATGTAAATCAAGTTCACAGGTTAAGCTAGCCAAACAACAATGAAGCCATGTTTGTTTCTTAATTTCCTCTTCGTGAATCAACAATTTCACCGCCGATTATGTAAATCAAGTTCACAGGTTAAGCTAGCCAAACAACAATGAAGCCATGTTTGTTTCTTAATTTCCCCTTCGTGAATCAATAATTTCCCCTAGCGATTATGTAAATCAAGTTCACAGGTTAGGCTAGCCAAACAACAATGAGGCCGTGTTTGTTTCTTAATTCCCCCTTCGTGAACCAATAATTCCCCCATCGATTATGTAAATCACCCCACAGTGTCATAAATCAATAATTCCCTGAGCGATTATGTAAATCACCCCTCATGCCATTACACGTGGCCAAACAACAACAGATCGATCGACCTTGACCCCCATTAGACTCGATCGATATTCCTCGAATAAATTATGTAAAAAAAGTTGTAGGTGGCAGCAGGGGTGTTCTCGTGGGAGTTTTAAAAAAAAGTGTCCGGATCGGGATTCGAAGGGGTATTGTACTCGTGGGAGCTCATGAGGCCTTTCTACTCATAAGTGCTAATTAGCTTAGACCCTTCTTTTAGATTAAACCTACAAAAAATGTAGGTTAAAAAACAAATCAGGTAATAATAACAAATTTGATTTGCTCATATGAACCACGCACTCTCATCTCCTGAGAATAAAAATTTTTCATTTGCTGTCCAATTTAGAGCAAAGTTATGAGCACCGTCTTTCTTCCTATAGAATCCATGAGATAGAAAACAACAATAGAAATCCAACACTCTTTTTCATCCATTAGTGAGTCTTGAAAATCGATTTCGTTTCTACTGATATCGAGCAATTATGATAATTAATAAAAATAGCATTCAATAAACTAGATTAGTAATGACCACTAATATCCGTGGTTGTCACAAAATCGAGAACAATCCCATAAACCGCAATCCATTTAATTTTCAAAATGTTACAGTCCTCACGTGGATATTTTGCATTTTTTTGCAAACTAAGTATGCTTTGCAAAACTTAGTTAAGGATGTTTAATTCAAATTTTTAAGTTGCGTCGGATAATACACACCAAGATACATGAAAATCTCATTAAAAGCTATAAAAAAAAATAAATACCCCATTTTTTGCTCAAGCCCAAGGCTATATCCAGGGAGAAGAGGGGATAGAAGGTTTGAACCCCCCTGAAATGTTTGTCCGACTCGTAAAAACGTAACAAAAATGAACATAAACAAATTTGTAATGTGTTTTTAAAGTTTTTACCCCCCCCCCCCAAAAAAAAAAACAACCTGGATACGACCCTGCTCAAGCCTAAGAAGTATTTGTACATATTATATAGAATTCTTGACAAATAGTCTGCCTCTTCTACTAGCTTTTAATTTGATTAATTCCTGAAACAATTCTGCAATTTTTATAAACATTAACTGTATTTTTGACTATTAGAATTCAAATTACTTTTGCTTTTCTCCTCAAGAGTTTTCATAAACATGAGGTTTATGCCTACATCAACGATAACGATATATTTAACATCCTGATAGTATAATCTGGACCCGCTTTCAAAATGTTTCCATAACCCAAAATACATCTGAGATAAACGGAAGAAAATTTGCCGGCTTTCACTCCATAAAAAAAAAAAAAAAAAAAAAAAATGAGGAACACTTACGTTCAAGGCAAGATTTTTTCCCCTCCCGGTTTTCCTCCCCGGTCTCCTCCCAGTTCAAGGCAAGATTTGTTTCCCCTCCCGGTTTTCTCCAAGTTATAAGGTTTATATCTACAGCGCTTCATGTTAACTGTTCATATACCCGAACAAACCAAAAAAAAGCAAGATTTCCTCCTCTTGTTTCTCTTTTCTGTATTACCCCCCCCCACCAAAAAGTACTAAATTGTCTTGAATATCTGAACACTAGTAGAGAGGGGTCATGAGCTCGTGACCCCACCACGTGGTTTATGGTTTTCTCAGTGAGAATGAAAAAACAGGAATTTTCTCACTTGGAAAAACATGAATTTTGTCACATTTATGGTTGTTTTCATGGATGGATATGTGTGTTGTTCGATTTATTTGATGTTTTTCTCGGATGTCAACATCAAATTATGGATGTTTTATGGTTTTTGTCAGTGAGAATTTGAAAAACATGAATTTTCTCACATTTATGTCTGTTTTCATGGTTTTTGTCAGTGAGAATTTGAAAAACAGGAACTTTGTCACATTTAAGGATGACAACAGCAATTCATGTCTGTTTTATGGTTTTCTCAGTGAGAATGGACATGCTTGACGCGAATGTTACGAGATTGTTTGGCTAGCCTGGCCTGAGAACTTGATTTACATAATCGCTAGGGGAAATTATTGATTCACGAAGGGGAAATTAAGAAACAAACATGGCTTCATTGTTGTTTGGCTAGCCTGGTCTGAGAACTTGATTTACATAATCGCTAGGGGAAATTATTGATTCACGAAGGGGAAATTAAGAAACAAACATGGCTTCATTGTTGTTTGGCTAGCCTGGTCTGAGAACTTGATTTACATAATCGCTAGGGTAAATTATTGATTCACGAAGGGGAAATTAAGAAACAAACATGGCTTCATTGTTGTTTGGCTAGCCTGGCCTGAGAACTTGATTTACATAATCGCTAGGGGGAATTATTGATTCACGAAGGGGAAATTAAGAAACAAACATGGCTTCATTGTTGTTTGGCTAGCTTAACCTGAGAAATTGATTTACATAATCGCTAGGGGGAATTATTGATTCACGAAGGGGTGAATTAAGAAACATTAAGGTTCACGGAGCTTTAAGTCGGAGAGGTAAATTGATATTCTAACGAAACCCTAATAGTTTAGCTAGGAAAATTTATGAGATGAAGAGATTAACGTAGGAAAGGGTTTCCTAGAAATTTGAAATGTGAAAGCACAGAGATGCCAAACAAAAGGAACACGATGAAATTACGTTTAGGGATTATTTGGGCGAAACGGTTTTATCCATTTTATGGGATTATTTCGGCGAAACCGTTAGAGACATTTTGAAAGAAGATTTTAGAAATGGTTTTAGAAGAGGTTTTGAGTGTGGTCGTTATAATACACAAGTTCCATTTGAACAGTGTTGTGAGGTCCTCTACCCCAACCCCAAAGGGTTCCGATCCCCCACCGCAACCCCGAAGGAAGCCCCCGGTACTCAAAGGCCCCCCAAGCTCCCATAGAGCCCCAACCCCCCAAACGCCCTCCTCAGACCCTCAAAGACCCTCCTCTGGTCCTCAAAGGGCCCCCGGACCCCCAAAGGGTACCCCGGACCCCAAAGGGCACCCCCAGACCCTCAACGGCCATCCCGGGCCCCCCAAGGGTACCCCGGACCCCAAAGGGCACCCCCAGACCCTCAACGGCCATCCCCGGGCCCCCCAAAGGCCCATCGAGCTCCCAAAGGACCAACGGGGCCCCAAAGGCCCTCCACCGGTCCCCAAATGTCACCCAGACACCCAAAGGCCCTCCCTGTGCCCCAAAGGCCCTCCCTGTGCCCCAAAGGCCCTCCCCCGGCCCCCCTCCTCCTCCTCCTCCCACCTCCTCCTCCTCCCTCCTCCTCCTCCCTCCTCCTCCTCCTCCCACCTCCTCCCACCTCCTCCCTCCTCCTCCTACCTCTTTCTCCTCCTCCCCTCTCCTCCCCCCCCATTCCCTCCCCATTTTTTATACTTTTTTTGTGCATTGAGACACAGAACGACCCCCTGCCCCCGCCCCCTCCCCCCTCCAAAGGTCTGATTTTTTCAAAGTTCATTTTGAATTTCTTTCATTGAAATGCAAGAGTTGGAATATTTCAGTAGTGTTTGGTTGTGGTTTACCTTGTCACAGTTACATTTTCTTGATTTTTCAAAGTTCATTTTGAATTTCTTTCGTTGAAATGCAAGAGTTGGAATATTTCAGTAGTGTGATGTTGTAGTTTACCATGTCACAGTTACATTCCCTTAATTTTTCAAAGTTCATTTTGAATTTCTTTCGTTGAAATGCAAGAGTTGGAATATTTCACTAGTGTGATGTTGTAGTTTACCCTGTCACAGTTACATTCCCTTAATTTTTGATAGTCCATTTTGAATTTCTTTCGTTGAAATGCAAGAGTTGGAATATTTCAGTAGTGTTTGGTTGCGGTTTACCATGTCACAGTTACATTCCCTTAATTTTTGATAGTCCATTTTGAATTTCTTTCGTTGAAATGCAAGAGTTGGAATATTTCAGTAGTGTTTGGTTGCGGTTTACCTTGTCACAGTTACATTTTCTTGATTTTTCAAAGTTCATTTTGAATTTCTTTCATTGAAATGCAAGAGTTGGAATATTTCAGTAGTGTTTGGCTGCGGTTTACCATGTCACAGTTACATTCCCTTAATTTTTGATAGTCCATTTTGAATTTCTTTCGTTGAAATGCAAGAGTTGGAATATTTCAGTAGTCTTTGGTTGCGGTTTACCTTGTCACAGTTACATTTTCTTGATTTTTCAAAGTTCATTTTGAATTTCTTTCATTGAAATGCAAGAGTTGGAATATTTCAGTAGTGTTTGGTCGTGGTTTACCTTGTCACAGTTACATTTTCTTGATTTTTCAAAGTTCATTTTGAATTTCTTTCGTTGAAATGCAAGAGTTGGAATATTTCAGTAGTGTTTGGTTGCGGTTTACCTTGTCACAGTTACATTCCATTAATTTTTCAAAGTTCATTTTGAATTTCTTTCGTTGAAATGCAAGAGTTGGAATATTTCACTAGTGTTTGCTTGTGGTTTACCATGTCACAGTTACATTCCCTTAATTTTTCAAAGTTCATTTTGAATTTCTTTCGTTGAAATGCAAGAGTTGGAATATTTCACTAGTGTTTGGTTGCGGTTTACCTTGTCACAGTTACATTTTCTTGATTTTTCAAAGTTCATTTTGAATTTCTTTCATTGAAATGCAAGAGTTGGAATATTTCAGTAGTGTTTGGTCGTGGTTTACCTTGTCACAGTTACATTCTCTTAATTTTTCAAAGTTCATTTTGAATTTCTTTCGTTGAAATGCAAGAGTTGGAATATTTCAGTAGTGTTTGGTTGCGGTTTACCTTGTCACAGTTACATTCCCTTAATTTTTCAAAGTTCATTTTGAATTTCTTTCGTTGAAATGCAAGAGTTGGAATATTTCACTAGTGTTTGGTTGTGGTTTACCATGTCACAGTTACATTTTCATGATTTTTCAAAGTTTATTTTGAATTTCTTTCATTGAAATGCAAGAGTTGGAATATTTCACTAGTGTTTGGTTGTGGTTTACCATGTCACAGTTACATTTTCCTGATTTTTCAAAGTTTATTTTGAATTTCATTCATTGAAATGCAAGAGTTGGAATATTTCAGTAGTGTTTGGTTGTGGTTTACCTTGTCACAGTTACATTTTCTTGATTTTTCAAAGTTCATTTTGAATTTCTTTCATTGAAATGCAAGAGTTGGAATATTTCAGTAGTGTGATGTTGTGGTTTACCTTGTCACACTTACATTTTCTTGATTTTTCAAAGTTCATTTTGAATTTCTTTCGTTGAAATGCAAGAGTTGGAATATTTCAGTGTTTGGTTGTGGTTTACATTGTCACAGTTACATTTTCTTGATTCTTCAAAGTTCTTTTTGAATTTCATTCGTTGAAATGCAAGAGTTGGAATATTTCAGTAGTGTTTGGTTGTGGTTTACCTTGTCATAGCTACATTTTCATGATTTTTCAAAGTTCATTTTGAATTTCTTTCGTTGAAATGCAAGAGTTGAAATATTTCAGTAGTGTTTGGTTGTGGTTTACCTTGTCACAGTTACATTTTCTTGATTCTTCAAAGTTCATTTTGAATTTCTTTCGTTGAAATGCAAGAGTTGGAATATTTCAGTAGTGTTTGATTGTGGTTTACCTTATCATAGTTACATTTTCTTGATTTTTCAAAGTTCATTTTGAATTTCTTTCGTTGAAATGCAAGAGATGGAATATTTCAGTAGCGTTTGGTTGTGGTTTAACTTGTCACAGTTACATTTTCTTGATTTTTCAAAGTTCATTTTGAATTTCTTTCGTCGAAATGCAAAAGTTGGAATATTTCAGTAGTGTTTGGTTGTGGTTTACCTTGTCAAAGTTACATTTTCTTGATTTTTCAAAGTTCTTTTTGAATTTCATTCGTTGAAATGCAAGAGTTGGAATATTTCAGTAGTGTTTGGTTGTGGTTTACCTTGTCATAGCTACATTTTCATGATTTTTCAAAGTTCATTTTGAATTTCTTTCGTTGAAATGCAAGAGTTGAAATATTTCAGTAGTGTTTGGTTGTGGTTTACCTTGTCACAGTTACATTTTCTTGATTCTTCAAAGTTCATTTTGAATTTCTTTCGTTGAAATGCAAGAGTTGGAATATTTCAGTAGTGTTTGATTATGGTTTACCTTATCATAGTTACATTTTCTTGATTTTTCAAAGTTCATTTTGAATTTCTTTCGTTGAAATGCAAGAGATGGAATATTTCAGTAGCGTTTGGTTGTGGTTTAACTTGTCACAGTTACATTTTCTTGATTTTTCAAAGTTCATTTTGAATTTCTTTCGTCGAAATGCAAGAGTTGGAATATTTCAGTAGTGTTTGGTTGTGGTTTACCTTGTCAAAGTTACATTTTCTTGATTTTTCAAAGTTCATTTTGAATTTCTTTCGTTGAAATGCAAGAGTTGGAATATTTCAGTAGTGTTTGGTTGTGGTTTACCGTGTCACAGTTACATTTTCTTGATTTTTCAAAAAGCAAGAGCTGGAATATTTCAGTAGTGTTTGCTTGTGGGTTACCTTGTCACAGTTACATTTTCTTGATTTTTCAAAGTTCATTTGAATTTCTTTCGTTGAAATGCAAGAGTTGGAATATTTCAGTAGTGTTTGCTTGTGGGTTACCTTGTCACAGTTACATTTTCTTGATTTTTCAAAGTTCATTTTGAATTTCTTTCATTGAAATGCAAGAGTTGGAATATTTCAGAAGTGTTTGGGTGTGGTTTCCATTGTCACAGTTACATTTTCTTGATTTTTCAAAGTTCATTTTGAATTTCTTTCGTTGAAATGCAAGAGTTGGAATATTTCAGTAGTGTGTTATTGTAGTTTACCCTGTCACAGTTACATTTTCTTGATTTTTCAAAGTTCATTTTGAATTTCTTTCGTTGAAATGCAAGAGTTGGAATATTTCAGTAGTGTTTGGTCGTGGTTTACCTTGTCACAGTTACATTTTCGTGATTTTTCAAAGCTCATTTCGAATTTCTTTCATTGAAAAGCAAGAGTTGGAATATTTCAGTAGTGTTTGGTCGTGGTTTACCTTGTCACAGTTACATTTTCGTGATTTTTTAAAGTTCATTTGAATTTCTTTCGTTGAAATGCAAGAGTTGGAATATTTCAGTAGTGTTTGGTTGTGGTTTACCTTGTCACAGTTACATTTTCTTGATTTTTCAAAGTTCATTTTGAATTTCTTTCGTTGAAATGCAAGAGTTGGAATATTTCAGTAGTGTTTGATTGTGGTTTACCTTGTCACAGTTACATTTTCTTGATTTTTCAAAGTTCATTTTGAATTTCTTTCATTGAAATGCAAGAGTTGGAATATTTCAGTAGTGTTTGGTTGTGGTTTACCTTGTCACAGTTACATTTTCTTGATTTTTCAAAGTTCATTTTGAATTTCTTTCGTTGAAATGCAAGAGTTGGAATATTTCAGTAGTGTATGGATATGGTATACCTTGTCACAGTTACATTTTTTTGATTTTTCAATGTTCATTTTGAATTTCTTTCGTTGAAATGCAAGAGTTGGAATATTTCAGTAGTGTTTGGTTGTGGTTTACATTGTCACAGTTACATTTTCTTGATTTTTCAAAGTTTATTTTGAATTTCTTACATTGAAATGCAAGAGTTGGAATATTTCAGTAGTGTTTGGTTGTGGTTTACCCTGTCACAGTTACATTTTCTTGATTTTTCAAAGTTCATTTTGAATTTCTTTCATTGAAATGCAAGAGTTGGAATATTTCAGTAATGTTTGGTTGTGGTTTACCTTGTCACAGTTACATTTTCATGATTTTTCAAAGTTCATTTTGAATTTCTTTCGTTGAAATGCAAGAGTTGGAATATTTCAGTAGTGTATGGTTATGGTATACCTTGTCAAAGTTACATTTTCATGATTTTCCAAAGTTCATTTTGAATTTCTTTCATTGAAATGCAAGAGTTGGAATATTTCAGTAGTGTTTGGTTGTGGTTTACCTTGTCACAGTTACATTTTCTTGATTTTTCAAAGTTCATTTTGAATTTCTTTCGTTGAAATGCAAGAGTTGGAATATTTCAGTAGCGTTTGGTTGTGGTTTAACTTGTCACAGTTACATTTTCATGATTTTTCAAAGTTCATTTTGAATTTCTTTCGTTGAAATGCAAGAGTTGGAATATTTCAGTAGTGTTTGGTTGTGGTTTAACTTGTCAAAGTTACATTTTCTTGATTTTTCAAAGTTCATTTTGAATTTCTTTCGTTGAAATGCAAGAGTTGGAATATTTCAGTAGTGTTTGGTTGTGGTTTAACTTGTCAAAGTTACATTTTCTTGATTTTTCAAAGTTCATTTTGAATTTCTTTCGTTGAAAAGCAAGAGTTGGAATATTTCAGTAGTGTTTACTTGTGGTTTACCTTGTCACAGTTACATTTTCATGATTTTTTCAAAGTTCATTTGAATTTCTTTCGTTGAAATGCAAGAGTTGGAATATTTCAGTAGTGTCTGGTTATGGTTTACCTTGTCACAGTTACATTTTCTTGATTTTTTCAAAGTTCATTTTGAATTTCTTTCGTTGAAATGCAAGAATTGGATTATTTCAGAAGTGTCTGGTTATGGTTTACCTTGTCACAGTTACATTCTCTTGATTTTTCAAAGTTCATTTTGAATTTCTTTCGTTGAAATGCAAGAGTTGGATTATTTCAGAAGTGTTTGGTCGTGATTTACCATGTCACAGTTACATTTTCTTGATTTTTCAAAGTTCATTTTGAATTTCTTTCATTGAAATGCAAGAGTTGAACTATTTCAGTAGTGTTTGGTCGTGGTTTACCTTGTCACAGTTACATTTTCTTGATTTTTCACAGCTCATTTTGAATTTCTTTCGTTGAAAAGCAAGAGTTGGAATATTTCAGTAGTGTTTGCTTATGGTTTACCTTGTCACACTTACATTTTCTTGATTTTTCAAAGCTCATTTGAATTTCTTTCGTTGAAAAGCAGGAGATGGAATATTTCAGTAGTGTTTGGTTATGGTTTACCTTGTCACAGTTACATTTTCTTGATTTTTCAAAGTTCATTTTGAATTTCTTTCGTTGAAATGCAAGAGTTGGAATATTTCAGTAGTGTTTGGTTATGGTTTACCTTGTCACAGTTACATTTTCTCGATTTTTCAAATTCATTTTCAGGCTAGGTTAGGTTAAGTTAGGTTAGGCTAGGTTAGCCTACGTACGCGCGCGTACGTAGGCTAACCTAGCCTAACCTAACTTAACCTAACCTAGCCTAATCTAACCTAACCTAATCATACACCTAACTTTTCGCATGTCTCTCACCTAACCTAAGCTAACCTAAGTGAAGCGTACGTAGGCTAACCTAACCTAGTCTAATCTAACCTAACTGAATCTAGTCTAAGCTAACCATACTCACCGGAAAAGGTTAGGTTAACTTATCATGAGCACTCATGATAAGCACATGTGTGTACATGTGTATACATGTGTGTACATGTGACAAGGTAAACCACAACCATACACTAGTGAAATATTCCAACTCTTGCATTTCAACGAAAGAAATTCAAAATGAACTTTGAAAAATCAAGAAAATGTAACTGTGACAAGGTAAACCACAACCAAACACTACTGAAATATTCCAACTCTTGCATTTCAAAGAAAGAAATTCAAAATGAAGTTTGAAAAATCAAGAAAATGTAACTGTGACATGGTAAACGACAACCAAACACTACTGAAATATTCCAACTCTTGCATTTCAACGATAGAAATTCAAAATGAATTTGAAAAATCGAGAAAATGTAACTGTGACAAGGTAAACCATAACCAAACACTACTGAAATATTCCAACTCTTGCACTTAAACGAAAGAAATTCAAAATGAACTTTGAAAAATCAAGAAAATGTAACTGTGACAAGGTAAACCATAACCAAACACTACTGAAATATTCCATCTCCTGCTTTTCAACGAAAGAAATTCAAATGAGCTTTGAAAAATCAAGAAAATGTAAGTGTGACAAGGTAAACCATAAGCAAACACTACTGAAATATTCCAACTCTTGCTTTTCAACGAAAGAAATTCAAAATGAGCTGTGAAAAATCAAGAAAATGTAACTGTGACAAGGTAAACCACGACCAAACACTACTGAAATAGTTCAACTCTTGCATTTCAATGAAAGAAATTCAAAATGAACTTTGAAAAATCAAGAAAATGTAACTGTGACATGGTAAATCACGACCAAACACTTCTGAAATAATCCAACTCTTGCATTTCAACGAAAGAAATTCAAAATGAACTTTGAAAAATCAAGAGAATGTAACTGTGACAAGGTAAACCATAACCAGACACTTCTGAAATAATCCAATTCTTGCATTTCAACGAAAGAAATTCAAAATGAACTTTGAAAAAATCAAGAAAATGTAACTGTGACAAGGTAAACCATAACCAGACACTACTGAAATATTCCAACTCTTGCATTTCAACGAAAGAAATTCAAATGAACTTTGAAAAAATCATGAAAATGTAACTGTGACAAGGTAAACCACAAGTAAACACTACTGAAATATTCCAACTCTTGCTTTTCAACGAAAGAAATTCAAATGAACTTTGAAAAATCAAGAAAATGTAACTTTGACAAGTTAAACCACAACCAAACACTACTGAAATATTCCAACTCTTGCATTTCAACGAAAGAAATTCAAAATGAACTTTGAAAAATCAAGAAAATGTAACTTTGACAAGTTAAACCACAACCAAACACTACTGAAATATTCCAACTCTTGCATTTCAACGAAAGAAATTCAAAATGAACTTTGAAAAATCATGAAAATGTAACTGTGACAAGTTAAACCACAACCAAACGCTACTGAAATATTCCAACTCTTGCATTTCAACGAAAGAAATTCAAAATGAACTTTGAAAAATCAAGAAAATGTAACTGTGACAAGGTAAACCACGACCAAACACTACTGAAATGTTCCAACTCTTGCATTTCAATGAAAGAAATTCAAAATGAACTTTGGAAAATCATGAAAATGTAACTTTGACAAGGTATACCATAACCATACACTACTGAAATATTCCAACTCTTGCATTTCAACGAAAGAAATTCAAAATGAACTTTGAAAAATCATGAAAATGTAACTGTGACAAGGTAAACCACAACCAAACATTACTGAAATATTCCAACTCTTGCATTTCAATGAAAGAAATTCAAAATGAACTTTGAAAAATCAAGAAAATGTAACTGTGACAGGGTAAACCACAACCAAACACTACTGAAATATTCCAACTCTTGCATTTCAATGTAAGAAATTCAAAATAAACTTTGAAAAATCAAGAAAATGTAACTGTGACAATGTAAACCACAACCAAACACTACTGAAATATTCCAACTCTTGCATTTCAACGAAAGAAATTCAAAATGAACATTGAAAAATCAAAAAAATGTAACTGTGACAAGGTATACCATATCCATACACTACTGAAATATTCCAACTCTTGCATTTCAACGAAAGAAATTCAAAATGAACTTTGAAAAATCAAGAAAATGTAACTGTGACAAGGTAAACCACAACCAAACACTACTGAAATATTCCAACTCTTGCATTTCAATGAAAGAAATTCAAAATGAACTTTGAAAAATCAAGAAAATGTAACTGTGACAAAGTAAACCACAATCAAACACTACTGAAATATTCCAACTCTTGCATTTCAACGAAAGAAATTCAAAATGAACTTTGAAAAATCAAGAAAATGTAACTGTGACAAGGTAAACCACAACCAAACACTACTGAAATATTCCAACTCTTGCATTTCAACGAAAGAAATTCAAATGAACTTTAAAAAATCACGAAAATGTAACTGTGACAAGGTAAACCACGACCAAACACTACTGAAATATTCCAACTCTTGCTTTTCAATGAAAGAAATTCGAAATGAGCTTTGAAAAATCACGAAAATGTAACTGTGACAAGGTAAACCACGACCAAACACTACTGAAATATTCCAACTCTTGCATTTCAACGAAAGAAATTCAAAATGAACTTTGAAAAATCAAGAAAATGTAACTGTGACAGGGTAAACTACAATAACACACTACTGAAATATTCCAACTCTTGCATTTCAACGAAAGAAATTCAAAATGAACTTTGAAAAATCAAGAAAATGTAACTGTGACAATGGAAACCACACCCAAACACTTCTGAAATATTCCAACTCTTGCATTTCAATGAAAGAAATTCAAAATGAACTTTGAAAAATCAAGAAAATGTAACTGTGACAAGGTAACCCACAAGCAAACACTACTGAAATATTCCAACTCTTGCATTTCAACGAAAGAAATTCAAATGAACTTTGAAAAATCAAGAAAATGTAACTGTGACAAGGTAACCCACAAGCAAACACTACTGAAATATTCCAGCTCTTGCTTTTTGAAAAATCAAGAAAATGTAACTGTGACACGGTAAACCACAACCAAACACTACTGAAATATTCCAACTCTTGCATTTCAACGAAAGAAATTCAAAATGAACTTTGAAAAATCAAGAAAATGTAACTTTGACAAGGTAAACCACAACCAAACACTACTGAAATATTCCAACTCTTGCATTTCGACGAAAGAAATTCAAAATGAACTTTGAAAAATCAAGAAAATGTAACTGTGACAAGTTAAACCACAACCAAACGCTACTGAAATATTCCATCTCTTGCATTTCAACGAAAGAAATTCAAAATGAACTTTGAAAAATCAAGAAAATGTAACTATGATAAGGTAAACCATAATCAAACACTACTGAAATATTCCAACTCTTGCATTTCAACGAAAGAAATTCAAAATGAACTTTGAAGAATCAAGAAAATGTAACTGTGACAAGGTAAACCACAACCAAACACTACTGAAATATTTCAACTCTTGCATTTCAACGAAAGAAATTCAAAATGAACTTTGAAAAATCATGAAAATGTAGCTATGACAAGGTAAACCACAACCAAACACTACTGAAATATTCCAACTCTTGCATTTCAACGAATGAAATTCAAAAAGAACTATGAAAAATCAAGAAAATGTAACTTTGACAAGGTAAACCACAACCAAACACTACTGAAATATTCCAACTTTTGCATTTCGACGAAAGAAATTCAAAATGAACTTTGAAAAATCAAGAAAATATAACTGTGACAAGTTAAACCACAACCAAACGCTACTGAAATATTCCATCTCTTGCATTTCAACGAAAGAAATTCAAAATGAACTTTGAAAAATCAAGAAAATGTAACTATGATAAGGTAAACCACAATCAAACACTACTGAAATATTCCAACTCTTGCATTTCAACGAAAGAAATTCAAAATGAACTTTGAAGAATCAAGAAAATGTAACTGTGACAAGGTAAACCACAACCAAACACTACTGAAATATTTCAACTCTTGCATTTCAACGAAAGAAATTCAAAATGAACTTTGAAAAATCATGAAAATGTAGCTATGACAAGGTAAACCACAACCAAACACTACTGAAATATTCCAACTCTTGCATTTCAACGAATGAAATTCAAAAAGAACTTTGAAGAATCAAGAAAATGTAACTGTGACAATGTAAACCACAACCAAACACTACTGAAATATTCCAACTCTTGCATTTCAACGAAAGAAATTCAAAATGAACTTTGAAAAATCAAGAAAATGTAAGTGTGACAAGGTAAACCACAACATCACACTACTGAAATATTCCAACTCTTGCATTTCAATGAAAGAAATTCAAAATGAACTTTGAAAAATCAAGAAAATGTAACTGTGACAAGGTAAACCACAACCAAACACTACTGAAATATTCCAACTCTTGCATTTCAATGAATGAAATTCAAAATAAACTTTGAAAAATCAGGAAAATGTAACTGTGACATGGTAAACCACAACCAAACACTAGTGAAATATTCCAACTCTTGCATTTCAATGAAAGAAATTCAAAATAAACTTTGAAAAATCATGAAAATGTAACTGTGACATGGTAAACCACAACCAAACACTAGTGAAATATTCCAACTCTTGCATTTCAACGAAAGAAATTCAAAATGAACTTTGAAAAATTAAGGGAATGTAACTGTGACAAGGTAAACCGCAACCAAACACTACTGAAATATTCCAACTCTTGCATTTCAACGAAAGAAATTCAAAATGAACTTTGAAAAATTAAGAGAATGTAACTGTGACAAGGTAAACCACGACCAAACACTACTGAAATATTCCAACTCTTGCATTTCAATGAAAGAAATTCAAAATGAACTTTGAAAAATCAAGAAAATGTAACTGTGACAAGGTAAACCGCAACCAAACACTAGTGAAATATTCCAACTCTTGCATTTCAACGAAAGAAATTCAAAATGAACTTTGAAAAATTAAGGGAATGTAACTGTGACATGGTAAACCACAAGCAAACACTAGTGAAATATTCCAACTCTTGCATTTCAACGAAAGAAATTCAAAATGAACTTTGAAAAATTAATGGAATGTAACTGTGACAAGGTAAACCGCAACCAAACACTACTGAAATATTCCAACTCTTGCATTTCAACGAAAGAAATTCAAAATGAACTTTGAAAAATCAAGAAAATGTAACTGTGACAAGGTAAACCACGACCAAACACTACTGAAATATTCCAACTCTTGCATTTCAATGAAAGAAATTCAAAATGAACTTTGAAAAATCAAGAAAATGTAACTGTGACAAGGTAAACCGCAACCAAAGACTACTGAAATATTCCAACTCTTGCATTTCAACGAAAGAAATTCAAAATGGACCATCAAAAATTAAGGGAATGTAACTGTGACATGGTAAACCGCAGCCAAACACTACTGAAATATTCCAACTCTTGCATTTCAATGAAAGAAATTCAAAATGAACTTTGAAAAATCAAGAAAATGTAACTGTGACAAGGTAAACCGCAACCAAAGACTACTGAAATATTCCAACTCTTGCATTTCAACGAAAGAAATTCAAAATGGACCATCAAAAATTAAGGGAATGTAACTGTGACATGGTAAACCGCAGCCAAACACTACTGAAATATTCCAACTCTTGCATTTCAACGAAAGAAATTCAAAATGGACTATCAAAAATTAAGGGAATGTAACTGTGACAGGGTAAACTACAACATCACACTAGTGAAATATTCCAACTCTTGCATTTCAACGAAAGAAATTCAAAATGAACTTTGAAAAATTAAGGGAATGTAACTGTGACATGGTAAACTACAACATAACACTACTGAAATATTCCAACTCTTGCATTTCAACGAATGAAATTCAAAATGAACTTTGAAAAATCAAGAAAATGTAACTGTGACAAGGTAAACCACAACCAAACACTACTGAAATATTCCAACTCTTGCATTTCAATGAAAGAAATTCAAAATGAACTTTGAAAAAATCAGACCTTTGGAGGGGGGAGGGGGCGGGGGCAGGGGGTCGTTCTGTGTCTCAATGCACAAAAAAAGTATAAAAAATGGGGAGGGAATGGGGGGGGAGGAGAGGGGAGGAGGAGAAAGAGGGAGGAGGAGGAGGGAGGAGGTGGGAGGAGGTGGGAGGAGGACGAGGAGGGAGGAGGAGGAGGGAGGATGAGGAGGAGGGAGGAGGAGGAGGTGGGAGGAGGAGGAGGAGGGGGGCCGGGGGAGGGCCTTTGGGGCACAGGGAGGGCCTTTGGGGCACAGGGAGGGCCTTTGGGTGTCTGGGTGACATTTGGGGACCGGTGGAGGGCCTTTGGGACCCCGTTGGTCCTTTGGGAGCTCGATGGGCCTTTGGGGGGCCCGGGGATGGCCGTTGAGGGTCTGGGGGTGCCCTTTGGGGTCCGGGGTACCCTTGGGGGGCCCGGGGATGGCCGTTGAGGGTCTGGGGGTGCCCTTTGGGGTCCGGGGTACCCTTTGGGGGTCCGGGGCCCTTTGAGGACCAGAGGAGGGTCGTTGAGGGTCTGAGGAGGGCGTTTGGGGGGTTGGGGCTCTATGGGAGCTTGGGGGGCCTTTGAGTACCGGGGGCTTCCTTCGGGGTTGCGGTGGGGGATCGGAACCCTTTGGGGTTGGGGTAGAGGACCTCACAACACTGTTCAAATGGAACTTGTGTATTATAACGACCACACTCAAAACCTCTTCTAAAACCATTTCTAAAATCTTCTTTCAAAATGTCTCTAACGGTTTCGCCGAAATAATCCCATAAAATGGATAAAACCGTTTCGCCCAAATAATCCCTAAACGTAATTTCAGCGTGTTCCTTTTGAATGGCATCTCTGCGCTAACGCATTTCAAATTTCTAGGAAACCCTTTCCTACGTTAATCTCTTCATCTCATAAATTTTCCTAGCTAAACTATTAGGGTTTCGTTAGAATATCAATTTACCTCTCCGACTTAAAGCTCCGTGAACCTTAATGTTTCTTAATTCACCCCTTCGTGAATCAATAATTCCCCCTAGCGATTATGTAAATCAATTTCTCAGGTTAAGCTAGCCAAACAACAATGAAGCCATGTTTGTTTCTTAATTTCCCCTTCGTGAATCAATAATTCCCCCTAGCGATTATGTAAATCAAGTTCTCAGGCCAGGCTAGCCAAACAACAATGAAGCCATGTTTGTTTCTTAATTTCCCCTTCGTGAATCAATAATTTACCCTAGCGATTATGTAAATCAAGTTCTCAGACCAGGCTAGCCAAACAACAATGAAGCCATGTTTGTTTCTTAATTTCCCCTTCGTGAATCAATAATTTCCCCTAGCGATTATGTAAATCAAGTTCTCAGACCAGGCTAGCCAAACAACAATGAAGCCATGTTTGTTTCTTAATTTCCCCTTCGTGAATCAATAATTTCCCCTAGCGATTATGTAAATCAAGTTCTCAGGCCAGGCTAGCCAAACAATCTCGTAACATTCGCGTCAAGCATGTCCATTCTCACTGAGAAAACCATAAAACAGACATGAATTGCTGTTGTCATCCTTAAATGTGACAAAGTTCCTGTTTTTCAAATTCTCACTGACAAAAACCATGAAAACAGACATAAATGTGAGAAAATTCATGTTTTTCAAATTCTCACTGACAAAAACCATAAAACATCCATAATTT
The DNA here is from genome assembly GCA_027921565.1 of Artemia sinica. Classification (NCBI taxonomy): domain Eukaryota; kingdom Metazoa; phylum Arthropoda; class Branchiopoda; order Anostraca; family Artemiidae; genus Artemia; species Artemia sinica. Next base: position 39,609,130 of record CM051256.1, read on the forward strand.
GATGTTGACATCCGAGAAAAACATCAAATAAATCGAACAACACACATATCCATCCATGAAAACAACCATAAATGTGACAAAATTCATGTTTTTCCAAGTGAGAAAATTCCTGTTTTTTCATTCTCACTGAGAAAACCATAAACCACGTGGTGGGGTCACGAGCTCATGACCCCTCTCTACTAACACTTCTTATTCAAACTTTTACATTATTATTCTATATTATTGACCATCCCCCAAATTTTTTAATTATTACCCCCCCCCCCCCCCCCCCCCACAAAAAAAATAACATTCCCCAGTACGTGCCTGTCTCCAAGTATATATTCTTCGGATCAATTATAGAGTATAAATAGTACTTAAAAAAACCACAAAATTTAGGAAGTGCTAGAGGCAATAAACCGAAAGATCCTGTGACTGTCATCGCAATAATTCTAAATTTGTCCAGAAATATATTTCACCCATTCTCATTTAATTCGAATTGGATTTAGGAAGTGTATTCCAAAAGAGAAATCACTATCTGGAAATTGGGACTCATCTGGCTTTTCTCAAGGATAAAAAATTACAAGCACTTTGGACAAAGAAAGCCAATTTACCCACTAAATTTATTCGACAGCTGCAAGTATAATTTTAAGCAGCTGACAAATGGTTCCAAGCTAACAGTCGGACAATATAATACAGTCCTCGTGCGAGGAAGACGAAAAAAAAAAGCAAAAACGAAAGAAAGAAACGGTATTTTTGCTGATAGTAACTATAGTATGAGTAAATCCTCTCATCCCAATAATACTTCCGTTCATATTTGTGAAAAAGATTGAAAGGGATTAGTATAATATTTATAGTTTAGTTCCCTTTTCATATTTTATTTCGTTTTCTAATTTTACTTGTTATTCGAGGTAAAGAAATGCAACATTACACACGTGTTTTGTTGAATTTAAATTTATCTCGGTACAGGGTTCCAACCACTGATTCTTCAATAGGATTCCATTGTTACACTCACAGCTACGTATTGCATATCTTTATTAGGGGGGGGGGGGGTCAGTCGTTAGTTTTATTGTAGAAGCAGCTGCCTGAAACCTCAGATGTATATTTTTAGGCCATATTTTTCCAACTAGCCATGAAAAACCCTCAGATGAATTCGCAGGAAGAACTCATCCCCTAAAGTCTATTTATTTTGGAGGAACATATTTGGACTAAGCGTGCCAAATGAATACTGAGATGGTGATCGCTCCACTCTTCTTACAGAAACATTTTGAATGTGAAGAAAAATACAACGTTCATATGTTGAACTGCACAAAGATAGGTTCAGGTATCAGGATTTTTGTTTGGGGTGGCGGGGGTTACAAATAAAATTTAAAAAACGCGTCAAAATTTGTCTATATGCATTTTTTTACATTTTAAGAGTCGATAAAATTTGGGGGTGGGGGGGTTCAAACCCTGAAACACCCACCTGGCCTTGTACATGAGTTGAATTCCCCCCTCCTTAATTCTCTCGTCTATTATTTTTTTTTCACGTCTATTAAAACACTTTTACAAGCTCAGCTTTTGGTATGCTGGCCACTTTTTTTTCTTTTTCTTTGTGCGTGTATTTGATTTGAAATATGTTATCGTACAACAGATAGCAACAAAACACTTCAGTAGCGGATCATGTGGCTTCGCATGCATAAAGCTGAATCTACTGACGAATTACTGAACTGCGAAATCTACTGAACTGCTAATATGGATTGGATACACAAGGCTCCACTAAACTCAGATTTGCAGATTAGCGTTGCGGATCTGAAAAATCTCCCAAATAGAGATGCACTTTAATCAATGAATAGGGCTAGAAAGGGAGGGGGATATCCAAACCGGTGAAGACTATTTTAGAGAACCAGGAAGTCCAGAAATGGTATTGCGAGATAACAGCGTCCCCATCTCCCTCTCTATATGCTAGGATTAAGGAAGCATGGAGAGAGAAACTTTATTCTAAGGCAGGCTAAATAAGGAGGAACTAAAGTGGTTAATATCGGCAAAGGAGAAAATTCTCACCACTCGGTGATAAGGGAAAGCATTTCGAGACGGTGAAGTCGAAGATAATTTTTTCGGGGGTATATAATGGAGGGATGGGTGAATATTATATTACTTGATAGAAGTTTTAGGGAAATTACAAAGTTGGGAAAGTTTGTGGGTATAGGTATGACGCATAGGGACCATTTTTTTTGCAATCTGTTTACAAAAGAATTTGGATTTAAGGATGTGTGTTTGTTTATAATTTCTAGGCTGTTGGGTTTTGCATTAACCATGGCCCACAAACATTTTTAGTGTTAATGGATATCATATCATACAAAGCTTACGGTAAACTATATTTCTATGATCATAAAAATGATTCGAAGAGATGAATTCTGTAGCTTCTGCGATTTTTTGGTTCCAAGGTATGAAGTCTCTGTCTTTTACACTTATTTATCTTTTTATCTTTATGCTTTTACCTTTAAGCTTGTATCTTTTAGTTTTATTTCCAGTACATAAAGAAAGAAAAACGAGCAAAAATGAGGTTTTTAAAGGCTAAATGAAAATACTGACAAAACACAACAAAGCGAATATTTCGAGGGGACAAACGCCTCTCTTCTTCAGCGCGAAACGAAAAAATATATTCAATGAGAGTACCGAAGAAAAAACCAACAAAATAAACACGGGAAGTCAATGTGAATGTGAAAAAACCAATGAAAAAAAAAAATCAAAAGATGAACAATGTATCTGTTTTTTCATACAAAAGACACTAAATGGTGTTGGATTTTGTGTTAAAAGACTTTCGTCAATATTTACATTGTTGCAAATCAATTCAGTGTGCCAAATATGTATCTGACCTCACTCAGACACATACCATTAGCAAGTCCTGACTCCTATATACACAAACACAAGGATGACATTTCTCTCTTAGGCCATAATCTGCAAATTTGGCTTTTGTTTAACTTCTTATAATTATAACAAACACGACAAGAAGCCACAGTGTTTCAAGGTTAAAAAAAAAAGAAAAAATTGATAGAAAAAAAAATGCAAACACCAGCTCACAAAGTCATTTCATTGGAATTAATTAATTTACCTCATAAAAAGTAATTTTTGTTTTTGAAATATTTCAAAGTAAAATACTTATATATTAACCACAAAATACTCAACAATAACAAAATGCCGTAATTTTTTCATCGTTCTAATTATTAACTATTTTGGTTTTTATCGTTTTTTCTCTGTATGAAAGGATCAGCAGTGCTTTTGGAAAAGCAGCTCCAGTCAAGAAAGCAGAACTGCGTGTAAACAGATGAACAGATTATGTTTATAGGATTTTTTTTTCGCAACACTTACGTAATGGCAAGCATGAAGGTGCACTGTAAGTACTTGTCGAGGGTAAATTGTTAGGCTGCATTACCACGGACCTAACTTATAACTGTCTACTTATACTTCTTTAACATAACATATTGAAGCATATATAAAATAGCATCCATAATGTAAAGGATTGTGGGACTTTCCTGCCCTTACAGACAAAATAAAAAAGAAAAGTCAACCTTTAAACAAACTTGTCTGCTACTTTCAATAACACCATGCAAAAGATTATTTCCTTTTTTCCCTTTGTGAATTAGCTCGTTTTTCATAACATCATAAATGTACAGCAAATAGTGGGTATCTTCTCTTGCATATTTCAACATTTCTTCTGGCAATGGTCTTTAAAAAAAAGAGCAATAGATTAAATTAGCTTTGAAAAAAGAATCCAATATGGGTATTCTAACTACAGCCTATACAATAAAATTATGATTGATTAGATTTAGTTTTCTCACACTAGGCGGGTTGTGAATATAACATTTCAGATTCAAAGATAGATACATGCGAATACATGTGTTCATTGAAAAAACATTTATAATAGAGTTTGCACCATGTACAAGGAAGGTCTTGGGGGCTAATTTATTTTTTTTCTATAATGACTTACCTGCGCAAAGGGAGGGGGGTCGCGCCTTAGATTCACCTCCCCAAAAACTGTAGCCCGAAATGTATTTTTGGCGGTTTGAAACACCGACTACCTCCCCCAGTAGTCCTTCGAACTACTCCTACATGGTAACTAGTAACAATGTGGCTGGAACACCTTATCCATTAAAGTAAATTGTCAGAAGTACTTTTTTAAATAAATTATATCACAAACTAAAAATCTTAATCATCGATTTAACTTCATGAAGATTTAAATAATCTTAATTTGGTAAGTTTTCAATTCAGGATAATTCACTAACAAAGAAGCGTCCACAAACAGAACATCGCAAAAACAAAAATATGTTATATTAAAAAAACCAGAATGCCGTTCCAGAACATAGAAAAAATATTTTTTTTTAGAAACGAAGATTTTCTGTCTGATACACAGATAGAAGGAATGAAACTGGGACCTTCTATGTTTTTTTTTTTTTTTTTTTTTTTTTTTTTTTTTTTTTTTTTTTTTTTTTTTTTTTTTTTTTTTTTTTGCAGAATCGGGAAGGACAGCCGTTCTTCAATAGGACAGCTATTGCGACACATGCATTGTTATACTTCATTTGCTGAGCAAATGTCGACAATATTGAACATTGAGAAATGCAGTGTCCTGTGACACTGCAAAAAAGTCTGCTATAATATTTCTAACCAAGATTTATTTAGAAAACCAGCAGTTTCTTAAAAAAAAAGCACCCTTGAGAGATTCTTTAGCTGACCTAGATGAATTACTTACATTTCCTTTCTATTTGTTTCATCACCTATCTATTGAAAAAACGAAAAAGAACAATGGTTCAGCTTAGAAAAGTAATTACACAAAAACATATAAGTTGAGTATTTTCCATCTCTGTCAGTTCCCAGCAACGTGGGCAAGAATACGACAGTTACAGTCACAAAGTTTCCAACCACTATGAATAACTCAATTAAGATAAGTCCTTGATTGACAAAATTGATATTCACAGCTCCATAAATTCTATTAAAGTTCAGGGGGGCAAATTGATTGCGAGCATCGAAAAATCACTTACAGACAATTTATGGTCTCCCTTGAAGAATAAGATTGGTTATTTATTTGACAAAAGTCGTATCCAATAACGTTTTTAGTCCTTCAATTGGGAATTTGCCAGAGTTTAATATAATAGGATTTATTTATCAACCCTAGGTGCGTACAGGTATGACCTTTAGAAGGAACTTGGCATTTCATCATAAGGAAAGGGGTCTGTCAGTTTCAAATGAACAGTTTCACATCATAGTTATCCTGGAGGTCCTTAGGTTGTTTCAGGATAATTGCCTGATCAGCTATGCTGATGCAAGTTGTTTTGGAAAACTCACTGCAGTGGAGATTTAATTTGAGGTCTTGATTCGCAAGTCCTACGAGCGGAAAATAAAACAGCTTATAATCATGCTAGGACAGTGATGGCCAACCAGTCAATTGGGACGTGTGTAGGTCTATCTTGGAATGTGTTTGAAGTATAATTTTCATTCATAATCATTATCACCCTTACTCCAGCCAATGAAGGCGTAGTTACCGAATTCTAAAAAGTTGATTGAAAATTCTTCTACAAGTATCTCTGATCGTATTCATAATAGCAAAGAAAAAATTGTTTATATTGCATAACTGTGCATTTATATATGGTTTATCAAGTCAATAGAAATTCGCAATAATTACATAAATACGCATTTAAACTTGCAAATTTTCAATTTCTCAGCATTTTATTTTTTTTAATCAAAATAAGCTCTATTATAGCCTTTTAGAATTTAGAGTTTTAGTATGTAATTGTTTTAGGGCTGTATTTAGGATACTTTTTACATAAATGGAGGTATATTTTGGGAGGAAGGGAGGGTTCAGTTTCTACCCCCCCCCCTTCCTCCATTGCTTCTCCTTTACAGATATAATTGTGACAGCGTATTCTGAATTATGCAAAGTTATGCAATGTAAACAATTTTTTCTGTGCCTACTTCACTTCTTACTTCCTACTTCACTATAGGAACTACTGGCCATCTTCTAGAGCAGGCAATATTACAAAGAGGATGGTTGTCGGACGCGTTCAATCCTTTCGCCTCCTCTATCACGATCGGCTATGTCTCGCAAGCGTATACTAGTATGGATCCAATAGTGCAGCATAGACTCAAAACTTTTGTCTAGACTGAGATCTCACATCTGGTCCATAGCGATTGATTCAGATTGGTATATACTCCCCATGTTTTTATCATACAGGCAGAGATATATTCTTCGACTTCGCCATCAGACGTTACAACAGAGCCGTCATATTTAAACTGCTCTCTGATGGAGTAGGAGTAAATTAGTACCAACAAATAGATTGGCCGGGAGCCGCAAATTTAATCAGGGAGCTGCTGATAAAGAGTCCAATGCGGTTTGACACCAAAGACAGGTCACTAATAAGTTCGTATAAGCCAGTGACAATGGTTCTAGGCAGAACAATGTCATCTGCAACATACAGATCCTTCAGAGCTAGGAGAAGGTAACTTATTTGCCCAAATATGATTATACTGTTATTTCACAGAGTATGATTCATTATTAACTATATCACTTAGTGGAATAATATAAGAAAAGGTATATCACGTTCGTCACTCTTTTTTACGACACAGAGGACTCTGGTCTAAATCTCAATAACTTTTGGTCTACAATCGACTTGTTCAATAAAAATCAATTTTTTTTTCTCAAAAATTATTAGATTGGTAATTATTTCCAGGCCTACCATTGGTTTGAACATTGTTCAGGCAAACAGATTGTTATTAAAAATCCTTTGCCAGCTGATTCTGCAAAAATATACTGACGATAGGATACTATTCATTTTTTGGCTCTACTGAAGAAAAACTGCCTGAAAAACTTTATTATTATTTAGAAGTTCTTTAAGCTCGTTCAATGGCAGCTACTTTATAATAAAATAATACGCTTCAAAGCACAGTTAGTTACCATTTCCAAAAACTTGATATTCTTGCACTTTAATCAACTCCCTTTTTCAGACGATGCTGCTCAACATGTTGACAACTAAAGCCAATATTATTAATACTACCTCATAATCATGATAATAATAAAAAACAGTAAATTTAAAGAACAACCAAATGGATTATTTTTGCACTGAAAGAAAATTGAATAATCTAGGAGTTATTTGGGGATTCGAGGAAATATGTGATTAATGAGCTATAGCTTAAATTATGTTTGTGATGTTAAATATAGTGCTATATCTACGTCAGGGAATAGACACTTATAGAATAACAAAATAGACTTGCTGTATTCTAAAATTGAACTTTCCAGTTATAAAACTGTTCTATCCTAGTAGTAGGCTTAGCTCCTATCTCTATTTAGTTTCTACAATCTTTTCTCCAAGATCTTTGCTTCCATCAACAAATATGTTAATAACAAATTTTGTCTTCAATTTTAATTTCCCATTATACCTACAGCTAGATCAACTACAATATTTTTTTTGCCTTGTTTCGAATTTAAAAATAAATATTGTATTTTATAATTTCAAATCTAAATCCTATTTAAATATTTAAAAAAGAGCAGCCGACATTACTCGAAATCATAATTATTTGCTCCAAAAATGAAGCATCCAAAAAATAAAATTTTGAAGAAAATACTAAAAAGCTGCTATAATGGGTGAGGGTTGCCACTCACTGAGTCCATACTAGTTTTTTTCAGGTATACGCTTTTTTGTGGCTTTCGTAAGTTGTATATAATGTGAAGAAAAAATAACCTTTTTTAGATATTTTTCACACCGAGGTTGGTTTGAGCCAGACAGAAACTAAAATCCATGCAGTGGGAAAAATCTAAAGTCTTTTTGGTGTATCTTCATATTAGTGAGGGTATTGGTAGATTAAATGTTTAAACGAACATTTAAATTCTTCATTGAAACTTGTCATCCACAGAAACTAATAGTAGAAAAAATTTCTAGACTTCAAATCAGAATTTATGTAAGGATCTTGTCTACAAAATATAAAGAATACGGTATACTAATTCTTATCTAATAAATGTTAAAAGGGCCAGCTTTGGATAATTTATCATTTATGAAAAGCTTAATTTCCAACATTCGAAAAGTGACTACTATGGAGCAATCTCAAAACTAGAATCTTCATCTCAAACAATCCGAAAGTATCGAAATTTCCAGAAGCAAAAACCCCTCTTTCTCACTCAATTAATATTCTAGTTTCCTAGGATGCAAACACTAGTTTCACAGTTGAATAAGGAGTTTCTTATTCGGGAAAATTCAAAATTATTATCCAGAAAATGTCAATTAACCTCACTCACGAATTCGGAACTTTTTACATAATTGATATGTTTACATATTTGTAACGTAGGACAAAGAGTACTGGTTACTTATAACAGTGGGAACTGGCGATAGTGTCGAAAAAACTATCAAGGCCATCTCACATTTGGCGACACTTGCATTATTTCAAGCTCTGTAATCATTTTTCTGTCAGGAACTGAGATCAGACACTTATTACTACATTAATTTTACCAATCATAATAATTGAATTAATCATTTTTATTATTACATTGAAAACAACGCCAAGTGTTGCCAAACACAAGATGGCGTTTTTTTCGACACTAGCAACAGTTCCTACTGTTATAAGTTATCCATACTTTTTGAACTAGGAACTAAACACTGTCTCGTAGTAAGAACATAATTTTAAACCTTTTTCAAATTCAAAAACCAAATAGAAGTTACTCCTTGCAACAAATAATAAATCCATAAAAAAAAGATACTTTCTAAAGAAATGTAAAGAGCGATGTTAAGACTTAAGAGGAGCAGAAAAGAAGTCCTATAATAATTCAAGTTTAATATGACCAGAAATTACCATCAAAGAATAAATGAAACCAAAAGCAAGCACTAACTAAAATGAATAATCACGTCAAACACAAAGATAACAGTTGCTGACGTAGATGAATTAATAAACCTTGAAACAGGTAGAAATTAAAATGATACTAAATAGTCCAGGAAGGGAACGGTTTGACCGGGAACAAATTGCAATAGAAATGATTCTTTCACTACCCGACTCAGAAAAATGCGCTGATTCCAAATATGCAAAGTTTGCTCATCTAGCTGTTTCACAAATATGTTTTTTTTTAGGTTGAGGTTGATTTTGAGGAGGTGAAATTCGTGTTTCCATATAAAGGCGTACAACAACAGAATTGATGTCTAGAATAGGGTACTAGATCACGGTGAGTGTGAAAATCACCTTTATTTGAACGTAAAATTAAACTTTACGGCACTGAAGATGGCGCTGATTCAGCAGACACGGAAAAAATATTCAGTGCCTCCGACGAGCTTATGGAGTTCTTCACTGTTTATCTTGGTGCATTGGAAGGTCACACAGACATGCGAAGTATAGAGGAAAATCTGTCCCTGGCAGAAGTCGCCAAGAAATTTTCTTCTCTTAAACAGTAACTTTCGGAAAAGTCGCGTACGGTGAAACTGTGGATACAATATATGGAAATGATATATTGTATAATACTGAAGAAGTTCATCCAAGCAGAGCGTACGGGGAACTGGGATCTTCACCTTCAGGCAGTTGAAGCTATGTTGCCGTATTTAGCAGCGTCCAACCACTTCCCATATGCAAAATCTGCCAGGCTGTACCTGCAAAATATGAAACAGCTGGAAACTACCAATCCCGATGTGTTTGACAATTTTCAGAACGGGAGCCATGTTATCCGCAGATCCGAAAAATTTTTAGCGGGCTTGTCGTCAGACCTGGCCATTGAGCTGGTCCTCATGCACACGTTGAAAACTAACGGTGGTCTTACAAGGGGAAGCGGCATGAGTGAGTTACAGAGGCTGACTTGGTTACTCTCAGCACCAACTTGTAGTGCAATTAATTCGTCGATGCAAACTTTTGCTAAGGTCCAATACGAGACGAGCGAACAGCACAAAGAAGTTAGAGAGTCGAGGATTGAACGCGACAACCATGACACTAGCAAGCTCCTTTGCTTTCTTGCTGAGAATACCCCTTTCGCAGAAGATCCGAGCTTGCGAAACATTACGTCTGGAGTTACGGCTGATGAAAAAGTCAACGTCGACACAGCTAGATCCGTCGGACAAGAAATCATGGATAGCATGACAGGGGAAAACGTCAACACGTACACATTCAAAAAAGTCTGTGGCCATAACGCTTGCTAATAAAGCTGCACCAGTTATTGACGGACAGTCAGTTGCCGTTGATCCAGCATTCATGTTTCAGCGGCTGGTGACAGTTGCTGGAAATAGCGAAGATGATTTGGAGTCATACTTTAAGTATGAATAGTGTTCACCGCCTCCGTCACTTTTTGAAGCAAACGGACTTCCACGAACAGCCGATAAGCCTGCCCTCGCCGATGCGATGTGGCGTCTAGTTACAGAGCAGCAGCCGAAAACTGAAGACTTCGTCAAAGATTTCAGTGACAAGCATATAGTTCTCGATGGTGGGGCACTGCTTCAGCGAATTCCTTGGGAAAAAAACTCAACTTATGATAGTATCTGCCAGAAGTACGTTGACTACGTTGCACGGAAATACGGGGCGCAAAGGACGTCGGTGGTTTTCGACGGATACGACCAAGCACCTTCAATCAAAGACATCAACCATTTGAGACGGAAAGGGAAACGATCGTGCCCGCAGATCAATTTTAGCAGGAATATGGTCTGTTCTACAAAGAAAGAAGTGTTCCTAAGCAACTTCAAGAATAAGCAAGCAATCATAGCCATGACCAGTGAGTACCTGACCAAAGTTGGGTTTCAGGTATACCAAGCAGAAGGGGACACTGATCTTCTCATTGTTCTAACCGCATTTCGATCTGCTTCTCTTATGCCTACTGTCCTGGTTGGAGACGACACAGATCTGCTTATACTCCTCTGTTATCACGCACAGACAGATAGCCAAGCGATCTACTTTTACTCTGAACCTCGAGCTGAAATCTCAAAGAATAGAATTTGGGATATAAATGAAACGAAACTCAAACTTGGATCTCGTATATGCAGCACAATCCTGTATGTCCACGTCTTCCTTGGGTGCGATTCAACTTCCCGTATCTATGGCATTGGGAAGTCAGCGGGACTAGAGCTTCTGATAAAAAACAACAAGTTTTACGAATCCGCTAAAGTTTTTATGGACCCACTATCCACCAAGCACGACATTTCAGCAGCTGGGGAGAAAGCAATGATGCTTTTTTTTAAGTGTCCAGGCTCAATTTCAACCCTCAATCAGTTGCGTCATCTCAAATTCATCGAGAAAGTTACAGCATCTGCTTCGTATGTTGAGTCTAAAGTTCTCCCTCCCACCAGTGATGCTTGCAGCTTCCACTCATTTCGAGTTTATTTGCAAGTTGAATCGTGCAAAAACCCTGGGATGTAATCTCGACCCTGGCCAGTTCGGTTGGGTAATTCAGAATGGATTATATCGCCCTATTTTTGGTGAACTCCCCACTGCCCCCAACTCTCTTCTTGCAGTTTTTCGCTTTAACTGCAAAACCGACTGCTCAAATATGCGATGCACTTGCAAAAGAAATGGCATGAAATGCACCTGGGCCTGTGGAGCTTGCAAGGGAACAAGTTGTGCGAACTGTGTTACAACTGAGTTTCTCGGAGTTGATGATCTCGAAGATAACGAAGACCTATGAATATTGATATTTCGTTTTTTTATCACATTTGTATATTATATAACTGAAAAAGTTGAGAATGCTTTAATCGTTAATTAAACCATCAAAATGGGTGATAGTTGTCATTCTACATTTTAAGACCGGTTTCTTTCAGATTCAGCGTGGTTTAACACTAGATGAGAAAATTCACCCTCCTCCCGTATACTTCCCCTTTAAATATTGATAACCGTTGTTTATCCTTGCAGTTAGAGATCATTTTCAGATTCAGCGTACTTTATTACCCCTAAAATGCATATTGTTTTTCTGGTTCTACGAATTTCTGCAAAAGACATATTTCTCCTCCTCGTTATTTACCTCAACCCCAAAAAAACGTATTTGTGAAACAGCTAGATGAGCAAACTTTGCATATTCGGAATCAGCACATTTTTCTGAGTCGGGTAGTCAAAGAATCATTTCTATTGCAATTTGTTCCGGGTTAGGCCCTTTTTTACACACACTTCCTGGACTAAAAGTCAAAGTTAAAACGAACAGAAACTACTAGAAGCAGTTTGGCTAATGCCCCCTCCCCCCTAACCGCAAACCTTCTGAAGTGTATTGTGTCTTTTGCGTTTTATGGAGAACTATATGTATGTCGAATATTATGCTTTTTTTTTCCAAAACATCAACAAAAACGAAAAATGAAATCACTATAAAAATCAAGATGACTGGAAAGAAGTAAAGAAAATAAACTGGAAATTAAATGTATAATGATATTAATTCCTGGAAATCTCAACAATTTCAGATTCAGACTGTTATTTAAAAGTATTTTTTATTTTTCAATTTTAAAATAAAAATTCAATATTTGTGGTTTTCAGAGAAGCGGTAAATGACAAAAAAGACTTTTGAATGTTTACATATATGGGGGGGGGGGTAACACCGTTGAAGACTTGCGGTTCTTTACAACAACCAACACTATAGCGTTGCCTCTGAAAGCCAACACATTCTACTTCAAAAATAGATGAAAACAAATGTAACGAGGGCGGGTCTTTCACTTACTTTTCGTACTGAAAACCATTTCTACAAGGGAACCTCTCTTTTTCTTGGAGGAGGGGGGATGAGAGGTTGGTAATTAAAAATAGTACGTTTTTGGGCATACTAAATCGACTCTTGCGTATTTTGGTGTATTTCAGCAAGAATTTCGACGTGGGAGGTAAGGGTAGGACAATCCTTTGCGGTAAATATCCTATAGCCGTTTTTGTGAATATATGCCGGAAATATTGCTTTGAAAAGGTAATTATTTTCTTCTTCGAAGTTGCAATTGATGGAATGCAATGAAACAAATGATTTCGTCACTTCTTGACTCATTCAATAATAAATTTGTAGTTTTTTTGCCTTTTTCATCCAAGCTAGCCTACATATCCTTCCCTAAGATGATATTCGGGAGATGAAATTCGAACAAGGGATCAAATTTATTATAATGATAGCAATAACTGCAATGTACTGAAATACAAAGATGTTTCTAAAAATACTTATATGAGTCAAGTGGCTTTGTACCAAGTGGCATCAAATTGTCTGATTCTTCTTGTTCAAGTGTATAGTAATTCCCAAGTGCATATCAATAATGCTTTGGATATAATTTTTTCATCGTTTCAGAACGTGGAGGAGGTCCTTCAGACCAATTCCAGACGGGTGGTTTAATAGCTTGATGAAGAAAAAAGTACTAATACAAAGTGATAAAACTGGGCAATTATATGTTCTAAAATTCCGAATACAATGCTTAAAACCTCATGTTTTGCATTTGGCTGAATCTAATTTTTCATGACGATTTACACACACACACACACACACACACATATATATATATATATATATATATATATATATATATATATATATATATATATATATATATATATATAATATATATATATATATATATATATATATATATATATATATATATATTATATATATATATATATATATATATATATATATATATATATATAATATATATATATATATATATATATATATATATATATATATATATATATATATATATATATATATATATATAAAACACAGTAGTTATGTCAATCACATGCTAGACTATTATTAATACGATTATACACCATTTTTCATTTTGGTTTGTTTTTTCGTATACTTTATAACAGACAATTTCCATGTCTGAAAAGGTGTTTCCCAACAAATTTATTAGGGAGAGGAGGAGATTCAAGAACCGAAAAAAAGACGAAATGTACTAAGAATACAGGAATTTAGGGCGACTATAATACGAATATTTATACTTCAAAGACAGGGTGAGGGGCACGCTTGAACCCACAACCCCTCCGTGTTCACCTGATATACATAAAGAAAAATCGCAAGATCCATCATAAGGCCACCAGAACCCAACGAGCCTAAAATCCTTGGAAAAAGCAGTCGGCAATTCTTTTCCTAAGCCATTAAAATACCAAAATAATATGACAGAACTTTGTGAATTCATTTTTTTAAATCATTTTAATAGGGTGTAAAAAGTTCATTGACTTATCTTAGTTTTCCAACGACCAATTTGAAAAGGAATATCAAACGGTCAAGTTTGAATACCCTCGGATGTCTATACATACCTTCTTTGAATACTAACGGATGTCTATATATACCTTCCTTGAATACCCTCTGTATACCCTTTTTAGCATATTTTATGAGTTCTAGAAATAGTAAGATGCTACAATAAGTTGACGATATATTCTTGATTTTATTTTAATAAGGCCCGCCTCGTCAGTTAAAAATAAAACCGATTTATTTTTTAGTGTGAAAATAATTATTACTTTACCGATAAAATTCTGCAAATATTATTTTTCTGTTCGAATCGATTTTGCTATCACAGGTTTTGTTTTCTATGTTGGCCTTTTCCTTTCCTTCACTGTTTGACTAATGTTGAAATTCCAAGTAGCAAAACCCTTATATAGTAGCACTACATCATACCACAATCTGTGAACTATAGTTCTACGTGTGAATACAGTCATTAAATATCTCTGCAATTTTAAAATTGAAATGATCGTAGTAGACTGGCAGATGATCTTGTGCCTTTTTCTTTATTTGCAAAAGTTGATCTCTTTCATCTTCCGTTTCAGACGGTGCAAAGGCCCATTCACAATGAGGTTCTACAAATATTGGGAATTTGCTAGTGCTAATTCGAGCCAATCAGAATTTTCCATAGGATTTTCAGTTAATCAAAAAATCCTACGAAAGTTCTAATTGGCTCAAATTTGCACGAGCTAAATCTCAATGTTAGTAAAATATTAATGTGAATGGGTTTTAAGTGATTGAAAATATTTGAGGATGTTCTCTAGCTGCATGTTAAGACCCTCTTATTATGAGATTTTACTGATACTGAGATTTAGCTTGAGCTTCTTTGATCCAATCATACTTTCATAGAATTTTATGATTGGCTGAAAAATTCTGATTGGTTCAAACTGAAGCAAGCTAATCTTAGTATTAGTCAAATTTCATTCCGAATGGGCCATTAGTGAATTAAACTTGAGAATTTATTTTTTGAGAAAGCTAACCTGAAACATTTCTCTTAAATTATAGTAAGATATTTTCTTGTGGCCGTATGTTAGTTTTGGCTTTTTGCTCAGTTTGTCTTGTATATTCTTTTCAGCCAAGAACAGTAAATGATACAAAATGTTTGAGAATATAATCAAGGTACATCTTAATGATGTTAACTTTTTGTTTGAAAAACTAAACCTTCCCTAAGTTTCTCAATTGCAGCAATACATTTTTCTCTGAGTGCATGTTGATTTTCCTTTTTGTTTCTTTGTTTGGCCTCGGTTTGTTTTGTGTATTCTTTTCAGCCAAGAACAGTAAATGATACAAAATGTTTTAGAATGTAATCCAGGTACATCTTAATGAGGTTAACTTTTTTTTTGAAAACCTAAACCTTCCCTAAGTTTCTCAATTGTAGCAGTACATTTTTCTCTGAGTGCATGCTGAGTTTACTTTTTTGTTTCTTTGTCTGGCCTCGGTTTGTTTTATGTATTTTTGTCAGCCAAGAAGAGTAAATGATACAAAATGTTTGAGGATATAATCCAGGTGCATCTTAATGAGGTTAACTTTTTTTTTTGAAAACCTAAACCTCACCGAAGTTCCTCAATTGTAGCAATAAATTTTTCTCTGAGTGCATGCTGAGTTTAATTTTTTGTTTCTATGTTTGGCCTCGGTTTGTTTTGTGTATTTTTTTCAGCCAAGAACAGTAAATGATACAAAATGTCCGAGAATATAATCCAGGTACATCTTAATGAGGTTAACTTTTTTCTTTTTTGGAAAAACTAAACCTTAACTAAGTTTCTCAACTGTAGCCATAAATTTTTCTCTGAGTGCATGTTGTTTTTTTTTTCTTTGTTTGTCCTCGGTTGGTTTTGTGTAATCTTTTGAACTGGGCGCATTATTCTCAAACAGCCAGAAACATCATAACTCATCAGGACACAAGGCAAAACAGCTCAGAGAGATTTCAAGATTTTCTTCCAAAAAGCAATGTTCAAAGAACTTAGCTTTACGTTGGTTTCCACAGTACAGTTACCCTCAGGAATAGGATACGTTAAATTTTTTAAGTTTCTGGATTAGATATTCCGACATTCCGAGTATCTAGCCGATAAGATGAACCCCTTTGCAATAAGAAGTAAGGTTTTCCATTATCTTGGGTATAGCTGCTTAAAGCATAGTTTTCAGAGGCAACGCTGTAGCGTTGCCTATAGTAACGGCCATACGGCTCCAATGTTTTATTATTATTATTATTTTTTTTTTTCCCAGAGGCACTTCATATGGAAGGGGTTGTCGTAGAAGCTTCAAAAGGGGCTCATTCGATTGGAAATCGAGAGTTCTAGTGCCCTTTTTAATAGTCGAAAATGATTGGAGGGCAACTAGCCCCCCCCACGCCCATCATTCCCCCAAACACATCCAATCAAAATTTTGAGATAGCCATTTTGTTCAGCGTAGTTGATTTCCAGATAGAAAATATATTTTTGAGGAGGACACTCCCCCACAACCCTCAGGGCAAGGGTTTTAAGTTATGCCCTGGGGGCATATAAGCTTTTTATAGAAGGCGTTGTCGTAGAAACTTCAAAACAGGCTCAATCGATTGGAAATTAAAGGGCTAGTGCCCTTTTTAATAGTCGAAAGTGATTAAAGTGTAACAAGCCAACCTCCCCCAACCCAAGCCCATCATTTCCCCAAACACATCCAATCAAAATTTTGAGATAGCCATTTTGTTCAGCGTAGTTGATTTCCAGATAGAAAATATATTTTTGAGGAGGACACTCCCCCACAACCCTCAGGGCAAGGGTTTTAAGTTATACCCTGGGGGCATATAAGGTTTTTATAGAAGGCATTGTCGTAGAAACTTCAAAAAAGGCTCGTTCGATTGGAAATTAAAGGGCTAGTGCCCTTTTAATAGTCGAAAGTGATTGGAGGGCAACTAGCCCCCCCCCCCCACGCCCATTATTCCCCCAAACACATCCAACCAAAATTTTGAGATAGCCATTTTGTTCAGCGTAGTTGATTTCCAGATAGAAAATATATTTTTGAGGAGGACACTCCCCCACAACCCTCAGGGCAAGGGTTTTAAGTTATGCCCTGGGGGCATATAAGGTTTTTTATAGAAGGCGTTGTCGTAGAAACTTCAAAACAGGCTCATTCGATTGGAAATTAAAGGGCTAGTGCCCTTTTTAATAGTCGAAAGTGATTTGAGGGCAAATAACCCCCCTCTCACGCCCACCTTTTCCCCAAACACATCCAATCAAAATTTTGAGACAGCCATTTTATTAAACGTAGTTTTAAGTTCTGGAAATTAGGTCTTTGAGGATGACAACTCCCCCACAGCCCTCAGGGCAAGAGTTGTAATTTAAGGATTCATTTCCCCAAACACATCAGTAGAAAGGCCTCAGAAGGTCCGGGACGACACCCCTGCTGCCATCTACAATTTAGTTTAATGCTGACGGGACATAATTTATTCAAGGATTATCGATCGAGTCTAATGGGGATGTCAAGGTCAATCGATCTGTTGTTGTTTGGCCACGTGTAATGACATGAGGGGTGATTTACATAATCGCTAGGGGAAATTATTGATTCACGAAGGGGGAATTATGAAACAATATGCTACGAAGGGGGAATTAAGAAACATTAAGGCTTCTTTAATCTTAGGTCTGTGGGATAAACGTTCATCAGGTCAGAGAGAAAAATTAATATTCTATTTTTAAATAGGGCTTCACGAAGGGGAGAATTAAGAAACATTAAGGCTTCTTTAATCTTAGGTCTGAGGGATAAACGTTCATTAGGTCAGAGAGAAAAATTAATATTCTATTTTTAAATAGGGGCTTCATCGATCTTTAGTGTCAGGAATTATAAATGACATCACTTGTTATCTTGGAATTATGCGGGAGTCTAAAGAGATAGAAATTCTATTTTTAAATACGGCTTCATGGAGCTTTAAGTCGGAGAGATAAATTGATATTCTAACGAAACCATAATAGTTTAGCTAGGAACATTTATGAGATGAAGAGATTAACGTAGGAAAGGGTTTCCTAGAAATTTGAAATGTGAAAGCACAGAGATGCCAAAAAACAAAAGGAACACACAGAAATTACTTTTAGGGGATTATTTGGGCGAAACGGTTTTAGACAGCTTATGGAATTATTTCGGCGAAACAGTTAGAGACGTTTTAAAAGATGACCCTCCCTCTCCTCCCCCTCCCCTCCCCTCCCCATTTTTTTAATATTTTTTGTGCATTGAGACACAGAAGGGCACCCTCCCCCCGGCCCCCCAGGCTCCCAAAGGGCCCCGGACCCTCAAAGGCTCCCCCCGAGCCCCGTCTTTCGTTGATGTGTATTGTCTGAAACTTATGATTTGGGATATGTAAATTACTATTTCGGACTTTTCTGAGCTAGATTTCTTAGTCTTTCGTTGGTGTGTGTTGTCTGAAACCTATGATTTGGGATGGATGAATTGCAATTTTTGACTTTCTGAGCTGTATTTCTTAGCCGTTCATAGGTGAGTGATGTCAGAAAATTATGATTTGGGATGCGTAGTTTGCAAGTTGGACTTTTCAGAGCTATGATTCTTAGTCTCTCATAGGCGTTTGTTGTCTGAAACTTCTAGTTTGTGGTGAATAGTTTGCTATTTCAGGCATTTCTGAGCTAAGGTTTCCTAGTATTTCATAGGTGAATGTTGTCTGAAACTTATGATTTGGGATATGTAAATTACTATTTCGGGCTTTTCTAAGCTAGATTTCTTAGTCTTTCGTGGTGTGTATTGTCTGAAACCTATGATTTGGGATGGGTGGATTACTATTTTTGACTTTTCTGAGCTGGATTTCTTAGCCGTTCATAGGCGTGTGTTGTCTGAAACTTATGATTTGGGGTGGTTAATTTGCTATTTTGACTTTTCTGAGCTAGGTTTCTTAGCCTTTCATATGTGTGTGCTGTCCGAAAATTATGATTTGGGATGTGTAGTTTGCATGTTGGACTTTTCAGAGCTAGGATTCTTAGTCACTCATAGGTGTTTGTTGTCTGAAGCCTATAGTTGGAATGAGTAGTTTGCTATTTCAGGCTTTTCATAGCCAGATTTCTTAGTATTTCGTAGGTGTGTGTTGTCTGAAACCTATGATTTGGATTGTGTGGGTTGCTATTTTTTACTTTTCATAGCCAGATTTCTTAGTCTTTCGTAGGTGTGTGTTGTCTGAAACCTATGATTTGGATTGTGTGGATTGCTATTTTTGACTTTTCTGAGCCAGATTTCTTAGTCTTTCGTAGGCGTGTGTTGACTGAAACCTATGATTTGGGATGAGTGGTTTGCTATTTTTGTCTTTTCTGAGCTAGATTTCTTAGCCTTTCATAGGTATGTGTTGTCAGAAAATTAAGATTTGGGATGTGTAGTTTGCTATTTGGACTTTTCAGAGCTATGATTCTTAGTCCATCATAGGTGAGTGCTGTCTGAAACTTATGATTTGGGATGGTTAATTTGCTATTTCCGGCTTTTATTAGCTAGGTTTCTTAGCCTTTCATAGGTGTGTGTTGTCAGAAAATTATGATTTGGGATGTGTAGTTTGCTATTTGGACTTTTCAGAGCTAGGATTCTTAGTCCATCATAGGTGTTTGTTGTCTGAAACCAATAGTTTGGGATGAGTAGTTTGCTATTTCAGGCTTTTCGGAGCTAGATTTCTTAGCCTTTCATTGGTGTATGCTTTCAGAAAATTATGATTTGGGATATGTAAATTACTATTTCGGACTTTTCTGAGTTGGACACTTCTAAATTTTTCCGTAGAAGATAGGAAAAGTTATACTATGATTATGATTATTTTCCATGAAGATAAAAAGTTTCACTTTAATTCTAAATTTTCTTAAATTCAATTCCGACCTTTCTCAAAGAGATGAAAAAAATTAAAGCTCTGTTCCAAATATTTTCCCGGAAGAAGAAAAGTTCAACTTCGATTCTGAATTTTCTCAATGAAAATGAAATAAGTTATTGATCAAATCTATTTTCCCAAAATAATATAAAAATTTCCACTTCAGTTCAGATTTTTTTCTCAAAGAGTTGAAGAAATTTAAAGTTCTGTTCCAAATTTTTCATAGAAGATAGGAAAAGTTATACTTTGAACGTGAATATTCGAGTTCTATTCTGAATTTTACCAAAGAACACAATTCAATTCTAATTTCCCCAATAAAAAATTTAAAGTTCAATTCTAAATTTTTCGGTGGAAGATAGAAAAAGTAATACCATACGTGTGAATATTTTCCCGGAAGATAAAAAGTTCTAGTTCAATTTAAAATTTTCTCAACGAAGTGAAGAAGAATTCAAGTTCTCTTCTGAATTTTACCAAAGAACACAATTCAATTCTAATTTCACAGAGAAAATAAAAATCATCCACTTCAGTTCCTTATTTCACAAAGGCATAAAGAAATTTAAAGTTCAATTCTAAATTTTTCGGTGGACGATAGAAAAAGTAATACCATACTTGTGAAATATTTTCATGGAAGATAAAAAGTTCTAGTTCAATTTAAAATTTTCTCAACGAAGTGAAGGAAAGTTCAAGTTCTCTTCTGAATTTTCACAATGAAAAAGAAATTAGTCATTGATCATTTCTATTTTTCCAAATAATATAAAAATTTTCCACTTTAGTTCAGATCTGACTCGAAGAGATGAAAAATTTACAATACTGTTCCAAATTTTTCACTGAAGATGAAAAAGTTCAAGTTCTCTTCGGAATTTTACCAAAGAGCACAATTCAATTCTAATTTCTCCAGAGAAAATAAAAATCTTCCACTTCAGTTCTTTATTTCACAAAGACATAAAGAAATTTAAAGTTCAATTCTAAATTTTTCGGTGGAAGATAGAAAAAGTAATACCATACGTGTGAATATTTTCCCGGAAAGTAAAAAGTTCTAGTTCAAATTAAAATTTTCTCAACGAAGTGAAGAAAAGTTCAAGTTCTCTTCTGAACTTTACCAAAGAACACACTTCAATTCTAATTTCTCCAGAGAAAACAAAAATCTTCCACTTCAGTTCTTTATTTCACAAAGACATAAAGAAATTTAAAGTTCAATTCTAAATTTTTCTGTAGAAGATAGGAAAAGTTATACTATGATTGTGATTATTTTCCAGTGAAGATAAAAAGTTTCACTTTATTTATAATTTTTCTTAAATTCACTACCGATTTTTTGCAAAGAGATGAAAAATTTAAAGTTCTGTTCCAAATTTTTCATAGAAGATAGAAAAGGTTATACATTGATTTGAATATTCGACATGAAGATAAGGAGCATCACTTTAATTCTGAGTTTTCTCGAACAAGTGCAAAATGTTAAAGTTCACTTCTGAATTTTCTTAAAGAAGTGAAAAAAGTTAGCTCAATTCTGAATTTTACCAATGAAAATGAAAAAAGCTTCCACTTCAGTTCTTAATTCCTCAAAGACATAAAAAATTCAAAGTTCTCTTCTAATTTTTCCAAGAAAATAAAAAGGCTCCACTTCAGTTCTGTTTTTTTTTCTCAAAGAGATGAAAAATTTAAAGTTCTTTTCTAATTTTAAATTCAATTTTAGCTCCTTTGTCTTATGGATTTACCCATCAAATTTTTAAATTAGAAAATGAGTGATTCGTTCTATTATTAAAGACTACGTACGCGCGCATATAGGTTAGGTTAGGTTGGATTAAGTTAGGTTAGGTTAAGTTAGGTTAGGTTAGGTTAGATTAAGTTAGGTTAGGTTAAGTTAGGTTAGGCTAGGTTAGCCTACGTACGCGCGCGTACGTAGGCTAACCTAACTTAACCTAACCTAACTTAATCTAGCCTAACCTAACCTAACCTAACTTAACCTAACCTAACTTAATCCAACCTAACCTAACCTATATGCGCGCGTACGTAGTCTTTAATAATAGAACGAATCACTCATTTTCTAATTTAAAAATTTGATGGGTAAATCCATAAGACAAAGGAGCTAAAATTGAATTTAAAATTAGAAAAGAACTTTAAATTTTTCATCTCTTTGAGAAAAAAAAACCAGAACTGAAGTGGAGCCTTTTTATTTTCATGGAAAAATTAGAAGAGAACTTTGAATTTTTTATGTCTTTGAGGAATTAAGAACTGAAGTGGAAGCTTTTTTCATTTTCATTGGTAAAATTCAGAATTGAGCTAACTTTTTTCACTTCTTTAAGAAAATTCAGAAGTGAACTTTAACATTTTGCACTTGTTCGAGAAAGCTCTGAATTAAAGTGGAGCTCCTTATCTTCATGTCGAATATTCAAATCAATGTATAACTTTTTCTATCTTCTATGAAAAATTTGGAACAGAACTTTAAATTTTTTATCTCTTTGCAAAAAATCGGTAGTGAATTTAAGAAAAATTATAAATAAAGTGAAACTTTTTATCTTCACTGGAAAATAATCACAATCATAGTATAACTTTTCCTATCTTCTACAGAAAAATTTAGAACTGAACTTTAAATTTTTTATGTCTTTGAGAAATTAAGAACTGAAGTGGTAGGCTTTTTCATTTTCATTGGTAAAATTCAGAATTGAGTTAACTTTTTTCTCTTCTTTAAGAAAATTCAGAAGAGAACTTGAACAATTTGCACTTCTTCGAGAAAACTCAGAATTAAAGTGGAGTTCCTTATCTTCATGTTGAATATTCACAATCAATGTATAACTTTTTCTATCTTCTATGAAAAATTTGGAACAGAACTTTAAATTTTTCATCTCTTTGAGAAAAATCAGAACTGAATTTAAGAAAAATTATAAATAAAGTGAAACTTTTGATCTTCATGGAAAACAATCGCAGTCATAGTATTACTTTTTCTATCTTCCATCTAAAAATTTAGAATAGAACTTTAAATTTCTTTATTTCTTTGGGGAACTTAAAACTGAAGTGGAAGATTTTTATTTTCTCTGGAGAAATTAGAATTGAAGTGTGTTCTTTGGTAAAGTTCAGAAGAGAACTTGAACTTTTCTTCACATCGTTGAGAAAATTTTAAATTGAACTAGAACTTTTTATCTTCCGGGAAAATATTCACAAGTATGGTATTACTTTTTCTATCTTCCACCGAAAAATTTAGAATTGAACTTTAAATTTCTTTATGTCTTTTGTGAAATAAAGAACTGAAGTGGAAGATTTTTATTTTCTCTGTAGAAATTAGAATTGAATTGTCTTCTTTGGTAAAATTCAGTAGAGAACTTGAACTTTTCTTCACTTCATTGAGAAAATTTTAAATTGAACTAGAACTTTTTATCTTCCGTGAAAATAATCACAAGTATGGTATTAATTTTTCTATCTCCCACCGAAAAATTTAGAATTGAACTTTAAATTTCTTTATGTCTTTGTGAAATAAAGAACTGAAGTGGAAGATTTTTGTTTTCTCTGGAGAAATTAGAATTGAAGTGTGTTCTTTGGTAAAGTTCAGAAGAGAACTTGAACTTTCCTTGACTTCGTTGAGAAAATTTTAATTTGAACTAGAACTTTTTATCTTCCGTGAAAATATTCACAAGTATGGTATTACTTTTTCTATCTTCCACCAAAAAATTAGAATTGAACTTTAAATTTCTTTATGTCTTTGTGAAATAAAGAACTGAAGTGGAAGATTTTTGTTTTCTCTGGAGAAATTAGAATTAAAGTGTGTTCTTTGGTAAAGTTCAGAAGAGAACTTGAACTTTTCTTCACTTCTTTAAGAAAATTTTGAATTGAACTAGAACTTTTTATCTTCCGGGAAAATATTCACACGTATGGTATTACTTTTTCTATCTTCCACCGAAAAATTTAGAATTGAACTTTAAATTTCTTTATGTCTTTGTGAAATAAAGAACTGAAGTGGAAGATTTTTATTTTCTCTGGAGAAATTAGAATTGAATTGTGCTCTTTGGTAAAATTCCGAAGAGAACTTGAACTTTTTTATCTTCAGTGAAAAATTTGGAACAGTATTGTAAATTTTTCATCTCTTCGAGTCAGATCTGAACTAAAGTGGAAAATTTTTATATTATTTGGAAAAAATAGAAATGATCAATGACTAATTTCTTTTTCATTGTGAAAATTCAGAAGAGAACTTGAACTTTCCTTCACTTCGTTGAGAAAATTTTAAATTGAACTAGAACTTTTTATCTTCCATGAAAATATTTCACAAGTATGGTATTACTTTTTCTATCGTCCACCGAAAAATTTAGAATTGAACTTTAAATTTCTTTATGTCTTTGTGAAATAAGGAACTGAAGTGGATGATTTTTATTTTCTCTGTGAAATTAGAATTGAATTGTGTTCTTTGGTAAAATTCAGAAGAGAACTTGAATTCTTCTTCACTTCGTTGAGAAAATTTTAAATTGAACTAGAACTTTTTATCTTCCGGAAAAATATTCACACGCATGGTATTACTTTTTCTATCTTCCACCAAAAAATTTAGAATTGAACTTTA
Source organism: Artemia sinica (assembly GCA_027921565.1). Lineage (NCBI taxonomy): Eukaryota > Metazoa > Arthropoda > Branchiopoda > Anostraca > Artemiidae > Artemia > Artemia sinica. The sequence continues at coordinate 39,633,613 of CM051256.1, forward strand.
AATTTTTTATTGGGGAAATTAGAATTGAATTGTGTTCTTTGGTAAAATTCAGAAGAGAACTTGAATATTCACGTTCAAAGTATAACTTTTCCTATCTTCTATGAAAAATTTGGAACAGAACTTTAAATTTCTTCATCTCTTTGAGAAAAAAATCTGAACTGAAGTGGGAATTTTTATATTATTTTGGGAAAATAGATTTGATCAATAACTTATTTCATTTTCATTGAGAAAATTCAGAGTCGAAGTTGAACTTTTCTTCTTCCGGGAAAATATTTGGAACAGAGCTTTAATTTTTTTCATCTCTTTGAGAAAGGTCGGAATTGAATTTAAGAAAATTTAGAATTAAAGTGAAACTTTTTATCTTCATGGAAAATAATCATAATCATAGTATAACTTTTCCTATCTTCTACGGAAAAATTTAGAAGTGTCCAACTCAGAAAAGTCCGAAATAGTAATTTACATATCCCAAATCATAATTTTCTGAAAGCATACACCAATGAAAGGCTAAGAAATCTAGCTCCGAAAAGCCTGAAATAGCAAACTACTCATCCCAAACTATTGGTTTCAGACAACAAACACCTATGATGGACTAAGAATCCTAGCTCTGAAAAGTCCAAATAGCAAACTACACATCCCAAATCATAATTTTCTGACAACACACACCTATGAAAGGCTAAGAAACCTAGCTAATAAAAGCCGGAAATAGCAAATTAACCATCCCAAATCATAAGTTTCAGACAGCACTCACCTATGATGGACTAAGAATCATAGCTCTGAAAAGTCCAAATAGCAAACTACACATCCCAAATCTTAATTTTCTGACAACACATACCTATGAAAGGCTAAGAAATCTAGCTCAGAAAAGACAAAAATAGCAAACCACTCATCCCAATCATAGGTTTCAGTCAACACACACCTATGAAAGGCTAATAAATCCAGCTCGGAAAAGTCAAAAATAGCAAACTACATATCCCAAATCATAGGTTTCAGTCAACACACACCATCGAAAGACTAAGAAACCTAGCTCAGAAAGGTCAAAAATAGCAAACTACTCATCCCAAACTATTGGTTTCAGACAACATTCACCTACGAAATACTAGGAAACTTTAGCTCAAAAAAGCCTGAAATAGCAAACTACATATTCCCAAATCATAATTTTCTGACAACACATACCTATGAAAGGCTAAGAAATCTAGCTCAGAAAAGTCAAAAATAGCAAACTACACATCCCAAATCATAGGTTTCAGTCAACACACACCTACGAAAGGCTAAGAAATCCAGCTCAGAAAAGTCCAAAAAGCAATCCACTCATCCCAAATCATAGGTTTCAGACACTACACACCTATGAAAGACTAAGAAATACAACTCAGAAAAGCCCGAAATAGTAATGTACATATCCCAAATCATAAGTTTCAGACAACATTCACCTACGAAATACTAAGAAACCTTAGCTCAGAAAAGTCTGAAATAGCCAACTACCCATCCCAAACTCGAAGTTTCAGACAACAAACACCTATGAGTGACTAAGAATCCTAGCTCTGAAAAGTCCAAAAACAAACTACACCTCCCAAATCATAATTTTCTGAAAGCACACACCTATGAAAGGCTAAGAAATCTAGCTCAGAAAAGTCAAAAATAGCAAATTAACCACCCAAATCATAGGTTTCAGTCAACACACGCCTACGAAAGGCTAAGAAATCCAGCTCAGAAAAGTCAAAAATAGCAACCCACACATCCCAAATCATAGGTTTCAGACACCACACACCTACGAAAGACTAAGAAATCTGGTTATGAAAAGTCGGAAATAGCAAATTACATATCCCAAATCATAAGTTTCAGTCAACACACACCTACGAAAGGCTAAGAAACCTAGCTCATAAAAGCCTGAAATAGCAAACTACTCATCCCAAACTATTGGTTTCAGACAACATTCACCTACGAAATACTAGGAAACCTTAGCTCAGAAAAGCCTGAAATAGCAAACTACACATCCCAAATCATAATTTTCTGACAACACACACCTATGAAAGGCTAAGAAACCTTAGCTCAGAAAAGCCTGAAATAGCAAACTACACATCCCAAATCATAATTTTCTGACAACACACACCTATGAAAGGCTAAGAAACCTAGCTCAGAAAAGTCAAAAATATCAAATTAACCATCCCAAATCATAGGTTTCAGACAACACTCACCTATGAACGGCTAAGAAATCCAGCTCTGAAAAGTCCAAAAAGCAAACCGCTCATCCCAAATCATAGGTTTCAGTCAACACATCCCTACGAAAGACTAAGAAATCTGGCTCAGAAAAGTCAAAAAATAGCAATCCACACAATCCAAATCATAGGTTTCAGACAACACACACCTACGAAATACTAAGAAATCTGGCTATGAAAAGCCTGAAATAGCAAACTACTCATTCCAAACTATAGGCTTCAGACAACAAACACCTATGAGGGACTAAGAATCCTAGCTCTGAAAAGTCCAAAATGCAAACTACAAATCCCAAATCATAATTTTCGGACAGCACACACATATGAAAGGCTAAGAAACCTAGCTCAGAAAAGTCAAAAATAGCAAATTAACCACCCCAAATCATAAGTTTCAGACAACACACGCCTATGAACGGCTAAGAAATCCAGCTCAGAAAAGTCAAAAATAGTAATCCACCCATCCCAAATCATAGGTTTCAGACAATACACACCAACGAAAGACTAAGAAATCTAGCTTAGAAAAGCCCGAAATAGTAATTTACATATCCCAAATCATAAGTTTCAGACAACATTCACCTATGAAATACTAGGAAACCTTAGCTCAGAAATGCCTGAAATAGCAAACTATTCACCACAAACTAGAAGTTTCAGACAACAAACGCCTATGAGAGACTAAGAATCATAGCTCTGAAAAGTCCAACTTGCAAACTACACATCCCAAATCATAATTTTCTGACATCACTCACCTATGAACGGCTAAGAAATACAGCTCAGAAAAGTCAAAAATTGCAATCCATCCATCCCAAATCATAGGTTTCAGACAACACACACCAACGAAAGACTAAGAAATCTAGCTCAGAAAAGTCCGAAATAGTAATTTACATATCCCAAATCATAAGTTTCAGACAATACACATCAACGAAAGACGGGGCTCGGGGGGAGCCTTTGAGGGTCCGGGGCCCTTTGGGAGCCTGGGGGGCCTTTGGGGGGCCCGGGGGGAGGGTGCCCTTCTGTGTCTCAATGCACAAAAAATATTAAAAAAATGGGGAGGGGAGGAGGGGAGGGGGAGGGGAGGAGAGGAGGGGGGGAGGGGAGGGGAGGGAGGGGAGGGGGGAGGAGAGGGAGGGTCATCTTTTAAAACGTCTCTAACTGTTTCGCCGAAATAATTCCATAAGCTGTCTAAAACCGTTTCGCCCAAATAATCCCCTAAAAGTAATTTCTGTGTGTTCCTTTTGTTTTTTGGCATCTCTGTGCTTTCACATTTCAAATTTCTAGGAAACCCTTTCCTACGTTAATCTCTTCATCTCATAAATGTTCCTAGCTAAACTATTATGGTTTCGTTAGAATATCAATTTATCTCTCCGACTTAAAGCTCCATGAAGCCGTATTTAAAAATAGAATGTCTATCTCTTTAGACTCCCGCATAATTCCAAGATAACAAGTGATGTCATTTATAATTCCTGACACTAAAGATCGATGAAGCCCCTATTTAAAAATAGAATATTAATTTTTCTCTCTGACCTAAAGAACGTTTATCCCTCAGACCTAAGATTAAAGAAGCCTTAATGTTTCTTAATTCTCCCCTTCGTGAAGCCCTATTTAAAAATAGAATATTAATTTTTCTCTCTGACCTGATGAACGTTTATCCCACAGACCTAAGATTAAAGAAGCCTTAATGTTTCTTAATTCCCCCTTCGTAGCATATTGTTTCATAATTCCCCCTTCGTGAATCAATAATTTCCCCTAGCGATTATGTAAATCACCCCTCATGTCATTACACGTGGCCAAACAACAACAGATCGATTGACCTTGACATCCCCATTAGACTCGATCGATAATCCTTGAATAAATTATGTCCCGTCAGCATTAAACTAAATTGTAGATGGCAGCAGGGGTGTCGTCCCGGACCTTCTGAGGCCTTTCTACTCACATCCAATCAAAATTTTGAGATAGCCATTTTTTTCAGAGTAGTTGATTTCCAGATAGAAAATATATTTTTTAGGAGGACACTCCCCCCCAACCCTCAGGGCAAGGGTTTCAAGTTATGCCCTGGGGGCATATAAAGTTTTTATAGAAGGCGTTGTCGTAGAAACTTCAATCAGGCTCATTCGATTAGAAATTAAAGGGCTAGTGCCCTTTTAATAGTCGAAAGTGATTGGAGTGCAACTAGCCCTCCCCACGCCGATCATTTCCCCAAAGACATCCAATCAAAATTTTGAGATAGCCATTTTGTTCAGCGTAGTTGATTCTAGATAGAAAATACGTTTTTGACGAGGACACTCTCCCACAACCCTCAGGGCAAGGGTTTGAAGATATGCCCTGGGGGAATATAAGGTTTTTATAGAAGGAGTTGTTGTAGAAACTTCAAAACAGGCTCATTCGATTGGAAATTAAAGGGCTAGTGCCCTTTTTAATAGTCGAAAGTGATTGGAGTGCAACTAGCCCCCCCCCCCCCCCGACGCCCATCATTCCCCCAAACACATCCAATCAAAATTTTGAGATAGCCATTTTGTTCAGCATAGTTGATTTCCAGATAGAAAATATATTTTTGAGGAGGACAATCCCCCACAACCCTCAGGGCAAGGGTTTTAAGTTATGCCCTGGGGGCATATGAGGTTTTTATAGAAGGCGTTGTCGTAGAAACTTCAAAAAAGGCTCATTCGATTGGAAATTCAAAGGGATAGTGCCCTTTTTAATAGTCGAAAGTGATTGGAGGGCAACTAGCCCCCCCCCCCCCAAGCCCATCATTCCCCCAAACACATCCAATCAAAATTTTGAGATAGACATTTTGTTCAGCATAGTTGATTTCCAGATAGAAAATATATTTTTGAGGAGGACAATCCCCCACAACCCTCAGGGCAAGGGTTTTAAGTTATGCCCTGGGGGTATATGAGGTTTTTATAGAAGGCGGTGTCGTAAAAACTTCAATAAAGGCTCATTCGATTGGAAATTCAAAGGGCTAGTGCCCTTTTTAATAGTCAAAAGTGATTTTAGGGCAACTAACCCCCCTCTCACGCCCACCTTTTCCCCAAACACATTCAATCAAAATTTTGAGACAGCCATTTTATTAAACGTAGTTTTAAGTTCTGGAAATTAGGTCTTTGAGGATGACAACTCCCCCATAGCCCTCAGGGCAAGAGTTGTAATTTAAGGATTCTCCGAATCCTTTCCATTTCTTATGGAAGGGATGGTTGTATAAACTTTGGAGAGGTCTCATTTGACTGAAAATTGAAAGTTCTTGGTCACTTTTTAAGAGTCAAAAGAGATTGGAGGGTGACTAGCTCCCCCCCTCCTCCACGCCCTAAATGCATCAGATAAAAATTTTGAGATTGACATTTTGTTAAAATAGTTCAAAGTTCTGATAACAAAAAACTCCGGTGTCGACACAGCCCACCAGGGCCCGGGGGTAGGCGTTGTAAGTTATGCCCTGGGGCATAACTTATTAAAGGGGGTTTTTAACTTATGGGAAGGGGTTTTGTATGGGAAGAATACATGGGAAATCTATTATAATTATCCAATTATAAGGTTAAAATACATACTCTGAGATAGATGTAAAATTGCTTTGGCACACAAAATCCTATTAAGGTCAATTCCAAACAGTCGTGATCCCTTTGTGTCAGCAAGTGAAATGGTCTAAACCCCCTTATTGGAGCTATTTGTTCAATCCATTCATTGTTGTCAATCGCTGTCCACAAGTTATGCAAGCTGTTTATTGTTCATATATAAGGTTTTTGTCAAAGAGGTAATCGTATAGACTTTGAAAAAAGCCTCATTCGATTTAAATTGAAAGTTCTAGATCCGTTTTTTAAAGTCAAAACGAACAGAAATTAAATAAACAATCATAGCAAAAAACATACAACAAGTAATAATATAAATGAATAAATAGACCTTAAAGCGAGTAATGCTTAGATTGAATATGAAAATCAAGCTTAAAACGAAAACAAATATTTTGCTATTAAAGTATAAATGAAACTTAAAACGAACAGAAATTAAATAACAATCAATGCGAACAAACATACAATATATATTAATGTAAATGAATAAATAAATCTTAAAACGAGTGAAACTTAAATTGAATATGCAAATCAAGTTTGAATCGAATAAAAATAACTACAAACAAGAGTTTGGGTATCGCCTCACTACAGAAGCCTAAAACCTACTGCGTCATTGGCTCTTTACTGAAAACAATTCTTTCATTAATTAATATTCTACGGAATAAATATCAGCATATGTATATTAAATTGACAATGCACATTTTTTTTCAGTAAACTCATTTGAATTTTTTTCAGTGAAGTACAAATTATATTCTGGCTTTTAGAAAGCATAGGGGTTTTGAACCCTACTCATATTAATTTATGCTCGTTTTGAGTTTGACTCTAATATTTATTTTAATATTTGTTCGTTTTGGGTTTCATTTATTCTTTAATAGTAATTTCTGGTCGTTTTGAGTTTGAATTTTAACAGGTATTTGTATCTCCTGAGCTTAAGTTTAAAATGGCCTTTACTTTTCTTTGAAAAACTTATTTTTCGGAAAGTTTTTTTTAATTAATTTAAGTAAAAACAGACCAAAGCTGCTTTGACTGGTCAGCACCAAATTACTCTTATTACTTTACGGACTCTTCGTGGCAAATCAACCGGTTGGTAGATGCGTGCAGATTTCAGGGTGTTTTCAAGCTTATTTCTTTCATTAAGCAATCAAAGGAGCAGCCTAACCAATTTTGGGAAACTACCTCCATCTTCATCTTTGTAGGACACTATACTTGGATTGTTCTTTCTCTTTAAATATCAAGGATAACACTTTCCATATTTGTAAACAGCAAAATTTGATAGCTTAAAATTTCACAGAAAAAATAATACAAAGTAGCCCTGCTGAGATATTATATTATGTAAAGGAGATTCGATACGTTTAAGGATCATCCTCTCTCGTCCTTAGTAACTTTTTTAGTTTGTGTGGCCAAACTATTTAGAATTGACCGGGCGGTGTTGTCATAACTTGTTTAGCTTCGATAAGAGCTCAGAATAAACGACAAAAAAAAAAAAAATAAAAGCTGACATCATATGAAAATGACATCATCATACTTTCCCAGAAATCATAGGAAAACCCTTTAACTTCTCCCGTTTTTTTTTTACCAGGGATGGATAATCAAATTCAAGAAACTCACATCATTGAACAGTTTGAATTTTGTTTTTCCGATTAAACGGAGCAGAATTTTCTTTTTAAGGATCAGGAAAGGGTAGTCCCTAAAAACGTTCCAGCATGGCTTCTAGAGAAACGCTAAAAATAAGCTCAATAAAAATATCGTTTAAACAGTTTGACTATGTTGCGAGTTCCTTGTAGCGTAACCGGCTTTGATTGAATAAAATAAAGCTCATTTAAACATTTTTAGGAATGTATCTTGTTTCTTTCCATAAAGTGAAATTGTTACTAAAACATCCCAAATATTTTTGCAGTTTACCAAGTTTTGCAGTTTTTTCTCATACCTTTTGCTTTATCATAATATAAATACTGTAATCTTAAATATAGTCAAGTTGCCTATGCAAGTTACTATAGGCAAGAGTTTGTTCATCATTATAACGACGTCATATACACCAAAGACCTCTTTTTTTCCTGTTGCATCAGTTACTTTTGAGATAGACTTAGGTTCTTACTTATTTTTAATGTTGGATATGATGTAGATACTTGGGATCGGCTGATGGCCGGGCTACATAGGATTGGCTGATAATAATCTATGGAACGTTTGTTTTACTGTTGAAAATTAATCAGAAGTTATCCTAGCCTATTTAATTGCAATATTTAAAATCAGCATAAAAATCCAATTCTTTTGATGTATCTATTCGTATCAAAATACTGTTTTTTAGAGTTTTGGTTACTATTGAGCCGGGTAGTTCTTACTATACAGTTCGTTACCACAAACTGTTTGAAACCTCGCCAACATAGGGAAAATAAAATTAATTTATCTTTTCAATCCAATTTCATAGTTAAACCAAAGACACTCAATGGCTCTCGATGGTTTATAGTTCCCGAGGAAAATTCTTTAATGGACTCATTGTCTTTGAGACAGTCAGCCAACGCTGAGGCTTACAATATTATTTAAGGTATCAAATTCCCCTAGACTAAATGGACACTTCACGAGGGCACAGTCAACATGACGCTAACGACCTCATTTAATAGGGAGGTCAGAAACGGAACATTCCAATTCAATATTTCAAAGTTTTAATTATTTTTCGAAGTTCAAACCTTACCGAATTCTCCAATCGGCTAGCTGATAAGTTTTATTAACATTAATGTGAAGGTAATGATCAAGGAGAAAGGCTAGAGACTTTCGGCTCATTTCTAAGTATTTGGCAGCCTGATAAGTATCAAAAAGATTGACTACATAAACTCCGAAGTCTCTCTGTAGCCAAACAATGTCACCTTCTGCTCCATGCATGACCTAGAAGAGAAACCAGGGTTCAACATTGGCCCAGCAGTCGAAGTGAAGAGTACGTATGTGGAATTTCTAGTATTCTGAAAAATAGCCTTAGGGTAGTCAATGACGATTTAAAATTGCATCGAGGAAAAACTTGAATTAGACAGGTAGTTGAGGAAAATAATTTAATTTATAAACATCGGAGTAGTTGTTGTTTTAGTTGTCCTTTATACACTGTCTTAGTCTAGTCTGATTAGTAAAGAATTGAGCTTAAGTTCTCTTTAGCCATTGGCTTTTAGCAGTTTTCAATTCCAAAACCTAGACTAACTTAATGATGATGTGGAAAGGTCCCACCAAAACAATCATTTGACAACCCATCTGCAATACAGAACATCCATCACTAAGTTGAACTTAAAATACTAATTTTTATCTACTGCTGTTATTATGCACACTTTTTCACTCTTGGAAAAAACTACGTGTGTTTATTGGCCATAAATTTCAGCTGTATATTACCTCCATTTATGGCAACCTTTATCAGTCGAATCAGGTTACAAGATATCAATAACTATGGAATTGACAGAACGCACAACAGATTCAGTTTACAGACAAAACCAAAGAGTATTAAAAAACAGATATTACTGGTGTTGATGTTAATTTTTCAATCCCATGATGGGAAAGGCGTTTGGAACTCAATTCAACCCCATGCAACTCAGCCCCCATTTGTGCATGTAACTGGTTACACGTTAAGTTGAGTTGAATTGAACTGGGGTTGACTTGCATGGGTGGTAAATTAAATGGGATTGAGATGAATGGGGTTGAGTTGAATGAGGGTTAAGATAAATGGGGTTAAGTTGCCAGGGGTTTGAGATACACGAGGGTTTAATTGAATGGAGTTCAGACGGTTGGGGTGGGGGAGATGAATTGCATGGGGGTTGAGATGCACGAGGGTTGAGTTGAATGGGGTTGAGTTGCATAGGAACCCTTTAAAAGTGATGAAGAAAAAGGCCAAGCTTAATAGATTAACATTCTTTATTTTCTAAGGCTGGAAACACTTAGTTTAGAATATTTTAAGAATTCAAAGCGACGCTTTAAAAGGCTTTTATCTGAAAAGTTATTTATGGTTTGTTTTAAGCTGCTGAAACAGCTATTTTAAACTTACTCCAGAGAGATCTTTTACCAAGGAATAACAGACTACGAGGGCTTAAAATTTAAAATCAATCTAGATGCTTTCTCCTATCTCATTATTTTTGGGCCTTCTTAATCCTCTGTTTATTAACTAAAACACCGTCTACTTTTGAACAAGTATATCGCTTGAATAATCCATGAAAAGTAGAAACATACACATTCGCAAAGATCCCATTATGCACGAACAAATTGTGAATATCTTGCCCCTAAATAGGTTTTATTTATTTATTTTTTTTTTTTTTACGATGATTAACTACCTTTATTTGAATCTGGGGCTAGCTATAGCAGTGCATAACTGCACATCATATTTTAGTGGAGTTGACACTTTTACTAGGGGAAGGTGGGCTTCAACAATTGTATGTTGATGCTCAACTTCTTCCAGTTTTCCGAGGAAGTCGTTCAAATCAATTTAGACATCAGTCACAAACATAAGTAGGGAGGGGGAATGAGGCGGTTCACATCTAATGTGCTCAACAATTTCCCCAATTTTAATAGGATTCATCTAGCATTTAAAACAAACAGAAGATAAATTAAAAAATCAGTTTTTTTCACTCGAAAGGAAAAACCTATGGTAGAATCTAAATGAACAGATATATGAAGGGGGGGGGGATTCGTCTATATATAAAGGGGGATTCGTCTCCCTCAACATCACTTGTTCCGATTAAGTTGAACTTACTATCTACTAAAAACCTATTAGAATGTAACACAAGCAGTTACTGATTGTAATTTCCCCCCTTTTTTCTATAGCCTTTCAATTCCAAGTCTACAGTAAGAAAAGAGAGAAAGAGCTCCAATTCTTCCCAGTATGTTATATACTTTCGGGGGTATATATGATGATATATTTGGCTTAAATGTCTTGTCGAATAGCTCTATCTAAATCTAATATCAAGAAATTTTACAATTATCCCAACTTCTGGGTGTAACTCTCCTACAGATCCCTCCCCTCCCAAAAAACAAGTTTTTCCATTATGCGATCTCTGTACGCAGCAGTTACAATATAATATTCTTGCTTAGAAAGGCAGTACAATGCTATTTTCTATAAAAAAAAAGCGAAAAGAAGGACATTATTTCGAATAATACGACCATGATAGACATACCTTGAGAATTTTAGGGTTGGTAAAAATAACATTCAAACATTGGAGTTTTTCCCAAAGAATCAGCGTGTCAACAATGTAGTCTCTATCCCTCGTCGAAATTTGAATAAGACAAGTGAGGCCAAGATACGATCGATAATTGTGGTGCTATAAACAAAAATACTATTTACACAAGTGCTACCAATTCCGACAAAAACAATACTATACACTCATTGGACTAAGCAATCAGACGGTACTTGTAGGGTTTTTTACTTCCCCGCAATTAAATACTCCGAACTTTCATTATGTGGAAGAAGATCGAAGTTGCTACTTTACTCAGTTTCTTCTTTTCTTTTCCCTCGAAAGGAAAATTAGTTACCTTTCCTTTGTAAACTAATGACGAGTCTTCACTTGCTTGCCAACTGGGTCATTTTCATCAACTTCTTGTTCTAGTTTTTGTATTCATCTTATAAATAAATATAATAAATAAATAAAATAAATAAATTTAATAAATAAAATAAAATAAATAAAATAAATAAATAAAATTTGCAGCTTATAATTCGTAATTATTCATTATTGGATAAAAGTTAAACTAGTTAGTTCAATTCTCGACAACTCTCAATATCTTCTGCTCTCAAAATGATAAACTAATGTTGCAAAAGGCAGGGTCCTGAAATGTTCAGAGCCTTTGTAACTGTTGCAAAATAATCAAAAATTCAGTTTTATTAGCCAATGTTGAGCAGCATTTTAACAAAAAAAAAAAACGAAATTATTCATTTTTACAGATACGACATTAGATACAAAGAGTTACCGTATAAAGACATAAAGTATCAATTAGTCACAGGCTTGTTGCTAAATATGAAACAAAAAAAAAAAAAATAAATAAAAAACACTACAGATAGTAAATAAAAATGAAATGGAACTCATTAAAGTAGATATTTTCTGAGGGTTGATAAAAACAAAGAGACAGAAATACCTTAAGGTGTAGAAAAGAAACAGGACTACGACCAGTAAAGGGAAAAGACAAGCTAATGCGACGTGGATATTTCACCTGTATAAAACAAGGCTTCTTCAACGCTAAGAAACAAAGATAAAATAAAAAATAACCTAAAAGTAGATAAAATCTAAAACGAAGAAAAACAAAAAAGCAATATCTATATATACAATTGTTACTACTGTGATTGAGCCCACAGAAGCTAGATAGAGTTGCTTCAATGAGAAAACTGAAGCGACTGGATAAAATAAATAAAAAATTAAATATTTTGTTGAGAAGTAATCCTCTTGCTAGCTTCCACTGCTGCAACTCTCCTAGGTATTGTATTCAATCTAGTCCCCAGGGGATTTTGTAAAACCTAATTACCCTAATTAGCTATTGGGTCACTTCGAAGAAGAATGTTATAAACTACTACTACTACTACTAACAACAACTCACCGCAGCACCAAGCCGCCTAAGGCCAACACAGCTACGCACGCTCCTCCTCCATCCCAATCTATTCAAAGCCTCCCTTTTTAAACCCTCCCACGAAGTTTTAAATATTTCTCACGAAGTCCTTTAAATATTTCTTTATGACGTCCTCCCACCCCAGACGAGGACGACCTGCTTTTCGTTTAGCCGAAAAGAACAATCTACGGCAATCTGTCATCCTTCATCCACACAACGTGCCCTAGCCACCTCAACCTTTCTTTCATTATAGTTCTAGAAAGCGGTATTGAACCACATTTTTCGTACATCCAATTGTTTGAAATACGGTCAGTCAGCCGGGCACTCAGAACAATCCTTAAGCAATTTCTCTGGAAAATATCTAGCAAATCTTCATCCGCTTTTCGGAGCGTCCATGCTTTAGAGCCATATTTGACCACTGTCATCACTGTAGCTTCTAATAGTCTAATCTTGGTTTGCAGACTTATCTTCCTATTCTTCCAAACTTCTTTTAACTGCGAAAAAACATCCTGAGCCTTGGCTATTCTACGTTTAACATCTTCACTGCTCCCACCATCTTTACTAATAATTAATTTTGAAAACTTGTTCAACAAAATAAGTTTTTTTAAAATAAGCAAAGAACTCCATTAAACCAAAATAAACAAAAATAGAGTCAAATAATCAACCAAGAAAACAACTACCACAAATTATTATTAATAAATAAATGAAACCCAAAACAAACAGAAATTAAAATAAATAAGAGTCAAACTCAAAACGAACAGAAATTAATATGAGTAGGGTTGTAAGCCCCAAGCTTTCTAAAAGCCAGAATATATTGTGTAATTTACTGAAAAAATTCAAATGAATTTGCTGAAAAAAAAATCTGCATTGTTAGTTTAATATACATATGATGATATTTATTCCTTAAAATCTTAATTGATTTCTTAAAGTTACAAAAGTGAAAACATTTAAAAGAACTTTTTTCAATAAAGTATAAATTATATTCTGGCTTTTAGAAAGCTTGGGGTTTACAAAGCTATTTAAATTAATTTCTGCTAATTTTGAGTTTGAGTCTTAATTATTTTACTTTCTGTTTGTTTTGGGTTTCATTTATTTATTGATACTGATTTGTGGTAGTTGTGTTCTTGGTAGATTATTTGAGTCTATTTTTTTTTAATTTTGGTTTAATGGAGTTCTTGACGTTTTTTTAAAACTTATTTTGTTGAGAAAGTTTTTTTTAATAAATTTCTGTTCGTTTTATATTGACTAAGTCTTTTCAGGGAGAAAGACTGAGCTTCTTCTAAAGTTAAACAACCATCCCTTCCATAAGAACCTTAAATATACCCTGAGAATAGCTTACAACCCTTGCCCCTAATCTCTGGGAATATTTTCAACCCCAAATGCCTTGTTATATGATATTTAGACCATTTTGAATAGAAGAGGTATCCTAAAATTTCGGTTAGATGCATTTCGGGACAATACGACGTGTGTTCGGAGGGGGGGGGGGGGGGGGAGGGGGGGAGGGGGGTACCTGTCCTTTGATCACTTTGACTCTTAAAAAGAACACTAAAGCGTCTGGTTACCAATCCAATGAGCCCCCTCCGAAGTTTATATGACCACACTTTCTATAAAAACCTTCTATGTCACCAGGGCATAACTTACAACCCTTACGCTGAGGGCTAAGGGTTTTGTTATCCTCAATGACATGATTTTCAGACCCTTCTCATAGGCTAAACAAAATGGCTTTCTCAAAATTTTAATTGGAAGTGTCTGGGAAAATTATGGGAGTGGGGGGGGGGGGGGCATTTGCCCTTTGCTCCAATCAAATGAGCCTTTTTTGAAGCTTCCACGATAAGACTTTCTACAAAAGCCTTATATGCACCAAGGGCATAACTTACGACACTTGTCCTGAGGCTATGGGGGGAGGATTGTCATCCTCAAAGACGTAATTTCCAAACCTTTCAACTACTTTGAACAAAATGGCCTGATCATAATGTTGATCGGAAACGTCTGGGGAAATGATGGGAGTGGGAGTGGGAGGGGGGGGGATTCTCCCTTCGAATGCTTTCGAGTATTAAAGAGGGCAATAGTCCTTTCAATTTCCAATCGAATTCCCACTGGAAACTGAATTTCCTCTTTGAATTCCCAATCGAATGAGCGCTTTTTCAAGTTTATACGACAAAGCTTTCAATAAAAACCTTATATGCCCCCAGGGCATAACTTATAACCCTTGCCCTGAAAAACTGCGGGGGAAGTGTCCTACTCAAAGACATAATTTCCAGAACTTTTAACTGCGTTGAACAAAATGGATATCTCGAAATTTTGATTGGATTTGTTTGGGGAAATGGTGGGCTTAGAAGGGGTGTTAATTGCTTTCCAATCACTTTCGACTATTAAAAAAAGCACTAGCCATTTCAATTTCCAATCGAATGAGCCCTTTTGAAGTTTCTACCAAAACATTTTCTATAAAAAACCTTATATGCCCCCAGGGTATAACTTACAACACTTGCCCTTAGGGCTGTGGAGGGGTTGTCATCCTCAAAGGCCTAATTTCCAGAACTTTCAACTACGGGCTATCTCAAAATTTTGATTGGATGTGTTTGGGGAAATGGTGGGCGTGAGAGGGAGGTTAGTTACCCTCCAACCACTTTTGACTATTAAAAAGGCCCTAGCCCTCTCAATTTCCAATTGAATGAGCCCCTTTTGAAGTTTCTACGACAACGCTATCTATAAAAACTTTATATGCCCCCAGGGCATAACTTACAACCTTTGCCCTGGGGGCTCTGGGGGTTTGTCATGCTCAAATACATAATTTCCAGAGCTTTCAACTACGTTGAACAGAATGACTATCTCTAAACTTTGATTGAATGTGTTTGGTGAAATGGTAGGCGTGAGAGGGGGGTTAGTCGCTCTCCATTCACTTTCGACGATAAAAAAGGGAACTAGTCCTTCCAATTTCCAATCAAATAAGCCCTTTTTGAAGTTTCTACGACAAATCTTTCTATTAAAACCTTATATGCCCCCAGGGCATCACTTACAACCCTTGCCCTGAGGGCTCTGAGGGGGTTATCATCCTCAAGGACCTAATTTCCAGAACTTTCAACTGAGTTGAACAAAATGGATATCTCAAAATTTTGATTGGATATGTTTGGGGAAATGGTGGACATGAGAGGGGGTTTACTTGCCTTCAATCACTTTCGACTATTAAAAAGGGCCTAAGCCCTTTCAATTTTCAATCGAATGAGCCCTTTTTGTAATTTTTACGACAACGATTTCTATAAAAACATTATATGCCCCCTGGGCATAACTTACAACCTTAGCCCTGAGGGCTGTGGGGGGGGAGGGGTTGTCATCCTCAAAGACCTAATTTCCAGAACTTTCAACTACGTTCAACAAAATAGCTATCTCAAAATTTTGATTGCATGTGTTTGGCGAAATGGTTGGCGTGAGAGGGGGGTTAGTTACCCTCCAATCACTTTCGACTATTAAAAAGGGCACTAGCCCTCTCAATTTCCAATTCATTGAGCCCCCTTTGAAGTTTTTACGACAATGCTATCTATACAAACCTTATATGTCCCCAGGACATAACTTACAACCTTCTCCCTAGGGGCTCTGGGGGGTTTTTTCATCTTCAAATACATAATTTTCAGAACTTTCAACTACGTTCGACAAAATGGCTATCTCAAAACTTTGATTAGATGTGCTTGGGGAAATGATGGGCGTGAAAGGGGGGTTAGTTACCCTTCAATCACTTTCGACTATTAAAAAGGGCACTAGCCCTTTCAATTTCCAATCGAATGAGCCCTTTTTGAAGTTTCTACAACCTCACTTTCTATAAAAAACCTTATATGCCCCCGGGGCATAACTTATTCCATAACAATTTCCATTTGAATGAGCCCCTTTTAAAGTTTCTACGACAACACTATCTATAAAAACCTTATATGACCCCAGGGCAAAACTTACGACCTTTGCCCTGAGGGCTCTGGGAAGTTTGTCATCCTCAAATACATAATTTCCAGAACTTTCAACTACGTTGAACAAAATGGCTATCTCTAAACTTTGATTGAATGTGTTTGGTGAAATGGTGGGCGTGAGAGGGGGGTTAGTTGCTCTCCATTCTTTTTCGACAATTAAAAAGGCACTAGTCCTTCCAATTTCCAATCAAATGAGCCCTTTTTTGAAGTTTCTACGACAAATCTTTCTATAAAAGCATTATATGCTCCAAGGGCATGACTTACAGCCCTTACCCTGAGGGCTCTGAGGGGGGTTATCATCCTCAAGGACCTAATTTCCAGAACATTCAACAAAGTTGAACAAAATAGCTATCTCAAAACTTTGATTGGATGTGTTTGGGGAAATGGTGGGCGTGAAAGGGGGGTTAGTTACCCTTCAATCACTTTCGACTATTAAAAAGGGCACAAGCCCTTTCAATTTCCAATCGAATGAGCCCTTTTTGAAGTTTCTACAAATTCGCTTTCTGTAAAAACCTTAAATACCCCCAGGGCATAACTTACAACCCTTGCCTTGAGGGCTGTGGGGGGAGAGGGGGTTGTCATCCTTTAAGACCCAATCTCCAAAAATTTCAACTACGTTGAACAAAATGGTTATCTAAAAATGTTCTCTAGATGTGTTTGGGGAAATGGTGGGCATGAGAGGGGGGTTAGTTGCCCTCAAATCACTTTCGACTATTAGAAAGGGTACTAGCCCTTTGAATTTCCAATCAAATGAGCCCCATTTTCAAGTTTCTACGGCAAAGCTTTCAATAAAAACCTTACATGCCCCCCCAGGGCATAAGTTATAACCCTTGCCCTGAAGACTGTGGGGGGGAGTGTCCCGATCAAAGATATAATTTCCAGAACTTTCAACTGCTTTGAACAACATGGCTATCGCAAAATTTTGATTGGATGTGTTTGGGGAAATGTTAGGCATGGAAGGGGGGTTAGTTACCTTCCAATCACTTTTGACTATTAAAAAGGGCACTAGCCATTTCATTTTCCAATCGAATGAGCCTTTTTGAAGTTTCTACGACAGCGCTTTTTATAAAAACTTATTATGCCCCAAGAGCATAACTTACAACCCTTGTCCTGAGGGCTGTCATCCTCAAAGACCTAATTTCCAGAACTTTCAACTACGTTGAACAAAATGGCTGTCTCAAAATTTTGATTGGATGTGTTTGGGCAAAAGGTGGGCGTGAATGGGGGGAGGGGGGGTAGATACCCTCCAATAACTTTCAGCTATTAAAAAGGGCACTAGCCCTTTGAATTTCCAATCGAATGAGCCCTTTTTGAAGTTTCTACGACGAAGATTTCTATAAAAACCGTATATGCACCCAGGGCATAACTTACAACCCTTGCCCTGAGGGCTGGGGGGGGAGTGTCCTCCTCCAAAATATAGTTTTATCTGGAAATCAACTACGTTTAACAAAATGGCTATCTCAAGCGCTTTTTCAAGTTTATACGACAAAGCTTTCAATAAAAACCTTATATGCCCCCAGGGCATAACTTATAACCCTTGCCCTGAAAACTGCGGGGGAAGTGTCCTACTCAAAGACATAATTTCCAGAACTTTTAACTGCGTTGAACAAAATGGATATCTCAAAATTTTGATTGGATGTGTTTGGGGAAATGGTGGGCGTGGAAGGGGTGTCAGTTGCCTTCAAATCACTTTCGATTATTAAGAAGGGCCCTAGCCATTCCATTTTCCAATCGAATGAGCCCTTTTCGAAGTTTTCACGACAATTCCTTCGATACGAAGTGCCCTGGTCTAAAGAAAAAAAAATTAATACATTGTGCCAACATCGTTCTTTGCTTAGGCAGCGCGATTGCGCTGCCTATGATACTACCAAGGTAAGTGAAGCTGCCCACCTGGTCAATTTTTTCATTAGCCAACGTCACCTTTTCATCTTCAGTTATTCCTATTCCAGCACCCTGAACTCGCAAAACCTCTAAAAGTTCATTCATTTTGCTCACACTTTAATCTAGGATGCTTAAATCATCAGCATAATCTAAGTCCAGGAGAAAGTTGAGAAAGCATTAAAATATGAACTAAGAAGGTGTGAAGTGGAGGCCATAGATAAAATTGCCGAGGATCTGGAAGATGCAGCTAGACGGCATAATAGTAAAATCTTGTACTGGCATGTTAAAAAATCGAGAGGGAGTAGTCAATCCGGACTTGGCCCAGTTAAAGATAGGAATGGAGCCACAATTAGTGATAAGGAAAGAATTAAAGAGGGATGGGCAGAACATTTTGAGAATTTACTAAACCGAGATAGAGTTGCAGGAAAAGATATAGAGGAAAATGAAAAAGTTTGTGATACCTTGGGTGTGAAGGAAGATTTGTTCTGTAAGGAAGAATTAGCGACAGTACTAAAAGGATTAAAAAATAATAAGGCTCCAGGTGCTGATAGGGTGGTAAATGAGTTTCTTAAATATGGTGGCTCTGAGTTTAGAAATAAATTACTGAAGATTATGAATATAATTTTTGAAAGGGGGAAGTACCTAACGATTTTAGGAAAACCTTAATTAAACCTCTTTATGAGAAAGGTGATAAAAGTGAGCGTGGCAATTATCGAGGCATTAGTTTGGTCTCTGTAGGTAGCAAATTAAGTAATATGATACTTTTTAGACTGAGAGATGTCGTAGACAAAATTTTAAGATAAGAACAGTGCGATTTTAGGAAAGGTACATGATGTGTCGACCAAATTTTCACTTTTAGGTTAATAATTGAGAAGTGCCTGAGTTGTCACATACCTTTGGTCCTCAGTTTTATAGATTATGAGCAAGTGTTCGATTACGTTGATAGAAGAGCTTTAGCAAAGGTTTTTTATCCTTGTATGGTATACCAGACAAATACATTAAAGTGATTAGTGCAATGTACGAGAAAAACACTGCTGCGGTTAAGGTGGGAAATGAGGTTAGCAGCTGGTTTTGTATTAAATCAGGGGTTAAGCAGGGTTGTGTTCTATCCCCCTTTATATGGATTATTTTGATGGACTTTGTCTTAAGGAGCACAGGAAAGGCAATGGGAGACCACGGAATCAAATGGGGAGGAAAACACTTTACATTCCTTTTGTTTTCATAAAATGTATCACTCAGATAATTATTGTACGAGTCCTTTCTCCTTTCTATTAAACATAAAGCTTTTTCACTAATATTCTTAGCTGCATATTCCTAGCTGTCTTCCCTAAGACACCTTCAGCAACTTCACAAATTATTTTTCTAAAATTATTCCAACCATCTTCCACAGTATCAAATTTTAAACTCTCAAGTTTAGTATTTAACTATTCCTGGAAAGTTTATCTCAAATTCTCATCCTGGAGTTTACCAACATCATAACTTCCCGGGAGGTAGTTACCCTTCCGAAATTTCAGCTTCAAATTAACCCTTGACACTACTAGATGGTGATCTTTACCTTTAACATCAATAACAACACTCCTATATACCATAGTATCTTGTATTGATCCTGCCAGTCTTCGGTTTACTATAACATAATCAATAAGGTTTGCTGTCTTACCATCACGTGAATACCATGTTAACTTATGAGCCATTTTATGACCAAACACCGTATTGGTTGTAAATCCAGTCAATATTCACATTACCTGTATCTCTATTTATTGAAAGATTAGCAAGAATACGTTTTTTTTTCTTTTTTAATTTCAATGGCTTCCCTGGCCCACTGTGTCAAGTCTCTATCGTTGGAAATGGCTGTGGCATCGTCAAACTGTACGTAATAATCAGGGTGGTGGAAAATGTGCTCTACCAAAACCGAAACAAAAGTTTCAGGTGGCTTACTAAATTTTAGAGCTTTATCTGTTGAGTTACGAGGCTCAATAAATCGTTCAACAAACTGTTGGTGGGTTCGGAAAAGTAAAAAATTTTACAGGGTTGGTAAAACAGCTTTGAGTCTTCAAAGCATCATTTTTTTTCATCTAATTAGGGCTATTCAGATGAATCACAGGCAGCATAATAGCGCTCCCCAAATAAGGAGCGATGTTGCTCCCATGTGTTATTATTTGTTGTTGTTGCTTTTTACCTGAGAATTTTGTGTGGAAGGAGTGGTTGTATAAACTTCGGAGGGGGTTATTCCATTGCAAATTGAAGGTTATAATGCCTTTTTTCACTAACCATCCTTCTTGGCCACCAAATATACCAGATCAAAACTTTGAGACTGTCAATTTGTTCAAAATAATCAAAAGGTCCAACAAATATACACCCTACCATGTTATGGCTCACAAGGCATTTGGAAAAACAGTCGCAAATTACATAAATTGCCGATTGTTTTATACATAGGACTAAAAATGGAAAACAAACGAGCTCCTACAGATCGTTTGCTATGCCAAGATTCCCAGCGAAGCAAGATTCGAATATAATTGGAAGACAACCTGTCCCCCTGCCGTGCCCTTTTCACAGCCCCTTTCTCCAAAACATTCGATCAAAATTTTGTAATAGGCATTTTGTTAAAAAATAGTCGAAAGGTTAAACGAATATGCCTCCAGGGATGAAATGACCCCCAGCGGTAATCTGGTTGTCATAACGTGAATCTTTCTTTATCTTTTAATGTTATAAATTAGATTAAATATTTAGAATATATTTCTTTCTTACTGTTTTTTTTCTTTGTTTGCTATTGTTTTTTTTTACAGAAAGACAGCGAATAATAAAAAGTGAACAATCCTGAGAAACTTGATAAAATAGACTATTATTACTGCATAGATGCTAATACACTGTTCATCCATGAAAGAAGTAACAAAAACTGAACCACAAGCAGTTCACGGTACATCGCACATGATCAACTCAAAGCCCCATATTTTTAAATTTCTAAAGAGAAAAAAGCACCAAATGCTCAATGAAGACATTATTATTCGGGTCAACTTCCTTGAATTTTCTAGGAATAAATAAATTGAGAACATAAATCCTGGGATATTTGAAATGTATGCACTCCGCCGCAAAAACGAAGAAGATGGAGATTGAGATCCAAACTAATCCTGGAACAAACGAGATATGAAAGGCACACTATTTAAGGCCTGTTTTATTAAGACTCCTCGATACCTGAAAGACCTGTTTATTTCAATACCGTAATGACACTAATTAAGACCTGTAAAGCCTCATTCAAGTTCATACCTCACTCTCTGCGCTCTATTGATTAATGAAGTTAACTATAATCAACTTAAAAAAGAATAGTCAATTTTTTTTGTCGTTTTGTCTAACCAAGTTAAGGAATGATAAGAAGATAGGATTGTTAAGGAATTAATAAGGGATATCAATGAAACAGACCTTTAGGCAGGTAGTTTTAATGCGAGCACCGATTTCACGTTTATTTATAATAGATTACTGCTTGGCTGAATAATTTTCGGGTTACACTATTTCTGGAGATTAATACTATAAAGACAAAAAATAGAGGGCAGATTGTACAAAATATTGCGGGTAGATTTCGCCGTTAATCCTGAGCCAGACTAAATTTTAGAAGAGAATTTCTGAAATGAAAGAATGGAATAAATGCACCCAATTAGCGAAAGCCTGGTCTCTATTCTTTTTCTGTCTCTATAATTAATATAAATTATAATAACTTTGGGGATACATATTTTTCTGGAGATTAATATCATACAAATAAGAAATGAATCAAAAATAGAATTTTCCAGGAACAAACAAATCACAAATATAATTCTTGATATATTTGGAATGTACTCCACCATAAAAAACGAAATAATTGAGCAAGGAATCCACACAAATTCACAAGTAGACATTTTTAATTTTGCTCCTAATTAATATGAAGCTGATATCAATACAAAATATTCATTATATATATTTACTAAGATTATTCTGAGAACCAATTTTTGAGAAACATTATGAAAACTCGGAAATTAGGCCTAATTATGAAAATTAGGCAAATTTTTATTAAATTTATTTGATGTAGTTAAATTATTCATACCAAGCAATCAAAAATATTAATTTTCAACCTAATCAAATTGTACGTGGAGATATTTATCAAGTATCTTCACCTGGAAATCAGTTACATGTAGAAAAAGTCACCACGAAGAGATAATCTCCCAAAGGACATACTTAACCTCGTTTAAAAGGCATTTCAATCTACATAAAGGAAGTTAACAATACAAGTTAAAAAACATAAAAGTAGAATAGTATTTTGGAGCCGAACATTCTCGTAATGTTTTACAGTCACTTAGAACCCGTTTGCCCTTAGAAAAAGCTTTGCTTTTTGTGTTATAGCTTATTCGTAAAAAGAGAAGGTCGAGGAGCGTAAAGAATACATTGAATGTTCTTAAAGTTAATAACCACGCAAGCTTACATACTACATATTACTTACTATATATATATATATATATATATATATATATATATATATATATATATATATATATATATATATATATATATATAATATATATATATATATATATATATATATATATATATATATATATATATATATATATATATATATATATATATATATTGCAAACTCATGAATTGCAGACCCAACCGATGTTCGGAGTCCTTTAACTTTTGACACGTTTTCATCCGATGAACTTGTCGAAGGGCGTCCAGATCAATCTTTGTTCTGAACTGTCTCCCACCCTTCTTTGAAGTTCTTGTGCCAACGAAAAACCTGGGCTTTCGACATGGCATGGTCTCCGTAGGCCTGCTCAATCAAGGCAAGAGTCTCTGAAGCAGTTTTGCCCAAGAGAAAGCAGAATTTGATGGCGCATCGCTGCTCTGTCGTCCGTTCCATTTTTTACTTTTTATCCTGTGACCAAAATAAAAAAACACACTTTGCGAAACTATAGTTCCTCACTCTCTCACTGTCCAGAAGCGACTGCCGCGGGATGCGATGCTTTGGCAAGACCCCAAGCACCGACACCACCTATAGAGAGCACTCTGGTGGCGATTGGAAGGTCGCGCGTCGGCCAGTCTCATTACTTTTTGGACGCGCCTTGTATATATATATATATATATATATATATATATATATATATATATATATATATATATATATATAATATATATATATATATATATATATATATATATATATATATAAATATATATATATATATATATATATATATATATATATATATATATATATATATATATAATATATATATATATATATATATATATATATATATATATATATATATATATATATATATATATATATATATATATATATTATATATATATATATATATATATATATATGTATATATATATATATATAATATATATATATATATATATATATATATATATATATATATATATATATATATATATATATATATATTTATATATATATATATATATATATATATATATATATATATATATATATATATATATATATATATATATATATATATATATATATATATATATATATATATATATATATATATATAGAGTAATGAGACTTACTCTATAGAGTAATTTTAAAGAGTAGGCTAGCTATTAAAGAATTATTCATCCGATTTCAATAACACCTCAAAATTCTTCAAAATAGTTCCCTTGGGCGTAAATGCACTGCTGCCAGCGCGATGTCCATGATTCATAAGATCCCTCGAAGTCAGCTACCAAAATGTCTTTTAATGAGTTGGTTACGGCCTTCTGGATGGCGGCAAATTTTATCGAAACGGCGACCTTTCAGGGCGGTTTTCAATTTGGGGAACAGAAGAAAGTCTGTCGGGCTTAAATCAGGTCTATATGGAGGATGTGGTAAAGTTGAAACCCCCTATCCGGGCCAGGTACGACGTCACATGGAAGGCGGTGTGGCTCGGAGCGTTGTCGTGGTGTAGCTTTCATCGATCGGCAATCTCTGGTCGTCTCCTCTTCACGTTTCGGTGTAGTCGCGTAAGGACGTCTTTGTAGAAAGCAGCGTTGACAGTTTGTCCTTCAGGCACAAACTCGCTGTGTACCACCCCATGGTTGTCAAAAAAGACAATGAACATGGTCTTCACCTTTGACTTCGCCATTCTTGCCTTCTTGGGGCATGCAGACCCCTTTGTGTGCCACTCGGAGCTCTGACGTTTGGTCTCAGGGTCGTACTGAAAATCATGTTTCGTTGCCTGTTACGGCATCTTAAAATTCTGCTTCACCTTCCAAAACCTCCACCATTTCACGGCACAGGTCAACTCGTCTTTGTTTCTGTTCATCACTCAGCACTTTTGGCACTAATGGTGCACAAGCTTTTGCACGTTACAATGTTGTGTACCATCAACTTGCACATGTTAAGTTCTTCCGCTATAAAATTGCAGACTAAACTGACGTTCGGAGTCCAAGAGTCCTTTAACTTTTGACACGTTTTCATCCGATGAACTTGTCGAAGGATGTCCAGTTCAATCTTCGTCAAAAACATTTTTTCGATCTTTGATAAACATTGTTCTTGTGGCTTGGAAGATCGAGTGAGAACCCTACTGTGGAGGTTTCAAGCTCCTACCTGCAAAAATGTGGAAGTTTGTACTTGTTGCCACAAGAAAGATCACGGATGCGTGTTAGAAAGATCACGGATGTGTGTTTATTTGTTTTTTTTTTACCCAGGGTGATCGTATCAAAATCATATGATCTTATCGTAGAAATATTTTCGTTCCAATTTCTCTCACTGTAGCCCTAGAGAGCGGGAATGACCCGCATTTCCCGTACAGCTTACTGTTTGAGATACGGTCAGTCAGCCGGGTACCCAATACAATCCGTAAGCAATTTCTCTGGAAAACATCGAGCAAATCTTCCTCTGTTTTTCGGAGCATCCACTTCCCAGAACCATCCACTGTCATCACTGCAGCTTCCAATATTCTAATCTTGGTGCGCATTTATCTTCCTATTCATCGAAACTGTTTTCAAGTGTGAAAAACACCCTGGCACTGAGGTTGTATGTAAAAAACACCCATTTTAACCACCCAGGAAGGAACCCAGTGTGTAATTCGTTTACCTTTAACCTTTTTCCTCTAGTTAAATTTTCCTAAAACTTCTTTCAAGAAAATTATGAGAAAAAGATACCTAAATCCTAAACTTTTGACCACATTCTTTCTTTTTGAAGTGTCAAAACCCCACCAGTGACTTTTTTTTACTCTGTAAATGCTACATTTAATAGTTTTCAAGCGTCTTCTATGATCACTGCTGAAGAAACAAACATTTGCAATTACCGATTACTACTATTAATAACAAATCTATGCATCACCAAGCCGCCGAAGGCCAACGCAGCTTCACTCACTCCTCCTACATCCCAATCTATTCCAAACCTCCCTCTTTACACCCTCCCGAGAAGTTCCAACTTCTCTTAAAAACTTTCCTTACGACCTCCTGCCATCCTATTCGGGGACAAGCTGCTTTTCGTTTGGCCCGAGAGGGCTGACCAAAAAGGACATTCTTTGGCAGTCTATCATCTTTCATCTACAGAACGTGTCCTAGCTATTTCAATCTTTCTCCTATTACAGTCCTAGAAAGCAGTATAGAACCACATTTTTGTACGGATTACTCCTTGAAATACGATCAGTCAGATGGGTTCTTAAAAGAATCCATAAAACTAGTATTGCTCTTTTAATTCTAGAGGGGAGCCAAGTGGAACTTTTTAAGTAGTACAATGGATTACTTATTTCGGTGAAAATTTCACATACCAAGGAACCATTGTCTCGAATAGCTTTCTATTGGTTTTGATAAGTATAACGGTATTAAGAAACGGTGACACTGAATTATTATAAATTTTCAAGTTTATGTTGACACAATTACAAGGGTCATTAACAAAATTAATGGTTAAGAGACCTCTTTTTTCAAAAGCCAAATAGATCACTTACTTCCTTATCAATTTGAAATGCCAAGGGCTCACTATTATCTTTAATGGTTTCCAAAAGTAGAACAAGAGGACCTCGAGAAATAGTTTCACATTATGAGCAATTTCTCTATGTTAGTCGCCTGAGTTATGAGAGCTATCGATAACAAAACCTAGAATTATTAGCCTTCGGCAGTTTATTGTAGGTCTCTGCCAAAATTCCTCTCTTTTAATGACCTTAAACAGAGATTTCAATTATCTCGGCTGGAAATCAGGATCCTAGATATTGAAGCTGTACTCAGGGATAGAAACGAAGAGATATAGAATTTAAGCGATTCCAGCCATCCTGGCAAGTAATAAGGGGACATAATAGCTCCACCATTAGACCAAATACGCTTTGGTGACCCCACCAAAGCGTCTATATTTATATTTTTTTCTCCTATGTTTTCACAAAGATGTTCCATGATTACGGACGTATCAGTTTACGACACTTAAGCCCCAAATATTTCGTCAATGTCACGGGCACGCAAGACTTTTATGCATCAATAGATAGAAATGACCGATGCCTAAAATAAGATTATACAGTTCTGAAATTAAATACAGACTATACATCAATAGATAGAACTGACCAACACCTAGAATAAAATTATACCGTTCCCAAATTTAATATAGACTTAACACCATTGCGATTGAAATAGGCACTGTGAGATTTGGGCATGAAATTTCCGACTAATGTTCAATATCCACCAAAATCCCAGTGAACTGCTTTACTAAAAACACATAAGATCATTTTTTCTTAATAGCTAATAATTAATTTATTCTGTTGAGCGCAATGGCGGATTTTTTTTTTTGGGGGGGGGGGGGGGGTAGTGGTGCAGAATTTGATCCCCTCAATCCCCCCTTAAATTCCAAAGTATGCCTTTATTTTGGCATTTCCATTGAAAAATACCTTCTTTTTTTAATTGATACAAACTGAGAAAAAAATTACCCTCTTCCCCCAAGATTTACAAAAATATATCCCCCCAACCCTTACCCCAACATTTATATGAAATGGTTGAGAATCATTGGTTTAAAATGCTGGGAAAATCTCTCTAAGCTCCAAATTCTTTTCTTTATGCTGCGTGGGTTATAATCGTTTATTGCGTGCGGTACATATAAACAAAATCATATATAAATATCAGATTTTACAGCCTTTTCACAGTACACGGGAATTAAACCTGGACGTAGAAAAAAAAAAATAGTCGGTGATCGCTTCAGACTGAAATATATGGGGATGAGAGATGGAGGGACCTAAAGGAAATCCCATCGAAAATTCTATGCAATTCATCTTCTCTTAATCCTTCCCTCAGTAAAAGTTTCAAGAGGACCTTTTAAACATAACGGCCGAAATTACACCCAAAAATGTGCTTTCAGAGCAACCCTCATTAGTTCATTCCCTCGGGCAAGGAACCCCAATTCTGAAAATAGCTCAATTCTGAGGAAAGCCAGGAAAAGTGAACAGTTTTTTTTACGAACTCTCGAAAAGTTCCGTGTTGATATTGCTGCACTTTGTGCGACTAGGCTAACTGGCATTGGGACTCCAAATTGTGAAAATTACTATTTTCTATAATTAATTTAAAAAAACTTTCCGAAAAATAAGTTTTTCAAAGAAAAGTAAAGGCCATTTTAAACTCTAAGCTCAGGAGATACAAATACCTGTTAAAATGCAAACTCAAAACGACCAGAAATTACTATTAAAGAATAAATGAAACCCAAAACGAACAGAAATTACATAAACAATCATAGCAAAAAATATACAACAAGTAATAATATAAATGAATAAATAGATCTTAAAGCGAGTAATGCTTAGATTGAATATGAAAATCAAGCTTAAAACGAAAACAAATATTTTGCTATTAAAGTATAAATGAAACTTAAAACGAACAGATATTAAATAAACAATCAATGCGAACAAACATACAATATATATTAATGTAAATGAATAAATAAATCTTAAAACGAGTGAGACTTAAATTAAATATGCAAATCAAGTTTGAATCGAATAAAAATAACTATAAACAAGAGTTTGGGTATCGCCTCACTGCAAAAGCCTAAAACCTACTGCGTCATTGGCGCTTTACTGAAAACAATTCTTTGAAATGTTTTCACTTTTGTAATTTTAAGAAATCAAAAATTAATAAAAATTTTAGGGAATAAATATCAGCATATGTATATTAAATTGACAATGCACATTTTTTTTCAGTGAACTCATTTGAATTTTTTTTCAGTAAAGTACAAATTATATTCTGGCTTTTAGAAAGCATAGGGGTTTTGAACCCTACTCATATTAATTTATGCTAGTTTTGAGTTTAACTCTAATATTTATTTTAATTTTTGTTCGTTTGGGTTTCATTTATTTATTGATACTGATTTGGGGTAGTTGTATGCTTGGTAGATTATATGATAGTCCGGACGCCAGGTGTTGAAAATGTGAATCATACCACGACGGAATGGGGCTGCTACGAGAACTAGCCTACCCTCCACCCCCTAAATTGATCATGCGGATTCGAAAATACCAATGGCACTTGCTTGCGAGTGGTGGAACACTCCGAAACTTGACATTTTATTATATTTTGGTGTTTCATGCTAGAAAATACATGTTCCACAAAGTTTGATGTGCAATTTTCCGCTCAAATAGAAATGCCTAGAAGCCATAGAATGTTTTCATAACAAACTAACACGATTAGTTACAAAAAATGGCAGAGTTAAATAAAATGGCAAAACTATATGAGTCTTGAACAGTCTCGGAAAGTATAAACAAAATCAAATTGAATATTAGATATATAATGATATTAATTGTTGAAAGATCCATCAGTTCAAGATTTTTTTTCACTGTAATTTTTATTTTCATTTTCAATGCTGTAAGAACTGGAAAAGAATAAATTTGTAATATACGAGTAGTTCGTTTTCAGTGAAGCACCAATGACGCAGAAGGCTTTAGGTTTTTACAGTTAAAGAAGGGGGCAGTATCCAAAGTTTGTTTGTAGTGAAACTATATTTGTCTTGACCAATCTTGAAAAGAACTAATAAATTAAACTGAATATTTGATGCATAATGATATTAATTGCTAAAAGCTCATCAGTTCAAAATTTTACTGTAATTTTAATATTTATTTTCAATATTAAGTACAAAAGTAAACATTTGTAATATAATTCGTTTTCAGTAAAGCGCCAATGACGCAGTAGGTTTTAGGCTTCTGCAGTGAGGCGATACCCAAACTCTTGTTTATAGTTATTTTTATTCGATTCAAACTTGATTTGCATATTCAATTTAAGTTTCACTCGTTTTAAGATTTATTTATTCATTTACATTAATATATATTGTATGTTTGTTCGCATTGATTGTTTATTTAATTTCTGTTCGTTTTAAGTTTCATTTATACTTTAATAGAAAAATA
Organism: Artemia sinica; assembly: GCA_027921565.1. Taxonomy (NCBI): domain Eukaryota; kingdom Metazoa; phylum Arthropoda; class Branchiopoda; order Anostraca; family Artemiidae; genus Artemia; species Artemia sinica. Next base: position 39,663,123 of record CM051256.1, read on the forward strand.
TTTGTTTTCGTTTTATGCTTGATTTTCATATTCAATCTAAGCATTACTCGCTTTAAGATCTATTTATTCATTTATATTATTACTTGTTGTATGTTTTTTGCTATGATTGTTTATGTAATTTCTGTTCGTTTTCGGTTTCATTTATTCTTTAATAGTAATTTCTGGTCGTTTTGAGTTTGAATTTTAACAGGTACTTGTATCTCCTGAGCTTAAGTTTAAAATGGCCTTTACTTTTCTTTGAAAAACTTATTTTTCGGAAAGTTTTTTTTAAATTAATTTTTGTTCGTTTTTGATTGCAAAAGGTTTCAAGTTTTTATGGCATGGAGGGGGGGGGGTACTTACTGTCCGATTATTCTTGACGTTAAAAGACGGATCTAGATCTTTCAATTTAAATCGAATGAGGCTTTTTTCAAAGTCTATACGATTACCTCTTTGATAAAAACCTTATATATGAACAATAGACAGCTTGCATGACTTGTGGACAGCGATTGACAACAATGAATGGATTGAAAAAATAGCTCCAATAAGGGGGTTTAGACCAGTTCACTTGCTGACACAAAGGGATCACGACTGTTTAGAATTGACCTTAATAGGATTTTGTGTGCCAAAGCAATTTTGCATCTATCACAGAGTATGTATTTTAACCTTATAATTGGATAATTATAATAGACTTCCTATGTGTTCTTCCCATACAAAACCCCTTCCCATAAGTTATAAACCCCCCTAAATAAGTTATGTCCCAGGGCATAACTTACAACGCCTACCCCCGGGCCCTGGTGGGCTGTGTCGACACCGGAGTTTTTTGTTATCAGAACTTTGAACTATTTTAACAAAATGTCTATCTCAAAATTTTTATCTGATGCATTTAGGGCGTGGAGGAGGGGGGGGGGCTAGTTAACCTCCAATCTCTTTTGACTCTTAAAAAGTGAACAAGAACTTTCAATTTTCAGTCAAATGAGCCCTCTCTAAAGTTTATACGAGCATCCCTTCCATAAGAAATAATGGGAAGGATTTGGAGAATCCTTAAATTACAACCCTTGCCCTGAGGGCTGTGAGGGAGTTGTCATCCTCAAAGACCTAATTTCCAGAACTTAACACTACGTTTAATAAAATGGCTGTCTCAAAATTTTGATTGGATGTGTTTGGGGAAAAGGTGGGCGTGAGAGGGGGGTTAGTTGCTCTCAAATCACTTTCGAATATTAAAAAGGGCACTAGCCCTTTGAATTTCCAATCGAATGAGCCTTTTTTGAAGTTTCTACGACACCGCCTTCTATAAAAACCCTATATACCCCCAGGGCATAACTTAAAACCTTTGCCCTGAGGGTTGTGGGAAATTATCCTCCTCAAAAACATATTTTCTATCTGGAAATCAACTACGCTGAACAAAATGGCTATCTCAAAATTTTGATTGGATGTGTTTGGGGGAATGATGGGCGTGGGGGGGGGGGGGCTAGTTGCCCTCCAATCACTTTCGACTATTAAAAAGGGCACTATCCATTTGAATTTCCAATCGAATGGGCCTTTTTTGAAGTTTCTACGACAACGCCTTCTATAAAAACCTTATATGCCCCCAGGGCATATCTTAAAACCCTTGCCCTGAAGGTTCTGGGGGAGTGTCCTGCTCAAAAACATATTTTCTATCTGGAAATCAACTACGCTGAACAAACATGGCTATCTCAAAATTTTGATTGGATGTGTTTGGGGAAATAATGGGTGTGGGGGGGGGGCTAGTTGCACTCCAGTCACTTTCGACTATTAAAAAGGGCACTAGCCCTTTAATTTCCAATCGAATCAGCCTGTTTTGAAGTTTCTACGACAACGCCTTCTATAAGAACCTTATATGCCCCCAGGGCATAACTTAAAACCCTTGCCCTGTGGGTTGTGGGGGAGTGTCCTCCTCAAAAAAATATCTTCTATCTGGAAATCAACTACACTGAACAAAATGGCTATCTCAAAATTTTGATTGGATGTGTTTGGGGGAATGATGGGCGTGGGGGGGGGGGCTACTTAGCACTCCAATCACTTTCGACTATTAAAAAGGGCACTAGCCTTTTGAATTTCCAATCGAATGAGCTTTTTTTGAAGTTTCTACGACAACGCCTTCTATAAAAACCTTATATGCCCCCAGGGCATACTTAAAACCCTTGCCCTGAGCGTTGTGGGGGAGTGTCCTCCTGAAAAATATATTTTCTGTCTGGAAATCAACTACGCTGAACAAAATGGCTATATCAAAATGTTGATTGGATGTGTTTGGGGAAATGATGGGCGTGGGGGGGGGCTACTTACACTCCAATCACTTTCGACTATTAAAAAGGGCACTAGCCCTTTAATTTCAAATCGAATGAGCCTGTTTTGGTTTCTACGACAACGCCTTCTGTAAAAACCTTATATGCCCCAGGGCATAACTTAAAACCCTTGCCTTGAGGGTTGTGGGGGAGTGTCCTCCTCAAAATTATATTTTCTATCTGGAAATCAACTACGCTGAACAAAATGGCTATCTCAAAATGTTGATTGGATGTGTTTGGGGGAATGACGGGCGTGGGGGGGGGGGGCTAGTTGCCCTCCAATCATTTTCGACTATTAAAAAGGGCACTACAACTCTCGATTTCCAATCGAATGAGCCCACTTTGAAGTTTCTACGACGACCCCTTCCATATGAAGTACCTCTGGGAAAAAAAAATCAATAAATAATAAAACATTGGAGCCGTATGGCCTTTGCTATAGGCAACGCTACAGCGTTGCCTCTGATCAGGACCAGACCAAGAAAGAAGTTGGTGTTGGAATAGCAATAAGCAGTGCGTAGTGGATTGGGAACGTGTAGGTGAAAGAATACTCCGCGCTCACTTTGCTACTTCGTAAGTAAAGTTGACTATTATCGGTGTGTATGTGCCAACTAATGAAGCAGACCTCTTTAATGCAAAAGCCGAAAATAACGGTTCTTGCGCCCCAACCAAGACATGCAACAGAATAAAACAAGCTTGAATGTGTTGCCAATGCTGTGGGCCTTCGCATCAATGCCAACAAGACGAAATGTATACAAAACACGGTTATTTCCGGTATTGAAAAGGAACTTCTGGTTAATGGTGAAGTAATCGAAGTGGTGACAGAGTCTAAATATCTCGGTAGTGTTCTTTCGCAAGATGTTGCTTGCGAATGAGAAATTTCAAGTCGAATAGCGCTGGCCGGTTCTACCATTAGTTACCTCAGAAGTGTCTGGAAGAATAAGAAGTTTTCCCAGAAGATAAAGATTAGAATTTATGACAGCAACGTCCTCTCTGTCCTTACCCATAGTTGTGAATCCTGGGATCTCAATACGCAACAGGAATAATGGAGTCAAGGCTTTGACAACAACTGTCTAAGGTCGATATTAAATATACACTGGATAGAACGGGTAACCAATGAAGATATTCACCGCATTGCTGACCATACTGCCATCCTTAGAATCATTCGAAGACGCCGCTGGATGTACAGGGGACATTTGGTACAGATGGGTGAAAGAAGGTTACCACATGATGCGTGGGGATGGATCCCCTGGTCTCCGCAAGTCAAGAAAGCCTAAAATGCCACTGGGCCGATTCTTTGAAAAGGATACAATGCTGGTAAGGTCTTCGCTGGAGGAGCTTTGTCTGCAGACGCGGGATAGGTCAAGCTATCATTTCATATCCCTTGTTCTTCAGCATTTGATAATTTACCTCCCTCTGAAATTGTTTTTACGCGACATAGGGCTTTTCGACGCAATACTTTGCCCCTGCCCCACCGCACCCTAACAAAACATCTCCAGGTGTTGACGGTTTAGGTGCAATATAGGACAACAATAACTTTATTCACTATAGCTATATAATAATTATTTTCCCCCTTTTTTCACTCTATGGGCTAAAAAAGTCCTTCCTGCAAAAAAAAAAAAAAAAAAAAAAAAAAAAAAAAAAAAAAAAAAAACCTTCCGAGCTTTCAATGTATCGACATAGATTCTTCCCTGAAACTAATTTTTTTAAACTAAGTTTTACTGATGAAATTAAAGAACGAAGTTGAAACTTCAAACGAAAAAAAATTGCTCCTTCGCGGTTTATTCAACATATTGTTGATAAAACTGTTTCAAACAAACTGGCTCATATTATTTCTTCATATTTGTAAAACTCTACAGAAAAACAACAAAAAAACTAGCGCTTTATTTAAAATACAAAACCAACGAAACACAACAGGAAAAGAAACAGGGAAATTTTCTCAATAGTCTTTAACCGGCCATGAAATCAATATATTTTACGGCACGATCTTAACTCTGAAAAATTCAAAAAAACTTAGTTTTCAATAAGGCGTCAGTTTTTCAAAATTTTACAAATATGGGGAAATATCAGGAGCCAGCTTGTTTGCAAAGTTTTTAAAAGAATGTTGCATAAGCCGCGAAGCAGTAATTTGATTTTGTAATAAGTTGCAACTTTCGTTCTTTACTTCCGTCAGAAAAACTTTTTATTTAAATTAATATTCACACCCTTTTCATGTTTTAAAATTATTGACAATAAACTTTAGAAATATTTTCCAACTTAGGCAAAAAAGCTAAAGAGGTTAGCACGAGTTTTCGCTAAAATAGAGCATAAAGTATAGGTTTAATCTCACATCTCTCTTAAGCTCAGCCTAAAAAAATAAATAAAAATCGCGGATTTTTCACAGAAAGAATCAACGGCGTATTTAGCCTTAGCATCTTTGACGAGTCGCAAATAAAAAATTTAAAATACGCATACTTAAGAACTTAAAATACCTAGTTAATGTACTTTAGGAAAATTAGTGTTTTCATTATTTTTGCTTCTTTGATTTTAACGTTTTAGGGGAACTGATAATTAGACATAAATCGGGACTAGAAAGAGAATACGAATTTCTAAAAAATTATTCTTAAAAAATTATTCGAATTTCTTAAAATATATAGACTTAAGAACTTAAAATACCTAATTAATGTCCTTTAGGAAAATTCGTGTTTTCATTATTTTTGCTTCTTTGATTTTAACATTTTTGGGGAACTGACAATTAGACATAAATCGGGGCTTGAAAGAGAATACGAATTTCTAAAAAAATATTCTTAAAAAATTATTCGGGTTTCTTAAAATACGTAGACTTAAGAACTTAAAATACCTAGTTAATCTACTTTAGGAAAATTAGTGTTTTCATTATTTTTGCTTCTTTGATTTTAACGTTTTAGGGGAACTGATAATTAGACATAAATCGGGACTAGAAAGAGAATACGAATTTCTAAAAAATTATTCCTAAAAAATTATTCGAATTTCTTAAAATATATAGACTTAAGAACTTAAAATACCTAATTAATGTCCTTTAGGAAAAGTCGTGTTTTCATTATTTTTGCTTTTTGATTTTAAAATTTTAGGGGAACTGACAATTAGACATAAATCAGGGCTTGAAAGAGAATAGGAATTTCGAAAAAATTATTCTATCCAATATTCAACTCTATAAAACCATGGCCACAAGGCATGGCTGTTAGCATTAGACTAAAGCGTCTTGTCCATAACAGCCTACTTTGTGCTATTTGCTGTTTCAAATGATGCGTTTATTACATGCTAGAAATTTATGACAATAAACTAACCTAGACCTCAAAGATTTATCAATGCTTGATGCGACTTTTTTATGCTCTTTTCAACTACAAACCTACAAAAAGCTTTAAATCATCCCTTAAACAGCTCTATGCTGTTCCACTATCTCGCAGAGCCTTTATGTTCCAGAAATAACATCCAAATTTCACTTTTTGGCTGCAACATGGCACTGTATGATAGCGTTATCAAGTCGAATTTATAAAAAGCGATTAAATATGAAAATTAGATTTTAATTGAGCTCTTAAGCAGCTCTCTATGATGTTCCAGTGAGCGACTAGCGACGAAGAAAAAAATTGTAAGCTTTTGAATGAAATTCTTGGAATAAGAAATGTGATTCTTGGAACAAGAAATGTGTTTGCAATTCGGATCAAGTTATCTTCGTAATTTATATTAGGTATGGGAAACTCTAAGTAGACCACAGGTTCAATAGAACTTAAGATGTTTAGTCTTCTGAAAATGGAAATCAGATTACTAGGTTTATAATACCAGAAAAGCGGAGCTCGGACAATTTTAATTTAGAATAACGTGTTTCTAAGAACCTTGAGAAACATTTATAAGCGGATTTCTGAAGTGCCATAAGCAGTTCCTTTCCAGACTTAATTCAGCCAAGTTCTTATCTTGTGTTTGTTTTCAAACCGTTGTATATAGACTTTGTATAATAAATGTTTATAGTAAAGAGTAATGTTTATAATAATGTTTATAGTAAAGTAACGTACTGTTTATAGTAAAGTAATGTTTATAGTAAAGCGTCGTTCAGAGTAAAGAGACTCTTGTACCGCCTCCCATGAGAATTAATAGCTCTGAACGATTCGGCTACACGCTAACAAGATGCCACCTAAAGTAAACCCATGACATTACAAAAAGTAATCAGTAGGTTTCTGATCCTCATAAGAGCCTACACATTTCGGTTTATTTTGGCTATTTTTTTTTTTTTTTTCAAATTTCAAAACAGCATAAATTGCATTTCAGTTAATTAAATATAACCTTTGTTTGAACGTAAAATTAATTTATGAATTCTCTCCTAGAGGTAATTGAAGAAAATAACGATTCATAACGCGAAAGATGTAAACAATTACTTCTAAATCAATTGCAATCTCCGTTTGTGTTTCCAGATCACTTAACATCGTTTTCAATTTCTCTTCGGAATCAACAAGGATCACTTCAGTGGCTTCAATTGGTTTTGGTTCAATTGGTAATTTCTCAGTGATAAAACATTCCAAAGGTTTAAATTTCTCTATTTCAAACTCATAAGGATGGCAATATCTATAAAGACAAATGCAGGAATTATTTACGACTACAATGTCCATAAGCAGGGTTGCCACCCGATGAGAAATAAATCACAGATTTTATTGATTTTTGTGCTGAATTAGTGATTGTTTTTGTTTAGACAATATAGTCACTATAAATATTGGCAAATCACTAAGAGTGGCAATCCTGGCTGTAACACAGGGCGAGTAACAAAACAAGGGCTATCCTTCATACAGACCATTTTCATTTTTTTTTATATCTTGGAATGGAAAAAACAGCATGGGTCACTAAGAACCTGCTTTTAAATCTTTCTAGATTTTTAATGTCAAACAACTTGATAAGCTTTGGACTTTTTATGCTCAAAAGAATGTTTAATAATAATAAGAAGCAATAAAACTTGGCAAAAACCATTTCCCCCTCCACATATGAATGTTTTTTTAAAAAGCCAATTTTCATTTTAAATTGAGCTCAAGCTTACTTTCAATCCACAACTTTCTCAAATACATACATTAAAAGCATTATTAACATAAGAAACATTATCGCATTCTAAACATAAAACATACATTATCAAATTCCCATATTTGATTTACATTAAAAAAAATCTGGAATTTTTTTCCGGAATTTCACCGAATTCGATCTTTATTTTGCGATTCATTTGATAGCAATTAAAAGAAATGTTTAGTAATCCAAGGATGGTTAATATTAACTAACACTTCCCAAAGTTTGAAAATACCACTTAGATACGTGTTTCAATAGGCTGCTACGCTGACATTTGAGGCAGCACAATTTATGTTTCACTTCCTCTTTCAAAGAGTCTACAATCAGTGTTTATTCCCAACTCTAAGTAAACATTTGAGTTTCCACCTTACATATCTTTGTCATTCCAATTTATTTCCAAAATTCAAAATTCCGTTAGGATAATGACTTTTACAAGCAGTATCAACGATGGTTATTTCCGCTAGACCAATAAGTCTTATCATATTAAAGACCTTCTGGTTCTCACGCCAAAATTACCCAGAGAAAGATAAACGATAACTTGAATGCATTTCTCGCCTAAAGAGCTTTAATATAAAAGGTACTTTCCTTGTCAAAAAATAGAAAAAAATGGAATATTTACTGGAAGGAAACTATACTACTCGATGCAAAGTAAGCTCTTCTATACAGATTCAAATTTTCATGAAAGGATAATAATAATAAAAATAATCAATACTTGGCCTCTGTTTAAATTGGAAAGGGAGACATAATGGATTTAAGATACCAGAGGAAAAAGAAAACGAGATTGAAATACAAACTTGAGACCTAACAGATAAATCAATCTTGTTCAAACAATACTTGGAAGCATGGGCTACAAAGGGATTGCAATTCTAATTCTTATAAAAAGTTATAATTCTTAAACTGAGACGAAGTTCTTACTTTCATTAAAACAACAGTTAGTTTTGTTTTTCTATCGCGCCCAACAATGAACGAAGCTATCGCACATTTTTCATAACTTTAAAGGGCTACGCACACGTAGCTGATTTCGGGAACCGATTTCAGCATCAGTGGACAAACGATAGCGGTAAGAAAAATTTGTTGAAAGAAAAATTTATGGCGCAAAATTTTCAAAACTAAAAATCATGGACACAAATAGTCAACTGGAGTTTATTAATAGTTGCGTGATTGATCTCAGCTTAGTTCTCAGCTCCGTAGTGGGGTCTTTCACCCAGATACCTCTGGCTTACTATTTATTTGTACCCCTATTTTTTGTGATGATCATGATGAAAATCAGAATCGGCGCCGAAAACTAGAAAATCATTCAAGCTCAAATCGACACCGATTTCTTTTAAAATTGGTGCTGATTTGGAAATCAGTTCCCGAAATCAGCTACGTGTCCCCAGCCCTTAAAGGAGAAAAAAAGAAAGTTTTTAAACAGGGTTGCCACCGGTGACAAAAGCAATCACTAGATTTTACTGATTTTCTGGTTGATTTAGTGATTTTCTTCAATAATCTAGTGATTTATTTGCAAATTTAGTGATATTTTTTTCTTTAGGCAATACAAAAAATCACTAGAAATAGTGATAAATCACTAGGGCTGGCAAATCTGGTTTTAAAGCTCTTAACGGGAAGAGATTAGAAAATGAAACATTGAGATTTGAGAAAATAAGGGAAATTCAGATTTAAGTATTAACTTGAAACTTTATAGATAAATTGATTTTTTTCAAGCAATACATGAAAGCACGTGCTGGTAAAGAATATAAATTATAACTTTTGCAAGGAAGTATGATTCTTGTAAAAAATCATAATTGTTATAAGAGGAAAAAATTCCAACTTTTATCCAAACCACAGCAAATTTTGTCTCCCTATAGCACCCAAAAAACAAATGAATTAATCACAGATTTTTGATAGCTTTCAAACCAAACAAAAAAGAAGAAGGGGTTTAGAAATTTTCCGCGAGAACGGCTTTTAATAGGTCGTAACAATAAATAATTGGTGAAAATTCAAACACGTATTTCAATTTTTGCGAACTTTTTATTGCCATTACATTCTACTAAGTCTAGTTAGCAGAATACTGTGACTTCATTTTGGTACAAAGTAAATACAATTATAAGAGGTATTCTCTGAGCCAGAAATGCATAAAACGCTATATATATATATATATATATATATATATATATATATATATATATATATATATATATATATATATATATATATATATATATATATATATATATATATATATATATATACATATAAAGGGATTAAAATATTGAGTCCTGCCACAAAAAAACCGCATAAATTTTCCCGAGACAAGTGTATTTGATATGAATTTTTAATAATATTGGTTTTTATTTCAAATGAATTTTTCTCTCTTTTCCCTAAAATTAACGCATTACGAAACAATACACAAAATAATCGTTCATCAATTACAATCTAATTGACTACAGTGCATCCCTAAGAAAAGATCTAATAAAAAGCTTTCCAACATGAAAGAAAAAACAAGCCCTTAGACAAAATTGTCATCGATACCATTACACACTGAATTTTAGTCATAATAACAATAATAAAAGCTAAACCCTACGGATTCTTCTCATGTCACCACTAAGATACTTCACGAACACACACGATGCCACCGTAAGAAATACGCCACATTCCTTTAAAATTTGACTTTCCAAAGGAATGTGAAGTAGCTTCAGATTGTTTCTTACCTTCGAATTCCAGTGGAAAGATCGAAAATTTTAATAAAATGTACAAATGTTTTTTTTTTACTCTTTTTCTTTTTTTTTAACACTGACAGGCTCAACTGAGCTTCAACTATTGTAGTGAATGAATATATTTTATTCTATTCGAAGTGTCTGTTTGTATTGAAAAGAAAAACTTCAGTTTCCAGTTATTTACCAATATAAAACTTCATTAAATAAATTGCAGCAAACGCCAAACATTGTAATGAATTACCCCAAATAAACTACTCTCCCAACATTTACTGTTATGTGTGTCTTGTTTATTTCATTTTGTTGAAAATAGCGAATGAATTTTAATGAACAAAGCCATTTTTGTAGCTCTTTGTAGTAAATTTTGTAGTAACGGGTAACTTTAGCAATAGTTACTTTGTTTGAACAAAATTAATTTCACCTGTTAGCGAGATTAACAGGATAGATTCAGGGGGTTAGTTTCCTCCAAGAAGAAATGTTACGACCATAATGTTATACATTTTCTATAGATGCCAGTCAGAAAAATCTATATTCGTGTTCTTAATGCTAGAAGATTGTCAAAGCGAACCCAGTTTATTTTAAAACATGCTTAACCTTTACTGCAATTGATTATCACTAGTTTGTCACATTTTGTCACTAGTTTTGTTTGTCACTAGTTTGTTTGTAACTTTGTCAGTTTATCACTAGTTTGTCACATTCTTAATTCTGTCATTTACAGAATTAAAGCCTTGATTTTGTTTTCCTAGAGGAATATACTCCTTCACCACGATTAATTGTATACACTAACGTGGCAAGATATTTGGCAGAATGAAAGTATGGACGAAAAGATGTGGTATAAATCAGAAATTTGACCAAAAACTAACTAATAAACAGTATGTAAATTTGGAAGACCTCTTGCATAAGTATGAGGCGCAGGTTGTCAAGTGAAGATCATTATACATTTATTTTTATCACGCCGTCTTTACCCTAATACGAGAAAACTGATGAAATATTTTCCGTGCAAGATAACGAATTTAGGAATTAGACAGACTACCAAACGCAATTTTATACTTTATTCATCATTATTTTATCTATAACCCGTCATATAAAAAAGTTGGCCAGGGCCAAAAAAGACAGAGTAAAAACAAGAAAAAAAAAACAACAGAAAGAAATTACAAACCACCGGAGAAACAGAAATGACCAAAGATGGGGATACTCCTGGCACTCAGTAGAAAAATCACTAGTACACTTCTCAATCACCCCACCTGGGTTTACCAATTGATACTTCTGTTCCAGAAAGGAGTTTCTTATCATGTTGACAGTTCCATCCAATACTTTACAAATTTGAAATAAAGGCGGTGAACCTCTTACCTCTTCCTCTTACCAAATTAAAAATAGATCAAACAGAAGCAAGAGAGGGTTGATGAGGAGTTGTTAGGCTATTATATAACTGAGATCGGTGTGCTCTACCCAAATATAAAACGTTTGAAGCCAGGAATAGGAACAGCCCGGATCTTACGATTACAGTTTTTGAGCCCCCGGTTTGCAATTTCTTCCACACTTGCTCCAATAGACACTCCCAGGAAAGTAAGACTGTTAGCAAAAGCAATTTCTGACCCAGATTGACTTATCGAACATCTGGCTCCCTTTATATTTAAATGGCAGAACAACTGTATTGTCACTGTTAAAATTAAAACTGGTATGCTCATACTCTTCATGAAAACTCTCAGAAAATGAAGAGCATCGTCAGAAAGTGCAGTAAATCATCCGCAAGGGTAACAAGCAAGGGATTAACTCCTTTGAAGATAAATGTACAGCTTAACTTATCCTGAGCATCAGCAGCATAATCATTGAACAAAACTGGAGAAGTCAAAGCTCCTTGACACTTTGAAAGACAGCTTGCTCTCTACCTACGCCTCGTTGGTATCTGAACTGGCGAGGAGGGGTGGAACAACTTTCTTCAGTGTCTCTTAGCTCAAATAACTCAAAGAGCTTCAACATAATGCACGAGACGGTAGTTTGGCAATAATACGTCCACATAATAGCGTTTTTTTACCTTTTCAAGGATGGGGGTTATTTAACCGACACAGAATTGCATAGGGACCACAACCCGGGCCAGGGTCATTTGAGCCTATAGTGCTTGACGTTACTCAATTAAAGGACCTGTAAATTGCAGGTGCCTTGCTGAAATAAAATCAACACCAGAAGATTTTTCTTTAATTTTGGAATAAGTTTGTGACGCAAACAGGAAAGATTTCGTCTTATTTGAAAGGGCAAAATCTACCTGCTTTCAAAAACACTCCTCTATTTTTTTTTGGGGTGCACTGAACTCGCTCCTGAAATAGTCAACCCGTTTTTTTCAAACACACTGGTACTCGGGACTTTGGCAGGCTTACTACCCTTCCCGATTTTGGAGGGGTCTTTAGCATTACAGATCACATTTTACTGAATATGAATTCAGAACGAAACCAACCTTGCTCGCCTCAGACAGAACAACAAATTTCGTTTTCACACGAATTAAAATATTTCCATATGACTGACACTTATAGCATTAAGTGAGTAGAAACAAAACTCTTGAACAGGGAATCATTCGAAACAGATCACCAATGGGGACTTCATTGCTCGTGACAAATCATCTTTCGCTTTTAATTTCAGTAGGATCGATCTCGTAGAGCAGATTCGTTTTACTTCACCACGATGCGGCACGAGAGACTTGACGTTATCAGAAACCAGACCGTTTGAATAACGTTTAATGATTCCAAAGCGAGAGGGATCTTAACCTTGGTGCTAATGGTGCTATCGCAGATACGAAGCGCATACTCGATTACGTCAGCATCAGACTCGGATGCAGTGATAACTTTACAGTCACTTTGGGTATGCTTTAACTCGACAATTTTTTAGCTGACATACCTATACAATTGTTCTAGAAAGTCTTCCCGTAATTCCGGTTTGGTTAGGTTACTTGGTACATTTTTCACTATCAAAACATAAGAAGACCTAGGGATATTCTGAACAAGGATTTTAGTGGTTATAGGTTCACTTTTCAAGAAGCTTTGTTTCCAATTCGTCCAATTCGTCACACACTTATTTAACCTTGCGCGTAACAATCGTTATATCAAGTGTATAAACCGCATGTTATTATGTTCGGTAGTCTTTGAGTAAGAGCTATAGGAAAATTTGTGGCCCTAATCATGCTCAACTGTCCTTACCTCCTATGAAGTAGAAACACTTTTCAAAAGGCGGTAAGTGGACATAAATCTATAAGAGTAATCTTTCTTACTCTCTAACTCGTTTTGAAAGTAAAGAGACAGGCCCTTTGAGTTCCAGGTTCACCAATCTTCAAAGTGCAACTAGTTTTACTTAAAATAAGATTTAGCGATTGAAAACAAGTTTAATACAGATAGTTTAGCTTCATAGATTTGTATTACAGAAAAAATACAATACAAAAAAAAAAAACACGGGCTCCCATAAAATTTATCACATGGACTCTATGTAACAAGTTTCTGGCAAGGTCCTCAGTAATTATCCGTCATATGTAAAGAAGAAAAAAAATGATAACACCCAGATTCAACATATAAGCTGAGTAAATGGACAGATATTTTCATTAGATTTTAACGCAAATACTTCAATAGAAAAGTATTTTCAAACTATCAGTGCACATTATACTCGTATTAGAACATTTTTGGATAATAATAGGCAATTATTATTATGGTGGGTTCCCATCATGCAACCCACCACGCGTTTAATAAGAATCGGGGCAGCAATGCTACAATAGAGAAGACAACATTGTAATAAAGAGGTGGCGAAAAACCTGAAATCCAGAAGCGGACCTCAGCCATACACTGTGTTTGCCTGGAAAGAAACCTGGCTGGTGGCTTGGAATAAAAATTGCAAACAGCTCAACATAGCACACTATATTTGGTCTAATATAAACGCAAAATCATTGTCACCATGATCATCATGACAATCATTGTCACAAAATTATCATGGTTTAGACCTAACAGATATATCAGGTTTCTAAGCCTGTAAAAATGGCTACGAAAAAATAGTGTAGTATTCACACTGTACTGATGGAATATACAATATGAGAATAGCAACAATAATGGATACACTTGCATTTTTAACTGCACAAATTACTTCTAATATTACGTTCCAACACTAGAAAAAAAAGAGCAAAAAACAAAAATTGATAATTAATGTGGTTTCTAATTACTGATAATTAAAAATGATTTTGACGAATTTAAGTAAACAAATGATTACATTATAATTTTTTTGTATTATTAAATTTTCCTATTGAAATTGAAAAACATTATTAAAATTAGTGTCACTGAGTTATATATTTCTGTATATAACTTATATAGGCCTAGTCAGTGAGTTAAACATATTTATAAGTAGTAGGTTATATATGTCACTGAGTTATATATTTCTGTATATAACTTATATAGGCTTAGTCAGTGAGTTACACATATTTTAAGTAGTAGGTTAAATATGTCACTAAGTTATATATTTCTGTATATAACTTAGATAGGCCTAGTCAGTGAGTTACACATATTTATAAGTAGTAGGCTAAATATGTCACTGAGTTATATATTTCTGTATATAACTTATACAGGCCTAGTCAGTGAGTTACACATATTTATAAGTAGTAGGTTATATATGTCACTGAGTTATATATTTCTGTATATAACTTATATAGGCCTAGTCAGTGAGTTACACATATTTTAAGTAGTAGGCTAAATATGTCACTGAGTTATATATTCTGTATATAGGCCTAGTCAGTGAGTTACACATATTTATAAGTAGTAGGCTAAATATGTCACTCAGTTATATATTTCTGTATATAACTTATACAGGCCTAGTCAGTGAGTTACACATATTTATAAGTAGTAGGCTAAATATGTCACTGAGTTATATATTTCTGTATTTAACTTATACAGGCCTAGTCAGTGAGTTACACATATTTATAAGTAGTAGGCTAAATATGTCACTGAGTTATATATTTCTGTATATAACTTATATAGGCCTAGTCAGTGAGATACACATATTTATAAGTAGTAAGTTAAATATGTCACTGAGTTATATATTTCTGTACATAACTTATATAGGCCTAGTCAGTGAGTTATGTATATTTATAAGTAGTAGGTTAAATATGTCACTGAGTTATGGCCTTTGCAAAACAAAAGTGATCCGTTTATCTGGCCTCCCCCAGGCCATTCAGCGTGTCCCCAGGTGGCGATAGGGGAACGCTCTACAGATATGTAGGGTACCTCCATAGGACGCACGGACCAAGGGGGGACCTTGTCCCTGGGGGTCCATAATAGAATCTGGGGCACCCTCGCCCTGGGTCATAAATACAGGCGGAGGAGGAAGAAGGCCCCTCAAATGTAAACTCAAAAGGGCCCATTGGTTTGTCCACAAGTTCCATGAGTTGCAAACCTTCTCCCAGTAATGGGTTAAATTGCATGGTGATGCAGAACACCATCGCGGGAGGATCCTCTATAGAAGGACAACTGTGGCAGGGCGTA
Organism: Artemia sinica; assembly: GCA_027921565.1. Lineage (NCBI taxonomy): Eukaryota > Metazoa > Arthropoda > Branchiopoda > Anostraca > Artemiidae > Artemia > Artemia sinica. Next base: position 39,678,660 of record CM051256.1, read on the forward strand.
AGATCCAGATCTATGGACAACGACCTCTGCAAAGGGCTGCCTCGACCTTTTCGGGGTACCTTCAAGACTGGGGACCTTGCGGTCAACTCTATTCCCACTTGAGTGGCGCCCCTCGAGGAAATTATAGCCTAGTAAACGACACAGCATTCACACGGGATTCTGACTAATGGACAATTCTTCTGGGATTGGAATGTTTTGATGGGCGTCTTTGGGCTGAAAAACCTCTTCCTAGCTAATTTATCTATTACGGGTTGCCTCCCCGTAGTAGCATAATATTTGTAGGCATGAATATATAATGAGTCGGAGGTAATAGGCTTGAGATTGTCTGTGCAGGATTTCGACTCTTGTTGATAGAAGAGCATCGCCAAGTGCTGAAAACCATGTTGTGACCGAGATGGGCCCAGGATTGCACAAAGCCTCCATTCATGGAGGTCCCAGGGACTTCTTGCTGTCCGGTTCTAAGCCGGCTTAAGCACTTCGGTGTAGACTTGAGAAGATATGTGATCCCCGTCCTGCACTGGTATCCGGGATCATTGCTTTTCCTGAGGCGAAAATAATTTCAATGATTTAAAGAACATGAAAATTGAAACTTGGAATGTTACGACATTAAAAAATGACTATCGTATCGACATTTTGACTGACGAAATCAGACGATTCGAACTGGATTTATTAGGAGTTTCAGAAACTCATATCCCAGGGGTAGGAAGCATGAAATTAGGTGATATAGAATTTGTTTACTCAGGCAGGAAGGATGGGGTACATAGACAGGGAGTAGGGCTCATGATGAATAAGGAAGCTGCTAAGTCTTGTTTAGGCTGGGAAGGTATTAATAATAGAATACTAATTGCTCATTTTATGACTAGAAAGTTCAGGGTATCAGTTATAGTAGTATACGCCCCTGTAGAACCGACTGACGCAGATACTAGTGACTCAGATGAATTTTACTTACAGTTACAGGAGCAAATAGACAAGGTCCCAGGTAGAAATATGATGTTATTACTGGGAGATTTTAACGCCCAGGTTGGTAGAAATAAGGATAGATGGTATCCCAGCTTAGGTAAATTTGGTGTAGGAAAAGAAAACAGTAGGCCTAATGGATACAGACTTTTGCAATTTTGTAGGTATAACAATCTAGTTATAACCAATACGGTGTTTGGTCATAAAATGGCTCATAAGCTAACATGGTATTCACGTGATGGTAAGACAGCGAACCTTATTGATTATGTTATAGTAAACCGAAGACTGGCAGGATCAATACAAGATACTAGGGTATATAGGAGTGCTGTTATTGATGTTAAAAGTAAAGATCACCATCTAGTAGTGTCAAGGGTTAATTTAAAGCTGAAATATCGGAAGGGTAATTACCTCCCGGGAAGTTATGATGTTAGTAGACTCCAGGATGAGAATTTGAGAGAAACTTTCCAGGAACAGTTGAATACTAAACTTAAGAGTTTAAAATTTGATAATGTGGAAGATGGTTGGAATAATTTTAGAAAAATAATTTGTGAAGTTGCTGAAGGTGTATTAGGGAAGAAAGCTAGAACTGCAGCTAAGAATATTAGTGAAAAAGCTTTATGTTTAATAGAAAGGAGAAAGGACTTGTACAAGAATTATCTGAGTGATAGATCGCATGAAAACAAAAGAAATGTAAAGAAAGTGGAGAAAGCATTGAAATATGAACTAAGGAGGTGTGAAGTGGAGGCCATGGATAAAATTAACGAGGATTTAGAAGATGCAGCTAGACGGCATAATAGTAAAATATTGTACTGGCATGTCAACAAATTGAGAGGTAGTAGTCAATCCGGACTTGTCCCAGTTAAAGATAGGAATGGGGTGGCAATTAGCGATAAGGAAAAAGCTAAAGCGAGATGGGCCGAACATTTTGAGAACTTGCTTAACCGAGATAGAGTTGCAGGAAAAAATATAGAGGAAAATGGAAAAAGTTTGTGATACCTTGGATGTGAAGGAAGATTTGTTTTGTGAGGAGGAATTAGCAACAGTACTAAAAGGATTAAAGAATAATAAGGCTCCAGGTGCTGATAGGGTGGTAAATGAGTTTCTTAAATATGGTGGCTTTGAGGTTAGAAATAAGTTATTGAAGATTATGAATATGATTTTTGAAAAAGGGGAAGTACCTAACGATTTTAGGAAAACCTTAATTAAGCCACTTTATAAGAAAGGTGATAAAAGTGAGTGTGGTAATTATCGAGGCATTAGTCTGGTCTCTGTAGGTAGCAAATTGCTTAGTAATATGATACTTTTTAGACTGAGAGATGCCGTAGACAAAGTTTTAAGAGAAGATCAGTGCGGTTTTAGAAAAGGTAGAGGATGTGTTGACCAAATTTTCACTCTTAGGCTAATAATTGAGAAGTGCCTAAGTTTTCAAACACCTTTGGTCCTCAGTTTTATAGATTATGAGCAAGCGTTCGATTCTGTTGATAGAGGAGCTTTAGTAAAGGTTTTATCCTTGTATGGTATACCAGACAAATACATTAAAGTGATTAGTGCTATGTACAAGAATAACACTGCTGCGGTTAAGGTAGGAAATGAGGTTAGCAGCTGGTTTTGTATTAAATCAGGAGTTAAGCAGGGTTGTGTTCTATCCCCCTTTATATGGATTATTTTGATGGACTTTGTTTTAAGGAGCACAGGAAAGGAAATGGGAGACCACGGAATCAAATGGGGAGGAAAAAGTCTCCTGGACTTGGATTATGCTGATGATTTAAGCATCCTAGATGAAAGTGTGAGCAAAATGAATGAAGTTTTAGAGGTTTTGCGAGTTCAGGGTGCTAGTATTGGATTGAAAATTAATGTTAGGAAGACTAAGTCACTAAGGCTAGGAATAAGTGAAGATGAAAAGGTGACGTTGGGTAATGAAAAGATTGATCAGGTGGGCAGCTTCACTTACCTTGGTAGTATTATTAGTAAAGATGGTGGGAGCAGTGAAGATGTTAAAAATAGAATAGCCAAGGCTCAGGGTGTTTTTTCACAGTTAAAAAAAAGTCTGGAAGAATAGGAAGATAAGTCTGCAAACCAAGATTAGAATATTAGAAGCTAAAGTGATGACAGTGGTCAAATATGGCTCTGAAGCATGGACGCTCCGAAAAGCGGATGAAGATTTGCTAGATGTTTTCCAGAGAAATTGCTTAAGGATTGTACTGGGTACCCGGCTGACTGACCGTATTTCAAACAATAGGCTATACGAAAATGTGGTTCAATACCGCTTTCTAGGTCTATAATGAAGGAAAGGTTGAGGTGGTTAGGGCATGTTGTGCGGATGAAGGATGACAGATTGCTGAAGATTGTTCTTTTCGGCCAACCATCTAGGGCTAAACGGAAAGCAAGTCGTCCCCGTCTGGGGTGGGAGGACGTCATAAAGAAAGATTTAAAGGAAATGGGAACTTCGTGGGCGGGTGTAAAAAGGGAAGCTTTGAATAGATTGGGGTGGAGGAGGAGCGTGCGTAGCTGTGTTGGCCTCAGGCGGCTTGGTGCTGCGATGAGTTGTTAGTAATTAGTAGTATAAATTGCTAAAATATAAATTGATTATTAAAGTGGCTTTTAAGTTATATTCCAATGCCAGTATTTAGGACAAAATTCAAATCAGATTAGGGCAGGAACCTAGTAGAACAAGTCTGCGAAACGCTTTACTTAACTTTGAAAATTATTAATGCTAACAAGCTGCATAGCTGTCAGCTGTCATTTCCCTTCCAGTTTTATATTCATGCGGACTATTATTACCATCACATAACATGTTGATGATGCAGTTTTGTCTACCCTTGATTTAGAAAAGCGATCAATAGAGAAAAACTGTAACCTGGCCCACAGAACTGATAGACTATTTGAATTACCTTTACTATATACCTATCTACCTTAGTTCCGCCCTAGGATGGACGACAGACTATCTATCAGCAAGTGAAATGACATCATTTTATTACAATTCTGGAAAAAGTTATTCCAGCTTTGCCTCTCATAGAGACTATCTGTCTTAGCTTTACTCTAATTAGCCATGGCTCTCAAGTTTTTAGTCACTCCCACAAAGTACATTCTAATTCATTTTGACATGCTTCTTTAAATAATGCCTTCTTTTGTAATCTTAAAAGCTGCTTACATTTATCTTTTGTTCTTGTGCTCAGCTTTTCCTTACTGTTGCTGTAAGAAGGATTTCCAGAAACAATAAAAAGTTAGTCAATTAAATATACCGGTATTGCAGATCCCATAGTGATTTCAAATATTCAAAATTCATAGTACAAACATCACAGTGTTTTATGAATGTTTTTAAAGGCAGAAAGATCGTTTTACTAGAATCTAAACTGTGATTAGCTATACTTTAAAATAAAATATTAATCAAAGGTATAATGAAAATGGCCATAAAATACGTACTGGCCACCGTTTTCATCAGGGTCGTATAGAATTGCCAAAGGTCGAAGTGAATTGGGTTTATCTGTGATTTTTGGTACAAATGGCTCATTTTTGTTATTGATCTTGAAGTTTATCTGGGGTCGTGCAACTAATTTTGCAGTTGTCAAGCGGAAGGGGCTTCCAACTTTCTGAAAAGAAAGAAAACAAACTTTGTAACCAAATTATATTATTATAAAATAGAATATATTATATTTTATTGATGTAAAAAAACTGGAAAAACGTAAATATGTCTCATAACTTTTTCAATGTTACAAAGAAAGCCCATTCAACCCAAATAGTACGAAAGGAGCTTTAAAGTTGTTTAGGGCTAGTTAAGTAAGCAACCGAAGAATTTTTCAGGGGCAGGCCTTTTCAGGGTTTCCTCGTTAGTCAACACCTAGAAGAGTGACCTATGTCTTATAACAAGCCTAAATTTCAACAAGCTAAAAATTCGCCCCCCCCCCAGAAAAAAGACCCAAAAGCGTTGAAATATTTCGGCACACTAGAAATGTATCAAGAAACATAAAAATGCTTTTAAAAAAATAATAATTTTGCTCCTTGATGCAGCATAAACTTTTACATAATAAGAGATGTTGAAGAACTGCCAGTAGCTAGTTATATCTCTAAATAATAAAAGCTGAATTTGCTTTTTGCTTTTCTTTTTTTAGCGGTTTTAAAGTGCAGCTTTCTAGCAAAGGAAATACATTAATCACAATTTTCGACAAAATACAAGTGTTTTTCCAAACATACAACTTTTTCGCTGATTCTAAATGTGCAACTCTCCCCATCGTTAAGGGTTCCCAGAATAAAATAATTTGCTTAAAGAAGTCTGCTTGATTTTAAAAAGGAGGGAAGATGCAATAAGATCTCACAAGTAAACTGGGTATCGAAGGGTACCCATAAAGCAAACATTCCCTTAGAGGAATGATATTCCGAGGGTCCGCCAAAGCGGAACGTAGTTCAGACTCATAAAGTATGACATGGCTACTACTTGCGACACTTAGCAATCATTTATTAGGTTTAAAAGCCCGAGCTACAGCTTGAGTATGTACGAATTATCACACGCAGTCTCGAATTTCACTTTCGACAGCTGAAGGCTCAAGGCTTCCCCAAAGCAGACGAAGCTCTTGGTTGCGAAACATGTTTTTTGCTAGTCAAACATCCAGCAAAGCCAGCTTTTTGCTGGAATATAGATTTGTTTCAAAACAAACGAGTGAGCCTAATGATCTTTTCATCCCAAAATGTCCATTTATATAGGAAAAATTATATATTTAAACAATAAAAGGTTGCATTCTCAAAAGAAGGGCTCTAAGAATTACTGCAAGGAACTTACATCTGCTGTGCTGTACTTCCTTGTCAGAACATGCTGAACATTAGCGTTTACGACCAAAACATTTTTTTTGTGTCCTGCTGCTTCATCCAATGAAAGACCCTAAAAAACAAAAAGAAAAATTAAACAAAAACATAAGAATATATGCAATTAAAGCAAGTGTTACAGTGAAGTTTAAGAGCTAAAAATTGGGATATATATATATATATATATATATATATATATATATATATATATATATATATATATATATATATTATATATATATATATATATATATATATATATATATATATATATATATATATATATATATATATATATATATATTATATATATATATATATATATATATATATATATATATATATATATATATATATATATATATATATATATATATATATATATAGATATATATATATATATATATATATATATATATATATATATATATATATATATATATATATATATATATATATATATATATATATACATATAAATTAGGGCCCGAAAGATATGAATTTTTGGAGTCCGATACCGATATAATTTGTCAGAATTTTCATCCGGAAATAAACCTTATCTAAAGTTTAAACCCCCCATTTTCTGCCCATGTTAATACTCACATGTTTCTCCTTGATCTATTAAACACCTAAGAACAGCCTCAATAATTCACTGTGAATTCCAAAAATTAGGATTGTTTTACAAGAATTGTTTGATTTTCTTTGCCTTTTCTGATCAGCAGTTTCTGAGCACACAAACGAAATTGCGGATATGGCAAATAAGAAAAATGCGGAAGTGACAAATAATAAAAAAAAATTAATCAAAGAAGCCGGTTGTGTTACATAAACACGGTATACGCCAAAATCTGATTGAAAGAAGCGTAAGGTATTTGTTGAAATTGATTGTTCAAAACCCAAATTTCATTAGTGGGACTTTGAATTTTAACCATTCACATATTAATGTGAATACTTTATTTTACATTCATATGACATGGTCTATTACAAACGAATCCATGATAGGCACACTGGATACAGAGGTGCAGCTAGAGTTTTAAGTTTGGAGAATGAGTTTAAAGAATGTGTTGACAAAACCGTCCAGTATGCCGACAAATACGGATACACAAGCTAAATTTACAAGGTAAATAGGTAAATTTTCCGAGTTTTTGACCCGCAACGGCAACACCTTGAAAATCCCCCTCCCCCTTCCCACCTTACAACACCCCCCCCCCCTCACCCCTTACCTGCGCTCCTCACTGGATACCACTGTTTTAACCGATTGAATCTTGGATCTTTCACCCAGGCAAGTAAACATTCATTAAACAGAAATATATGATTCATTGAATTCTTTTTAGTTATTTTGGTAGAAGATGTGCGTTCTCGAACTCACCATACATTTAGAACATTGCTCCACCAGGTGTGTATTGACAAGTATTGACAACAAATATATTTTGGTTTCATTTGAGTTATCTCTGCCGCTCTCCATATCATTGTCAGACTTAGCTGGTGGTTCCTTCCCCCCCCCCCCGAAGGACTGGACAAGCAAAAATTACCGGTGGAAATCAGGTGCCCTCTTGTGGGCAAGTTGCGCATAAAAAAATATGATCGGCCGATAACCGATATTTTTTCCGATATCCGATAATGACACTGACCCTCATAACGGCCCGATAATATAGGTTGGTCAATATGTCGATCAGGCCCTTATATATATATATATATATATATATATATATATATATATATATATATATATATATATATATATATATATATATATATATATATATATATATATATATATATATATATATATATATACATATATATATATATATATATATATATATATATATATATATATATATATATATATATATACACATATATATATATATATATATATATATATATATATATATATATATATATATATATATATATATATATAATATATATATATATATATATATATATATATATATATATATATATATATATATATATATATATATATATATATATATATAATATATATATATATATATATATATATATATATATATATATATATATATATATATTACCCAGCAGTCTACAATTACCCAGCCCAGTCTTGATGCAACCTATTGCCCAAAATACTATATATATATATACATATATATATATATATATATATATATATATATATATAATATATATATATATATATATATATATATATATATATATATATATATATATATATATATATATATATAAATAAAATATATATATCATCAATGTTCCCCTTTAAAAATATGAATTTTAGCTTATAATAAAAATTTCTTAACTCTGTTCGATTCGAATCAAGAAGGTTCAGTGCATAGTTTGGAAACTGAAAACTAACTTACAAACTAACGCCTACTTTTTATTGTCAGATTGGTTAAATACTCGGATGTGCCTCACCTTCTAAATTATGACTCTTTATAAAACTAGACACACTCAGATACATATGTACATGAGGTTATAAGAAGGGATTAAAAAAAAAAAATTAGAACTTTATGGGAGGGGCAAGGAGTGAAGGTTTGTATTGATTGGGGTAGAAGAGGGATGTGCAAAGCTGTGATGGCCTAATACGACTAGCAATTAGATGCCAGTAGTAGTTTTATTAGCACATATGAAAATCAACAACGCTATTATTTAGTTGATTATACGCTGCTACTCTTGGTAATCAGATCATTACAAGCCGTACGGACGGTTAGCCCATGAAAGTAACAACAGAACAAAAGACGAAATATCTCAGGCAATACCGAATAGCCTATGATTCAGGATGGAAATTCGAGGTATAGGTACATAAAACAATAATTACAAGGTATATTTCAAAAGAAACTTGCCATATTTCATAGGGTGTGAATTAACTACTGTATTGACATTTTTTATTTCCCTTAGGCTGAAAAACTATTAGATATGCTCTTGCGAATTCTCAGCGTTTTTTGGCAGTATATGTTGGGTGGTCTATTGTTTATGACATACTTCTGGTTCTTTGCTGATTTCAAATAGAAATTGGAATGATTATGTTCCTAATAAATTCTTCATTTATTCATCACTAAATTGGCGTAAATGTGATATATCCAAGAGGAACAATATGAAGGAGACTAGTGAACAAATCATGAATTTTTCAGAAAGAAACTTCACCCATTTTGCCCTGTTTTGGTCTAAATAAATAACCTGATTCAAACAGCCGGTAAAAGCAATTTAAAAAAAAGCAAGTCAAAAGTGCATTGTAACATCAGACAGTAAACCAAAAACTCGTGAGGAACTTAGATATTTTGACAGTTTACAAAACATGGCACTTTTTTTCGATTTAAGTAATAGTTAAAAAATGAAGCCTTTGGCACTAATACGGTTTATGCCATATTATGCCCTGTTTTTGGTCTAAACAAATTTTCAAAATCAAACAGCTGGGAATATGGGCGCACGTAGCTTCTTGTCTAGGGGGAGGGGCAGCCGATTTTGTGATGAAGGGCGGGGGGGAGGAAGCTGAAGTTATATTGGCAGTTCACACAACCTTACACTGCCAGCAAGTTCCATCACACCTATGAAATCTTTATTAATAAGTAATCACCAAAAATCATCAATAAGCTTCAGCCTTAATCTTCTTAGATTAGAGCTAAATATTTCCAAGACATTATGATAAATGCTTCTTGTTTGACTTTTATTCTGTCATTTCGGCTGTTTTTTTTTCAACTTTTTCAACCATCTACCTTTTATCAACTACTTTTTCAACCATTTACTTTTTCAGCCATATCTAGTGTAAATTTGAAGTTCTAGGGGGGCAGCACCCCCTTACCCCCCGTACGCTCATGGCTAGTAACTGCAATTAAGGAAAAAAACATAAGGTACTTTCCATTTTTTTTAACTTTCTTCAAATTTAAGTCTTGTAACATAACACCTTTGAATTCCAGCAACCAAGTGGAACCAGCAAACAAAAGGAAAGAATTTCATCATCCAGCTTACAGCCCAGGGAGAATGAAAATTACTATTTCTTTTAAAATACACCACATAAATATTCCCTGGGGCCAATCTCAAGTTGCAATGGCTTTTCCCTCATTGTTTCATTCTTGACAATCTTAATAATCTCTTCGTTTCAAAGTTTCAACAAAATTGTATGTAATAAAATATCACAGTTTGAAAACAAAGGGGACTTTAAAAGCATAAATAAACTTCTCTCTCAGCATTTTAAACTTCTACAACAAAGGATTTAAATAAGGTGGGTGACAAACCAACAAGAAATACTTGAATGAAGATTAAAACAATTAGAATACTTACAAAAACCTTTTAAATAGGAACAGGACTGTCTGTTCCAAACTAAAAAGATGAAGAAGACTGAGAGATTGCAAATAAAAGACTAAGGGAACTCCTTCCAGAGGTAAGTCTCTTGGCTTTTTGTAGCGGTAATAGTCTTTTAGGTTTGAATAGCCTTTTATGTATTTTGAATCTCCCGTATCTAATCGCTTTTGGGTTTTCATGACCAGCATACTTTCAGTTGAATTGAGGCTTGCAGTAGAAAGTAGATCCTCAAAATAGAGCACGCAAAAAATAGTAACTAAAACTTAAAAGTACGAACTTGAGATAATCAAAGTCGCTCCTGGGTCTACCGACCAACTCAGTTTCACATTAATGTGCGATAAAATTCGGACTGATACACTACCTATGGGCGTTGCAGTAAGTAGAATTTTAACAATTTGTTAGAAATGGATAAACTATGTCGGAAACGTTTTTGACAAGCACTCAAAGTGAAAAAAAGAAGAAAAAAAGCTGAGTCCTTAACTATAGACAATACAGGAAATTATATTTATAGTATAGGCAGTAAAGATGAGGCTATATATCAAGGTTACGTCCTAAGGCTGGTCTGAGTCTTCTTTTATTCAGTTGTTTACCTGGTTTACCTTGAGTATGCTGTCTTGGCTGACAGGAATGCCAAAGTTTACACACACCTAAAGAAGGTACAACACCACAGTCCAACTATGTACATAAAATATTGCACGTAAATAAAACTGTATAATTATAACTGTATAAACGTAAATAAAACTGTATAATATTTTATATTAGATGGGACTATATATTTTTCTCAACTTTTTTTTATACTACTAAGGAAATTGTCAAGGTTATGGTTTTCGTCATACCTGCATATAGTAGGGGTGGTCCCTAAAGTTGATCCGAAGGGTCTCCAAAGAAAAATTGAAAAAATGTTACACAAGAATACCCTAAATTTCAATTTACAATCCCCCCCCCCCAACCCAGTACATTTGATCTGACTTTAATAAAACACACCTTAAGTCTACGGGCCTCCTGAGCATCCCCGATTGACTATTAATTAGCAAAATGTATATTTTGCTACGAAGGTATTCAGAAAATACGCAGAGTCTCTGTCAGCACGGTAGGCCTAATGGTAACCATATTGTTAGACTCTAATGGTGCTGCAGCTGTATACTTTTTAGAGGGTCGAAGAACAGTCAAAGTAGCCTGTTATGAGGAAGTTTTCTAGGAAATTCAGAACAGAATTGGCTAAAAAGCGCCAAGATAAGCTCCCTCGTGCAATCCTTTTCCATCCCAATAATGCCCCAACACATTCTTCACGAATTACAAAAGAAGTGTTGGGAGAATTTCGGTGGGAATTTCTGCCATATCCACCTCACAACCCGGACCTAGCCCCATCTTACTTTTTTTATGCGCAAAACTCAAAGAAAAGATGAAATACCTCCATTTTCATAACACTGATGGAGCAAAACACGCAGCAAAACATGGCTCATAAAAGGGTCTTCAAGATTTCTTCTAAAATGGTGTAAAAAGATGGAAGCACTAGTAGAGATGCCTTATTGACTCCGAGCGGGAGTCCATATATGGGCATAGTCCCTAGGGAGAACACCTGTGCTGTCAGTCCGACGGGGCATCATATATGGGCATGGAATCCCCAGGGAGAACACGTGGTTAATGGGGTCAATGGCCTCTTTCTCCAGGTGTGTTTTGGCCAAGTGCCGGCTAGGGAAGAATGTTATGATGTCAGGAAAGAGTATTTGTTGTTTTTGGCCAAGTGCCCGCTAGGGAAGAATGTTTTGATGTCAGGAAATAGTATTTGTTGTTGTTGTATGCTAGGGAAGAATGTTATAATCCAGAAATAGTATTTGTTGTTGTTGCTCGAGGTAAATGTTATGAGTTTCCAGGAAACAGTTAGATCACGTGTTTCCTTCTCAGCCAATCAGAGGGCTTGCTTACATAACAATTTGACCTTGAGATTTCGTATATAACGGGCATGCAATGTGATTAAATTATCAGAAAGTATTTTGACATAGTTCAAACAACAATGGATAAATTTGATGAATTAGAAGCCATGCCAACTTCAATTTGCAATGTAAGTACACTTTTTATTTTCAAATAAAATTATTTTCCTTGGTCACCCTCCAGTATATTCACGTAAATCCCCCCCCCACTCTAGTACAAACATCACTATACAATCTTTATACTCGATAGAAAACGTAAAATATATTCTTTTACCCTCAAAACCTAACCCCATCCACCATTGTTTTACAACCAAAATTCTCGCAAAAAGAAATAATTTTCTTTCGAAAATTATAGCCTTTCTCTATTGTGATTTAAAGTGTCTACTGACTTCTGGCAATTTTTAAAGAAAATGCCGCTCTGTTTTGACATAATGCTCTATGCGAGGTTAAAATTAGCTCTGACCCTTTTTAAAGCACTTCCTGTAAAAGGTTTCTCAGATCAAAATGGGATGTTTTTCTCCTGTCAAATTAAAACGATTTCATGCAGACAATTGCAATTTATTAAGCGCAGGTCTATACAATCTCTATTCGGAGAACCGGTGAAATCTCGTTATTTTCAAATTAAGGTCTAAAAATATATTTAGGACATTATGTAAAAGGGGGGTGGAGAGGGGGCAATGCCTCGCTTCTAACAGCTTCGTTGTAAGTAAATTATGTAAAAGGGAGAGGGAGGGGCAATACCTCAATTCTATCGCCATCATTGTAAAATGAAAACAAACTGTGCAATGCTGATATGCGGGGCTAGAAAGAAAAGTCTTTAGGAGTTGCATGAAGCTTATATTATGTGTAAATTGAATAGCATTTTAACCTATGTTTGCAAAATTTAGGCCTATAGGCCGCTGGGTTAACGATCTTTTTTTTTTATCTAATTTAAAGCCTATAGACTGGAACATTTAATATTTTTACAAGTTGTCTAATAAAAACGTTTGATTTCTAAGCCTAATATATTTCTCGCAAAATTTTTACTTTTTGCTTTGTTGAAAAAGGGTGGAGGAGGGAGCTTCTTAGTGATAAGTGCTTTTCTAGACAAAATTATATGGATGAGGGTACTAACTTTCTTTCTGTAAAAAGGGGGAAATTATTTTGATACTAACTTTTTTCTCTTCTTTAAGGCCAATTATGAAGAATGCTCGTCGCCGCCACCCAGTAAGAGAGCAAGAGAGGGTGAGGCAGCCACATCACTGCCAACCCCCATACAGTCTGGGCATAAAACAAAAAGAGAATGGGCCATAAGGACGGTGAACCCTGCTGGCTCATCTATGCAATCCCATAACATCGCAGTCCAATCTGCACAAGAACATAGCGACGCCGCCCCGTCCGCCCTGAAACAGACACTACCTGGACCATCCGGCACCCAAGTGCAGCCAGGATTTGCAAATGTGAGTATTTTTTCCTCAAACTATCTTATATAAATATATATCTATTTCTTCCAATGTTTTTTTTTCTTTTCACTATTTTTCAACACTGTGTAAAGTGTATCTCAGCGGGATATTAACCCCTCACCCCCCAACCATTGTTTTAAATTTCTCTGCTCCCCCCCCCCATACAATACAAACATCACTATACAATCTTTATACTCGATAGAAAACATAAAAGGTGTTCTTTTACCCTCAAAACCTAACCCCCCCTCCATCATTGTTTTTACAACCAAATTCTCGCAAAAAGAAATAATTATCCTTTCGAAAAATTTAGCTTTTCCATATTGTAATCTTTTCTCTAACTGAGACTTCCCTCACTGTTGTTATTAAGCGTTCTGTTTTGACATAATGCTCCAGCGCGAAGCCTATAATTAACTGTCACCCCTTTTCCTGTCTGTATACATTAGCTGGTTTTAGACAATCGAGGTTTTCAGTGCTTTTACGTAATTCAGTGTTTGTCTGAAAATAGCGGTCAGCTAACTTTGTCTGCAAATTAGCGATAGACCTAGGGTGGGTTAATTTTCCTAAATTTAGGGGAGGGGGCGTGAATCCGTGATTTTTGTTGGGGAGGGGGTTAGCACTTTTAATAGTGACAAAATAGAAATGAAAAGATAATTGTTTCTTACTTCAGTGTCTAACCATTTCTCTTTGATATTTTAGTGATTTTAGCTATAACAATTTTCCTAAATTTAGGGGAGGGGCGTGAATCCGTGATTTTTGTTGGGGAGGGGGTTAGCACTTTTAATAGTGACAAAATAGAAATGAAAAGATAATTGTTTCTTACTTCAGTGTCTAACCATTTCTCTTCGAAATTTAGCGATTTTAGCTATAACAATTTTCCTAAATTTAGGGGAGGGGCGTGAATCCGTGATTTTTGTTGGGGAGGGGGTTAGCACTTTTAATAGTGACAAAATAGAAATGAAAAGATAATTGTTTCTTACTTCAGTGTCTAACCATTTCTCTTTGATATTTTAGCGATTTTAACTATAGCATTTGAATAAAAAGGTAGTAAGATATATTCTTTATTGATATGCCTTTCGCTTGAATAAATCGCAAGATTAACTCAATGAGAGGGTAGGTTAATTTTCCTAAATTTAGGGGGGAAATTTTGTATCCAGGATTTTTGTTGGGGAATGGGTTAACGCTTTTAATGGTGACAAAATAGAAATGAAAAGATAATTGTTTCTTACTTCAGTGTCTAACCATTTCTCTTTGATATTTTAGCGAATTTAACTATAGCATTTAAATTAAAAGGTAGTAAGATATATTCTTTATTGATATGCCTTTCGCTTGAATAAATCGCAAGATTAACTCAATGAGAGGGTAGGTTAATTTTCCTAAATTTAGGGGGGCAATTTTGTATCCAGGATTTTTGTTGGGGAATGGGTTAACGCTTTTAATGGTGACAAAATAGAAATGAAAAGATAATTGTTTCTTACTTCGTTGTGCGAACCCTTTCTCTTTGATATTTTAGCGATTTTAGCTATTGCATTTGAATAAAAGGTAGTAAGATATATTCTTTATTGATCTACATTACGCTTGCAAAAAAAAAGAAAAAAAAAGATTAACTCAATGAGATGGTAAACCAATATGCATTTTTACTTTTTGCTTTGCTGAAAAAGGGTGGAGGAGGGGGCTTCAGTGATAAGTGCTTTTCTAGACAAAATTATATGGATAAGGGTGCTAACTTTCTTTCTGTAAAAAGGGGGAAATTATTTTGATACTAACTTTTTTCTCTTCTTTAATGCCAATTATGAAGAATGCTCGTCGCCGCCACCCAGTAAGAGAGCAAGAGAGGGTGAGGCAGCCAAATCACTGCCAGCCCCCATACAGTCTGGGCATAAACCAAAAAGAGAATGGGCCATAAGGACGGTGAACCCTGCTGGCTCATCTATGCAATCCCATAACATCGCAGTCTAATCTGCACAAGAACATAGCGCCGCCGCCCGGTCCGCCCTCCAACACGCACTACCTGGACCATCCGGCACCCAAGTGCAGCCAGGATTTGCAAATGTGAGTATTTTTTCCTCAAACTATCTTATATAAATATATATCTATTTCTTCCAATGTTTTTTTTTCTTTTCACTATTTTTCAACACTGTGTAAAAGTGTATCTCAGCGGGATATTAACCCCTCACCCCCAACCATTGTTTTCTCTGCTCCCCCCACCCTCGGAGATATCTAAATATAATGTAATTTTTGCAAAGAAACCGCTCCTCTTTTTTCTAATCTTTACTATTTTCTCTGTTTCTATTGCTTCGATATCTCATAAGCGAATATTTTTAGGTACCTTTGAAACTCAAAATGCTATTCTTCACAATTGAATATCACATAGTTTTAAGAGAGAGATTATTCCATTTTATCCATCTATTGCATATATCGGCGTTCTAATTTACACTGAATATTTTTAAATGGCTTTCAATCTTGCCAAGATTCTAGTGAGGGGAAACCAGGCTAACGGTTCCCGGCATTTTCCTCGTCTGAAGTTCAATCTTTGGAAATCAGAACACTCGCGCGCGATAGGTTACAATAATTAAACTCATGAGTTCACCGAACCAGTATGGAATTAGAGAAAAAATAGCGACTTATGCAGTCTAAGCGAATATTTCAACTTTTGACGGGCATTATGTAAATGCGGGTCGGGAAGCGCTGTGGGAAGCACCGCGGGAAGCGCTGTGAGAAGCACCGCGGGGAAGCGCCGCGGGCCCGAGAAGCGCCGTGGGGATGCACCGCGGGCCCCGAGAAGCGCTGAGGGATGCGCCGCGGGCCAGAGAAGCGCCGGAGGATGCGCTGCGGGCCCGAAAAGCGCCACAAAAAAATAAAGTAGGGCTGATTTGAACACTTTGAAAATAAACTATTTTTGAACAAATTGCCACCTTCTATGTAAAAGCGACGTTTTAGATTGTAAATATCCTAAGTTGGAAATTGACTGCTTTCAGTTGAATTAACCAAATGCTATTAAGCGTATTAAGCAATAATAATCCAAATTTTAAAAACAGTAGGGCTGATTTGAACACTTTGAAAATAAGCTATTTTTCATTTATAGGTTGGAGCATTGGTCCCTTATTCGCCATCGTCATCGAGTGAAGGAGAGGAAGAACTCATTGAAGGGGCAATGGAGTTTCACGACATTAAGGACAATGAAACATCAGCTATCAATGACTGGCATGGTATTATTAACTCTGATAAAATACCTTTTAATATTGATGAGTTTTTAGTTGATTATTTTAATGTAGAACCTAGCACAGTTGAGCAAGGTAATGTTCCTAGTTCAGAGGCGGACTTGCCTTGGCTAAGTCCAAACACTTTACAAATTTTAGAGGATTTTACTGGGAACCGTCCCCCCCACTGATTACCTACTTCCACTTCAAACAACTGAAGTGGAGCATAGCCCAAATATTGTTGAACAACTTGGGGGAGGGGGTAATATACAAGAGGGGGGTAAAACTTTTCCAGACTTTCAATTACCAAATTCAATTTTAAATAATATAGTTGTTTTCACTGCGACGTTTGGGGATCCATTTAATACACTTATGGGGGGAAATTTTGTGTTTGATCCTGTAGAAATTGTGCATGCCTATGTAGATAAAATTCGTGCACTACTGGAGAAGCAAATTCAGTTGTGGGGAGGTAGGGATTCAATTAAGGTTTCTATTGTTTTAAAGGTTTTTTATTTAAATGAGGGGAAAAGCGAAGTTTATTATCATTATATACATTCCGAGATGCGCGTAATTTATCCAAATTTAGAAAATTTTGAGGGTGTTTTTAGCGAGTGGGTAGGGCAAATTATAGCGCATCTCGAGAACTATAACGAAAATGGGAGCGGGTCTGTAGTTTTATTTATTGAAAATTTAAGTGTAAATATTTGTAAATTTAAGAAAGATTTTATTTTAAGAGGGGGGCATAGGGATGAGGGCATAGTTTTAAAATATAATCCAGATCTAGAAGGTTGTCAAGGTGTCCAGAAGATCTGTTTTGAAACAGGTCAAAAATGTTTCAGGTATGCTTTCTTCATGTCAGCATTCGAGCCTCTAGCACGTGACGCTACCAAGACGAATTTAGATCATTGGGCTGTACATGGGAAGGACGGGTCCGATTTTCCCACTGTAGATTTCTCTTGTTTAGAGGGGAAATACCCAGTAACGCTACGATCTATTGATATTTTTGAAAGGGCTAATGCCCATTTAAATATCGGCGTTACTGTGGTTCAGTATGAAACTGAATTTGAAGATGGGGCTCGTTCTAAAAAGAAGGGGGTGGTTTTCCCTGTAAGGGGTCCGTCAGTTGATTTGGTCAGACACTGGGTTTGGTTGTTATACACACCACCTAGTGAACCGAATTCAATTGGCCATTTTAATCCTATCACAGACATTAGTAGAGTTCTGGGGGAGGGTAAGCATAGGGGGGAATGTTTCTACTGTCCAACATGCCTCTCTAGATTCCGTAGTGATATAAAACTACGGGATCATATGAAGCATTGCAGACGGCATGGATATCAGACAGTGGAAACGGTTTCAGGGGATAGGGCCATTCTACGCTTTAAAAATTTCCAAAACACCCTCCTCCAATGCAACAAAATATCTTTAGACTGTGAAGCTAAGCTGGTGGAGGTGAACGATCCCCAATATCCAAACCGAATCAAAGAACACCAGGCCATTGCAGTGTCCTATGCACATGCGCAAAGAGACAGTTCTAACACCATGCGGTTGTTAGAAATAGTTGAGACATTGGATGAGAACGAGTGCATGGTCAAGGCATTGACTAAACTAATTGGCACGGCTAATGGCGCTATTTCTCGTTTGAGAAATACCCATTATCCAATGGTGCTGTCTGCAGAGGATCGTCTCGCGATTAAAAATCAAAAAATATGTTGGGTATGTAAGGGGAGTTTGTAGAGGAGGATAAGGGGACTAAAGGGAAAAGAGGGGGGAGGGGGAAAGTCAGAAACCATGATCACTTGTGGCAGGAAATATCATCTGGGGGTAGTAATTTTAGAGGGGTTGCGCATCAATCGTGTAATTTAAATGTTAGCCAACAGTTTTTTATTCCTGTTTTTATCCACAACTCTAATTATGACTTAAAATTTATTTGACCGGCACTGGCACGTATGCACAGGGAGGGAGGGGGAGTAGACAGTCCATGGGTAAATAATTCATTTACCTATAACATTATTCCCAAATCGGCCGAGAAGTTGTTGCTTCTCGAACTGAAATGGCAGGTAGTGGATAATGGACATACGTGCTGGAATAAAATCAGGTTTTTAGATTCTTTTAGTTTTTTTCCCGAGGCATTGAGTCAATTGATTCAAGTGCAGAAAAGCGACAATTTTGATAGCTTTCCCTTGCTTAAACAGCACTTTCCAGACAGTGAAATGTATGACCTGTTGACCAGCAAAGGTGTATACGCATACGATTATTACTGTTCTGGCGCAAGCTTAAGCGAGGTGAAACTACCTCCAATTGAAGCTTTTTACAATTCACTGACTACCAGTGAATGCACAGCCGAGGAGTATGAGTTTGCCAAGAAGGTGTGGGCTAAGGGGAATTGTAAAAATGGGTGGGATTATTGTAGACTGTACTTGGCCAGTGACATTTTAACTCTGTTGGATATAGTCTGTAAGAATACAGACCAAATCTATTCAGAGTTCGGGTTAGATATAGGCTACTATTTTTCCACACCCCATTTAGTGATGGATTTAATTTTAAAAATTAGTAGGGAGGAAATAGGCCCAATCACGGATGTAGATCAACACCTTTTTGTAGAGCGTTCAATGAGGGGAGGGTATTTTTTTCACGGGGACCGCGTCTTATCAACCGATCCGAGCGGACAAAGCACCGGTGTAAAGTCAAATGCAGTGTTCTTGGACATGAACTCGTTATACCCCTCGGCAATGTCCCACTACTCTTTGCCGTGTGGGAACTATCAATGGCTTGAGAATCCTTGTGAGTTCCCCGACATTACCATCGTCGAGGACAACGGGCCACAAGGATGGTTCTTTGAAATTGATGGTCACATTCCAATGGCGCTTCACGACTCAGTCAAAGATTTTGTTTTTCCCTGTATCAATCGACCAGTGACCAGGGACTCGCTGAGCCCCTACAATCGATCATTGGTTGAGGATATGGGGATGCATTGGACCCCCTCTAAGCAAAAACTGATTGCTGATTTGGACCCTAAGGAGAATATCGTTGTTCACCATGTGCTTTTGCACTGGATAGTGAACAATGGTTTCAAGATCACCAAAATACATAGGGTCCTGCAGTTCAATCAGCGACTATATTTAAAAACGTTTATCGATACTTTTGTCGATAAACGCTCTAGGGCAAACTCCAAGGTAGAGAAGGAATTGTACAAGCTCATCCTAAATTCAGCGTTTGGCAAAATGTGTGAAAGCGTACGTAATAGATCTCGCTGCGACGTCGTGACTGACCCTCTAGAGTGTGCACGAATTATTGCCGATCCCAATTTTACATCATTCACGAGCATAGAGGCTGGCATGGTTCTTCTACAAAGGAAAAAGCGAAATGTGGTACTGAACAAGAATATAGCAGGCGGCAGTTCAGTACTAGAAATTTCCAAAAAGCTCATGTTGTCGTCGTTTTACAATGTGTGCAAGGTCCAATGGCCACGGGAGGGGGAGGTTCAAGTTTACTATGGGGATACGGATTCTCTGCTGCTAAAGGTAAATGGGACTGAAGATTTATTGGGTGATTTAGAAAAGGGGGAACACATCAGCTCGCGGATGGATTTCACCAACTGGAATCCATCACTCTACCCCGAGTTGGTGAAACGTCAAGCCCCCAACCAACTATTAATGTTAAAATCAGAAACGGGGAGTGATTTGATATCCAGGGGGGTGTTCCCAGGTCCCAAAGTTTATTGCGTTAAAACACACAGTGGGGATGAAAAGAAGACATGTAAAGGGGTGCCTACACATTTTGTAAAGAGCAATTTCAACATGAGCGTGTACAGAGACTGTGAAGAAAGTAGCCTAGTGCCGAGAGCACAAGTGCTTGCAATCCGCTCTCTACAGTATAGAAATTATACTGTGAGAGTGGAAAAAATGCAATGTCATGTATATCTGACAAAGTCTATGTGCTCGAGAATGGTGTGAGTGTCCTACCTCATGGCCACTACCGTATTTCAGACCGAGTTGAATGCATAGACTATCGCAATCAACTTGGTCTGGATAAATTAACCTAATCTGACTAACCCACCCACTAACCCAAGCACTAACCAGCATCAACCTTTCATAAATTAACTAACCCAACCTCAACTAATGTGTAGCAGTGACGACAACTATTGTTTTCACCTCCGCGGTTCCCGGGGGTGGGGGACCCTTCCCGCGTCCGGCTCCCGGGGGGTGGGGGGTGGGGGGGGGGGGTGGGAGGGCCCTACCTTTAAATTCATAACGTTCAACTGTGCTAGTTCATGTTCCAAGTGTTTTTTTGTTGTACAGAAAAGTGTTTAAAGACAATAAGTGCTGTTGATGGACAAAAGTGTTGTACAGAAAAGTGTTATTGCTATTGATGGACAAAAGTGTTTTTATTTATATTGTACATAAAGTGTTATCGTTGTCAATTGCAGAACAAATATTTGTTTTCATGTTGCCGTAATAAATGCTGCCATGAAATATTGTTTTTTTGTTGTTCTTGAATAGATAGATCTATGGGAAAATTACTACTTATTCATTGGACACGTATGATTTACAGTTAGTTATAGTCCGACTGTTGTCAACGGCATGTATCAATTTAAAACACCCTTCAGATCGTTTCTGTGTGGGCCCTCAATGTCGGGGAAAACAACCCTTTTAACTAAAATAATTCAAAATTGCAATAAAATGTTATTGGAAAAACCGAAAAAAAATCTACTATTGCTATAGTATTTGGCAGAAGTCCTACGATAAAATAAAAGCTATTGCCACAACCATACCAATACAATTCATACGAGGACTTGATGTTTTCAATAGTATTGAACCGAACTCGTGGCTGATTATTGATGATTTGGCTGAATCCATTGAACAATTCTCACAGGAAATGCTACAACTGTTCACTGTTCGCTCCCACCATGAAAACATTTCCATAACCCTAGTTCTACACAATCTGTTTCATCAGAGCAAATGTATGCGAACCCTGGCTTTGAATTGCACTATCTATATTATCTATCGAGTCGTTCGTGATTCTAGCTCACTAATAACTCTCAATAAACAGATATACCCCGGCGCCCCTAAATTTCTGTTGTCAGCGTACACTCAGGCGACTAGCAAGCCCTACGGTTACATTTTGCAGGATCTTAATCAGAGCACACCCGAGGATCTACGTGTAGTCACCGACATTTTCAACAAAGAAATTACAGTATATCTTCCAGTGAACAGTAGAAATGACTATTAGTTGACGTTATGACACTGAAGAAACTACAAGAACAAGGGCCTTTATTTTCCTTTTTATGCACTTCAAAACCATAACTAAAAATAAAGTAACTAAAACTAAACTAAACTATACTAAAATCTAAACTAGAACATTAAAATAAAACTAAACTAAAACTCCAAACTAAACTCTAGCTAAAATTCTAAAGTAAAACGAAAACTCTTAACTAAAAAAAAATAAAAGTAAACTAAAACTCAAACTAAAACTCATAGGTAAAACTCTAGCTAAACTAAAACTTTAATCTAGAACTAAACTAACTAAAACTAAACTAAAAATAAATTCTAATCTCTAAACTACTAAACTATAACTCTAACTAAAACTAAACACTAATCTAAAACTAAACTAAACTAACTAAAACTCTAAACTAAAACTAAACACTAATCTAAAACTAAACTAAAATTAAGCTACTAAATTAAAACTCTAACTAAAATTCTAAAGTAAAACGAAAACTCTTAACAAAAAAACTAAAAGTAAACTAAAACTCAAACTAAAACTCATAGGTAAAACTCTAGCTAAACTAAAACTTTAATCTAAAACTAAACTAACTAAAACTAAACTAAAAATAAATTCTAATCTCTAAACTACTAAACTATAACTCTAACTAAAACTAAACACTAATCTAAAACTCTTAACTACTAAACTAAGTAAAACTCTAAACGAAAACTAAAACTTTAATCTAAAACTAAACTAACTAAAACTAAACTAAGCTACTAAATTAAAACTCTAACTATAACTCTAACTAAAACTAAACACTAATCTAAAACTAAACTAAACTAACTAAAACTCTAAACTAAAACTAAACACTAATCTAAAACTAAACTAAAACTAAATTAACACTGAACTAAGCTACTAAATTAAAACTCTAACTAAAACTCTTATGTAAAACGAAAACTCTTAACAAAAAAAAACTAAAAGTAAACTAAAACTCAAACTAAAACTCATAGGTAAAACTCTAGCTAAACTAAAACTTTAATCTAAAACTAAACTAACTAAAACTAAACTAAAAATAAATTCTAATCTCTAAACTACTAAACTATAACTCTAACTAAAACTAAACACTAATCTAAAACTCTTAACTACTAAACTAAGTAAAACTCTAAACGAAAACTAAACTACTAAACTAACTAAAATCTAAACTACTAAACAAACTAAAAATTCTACATTAAAACTAAACACTAATTTAAAACTAAACTAAATTAAACTGAAAATCTAACTAAAACTCTAAAATAAAACTAAACTTTAAACTAAAACTAAACTAAAAATCTAAACTAAACTAAACTAAATAACTAATAAAATAATAAACTAAAAATCTAGACTAAACTAAACCAAAACTAACTAAAAATCTAAACTATAACTCTAACTAAAACTCTTAACTACTAAACTAAGTAAAACTCTAAACGAAAACTAAACTACTAAACTAACTAAAATCTAAACTACTAAACAAACTAAAAATTCTACACTAAAACTAAACACTAATTTAAAACTAAACTAAATTGAACTTAAAATCTAACTAAAACTCTAAAATAAAACTAAACTTTAAACTAAAACTAAACTAAAAATCTAAACTAAACTAAACTAAAACTAAACTGCTAAATTAAAACTCTAACTAAAAATCTAAGCTACTAAACTAACTAAGATCTAAACTTTTAAGCTAACTAAAATTCTAAACTAAAACTAAACACTAATCTAAAACTAAACTAAAAATCTAAACTAAACTAAACTAAAACTAAACTGCTAAATTAAAACTCTAACTAAAAATCTAAACTACTAAACTAAATTAAACTGAAATTCTAACTAAAACTCTAAAATAAAACTAAACTTTAAACTAAAACTAAACTAAAAATCTAAACTAAACTAAACTGAAACTAAACTAAACTGCTAAATTAAAACTCTAACTAAAACTCTTTAGTAAAACTCTAGCTAAACTAAAACTCTAATCTAAAACTAACTAAAACTAAACTAAAAATAAGGGTAATAAATAAACTTAAAATAAACTAAAACTCTAAAATAAAACTAAACATTAAACTAAAACTAAACTAAAATCTAAACTAAACCAAACTAAAACTAAACAAAACTGTTAAATTAAAGCTCTAACTAAAACTCTTTAGTAAAACTCTAGCTAAACTAAAACTATAATCTAAAACTAACTAAAACTAAACTAAAAATAAAGGTAATAAATAAACTTAAAATAAACTAAAACTCTAAAATAAAACTAAACTTTAAACTAAAACTAAATTAAAAATCTAAACTAAACTAAACTAAAACTAAACTAGACTGCTAAATTAAAACTCTAACTAAAACTCTTTAGTAAAACTCTAGCTAAACTAAAACTCTAAACTAAAACTAACTAAAACTAAACTAAAAATAAAGGTAATAAATAAACTTAAAATAAACTAAAACTCTAAAATAAAACTAAACATTAAACTAAAACTAAACTAAAATCTAAACTAAACTAAACTAAAACTAAACTAAACTGCTAAATTAAAACTCTAACTAAAACTCTTTAGTAAAACTCTAGCTAAACTAAAACTCTAAACTAAAACTAAACTAAGTAAAACTAAACTAAAAATAAAGGTAATAAATAAACTTAAAATAAACTAAAAATCTAAACTAAACTCTAAAATAAAATTAAACATTAAACTAAAGCTAAACCAAAAATCTAAACTAAACCAAAAATATAAACTAAACCAAACTAAAACTAAACTAAACTGCTAAATTAAAACTCTAACTAAAACTCTTTAGTAAAACTCTAGCTAAACTAAAACTCTAAACTAAAACTAACTAAAACTAAACTAAAAATAAAGGTAATAAATAAACTTAAAATAAACTAAAAATCTAAAATAAAACTAAACATTAAACTAAAACTAAACTAAAATCTAAACTAAACTAAACTAAAACTTAACTAAACTGCTAAATTAAAACTCTAACTAAAACTCTTTAGTAAAACTCTTGCTAACCTAAAACTCTAAACTAAAACTAAACTAAGTAAACTAAACTAAAAATAAAGGTAATAAATAAACTTAAAATAAACTAAAAATCTAAACTAAACTCTAAAATAAAATTAAACATTAAACTAAAGCTAAACCAAAAATCTAAACTAAACCAAAAATCTAAACTAAACCAAACTAAAACTAAACTAAACTGCTAAATTAAAACTCTAACTAAAACTCTTTAGTAAAACTCTAGCTAAACTAAAACTCTAAACTAAAACTAACTAAAACTAAACTAAAAACAAAGGTAATAAATAAACTTAAAATAAACTAAAAATCTAAAATAAAACTAAACATTAAACTAAAACTAAACTAAAATCTAAACTAAACTAAACTAAAACTAAACTAAAACTAAAGGTAATAAATAAACTTAAAATAAAATAAAAATCTAAACTAAAACTCTAAAATAAAATTAAACATTAAACTAAAGCTAAACCAAAAATCTAAACTAAACCAAACTAAAACTAAACTAAACTGCTAAATTAAAACTCTAACTAAAACTCTTTAGTAAAACTCTAGCTAAACTAAAACTCTAAACTAAAACTAAACTAACTAAAACTAAAATAAAGGTAATAAATAAACTTAAAATAAACTAAAACTTTAAAATAAAACTAAACATTAAACTAAAACTAAACTAAAATCTAAACTAAACTAAATCTAAACTAAACTGCTAAATTAAACTCTAACTAAAACTCTTTAGTAAAACTCTAGCTAAACTAAAACTCTAAACTAAAACTAAACTAACTAAAACTAAACTAAAAATAAAGGTAATAAATAAACTTAAAATAAACTAAAAATCTAAACTAAAACTCTAAAATAAAATTAAACATTAAACTAAAGCTAAACCAAAAATCTAAACTAAACCAAACTAAAACTAAACTAAACTGCTAAATTAAAACTCTAACTAAAACTCTTTAGTAAAACTCTAGCTAAACTAAAACTCTAAACTAAAACTAAACTAACTAAAACTAAAATAAAGGTAATAAATAAACTTAAAATAAACTAAAAATCTAAAATAAAACTAAACATTAAACTAAAACTAAACTAAAATCTAAACTAAACTAAACTAAAACTAAACTAAACTGCTAAATTAAAACTCTAACTAAAACTCTTTAGTAAAACTCTAGCTAAACTAAAACTCTAAACTAAAACTAAACTAACTAAAACTAAACTAAAAATAAAGGTAATAAATAAACTTAAAATAAACTAAAAATCTAAACTAAAACTCTAAAATAAAATTAAACATTAAACTAAAGCTAAACCAAAAATCGAAACTAAACCAAACTAAAACTAAACTAAACTGCTAAATTAAAACTCTAACTAAAACTCTTTAGTAAAACTCTAGCTAAACTAAAACTAAACTAACTAAAACTAAAATAAAGGTAATAAATAAACTTAAAATAAAGTAAAAATCTAAACTAAATAACTAATAAAATAATAAACTAAAAATCTAAACTAACCCAACCTGCAATCCTCTTTTCTAATATTTCCGCCCCCGATTGACCTAGAAGGAGATGTAACCGACTCGCTGATTGGCTGAGAAGGAAATACGTGATCTAACGGTTTCCTGGAAACTCATAACATTTACCTCGAGCATACAACAACAACCAATACTATTTCTGGATCATAACATTCTTCCCTAGCATACAACAACAACAAATACTATTTCCTGACATCATAACATTCTTCCCTAGCGGGCACTTGGCCAAAAACAACAACAACAAATACTCTTTCCTAGATCATAACATTCTTCCCAGGCACTTGACCAAAAACAACAAATACTCTTTCCTAGATCATAACATTCTCCCCTAGTGGGCACTTGGCCAAAAACAACAAATACTCTTTCCTGACATCATAACATTCTTCCCTAGCCGGCACTTGGCCAAAACACACCTGGAGAAAGAGGCCATTGACCCCATTAACCACGTGTTCTCCCTGGGGATTCCATGCCCATATATGATGCCCCGTCGGACTGACAGCACAGGTGTTCTCCCTAGGGACTCTATGCCCATATATGGACTCCCGCTCGGAGTCAATAAGGCATCTCTACTAGCACTGCCTGGAGACGTGCATTGATCTTGACGAAAGTTATGTTGAGAATTAGATCCATTGTAATAAAAAGTTAGTAAAGAATTACAAAATTCTGTACCCCTCGGTTATATTGACAAACCAGCTATAGAGGAGAGCAGCCAACTGGCTACATTGGATTAAATACAAATTTTCTGGTCTTCCGAGGTATACCACTGACAATTCCGAGATCGTAACTTCGTAAACCGCGATGAACTTTCCAGTATGGTTTTTATTATTGTTTTTAAGCTGAAAAGTTGGAAACAGAAAACATGGTTAAGGGCCAACTGTTGAAATCCCTTTGGTTAATGGCTTTTTTTTTGCTTGCAAAAATAATCATCATAAAAAATTAAGCTTTGGATGAGAAAAAATATGCCATCGTCCCATCACTAGACATAATATCTTTATTAGGCTTTTGAAAGCCTCTGAGTTTTGAACATCACAATAAGTAGCATAAGACTTTGAGTGTGATATAGCAAAGACGGCTTCCACCCTGGTCACGTTGTCTATTTAGGGAATACCCGTACACAGAGAGCAAATAAGGGTCGCATCCCCTTTAGGAAAATTCATGCCCCATCTCCAGAAAGGTTTGTAACTGTGTTCACAAATGCCTTAGTACATTAACTGGAAAGACTAACACTAAAAGCAGGCTGTCAGGATGGAACAGCTTGATGAAAAGGATGACTATATAGCAGACCTAAGAGTATTTAGACATAATTTTTTGAAATGCAGTCAAATATATGCTAACAAACAGATATTCTCCTTAAAGTGGATCGTGTATGTTTGAAACGAATAAGACCAAACACGCCTCCCAACCGCCCCCCCCCCCTCAGACACACAGAGTATCAAACAACGAGTGTCATTTGCAGTATTATGATTTAAAATAAATTATTCTGCTTGTAAAATTAAAGAGAGAAACTAAAAAATTGCTATTGTTGTGTGTTGCAGCCTAATTCGAATTTCATTATAGTTTGAATACTCTGTGAAGAGAACTTACATGGGCTACTAAAGCAGAAATGATGGCATGAAAAAAGACAAAAATGGAGGAACAAGAAGACGAAAGTCTTCCTTCAACAAATGAAGGTAATAAAACATCTCAAAAAGGGCTATCAGGTCAGTGTTGGTTTGAATTTACTGCTTTAACTTTAAAAGTTATGGTTTTGGAGTCCTGAAAAACAAAGATTCTGTAGTCTACCTCAATGAAAACAAACAACTCTAACCCCAGTTCCATTTCAGTTTTTGTATCTAATGCCTCAAGATTGTTGTGTCATCTTAACATTTGTCCAATCAAAATGGCTTTTATTTATCTTTGCATATACACTCAAATTTTCCAAATAATAAAAAATAAATATTACAAAAAGGAAAAAATAAACAAAGAAAAAACAAAATTGTTTTCTATCATTGTAAACTAAACAATTCACTAACCTTTTTTTATAATGTATGCATTCAGCATTAGCTTTTTTATTTCAATTTACATTTACAAGGCTACACACATAAAGGCTCTAATTCTGAGACTCACAAACACACTATAAAAAAGCAGGGGTCTAAGTTTGGCAATTAAATTTCACAATTTGACGTTGAATTCAATGCCACGTTTGGCGTTGAATTCAACGTCGTATATATGGGGATGATAGACCAGGAAAATTTTATAACTATAAAGTCAGCAACATTCCGTTTACAATTAGTGCGAACTTAACTAATGTGTGAACATAACATAGAATTATAAACTTAGCAACATTTTGTTTACAATTAGAAGAAGATCGTGCCAACCCTATTAAGAATTAAAAAAAAAACATTTTTTTTAACTGAAAGTAAGGAGCAACATTAAAAGTTAAAACGAACAGAAATTATTCCGTATATGAAAGGGGCTGTCCCCTCCTCAACGCCTCGCTCTTTACGCTAAAGTTTTTTATTGTTTAAAAAAATAGAGTTGTGAGAAAGTCAAACTTTAGCGTAAAGAACGAGGCGTTGAGGAGAGGACAGCCCCTTTCATATACGGAATAATTTCTGTTCGTTTTAACTTTTAATGTCGTTCCTTACTTTCAGTTAAAACAACTTGTTTTTTTTATTTAATTTTTGAACGTTTTTGATTTAATGCCGGGTTTGATTTTGGCTCACCGTACATGAATAATTAAAACAAAATTGCATATTAATTTTACTTTTATTTGGTTAAATGGCTTTCTCGAAACTTGTTTAATTTTATTTACGAACGTTTTTATTAGTAATAAATATACTTAACTTACGAATTAACTTACGTAACGAACTTCTATATTCATATATTTTTAATACGTATATTAGGGGGTTCGCCCCCTAGTCAATACCTCGCTCTTTAAGCTAAAGTTCAAATTTTGTTCCAATTCTTTAAAAATGATCCCTTGATCACAAAGGCCGTTATAGTAGTATCCATATACACACTTTCAACCCTACATTCAACCCTACAAGAATATGGTCAAAAGTGTAATAGATTGAGAACCTACATGAAAATATACACTGGAATTGCGCAAGAAAAACCCACATTTTTTAATCGTTTGATTGACGTGTTTTGGGAGATTACGATCCTTGGCACCTTTTCAGAGCATGTACTTATGGATACCTTTCCAAGCAAGATGGTTTAAACACGCTTTTACAATCGGAAATGTTTGATTAACATTTGCAAAAAAGGGGTAATGGGATTTGCGATCAAAGAGAGGCGTTTAAGTTGCTCAGGTCATTGAAAGTTTTCTCGAACAGGAGTCGTATAAAAAAAATTTAACAAGAAATGGTTGAAAAGTGTTTTGAGGGAGATGGGTTGCATGGAAGGTTGAGTTGCACGAGGGTTCAGTTAAAGGGGGTACAGTTACACTGGGGGTTTAGTTAAATGGGGTCGAGTTGCACGAGGGTTCAGTAGCACGAGGGTTCAGTAGCACGGGGGTTCAGTTGTACGGGATTTCGGTTATACAGGGGTTCAGTTACATGGGGGGTTCAGTTGCACGGGGGTTTAGTTAAATGGGGCTTGAGTTGCACGGGAGTTGCGTTGCACGAGGGTTCAGTTGCACGGGGGTTCAGTTACATGCGGATTCAGTTACACGGGGTTTAGTTAAATGTGGTTGAGTTGCATAGTCTTGTTGGAAAAAATTGGAGTTCATACTTAAACAGTTCTATTAAGAGCTATTGCTATGGAAATGGCTCCATGAGGGTTGAGTTGCACGAGGGTTCAGTTAAAGGGGGTACAGTTACACTGGGGGTTTAGTTAAATGGGGTCGAGTTGCACGAGGGTTCAGTAGCACGGGGGTTCAGTTTTACGGGATTTCGGTTATACAGGGGTTCAGTTACATGGGGGGTTCAATTGCACGGGGGTTTAGTTAAATGGGGCTTGAGTTGCACAGGAGTTGAGTTGCACGAGGGTTCAGTTGCACGGGGGTTCAGTTACATGCGGATTCAGTTACACGGGGTTTAGTTAAATGTGGTTGAGTTGCATAGTCTCGTTGAAAAAATTGGAGTTCATACTTAAACAGTTCTATTAAGAGCTATTGCTATGGAAATGGCTCATTTTTGAATCGAAACTATGCTTTTCTGACTGAAGATACACATTTGAATCAGAAAATGTGAAAATGTACACAACTGAAACAGAGAAGTGCGTTTTGACGATATTTTCTATAATTTCGTCTGAAAAATAGGAGTTCACACTTAAAAAGTTCTATTAAGAGCTATTTTTATGAAAATGGTTCATTTTTGAACCAAAACTACGCTTTTCTGACTGAAGATATACATTATAATCAGAGAAATGTGTTTTGATTGTATTTTCTATAGTCTCATTGGAAAAAATTGGAGTTCATACTTAAACAGTTCTATTAAGAGCTATTGCTATGGAAATGGTTCATTTTTGAACCAAAACTACGCTTTTCTGACTGAAAATATACATTTGGATCAGAGAAATTTTTTTTTGATAGTATTTTCTATATTTTCGTTGGAAAAAATTGGAGTTCATACTTAAACAGTTCTACTAAGAGCTATTTTTATGGAAATGGTTCATTTTTGAACAAAAACTACGCTTTTCTGACTGAAGATATACATTATAATCAGAGAAATGTGTTTTGATTGTATTTTCTATAGTCTCGCTGGAAAAAATTGGAGTTCATACTTAAACAGTTTTATTAAGAGCTATTGCTATGGAAATGGCTCATTTTTGAATCGAAACTACGCTTTTCTGACTGAAGATACACTTTTGAATCAGAAAATGAATATAGTTTAGTTTTTTTACGGAAAAGGCATATTTTCGTTCCAAAGCTTGGCTTTTTCATAACAAAGGTTCACATTTGACCCAAAGAAATGTATTTTCTATAATTTTCTTACAAAAACTAGTGTTTACGTTCAAAAAAGCTTTATAGTTTAGTTTTTACAGAAATGGCTTATTTTCGTTCCAAAACTGGGATTTTTCATAAACAAAGGTTCACATTTGACCCAAAGAAATGTATTTTCTATAGGAGGAATTGAGTTTTGTGGCTGGTGCGGAAAAATGGTACGTGTAGGGTAAATTAAGTTTTGAGGGGGGTAAAAATGGTAGTTATTTAGTACCCAGTAAACAGGTGACTTGAAATGCTTCATTAGAAATAGTTTATTGCTAATGATACCTCCTCGACAGATATTTTTTTTTATTGTATTTTATAGCTATTAGCCAAACGTTGCTCTGTGTTTGTCACACCAACTAGTAAATATTTATCGGGGTTTTATTTTTTCTGTTCAATTATTTTCAGTGTAAGCCAATATAATTACCTCATTCTTTTATTCTAACTTAACTTGTAGGAATAGGACTTCTAGAATAAGGATTCATTCCCTCGACTAAATCAGTTTTTTCATGTAAAATGGTGAACGAAAGACTATTAATTCTCCGTATTCTTCTTCTTCTTCTTCTTATCGCTATTAGCTAAACGTTGCGCTGTGTTTGTCACACCCACTAGTAAATATTTATCGGGCTTTTATTTTTTCCGTTCAATTATTTTCAGTGTAAGCCAATATAATGCTAGGGGGAGTAAAAATGGTAGTTATTTAGTACCCGGTAAACAGGTGACTTGATATGCTTCATTAGAAGTAGGTTATTGCTAATGATACCTCCTCGACAGATATTTTTATGGCTCTAACAATTGTACTCTATGCTTGCCCAGAGAAACGATCTGGCTTTCCCACTATTGCTCTATGGCCGGTTATCGACACTACCTAGTTTATTGCATGTATTAAATCAGTATTTTTTACACAGTGGAACGATAAACATATTACTAATATCTCTAAAAAAGTGAAGATGGAGCATTTTAATAAAGTGTGTTCACATAACAAGGTTATTGTAGCATTGAATGCCAACAAGGATAAGTATTTAAACTATGAAACAAGTACAAGTGGAAGCACTATTGGAAATGTATGCATGCATTGTCATGACAGTAAGGAATTAAATTTCTTTGGAATACCGAAAAAATTCAACTCTTATGTTGGTGGTTATACGAGACTGAGATCTCCAGAGATGATTGCACTCAAAGAGAATGCCAACATTAAAATAATCGTTGATGATAGAGGACAACTCCTTGCTACTGTTGCAGGTAACACATTACCTACTGATACATCCAATCGTCACCTTTCGGGTATTAGCATTCAACGGAAGATCAATAAAAGAAAAGCCTACTCTTCTAGTAATATCGTAAACCATATCTTGTCTACGTGCGGAAACTGTTACCTGTGTAAAAATAATGTGATAATAGACAGTGAAATTGCCAGAAAAATAAAAAGGGCAATGTCAGAAAATATCACTATGGAATATAAAGATGAATCGATGAAAAACAAAGCACCAGCAAACGTTACTACCATTGATCAAACAGTCAATGAACCAAATAATACCAAGGACGAAAAGCATATTGAGCCTGTTGATGAGACACCAGTAAAAATTGTGTATGACTCAAAATGGAATAATGATTATTCTACTGATTACGAACTAAGAGAAGACAATAGCTATAATATCAAGAGAGAACACGGTGAACTATTTTATGGAACAGATTCAAAATGTCCAAAGGTAATCATTGATATTAATAATGTATCATAATACATTTTTTGTATTAATATTCTACATAGCATTATTTCATTAAAAATATATTATGCATTACATTGTTATGTGTTCATTATTTTTAGAGTAAGCTAGCATATCAAACGTTTAAAATGTCTAATAAAACGTCGGAGATGTAAGAAAAGGAATTTGCATACATCTATTGTCAGACACATGGGATAACATTGACAAAATCTTGGTATCAGAATGAATAAATTATTTATCAACATCCGTTATTGGATGTCATTATGAAAAAATTGTAAGTAAGTAAGTAACAAACTCTTTCTTGAATTCACCTCTTGGATACACAATACAGAAATTTAATTAAGAAAATTATGAAAAAAAAATTGTAAGTAAGTAACAAACTCTTTCTTGAAGTCACCTCTTGGATACACAATGCAGAAATTTCATTTAAGAAATTATCAAAAATTGTAAGTAAGTAGCAAATTCTTTCTTGAATTCGCCTCCTGGATAAATAAAAAGACATTTCATTCAAGAAATTATGACAAAATTCTAAGTAAGTAACAAACTCTTTCTTGAAGTTACCTCTTGGATACACAATGCAGAAACTTCATTTAAGAAACTATGAAAAAAATGTAAGTAAGTAAGTAACAAATTCTTTCTTGAAGTCACCTCTTGGATACACAATACAGAAATTTCATTAAAGAAATTATGAAAAAATTGTAAGTAAGTAGCAAATTCTTTCTTGAATTCACCTACTGGATAAACAAAAAGACATTTCGTTCAAGAAATTATGACAAAATTCTAAGTAAGTAACATTTATTCTTTTCACACTCTTGGATATACAATACGGAAATTTCGTTCAATAAATTATGAAAAAATTGTAAGAAAGTAACAAACTCTTTCCTGAAGTCACCTCTTGGATACACAATGCAGAAACTTCATTTAAGAAACTATGAAAAAATTGTAAGTAAGTAAGTAGCAAATTCCTTCTTGAATTCGCCTCTTGGATAAACAAATAAGTCATTTCATTCAAGAAATTATGACAAAATTCTAAATAAGTAACAAACCCTTTCTTGAATTCGCCATTGGGCTTGCACAATACAGAAATTTAATTCAGGAAACTATAAAAAACATTGCAAACAAACTCTTTCTTGAACTCGCTTCCTGGACAGACAATACAGCAATTTCACTCAAGAAATTATGAAAAAATTGTAAGTAAGTAGCAAACTGTTTCTTGAATTCACCTACTGGATAAACAAAAAGACATTTCGTTCAAGAAATTATGACAAAATTCTAAGTAAGTAACATTTATTGTTTTCACACTCTTGGATATACAATACGGAAATTTCGTTCAATAAATTATGAAAAAATTGTAAGCAAGTAACAAACTCTTTCCTGAAGTCATCTCTTGGATACACAATGCAGAAACTTCATTTAAGAAACTATGAAAAAATTGTAAGTAAGTAAGTAACAAATTCTTTCTTGAATTCGCCTCTTGGATAAACAAAAAAGTCATTTCATTCAAGAAATTATGACAAAATTCTAAATAAGTAACAAACCCTTTCTTGAATTCGCCATTGGGCTTGCACAATACAGAAATTTAATTCAGGAAACTATAAAAAACATTGCAAACAAACTCTTTCTTGAACTCGCTTCCTGGACAGACAATACAGCAATTTCACTCAAGAAATTATGAAAAAATTGTAAGTAAGTAGCAAACTGTTGCTTGAATTCACCTACTGGATAAACAAAAAGACATTTCATTCAAGAAATTATAAAAAAAATTGTAAGTAAGTAACAAACTCTTTCTTGAATACACCTCTTGGATACCCAATACGGAAATTTCATTCAAGAAATTATGAGAAGATTCTAGGTAAGTAACAATCTCTTTCTTGAAGTCCCCTCTTGGATACGCAATACGATACGGAAATTTCATTCAAGAAATTATGAGAAAATTCCAGGTAAGTAACAATCTCTTTCTTGAACTCCCCAATTGGATACACAATACGAATATTTTATTCCAGAAATTATAAAAAAAGGGAAAGTAAGTAACAAACTCTTTATTGATTTCACCTCTTGGATACAAAAAAAAGACATTTCATTCAAGAAATTATGACAAAATTCTAAGTAAGTAAAAAACTCATTCTTGAATTCGCCGTTTGTAAGCGCAATACAGAAATTTCATTCTATGGGACCTCTACCCGTGATTAAACACGTTTTGAAACTACATGCTATTTGCTTGCCTTTCCTTGGTACCTTTCCAAACGAGCGGGGATTCCCCACTGGTTCCTACACATTGCAAAAACAAGGTAAAAGTTTGAATCAAACACTTTTAGGATATCGAGTGTCCTTACCAAAAGTCGACAGGAATGCCCCCCTCCGGCGAAAAAATTGTAAGTAAGTAAGTAACAAATTCTTTATTGAAGTCACCTCTTGGATACACAATACAGAAATTTCATTAAAGAAATTATGAAAAAAATTGTAAGTAAGTAGCAAATTCTTTCTTGAATTCACCTGCTGGATAAACAAAAAGACATTTCGTTCAAGAACCATAAACTCTAGTTTCTTGTAAGAAAATTATGGAAAATACAAATCTCTAGTTCAAATGTGAAACTTAAGTCCAGTTTTGGATACTCATAATGATGAGGACTGATGGTTCTAATTCAATAATTTTTTTTTTCATAAAACAAACTATTTTTTTTAAACTTCGAAATTATTCAACTTTATTTATTTTTTATCTTTTTCTTTTGTACATATCTTAAAATGACAAAATATCTTTCTTGAATTCACCTCTTGGATACACAATATAGAAATTAAAAAAAAATGTAATTTCCAGACTTCATTTGCATGCAAGAGATACCGAGAGTTCTATGACTCCTCCCCGCAATGAATTCTAAGGGTTTTATGACTCCTCCCCAAAATGAATTCAGATGCTTTTAGGAGTCATCCCCCTTAGCCATAACTCCATTCGACCTTGAGCGAAGGTATAAAAGTTTGATGATGTATTTCTCTTCTTAACAAGTACATTAATACCTTCCAAGATGATAGGACTCTATGACACAGAATTTATCGGTTTGAGAAAATCATCTTGCGGTGTTATATTTGAATGTGCATTTTTATTATTGTCAATGGAACTTGAAGAAATTGACTGTTATCATTGGATAGTGAATTACAACATGTATGAGTATGATAAAAGCTTGTGGAGTACTACATTACATCGTATAAACAGACTGGGATTCTACGATAGAGTGATTACACCACTTAATAATAGTGGTCAGGAACTGAGAAATGTCCAGGAGGAAGTCAGTGAAATTTGCAGCTTTTTCGGGGTTGAAGCACTCTATGTAAAGGGTAATGTACCTACAGATAAAGTTTTAATTCAAAAGTGTGACCCTAGGATTCCACTTTTCAATCTAGAAGAATTTAAGTGTCCTAAATTTGAAGGGGTTTATCATCGTCCTGAAGACGAGGTCAGGTTCTTGGCGCACTGGATACCTAAGGTCATACCTGATCGTGATAAATGCATTAGACATGGTAAAAACGATTCCATATCATGGGACCATAGTTTCTGGATGTTTAAGAGTGAACGTGTGTATGACTATGTGTCATAATATAATTTTGTACTAAAATTCTACATAGCATTATTTCATTAAAAATATATTATGCATTACATTGTTATATTTTCATTATTTTTAGAGTAAGCTAGCATATCAACAGTTTAGAATGTATATTAAAACATCGGAGATTTGAGAAAAGGAATTTGCATACATCTATTGTCAGACACATGAGGTAACATTGACAAAATCTAGGTATCAGAATGAATAAATTCTTTATCAACATCCGTTGTTGGATATATCATTATGTCATTATGAAAAAATTGTAAGTAGGTAAGTAAGTAAGTAACAAACTCTTTCTTGAAGTCACCCCTTGGATACACAATACAGATACTTTATTCAAGAAATTATGAAAAAATCGCAAGTAAGTAACAAACTCTTTCTTGAATTCCCCATTTGGATGCACAATACAGAAATTTAATTCAAGAAATTATGGGGAAAAAAATGTAAGTAAGTAAGTAGCAAACTCTGCTTTTTCTGCATCAATTGTCGGATATGTTGAATAAAATATACAAAGTCGACATAGCTTTATTTCATTTTTTAAGGTTAATTTAGACGAGGTTACGTGCGCGAAGAACCTGACTTCGTCTTCAGGACGATGATAAACCCCTTCAAATTTAGGACACTTAAATTCTTCTAGATTCAAAAGTGGAATCCTAGGGTCACACTTTTGAATTAAAACTTTATCTGTAGGTACATTACCCTTTACATAGAGTGCTTTAACCCCGAAAAAGCTGCAAATTTCACTGACTTCTTCCTGGAAATTTCTCAGTTCCTGACCACTATTATTAAGCGGTGTAATCACTCTATCGTAGAATCCCAGTCTGTTTATACGATGTAATGTAGT
Organism: Artemia sinica; assembly: GCA_027921565.1. Classification (NCBI taxonomy): domain Eukaryota; kingdom Metazoa; phylum Arthropoda; class Branchiopoda; order Anostraca; family Artemiidae; genus Artemia; species Artemia sinica. The sequence goes on from CM051256.1 coordinate 39,716,100, forward strand.
ACTCCACAAGCTTTTATCATACTCATACATATTGTAGTTCACTATCCAATGATAACAGTCAATTTCTTCAAGTTCCATTGACAATAATAAAAATGCACATTCAAATATAACACCGCAAGATGATTTTCTCAAACCGATAAATTCTGTGTCATAGAGTCCTATCATCTTGGAAGGTATCAATGTACTTGTTAAGAAGAGAAATACATCATCAAACTTTTATACCTTCGCTCAAGGTCGAATGGAGTTATGGCTAAGGGGGATGACTCCTAAATGCATCTGAATTCATTTTGGGGAGGAGTCATAAAACCCTTAGAATTCATTGAGGGGAGGAATCATATAACTCTCGGTATCTCTTGCATGCAAATGAAGTCTGGAAATTACATTTTTTTTTAATTTCTATATTGCGTATCCAAGAGGTGAATTCAAGAAAGATATTTTGTCATTTTAAGATATGTACAAAAGAAAAAGATAAAAAATAAATAAAGTTGAATAATCTCGAAGTTAAAAAAAAATAGTTTGTTTTATGAAAAAAAAAATATTGAATTAGAACCATCAGTCCTCATCATTATGAGTATCCAAAACTGGACTTAAGTTTCACATTTGAACTAGAGAATTGTATTTTCCATAATTTTCTTACAACAAACTAGAGTTTACGGTTCTTGAACGAAATGTCTTTTTGTTTATCCAGCAGGTGAATTCAAGAAAGAATTTGCTACTTACTTACAATTTTTTTCATAATTTCTTTAATGAAATTTCTGTATTGTGTATCCAAGAGGTGACTTCAATAAAGAATTTGTTACTTACTTACTTACAATTTTTTCGCCGGAGGGGGGCATTCCTGTCGACTTTTGGTAAGGACACTCGATATCCTAAAAGTGTTTGATTCAAACTTTTACCTTGTTTTTGCAATGTGTAGGAACCAGTGGGGAATCCCCGCTCGTTTGGAAAGGTACCAAGGAAAGGCAAGCAAATAGCATGTAGTTTCAAAACGTGTTTAATCACGTGTAGAGGTCCCATAGAATGAAATTTCTGTATTGCGCATGCAAACGGCGAATTCAAGAATGAGTTTTTTACTTACTTAGAATTTTGTCATAATTTCTTGAATGAAATGTCTTTTTTTTTGTATCCAAGAGTTTGTTACTTACTTTCCCTTTAATTTCCCTTCCCTTTACTTTCAATAAAGAGTTTGTTACTTACTTTCCCTTTTTTATAATTTCTTGAATAAAATATTCGTATTGTGTATCCAAGAGGGGAGTTCAAGAAAGAGATTGTTACTTACCTGGAATTTTCTCATAATTTCTTGAATGAAATTTCCGTATCGTATTGCGTATCCAAGAGGGGACTTCAAGAAATAGATTGTTACTTATCTGAAATTTTCTCATAATTTCTTGAATGAAATTTCCGCATTGGGTATCCAAGAGGTGTATTCAAGAAAGAGTTTGTTACTTACTTACAATTTTTTTTATAATTTCTTGAATGAAATATCTGTATTGTGCATCCAGGAGGAGAATTCAAGAAACAGTTTGCTACTTACTTACAATTTTTTCATAATTTCTTGAGTGAAATTGCTGTATTGTCTGTCCAGGAAGCGAGTTCAAGAAAGAGTTTGTTTGCAATGTTTTTCATAGTTTCCTTAATTAAATTTCTGTATTGTGCAAGCCCAATGGCGAATTCAAGAAAGGGTTTGTTACTTATTTAGAATTTTGTCATAATTTCTTGAATGAAATGACTTTTTTGTTTATCCAAGAGGCGAATTTAAGAAAGAATTTGTTACTTACTTACTTACTATTTTTTCATAGTTTCTTAAATGAAGTTTCTGCATTGTGTATCCAAGAGGTGACTTCAGGAAAGAGTTTGTTACTTGCTTACAATTTTTTCATAATTTATTGAACGAAATTTCCGTATTGTATATCCAAGAGTGTGAAAACAATAAATGTTACTTACTTAGAATTTTGTCATAATTTCTTGAACGAAATGTCTTTTTGTTTATCCAGGAGGTGAATTCAAGAAACAGTTTGCTACTTACTTACAATTTTTTCATAATTTCTTGAGTGAAATTGCTGTATTGTCTGTCCAGGAAGCGAGTTCAAGAAAGAGTTTGTTTGCAATGTTTTTCATAGTTTCCTGAATTAAATTTCTGTATTGTGCAAGCCCAATGGCGAATTCAAGAAAGGGTTTGTTACTTATTTAGAATTTTGTCATAATTTCTTGAATGAAATGACTTTTTTGTTTATCCAAGAGGCGAATTCAAGAAAGAATTTGTTACTTACTTACTTACAATTTTTTCATAGTTTCTTAAATGAAGTTTCTGCATTGTGTATCCAAGAGGTGACTTCAGGAAAGAGTTTGTTACTTGCTTACAATTTTTTCATAATTTATTGAATGAAATTTCCGTATTGTATATCCAAGAGTGTGAAAAGAATAAATGTTACTTACTTAGAATTTTGTCATAATTTCTTGAACGAAATGTCTTTTTGTTTATCCAGTAGGTGAATTCAAGAAACAATTTGCTACTTACTTACAATTTTTTTCATAATTTCTTTAATGAAATTTCTGTATTGTGTATCCAAGAGGTGACTTCAAGAAAGAATTTGTTACTTACTTACTTACAATTTTTTTCATAGTTTCTTAAATGAAGTTTCTGCATTGTGTATCCAAGAGGTGACTTCAGGAAAGAGTTTGTTACAGGCTTACAATTTTTTCATAATTTCTTAAATGAAATTTCTGCATTGTGTATCCAAGAGGTAACTTCAAGAAAGAGTTTGTTACTTACTTAGAATTTTGTCATAATTTCTTGAATGAAATTTCTTTTTTATTTATCCAGGAGGCGAATTCAAGAAAGAATTTGCTACTTACTTACAATTTTTGATAATTTCTTAAATGAAATTTCTGCATTGTGAATCCAAGAGGTGACTTCAAGAAAGAGTTTGTTACTTACTTACAATTTTTTTTCATAATTTCCTTAATTAAATTTCTGTATTGTGTATCCAAGAGGTGAATTCAAGAAAGAGTTTGTTACTTACTTACTTACAATTTTTTCATAATGACATATCCAATAACGGATGTTGATAAATAATTTATTCATTCTGATACCAAGATTTTGTCAATGTTATCCCATGTGTCTGACAATAGATGTATGCAAATTCCTTTTCTTACATCTCCGACGTTTTATTAGACATTCTAAACGTTTGATATGCTAGCTTACTCTAAAATAATGAACACATAACAATGTAATGCATAATATATTTTTAATGAAATAATGCTATGTAGAATATTAATACAAAAAATATATTATGATACATTATTAATATCAATGATTAACTTTGGACATTTTGAATCTGTTCCATAAAATAGTTCACCATGTCCTCTCTTGATATTATAGCTATTGTCTTCTCTTAGTTCGTAATCAGTAGAATAATCATTATTCCATTTTGAGTCATACGCAATTTTTACTGGTGTCTCATCAACAGGCTCAATATGCTTTTCGTCCTTGGTATTATTTGGTTCATTGACTGTTTGATCAATGGTAGTAACGTTTGCTGGTGCTTTGTTTTTCATCGATTCATCTTTATATTCCATAGTGATATTTTCTGACAATGCCCTTTTTATTTTTCTGGCAATTTCACTGTCTATTATCACATTATTTTTACACAGGTAACAGTTTCGGCACGTAGACAAGAAATGGTTTACGATATTAGTAGAAGAGTAGGCCTTTCTTTTATTGATCTTCCGTTGAATGCTAATACCCGAAAGGTGACGATTGGATGTATCAGTAGGTAATGTGTTACCTGCAACAGTAGCAAGGAGTTGTCCTCTATCATCAACGATTATTTTTATGTTGGCATTCTCTTTGAGTGCAATCATCTCTGGAGATCTCAATCTCGCATAACCACCAACATAAGAGTTGATTTTTTTCGGTATTCCAAAGAAATTTAATTCCTTACTGTCATGACAATGCATACATACATTTCCAATAGTGCTTCCACTTGTACTTGTTTCATAGTTTAAATACTTATCCTTGTTGGCATTCAATGCTACAATAACCTTGTTATGTGAACACACTTTATTAAAATGCTCCATCTTCACTTTTTTAGAGATATTAGTTATGTGTTTATCGTTCCACTGTGTAAAAAATACTGATTTAATACATGCAATAAACTAGGTAGTGTCGATAACCGGCCATAGAGCAATAGTGGGAAAGCCGGATCGTGTCTCTGGGCAAGCATAGAGTACAATTGTTAGAGCCATAAAAATATCTGTCGAGGAGGTATCATTAGCAATAACCTACTTCTAATGAAGCATATCAAGTCACCTGTTTACCGGGTACTAAATAACTACCATTTTTACTCCCCCTAGCATTATATTGGCTTACACTGAAAATAATTGAACGGAAAAAATAAAAGCCCGATAAATATTTACTAGTTGGTGTGACAAACACAGAGCAACGTTTGGCTAATAGCTAGATAATAAGAAGAAGAAGAAGAATACGGAGAATTAATAGTCTTTTGTTCACCATTTTACATGAAAAAACTGATTTAGTCGAGGGAATGAATCTTTATTCTAGAAGTCCTATTCCTACAAGTTAAGTTAGAATAAAAGAATGAGGTAATTTTATTGGCTTACACTGAAAATAATTGAACAGAAAAAATAAAACCCCGATAAATATTTACTAGTTGGTGTGACAAACACAGAGCAACGTTTGGCTAATAGCTATAAAATACAATAAAAAAAATATCTGTCGAGGAGGTATTATTAGCAATAAACTATTTCTAATGAAGCATTTCAAGTCACTTGTTTACTGGGTACTAAATAACTACCATTTTTACCCCCCTCAAAACTTAATTTACCCCACACGTACCATTTTTCCGCACCAGCCACAAAACTCAATTCCTCCTATAGAAAATACATATCTTTGGGTCAAATGTGAACCTTTGGTTATGAAAAAGCCCAGTTTTGGAACGAAAATAAGCCATTTCCGTAAAAACTAAACTATAAAGCTTTTTTGAACGTAAACACTAGTTTTTGTAAGAAAATTATAGAAAATACATTTCTTTGGGTCAAATGTGAACCTTTGGTTATGAAAAAGCCATGCTTTGGAACGAAAATATGCCATTTCCGTAAAAAAACTAAACTATATTCATTTTCTGATTCAAATGTGTATCTTCAGTCAGAAAAGCGTAGTTTCGATTCAAAAATGAGCCATTTCCATAGCAATAGCTCTTAATAAAACTATTTAAGTATGAACTCCAATTTTTTCCAGCGAGACTATAGAAAATACTATCAAAACACATTTCTCTGATTATAATGTATATCTTCAGTCAGAAAAGCGTAGTTTTGGTTCAAAAATGAACCATTTCCATAAAAAATAGCTCTTAATAGAACTGTTTAAGCATGAACTCCAATTTTTTCCAACGAAAATATAGAAAATACAATCAAAACACATTTCTCTGATTATAATGTATATCTTCAGTCAGAAAAGCGTAGTTTTGGTTCAAAAATGAACCATTTCCATAGCAATAGCTCTTAATAGAACTGTTTAAGTATGAACTCCAATTTTTTCCAATGAGACTATAGAAAATACTATCAAAACACATTTCTCTGATTATAATGTATATCTTCAGTCAGAAAAGCGTAGTTTTGGTTCAAAAATGAACCATTTCCATAAAAATAGCTCTTAATAGAACTTTTTAAGTGTGAACTCCTATTTTTCAGACGAAATTATAGAAAATATCGTCAAAACACACTTCTCTGTTTCAGTTGTGTACATTTTCACATTTTCTGATTCAAATGTGTATCTTCAGTCAGAAAAGCATAGTTTCGATTCAAAAATGAGCCATTTCCATAGCAATAGCTCTTAATAGAACTGTTTAAGTATGAACTCCAATTTTTTCCAACGAGACTATGCAACTCAACCACATTTAACTAAACCCCGTGTAACTGAATCCGCATGTAACTGAACCCCCGTGCAACTGAACCCTCGTGCAACGCAACTCCCGTGCAACTCAAGCCCCATTTAACTAAACCCCCGTGCAACTGAACCCCCCGTGTAACTGAACCCCTGTATAACCGAAATCCCGTACAACTGAACCCCCGTGCTACTGAACCCTCGTGCTACTGAACCCTCGTGCAACTCGACCCCATTTAACTAAACCCCCAGTGTAACTGTACCCCCTTTAACTGAACCCTCGTGCAACACAACCCTCCATGCAACCCATCTCCCTCAAAAACTTTTCAGCCATTTCTTGTTAAATTTTTTTATACGAATCCTGTTCGAGAATACTTTCAATGGCCTGAGCAGCTTCAACGCCTCTCTTTGATCGCAAATCCCATTACCCCTTTTTGCAAATGTTAATCAAACATTTCCGATTGTAAAAGCGTGTTTAACCATCTTGCTTGGAAAGGTATCCATAAGTACATGCTCTGAAAAGGTGCCAAGGAACGTAATCTCCCCAAACACGTCAATCAAACAATTAAAAAATGTGGGTTTTTCTTGCGCAATTCCAATGTATATTTTCATGTAGGTTCTCAATCTATTACACTTTTGACCATATTCTTGTAGGGTTGAATGTAGGGTTGAAACTGTGTATATGGATACTACTCGTTATTTAGAATAAATAGCTCTTATGAAAGTACTAAAAAATCTTTGGCTTAAAGAGCGAGGCATTGACTAGGGGGTGAACCCAATCATATACGTAATATTTTCTGTTCGTTTTAAGTTTTGATATTGCTCCTTACTTTCAGTTGAAAAACTTGTATTTTTTATGTTTAATTTCTGATCCTTTTTTAAATAATGCTGGGAAATCCGGCATCCCCTTCATAGCAATGTCCCTTCTCCCATGAAAACTTCCTTCATGGAAAGATCCCCCCACAAAACCCCCGACCCCCTCCCCACTACCAGAAAAAATCCCCCTGAAAACGTCTGTATATTTCCCAATAACCAATACTATATGTTAACATTGGGTAAAGTTCATAACTTTCAGCCTTCCTCACAGGGACTTCGGGGGATAAAGTCATCCTAAAGGACATAGTTATCATATTTTCGACCATGCTGAACAAAATGGCTATCTCAAAATTTTGATCAGGTGACTTTGGGAAAAAATGAGCGTGGGAGGGGGCCTACTTGCCCTCCTTTTTTGGTAACTTAAAAAGGGCACTAAAACTTTTAATTTCCGTTCCAATGAGCCCTCCCACGATATTCTAGGACCACTGGGTCGATACGATCACCCCTGGAAACAAAAAAAAAAATTAAAAATAAACACGCATCTAGACCCCGGCGCCGCGCCGACGGATCGACCAACGCCGCCGACGAGAGGCCCGGTCGAACGCCGCCGAAGTGTCGTGCCGCCACCAGCGTGTCGCAGGCGCGCCGCCGCCGGCAGAGGCGGCGGCGTTCGGTCGACTTCAAATTAATTTTGCGGCAATTCTTTATTGCGTCAACCGCAAAGTCGGAGCTTTTTCTTCTCGTGTGGTTTAGTATTTCGATTTGCCTGATTAGAAATCAAGCAGGGCTTGCACTATCCCCGAATTTTCGGGTATTTTGCCACAAATCTATGCGTCACCACGAAAAAAAATTTGGTTCCCCGAATCCCCAAAAATCACCCAATCACGGTGCCACCCCTAGCGATTTATCACCAGTGACTTTCCCTGCCAAATATTACTTTGCATACCATTATTCTTCACTATTCTCTTGTTCATTAATTTTCGTCTCTTTTGTTACTTTGCATAAAAACCAGACAGATGCAATATGCAATTGCAAATATTGTAATATACACAGTTCTTCATATGTTGACGAAAAAAGAATCGTCTTTATGAAATGAGTTTAAGTCATTTCGAATGTAGTTTCCTAATCGCTATTTCTTACATCATTCGCATTCAAGAATTTTATTTTCAAGTTGAATAGAATTATAGAACGCATTCTCTACTATACAGCTTCAGCCTTCAGTTGGATTTTGAAATTGACAGCCGACAGATTGTTTCTACAGCTGAATTGTAAATTTGCAGATTTTTTTTTGCTGTTTTTAGATAAGATTTTCTTAATGTTTAATACTCAATTGTTGAACCCTGATAGAAAATACAATCTTCTTTCTGAAACATTTCCCCCCCCCCCCAAAAAAAAAAAAAAAAAAAACTTTCCATTGAGACAAAATTTAGCTATAGACTAAGCTATGTACAAGGTTGGGGAATTAAAGATTGAACCGGAAGTTACCCCAAAAATATGCTTCATAAATAAATTGTAAATTATTGCCTATAGGGGGGGATAGGGGGCTATCATTTTTAAATGATAATACCTCATTTTTTTATTGAAAGCAGGGATGCCAAAAAGATAATTATTATTTTTTTCATTTAAAGTGGAGACAGAAGAAAATGATATCAAATTCCCGGAGAAACCATTGAAATATTTTGGTAGACCCAGGGCCCCCCATTAGGACTTGTTCATTGTCTTGGGTACTTTGCGATTTCTCATAGGCTACTGACCTTATTTGGCTTTTGTGAGTGCTCCCTTTTAGTTAGATTCTTTGGATCTTATGGAATGCTACGGCGAATCTCTGACTCAGTTTTTCAGTAATTTGAGGTATATCTAAATAAGTTCGACATTTTTGTTGTTGTTTCTTGTACCCCTTTACTCATACCTTCAATTTTTTTTTCAATGAACACTAAGCAGTTTAACGTTATTTTGCGTGTTTGTTTGAACCATACAGTAACCTAGTTAATTAGGGTAAAGACACCGATGATTCGACAGTGCAATTTCGGAACCACTGTCGAAATTTTCCTTCAAAACGGGATAGCTCTGCTTAGCCGAGACTTAGAGCGCCATCTCTTGGAGCCGTCGTTATATTTCGACGGTGCGAAACGTGGACACTATATCCGGTACACCCAGATAAGAAAAGAACATTCAATTCGGTCAGTTTCCTGTTTTCGACACGAAAGGAGCTCCCGACAATTTTTCAGGTATGTAATGTTCAAACTATCATTACTTGGTTATTTATTGCAAGAAAAAGTTGGGATAAGCGCCAATGTGTCGAGATACATCTGATCTTCTCTGAAATTTAGCCACATTAGATTTTTCTTGATAAAATTAAATGAAAATGGCAACGGAAATTGCATTGTCGAAACTAGGTTCCAAGTGTCGAAAATTCTTGTTCGATGTAGTGGAATACCAGGCGGACTAAAAATGTTCCTTCAGCCGCATTCAAGCGTAAATATCGGCTTCTATCAAGGGATTTATTTCTTTGGCGAATATCTCGTAGTAACCTTGTCGAAATTTTGGACAGACAGCAACAGGCCCTGTCGAAATATAGGTTACTTTGTTGAAACTTCACTGAACATGTAAAACAGATGAGAAATAATAGGTGTCGAAATTCCAGGATCCACTGACGAAACCATAGGCACCATAGCTGTCGAATTTACGGGTGCTTTCTGCGCAACGAGAGATTTTGATGATTATTATTTCTCATAATATTTCAGATGAAAGAACATTTAAACAAAAAGTTTTTTTTTAAACTTTGAAGTTTTACTTAAAGACACTGGATTTTTCCATCATCTGAGGAACTGCCGCTTGGCCTCATACCATGCAGGAGCGTAAATTGCTATGGGGCAGGGGGGGCAGTTGCCCCCTCCCCCAGACCTCGTTCCCCCCAGACCTGATTTTGCCCCCCCCCCCAGATTTTTTTAGATTATACCCTTATTTATCCTTCATCCGAATAAAAAATACAAATTTTATCGAATATAAAATCTTATACGAAATGACGCGTAGGCCTATGTTTTGGACGAAACTAAGAATCTGCATATGAAAATAAAATCCACTAAATCAAATAAACTTCTTTAATTTCTTGAAATCCACTCCCGTTTTCCTAGACCCTATCCCTTCCGAAATGCTACTGAAACAATTTTGTTATACTAAATACTATTTGTATTTAATAATGTATATTAAAATTTGTTGTACCGATTTTGTTATACCAAATACTACATACTTGAAACGATTTTGTTAGTTTTATTACTTCTACTTTTTGCATAGTCTTTTATACATTTATACATTAAATGAAGTTGAAGAAAAACAAAGAAACAAGAATATACGTGTCAAATACACCAGGTTCCGCCCACAAGTATTCCCCAAGTATTTAGACGGGTGTCGAATTGGGTTCCAACTTGCGTCGAAAACAGGTAACTTTTTTGTTGTGTCGAATTTGTAGGTGAAAATGCTCTAATTTCGGAAAATTGGAGTTTTGTACCCTTTCCAGACAAAACTTCAAACTTCTCATCAAACAGTTAGATTCCTAGATGTTTTTCCTACATACTGAAACCCTTTTCAAACCGAAAGTCTTTAAATTAAGACTTCTAGAGTAGAAAAACTGGTTTTTTACAAAAACTGTCGAATCATCGGTTCGACACCCAATACGGGTGTCGAATTGGGTTCCGACTTGCGTCAAAAACAGGTAACTTTTTGTTGTGTCGAATTTGTAGGTGAAAATGCTCTAATTTCGGAAAATTGGAGTTTTGTACCCTTTCCAGACAAAACTTCAAACTTCTCATCAAACAGTTAGATTCTTAGATGTTATGGAATCTAAGTTAGATTCTTAGATTCCTAGAACTACTCGTATTATGCAAGGGTTCTGAAACGTCACAGCCATTTCGTTTCTACCAGATTTCTACTTCTCTTGATGAATAACGAAGAAGACCAGTTTCCAGCCAGCAACTTGTGAATTTTCGAACTCATGAATAGGTTCGAATCTCTTGTAAATTTAAGCTGTTATTTGAGAAACACTGATGAAAACATTAATGTTTGCGGTCAACATTGATCGCGCCGGCGGCGCGAATAAGTCGGCGGCGTGCCGCCGGTAAGATGTCGGCGGCGCGCTGCAGACTTATTACCGGCGGCACGGCGTGGCGCGTTATTTTTGGCCCCGCCGCCGCCGGTCTTCCCTCATCGGCGCGGCGCAGGGGTCTACACGCATCCGTGATCTTTCTTCTGGCAAAAAATGCAAAATTCCACATTTTTGTAGATATGAGCCTGAAACCTCTACTGTAGGGTTCTCTGATACGCTGAATACGATGGTGTGATTTTCATTAAGGTTCTATAGCTTTTAGGGGGCTTTACCCCTTTTTTCAAAAATCAGTCAAATTTTCTCAGGCGCGTAACTTTTGATGGGTAGAACTAAAGTTGATGAAACTTATATATTTAAAATCAGCATCAAAATCTGATTCTTTTGATGTATCTATTGGTATCCAAAACCCGTTTTCTAGAGTTTCGGTTACCATTGAGCCGGGTTGCTCCTTACTTACAGTTCGTTACCATGAACTGTTTGATTCAACATAAATTTAAGCAAGATTAACGAGCTCAAGACTTTGAATGAACTTCTTAAGCCAATGGACCGGTAACATTCAGTGATCCGGAAGTTATTACATTTTTTTCTGTATAAATATAGTTTGTGTTAATGATAATACTTTAGTATTTCTGCTGATGATGAAGACCCACTGTGTCTTCGAAATATTCAGAACGTTTGTATTTGTTTTTTCACTGTCTAATAAAGGACTTATCCCTATTGAAACTTTTATTTGTTTCGTCAAAGAAAGGCGGTGTGGTCTGGGAAAAAAAGAAAAAAATTCAACAACTTATACATAAACTGGTATTGAGTCTTTTTAATTAGTTCTTCTAATATTTTAATTAGTGCTTTATATAATTAATTATTGGATATTTATAACTACTAGAAACACTACTAGAAACTCATTTGGCATATTTCCTTGGAAATTAGTTTGGCACATAAACTGGTATTGAGCCTTCGTAATTATTTATAATAAAAATTATTAGTGTGTAATAATAATTAGTGCTATATATTATTAGTTATTGGATATTTATCAACTTTATTACTTTTTTTCCTCCTTAACAAAGGGCTAGCTTAAGTTCTGCCAGTATTAAGTGCAAGCGAAACCATCTAAAAAACACATATACACACAAAAAAAAAAAAAAAAAAAAAAATCGTGAATGGTCTGGGATCAATGTTGATTGTAACGTCACGGTTTGAAAAGCCTATATCAAGACTAGCTTGTTCTCAAGTCCAGTCAACTAATGCCATGTCTTTTCATCTTTTGGAGGAAAACTGCGATTCCAAGCTTCTGACTTTCCTAATTTCAAAAAATCAGACGTTAAATTTTACTACGACTAATCATTCCTGAAAATTACTCATGAAGATTGAACATGCCCCGACTCATGAGATTATATATGTGATACATTATTGGCTTGTTGGTCGTGAATAATTTTGCCTTTGTCCACGAACAAATAAACTTTCAAATGGGGATAAATCCATTTATTTAGACACTGAAAAAAAAAAACAGGTACAAAAGTCCAGATATTTCGGTCACATATACAGCAACCGTCTTCAGTAGAAATACTAAAATAATGTATATGTGACCGGTCGCTGTATATGTGACCGAAATATCTGGACTTTTGTACCTGTTTTTTTCACTGTCTAAATAAATGGATTTATCCCCATTTGAAAGTTTATTTGTTCGTCTTAGAACGGCAGTGTGGTCTAAGAAAACAACACCTAATTTAAAGGTGTTACGTCGAAAATATATTTGTCCACAAGTGTGACTATAGTGTAGCTCGAGCATAACACGAGGTTCAGGGCCGGATAAAGAGTGATTGGAACGATTGGGCCCAATCGACCCCCCCTTTGAAAGGGCCCCGCGGTGTCATCAAAATGAACAATTTTTTTTCGAAATTGTGAAATATCCTTAACAATTCCAGTAAGTGTTGCTTATGGAGACAGATCATTTTCCAGGCTAAAACCAATAAAAACTATCTGATATCAATAATACATCAGGATAGATTAAATAGTTTAGCAATCATGCTGATTGACAGTGAAGACGCAAGGAAATTAGATTTTCCAACAATTTTAGAAGAATTTGCAGAACCAAAACTTAGAAATATGTAAATTCATGTATTAATATTCGGTGATGTAAATTCTAAAGGGCACTTTCAGCAGTTTCATTGATATCTAGAGGACAATAAAGTAAAATAGCGTAAACTCAAAATGAGAAAAAAAGGACAAAAGAGGACAAAAACTTAAGCTTAAAATGAGCAAACTGGACTATCAAATAAGACAAGATCAGGAGAACGACATAGAAATGCAATTGCACGGGTGAAAATGAACAACCAAGACCATCAAAAGTGACAAGAACAATCCGAGCAGCTTAGGCAAAGAGCATTGAAAAAATGTCTGAAACAATCATAAATGAAAATGAAGAAAAAAGAGACATGTATGTAGAATGGTTGCGAAAACGACAGTTAAAACGAGTAAAAAAACGAAATTGAAGAACAAACATATATGCGGTTATACGATAAGTGGCAGCTAGAATTACAACGCCTCAAAAACGAAAATGAAGAACAGAAAAATGTGTGGTTACAAGACATGCAGCAATGAGGATCAGAACGGATCAAAGGCGAAAATGAAGAAAAAAAATACGTGGCTAGAAGATATACGACATTGAGAACAAAAAAATACACAGTAAGAAGATAAGCGGCAGTGAGAATTACAAGCAGCAGCGAGAATCAGAACGTTTCAAAATGAAAGTGAAGAACAAAGAATTGTAAGGTTAGCAGACACACGAAAGCGAGTGTCAGAACGTATTAAAAATGACAGTGAAGAAAATAGAATTGCGCTGTTAGAAGACAAGTGACAACGAGAATCAGAACAAGTCAAAAAAGAAAGTGAAGAAGAAATAAATATTACGTTAGAAGAACAAAAGCATCACAATCTTTGATGCAAACAAACTGAGGTGCAAACCCAGTAAAAGCTTACAAAGATGCCGTAAACTACGCAAGTGTTAATAACAAGTCATGGGACTCTTCAGCGTTGCATGTATTCACTCTGGAGTCCTTAATTTTCCCGCAGAAAAAGTAGCAAAAAAAGGTTATTTATTGGGAGGTTGCTGCCTGCTTGGTCGAATTGCATTGCCACCTCCGCAATTTCCAAATGAATTGGTTTGGCCTGTTATAGGACATCACTTGCTCTCTAAAAGGTCCCACAAACAAATACGAATCTTGAACTCATGTTTCGCTTTAGCTTCATTAACCGTAAGCGATGATCTAACCATCAACTGATTGATTTATTGATTGATTGAACCATCAATAGTCGTAATGTTTTCAGCTTCAAAATAGCTGGTCAAATTTATCACAAAACCAATTTGGTGGCACACCCATCACAGATCCCTGAAGGTGATTTGGAACCACATTCATATGGTCAAAGGTAATTTTTAGACCCCGATGAAGCTGCTAAAGAGCACCTTGGACATCCCTGAAATTATGTGATCTCTCGTAACCCAATGAACCTCTGGGAAGAAATATTTTTAGACACAAAAAACTATGCAAAAGGTTATATGAAAATGCAAGAAATGAAGGATCATTTAAATCCATCTGTTGCTTCACTGGGACAACAGCCTCGGAAAGAAGAATCAATATTTAAAAGCCTGCCGCGTAGACGTTGGTCTCCCGGTTCTATATACATAAATATATATATATATATATATATATATATATATATATATATATATATATATATATATATATATATATATATATATATATATATATATATATATATATATATATATATATATATATATATATATATATATATATATATAATATATATATATATATATATATATATATATATATATATATATATATATATATATATATATATATATATATATATATTATATATATATATATATATATATTAAATTCTTTACTTAAGAATTTAATATATAGTGGGGCCCAGCAAGAAAAAAACTACCAATCAGGCCCCACACCTAGTCGATCCGGGTTTGATGAGGTTTAATATTATTATTGCATGTCAGTAAATGAAAAAAAGCAGGTTAAACTTACCACTTTCTCCATAATGTTATCCACACAATCGCTTATAAACTCATTCGTAATATCACGATCGTCACTAGCTGAAACCTGCGTGGGTAGATGCTGCAACTTCAAAACTTTGTTCATCCTAGAAAAGGGGTAAATCATAAATAAAATAAATAACTAGGAACTGGGGGCTGTGGAAGTTCTTGAATTGCAACAAAAGTTATACTTCTTAATGTATGTACTCAATATCAGATGAGAATTATCACAGACGCGATATCTGAATTAATTCTATAAAGCTAAAAATAAAATCAAAACCTTATACTATTATATTAGAATTAACTAAAATCATTCTATTACAATTCAATCAGCAACTTTTACTGCAAACTGTTCATTAAGTTTGGAGTAGTCGTATTTTTTAGCATTTTTATCTAAACAGGACCACACCGTTACTCGTATTACAAAATAGTGCATTTGCGCTTTTAGTAAAATTATTTTTAATTTTTTTTTTACATCCACTACAAGAGTTAAAAAATGACCCACCAATCATAGCCACGTACTAAACCCCTCCAAAATTACAGCAAGACAATAAACACATTAAGCTCAGTCCAAAATAAGTCAATTTTTTTCAATTCTGCAAACCATAATTTTGAAAGACTAGGCCCTTCTGTCATGCCAGCAACAGTAGACTTCCTTAAAATTTTAGAATTATGTCTTTTTTCAAATGCACTTACTTTTAAAGCCAGTGGCTGGTCACAACAAAAGCACGTAAATACATAGTTCAACCGAAAATAAAATAGAATAGAGATTTTTTTCCAGCACAAACATCATATGACAAACGAGAAAAAAAAACATATCATTACCACAATCTAGTAGCTGGTCTAGTATCCAGTACTGGTTATTGTGAAATCTGAAGAAGCCAAATGAGTTTTTAAGTATTTAGCCACAGAATTACTATTGTTTAATATGGCAGTTAATTATCTAAATCGACGGATTTTTTTACATGAATGTTATTTTTTCATTCAGAAGTATACAGCCTAATGTTTGAATGTTGAAAACAAAGCATAGTTTACTAAATAAAATAAGTCAACAATAACGTTGGTAAAAGAAAGAGAAACATCGTAACTCCCGTGGAACAATACATACAAAAAGCCACAAGACGGGCATTTTGACCATGTCTTTTTTGGGAAGTCTTTTTTTTTTGCAAGCATGGAAAATGACAAGCTTGGACACAGAAAACACTCTAACCAATAGCAGACACAGCTCCAAGAGTTGATGGGCATCAGAAGAATTTTACGGGTGGAGATAATTTTCACTCCCATTATCTGTAGGTCTGCCCTTAAGTAAATTTTGCCAAAAATTACCAAATACTAGGGTTTGCATATAGCAGTCAACATTATGATGCAACAGTAAAACTCAAAGCACAATGGGCACTAAAAATGAAATCTGATTATTTAAATTGGTTAATTGGAATCTTCCACAACCATATACGTCTTCTTCCCCACATTACATCTGGGATGGATTCTGGAAAGAATCAGCTAGGTTTTTAGCCTGGAGTTGGACGCTGTCATGCTCACCAGATTCTTTCTTCTATTTTTTTTGTATGCTTCTCAAAATGTCCAAACTATGCACCTTTGCACTCTTGACATTTCTAAATGTTTGATTCTATTAACCATTTCCAGCTTTTCATTCACTGTTTAAGAAAGGGATTGATCTTTCTATCATTTTATTGCTGAAATATTGGTACTCTTCTTCTTCTCTTACATAAAATACCAATTCGGAAAGAGCATAGTGGTGTTTCGTCATCTAGTTTATTCAAAGTCTGCAATTCTCATGTAATCAATAACACACCTCGGACACATTTTCTGGATTGTCTAATGTTCATATCTAGCATATACTGATGATTTTCTTATTATTATCAAGAATAAGATAGTTTTTCCAATCCTATTGATTACACTTCTGAAGCTTGTTCAGATTGGGCTTTATTTAAATGTCGCTAAGAACGAGTGCCTTACTTTCGGCTCTTCGTCTCCTTCACTTGCAGCATCTCTGACATGCAAATCATTTTCCATCCCCTCTGTGGGGTCTTTTAGGTGTTGGGCATCAATATTCTAAAAATTTACAATATTTTTGCTCTCGGCTGATTTCAGACTCAAAGATAAAAATTCAGGTCGGCTATTTGAGAATTGTTGTAAACAGAGAAATCCTAAGGCTTTCGACCAATTATTTTCTGCTTTTTGTGATCATTCGGTTATCCTCTGTTAAATAAGAATGACATTTCTTCTTTGCGCATTCAGTATTTCCGGTATTGTAAATTTCTTGTTTTTCTCCCTCCATGATACAGTAATAGGATGATTCTGTCAAAATTCGGATTGAATGATGTATTTAATAAAGTTGCCGTGGTAAGTAGTAGGCCTAAGCTTTCGAATATTAGAAAAAATAACTTTCCATTGTCTTGAAAGTACATACTTTTCATAGTTAGTGTCTTTCTTTCTTTTTCTATGTTCTTTACTCCACTATTTTCATTTTTGTTATTACTGGGTCACAAATAAAAATATATATAATAATGTATATACGTCTTGAAAAATTAGGAAAACCTGGAGACCCAATTTTTAATGCATAAGATGTTCCATGCAGGTATGCAGTTTTAACACGTAGGCCTACTGGATGCCAAGTTCAAAAATAAGGAAAGTGGGTGAAGAATCAGCAGAAAATGAGCGAAAAAATATATCTCAACATATAGCTCTATAAAGTGTAACCTTCCTCATTGCTGTAGCAAAAGACTGACACTACCAATAATTGGAAGTAAACAGGGTAAAAAAAAAAAAGTGACTGAATGATTAAAACTATGCAATAATATAACCCTAACATCGTGTTTTCAGATAGGAATTGAAAAGAAATGTATATATCATTGAACATCAAAAATCTAAGCTATGCATTACTATTAAATTCTCTTATGTTAAACACACCAAATTGTTAGAAGATTGACTAACCAACAGGGAAATGTTTTTAGAAAGACCAATTAGGCTATCCTATTTTGTTGTATTTATCTCTTTAGTTAACTATTGACATATCAATATAATCCTTTTTTCTTATGAATAGAAAAACATCACTTTTTTACTTAATTTTGACATACCCTCACAAGCCTATATTTGCTCAATAGCAAACGGGTGTAATGCCCCATTGATTGTTGAAATACTTGACTATATGATGCAGGTAAATTGGGCAATTGTTCGGATTCGTTTCTTTTTTGTCTAAACAGGACAAATTTCCGGTTGCCAAACACTTCGTGGTAACGAACTGTAAGTAAAAAGCGACTCGGCCCAATCGAAACGAAACTCTAAAAATGGAATATTGATAACAATAGATACATCAAAAGAATTGGTTTTTATGCTGATTCCAAATATACATAATTCATTAAGTTTAATGTTACCTATCAAAATCTACAAGCCTGAGAAAATTTGCCTGATTTAATACCAGAAAACACCTAAAAACATTAAGAGAAACATACCACCAGATTCAGCATATCAGGGACCCTTCTTGCAGATGTTTCAAGCTCCTATCTACAAAAATATGGGATTTTGTATTTTTTTTTTTGCCAGAAGAAAGATCATGGATGCGTATTTAATTGTTTGTAGTTTTTCCCCCAAGGGTGATTGTATCAAAACAATGGTTCTAGAAGATTGGGAGAGGGGTCATTCGAACGGAAATCAAAACTTCTAGTGCCTTTTTATTAACCCAAAAGAATGGCAGGAAACTAGCCCCACTCCCCCTTTTCCTCAAAGACATCTGATCAAAATATTAAGATTGCCATTTGATACAGCATAGCTGAAAGGTCTAACAAATATGTCTTTGGGGACGACATGGCTCCCCATAGCCTCTGGGAAAAGGGCTGTAAGTTACAAAATTTGCTCATTGCTCACATATAGTATTTGTTATTGGAAATATATGGATATTTCGGGGGGGGGGGGAGAGATTTTCTGTGGGGGTGGATTTTCTGTGGGTGGGGATTCCGAGGAAAATTTTGCACAGGGGGGAGGGAGGGGGAATTCCTGACATGATTTCAAAAACGGTCAGAAATTTAATTAAACAAACACAAAGTTTTTTCACCTGAAAATAGCGAGCAACATTATAACTTAAAACGAACAAAAATTAATCCGTATATGAGGGGAACTGCCCCATCCTCAATCTCTCGCTCTTTATGCTAAAGTTTGAATTTTTACTAAAATACCAAGACCAGTCGAGTTTGAAGGAGAACTGTTTTTAAAGAACTTTAGGACCTAAGCATAAAGAGTGAAGGATTGAGTAGGGGGTTACCCCCCCCCCCCCTCATACACGGAATAATTCCTGTTCGTTTTAAGTTTTAATGTTACTACTTATTTTCAGTTTAAAAAAATGTTTTTTTTTTATATTTAATTGCTCTTCAGAATCAGTGTGGGAACAAGGATAAACTTCATGCAAAAAAAAGAAAGAAAAAAAAAAAAAAAAATCTTAGCAGTTGTACAGTAACCAAAACAAAGATCATAGAAAATACCAGTTTTCAGGAATGAAGAGACCTAAGGTGGAGCCAGGGCGCAAATAACTTTTCATTTTTGGTGCCTTAGTTACTTTAACTGAGTGATTTTATGTTTAAGGTAATAACATAAATCACATATCACAATTTAATTACGGTATTACATCTAATTTAATTTAAGGCATTACAGTTATGCTTCCAATACCGTCAAGCATGAAAAAAAAAGTGTAAAGATAAAGCACAAACAGTCAGGGATATACACTAGCTCCCCAGAAAATTGTCTAGAAGAAAATGAATTGTCAATGAACCTCTTGAAAATGTAGCAGAGACTTCAAAGAAAGCCTCTAGACGTGGCTAAAATTTGAAGGATTTCAAGAGAATGACATTTTAAACTACGACCTTCTTCAAAAGAGATTATTTGAAAAAAACTACGTTTTCTATAGAGTTAAAGAGGCTGAGTTACAAGGTCGAACCTTAAAACGTACAGGGATTAGGAGGCACAGTTGGGGGGCTGCCGCCCCCCAAACCCCCCACTTTATCAGCCTTTAAATAAAAAAAAAATATTTTAAACTGAAAGTAAGGAGCGACATTAAATCTTAGAACGAACAGAAATTATTCCGTATATGAAAGAGGCTGTGCCCTCCTCAACGCCTCGCTCTTTACGCTAAAGTTTGACTTTCTCACAACTCTTTTTTTAAACAATAAAAACTTTAGCGTAAAGAGCGAGGCGTTGAGGAGGGCACAGCCTCTTTCATATACGGAATAATTTCTGTTCGTTCTAAGATTTAATGTCGCTCCTTACTTTCAGTTAAAAATTTTTTTTTTTTATTTAAAGGCTGATAAAGCGGGGGGTTTGGGGGGCGGCAGTCCCACAACTGTGCCTCCTAATCCCTGTACGTTAAGGTTCGACCTTGTAACTCAGCCTCTTTAACTCTTTAGAAAACGTAGTTTTTTTCAAATAATTTCTGCACGTTTTTGTACAGTTTATTACTTATTATTGCTTGACTAAGTGTTAGCTGATCGTGTCAGGAGTTAAAGTTGGGGGGCTGCCGCCCCCCAAACCCCCCGCTCTTGAACATTCTTGTGTTAAGGCTTTTAATTCCTGAATACTCAAATCACGTCGTACAGGGTGCCTCCTAATCCCTGTACGTTTTAAGGTTCGAACTTGTGACTCAGCCTCTTTAACAGCCCCCCAACTGTGCCTCCTAATCCCTGTACGTTTTAAGGGTCGACCTTGTAACTCAGCCTCTTTAACTCTTTAGAAAACGTAAATTTTTTTCAAGTAATTTAAAAAAGAAACTGAGTTTATTTTTTAAAGTTTAAATTCAGTATATAAAAAATTTGCTCTGACGGTGAATCGAACCCGGGTTTTCCGCCTGACAGTCTGGAGTATCAACCGCTGGACTAAACAGACACAATTGTAATTGTTTTTTAGTAAATGGAAGCTATTTTCGACGCAAGCAAATTCCCACGAAACTTGATATTTGGTTTTTGGAAAACAGGGAATAAGTGATCAGATTGAGCTGAAATTTCGAGGATAAGCTCCCAGACCCCAGGAAAGCTTATCCTCTAAATTTCAGCCCGATCAGACAACGTTAAAGGGGGGTTGTGGTGGGAAAAATTAACATGGGCTATTATAGGAAAACGAGGTTTTTCGTAAATGTAATTTCGGGGGATAATTTTTTCGGTCTGAAAATATCAAAAGGCCCTAACAGGTCAAATTCTGCTTCGAATGAATCCTCATTCACCCGGATCCGTTGCCAACTGTGGCCTGTAGGCGTGGCTAAGAAAAAAAAAAGAAATGAATTTTAAGTGGCTATATTTGGTTTTTTGAAAACAGGGAAGGAGTGATCGGATTGAGCTGAAATTTCGAGGATAAGCTCCCGGGCCCTAGGAAAGCTTAACCTCTAAATTTCAGCCCAATCGGACAACGTTAAAGGGGGGCTGTGGTGGGAGGGTCGAAACTTCCGGCCCAGTTTACCCCATGAAGATAAAGTCGGAGGAGGATGAAATTTTGCAAGTTTCTTAGTTTGAGCTTGGGCTACAAAATGCGATTACCGCCGTCTCTCTGCGACCTCTAGGAAGTGAAATCGCTTAACATTGTGGTGGGTCGCCTCTTTATAGAGGCACAAGTGTGCCTCCTTGACTAGAGAGGAGCAAGCAGCAGCAGATTTTCTAATAGATCCAAAATCTCAATGAAAACTTACAGTTCAGTGACCGTTTCTTCATGCTTCTTAAGTATTTTTACAAATAAAGGATAGCTGACACACAAATCACGTTCAGGTCCAATGGGAAGAGTGTTTCCCCATTTTACGCATTCCATCACACCTTTTAGAATCTCCTGAAAAAAAAAAATATAACCATTAAACTGAGGAGTAAAACCACGAAAGGCCTAGATTAAGTCACATATAAGTTGGCCAGTGGGCCACATATGGCAAACTGGCTGCCGCCTAGCAACCAGAAAAGCATTTTACAAATGAAACCCAAGACAAGAAAAGTACAAGTAAAATATTACTTATCATGGTCCTGAGAAACTATAAAATCTTGAGATTCAAAAAGGGCCTAATCCAGAAGACCTCTATGTGTATGTGCTAATTGCCCTATGCACATATCCTCAATTTTCATGATGGAGGACTGCAGACCTTCGAGGAAGAGTTTTAGACCATGAGAAACTAATTGGATATCATAGAATTTGCATTTTCCAGTATTTTGACCCTCTTTAGGCCAAAAATAAGGGGTTTTTATAGCACAAAATGGCCAAAAATGTACTTTGGCGTGGTGCAATCTCTTCTGTTACTTGAAAATCGCATAAGATATTGTGATTTCTATTCAGATAAGCCTTCTCCCACCATTCTGCTATCACTGCCACCCCTAGAAGGAAAAAACGAGACATCAATGCTACCCATGCACAGAAGCGATGTTCCTTGTTGTTCATGGTGGGTTTCAATGGCATAATTTTTAATTCACTTCGATGTCATTTTCTAAGGGTTTCCAGCTCCTTTTTTTTTAGAAATTCTCAAAACTTGATTCAATAAATACAAATTATTACTCTGTTAAACCTGAATAATAGTTATTATTTCTAAATAATAGTCCATTGAAAAATCTTCCTCATTACACAAATTCTAATAAAACACACACTCAAACTTTCAGTTACTGTGGGCTGTGGTTTGCTCTTTACCAGATCGCAGCTACTGCTACAACCATGGCATGAAACGAAAATGGTTACTGTTCAAATAACATATGCAAACAGGGGGTGCAAAATTCCATCTCTGATAATTTCTTCAAAACAATCAAAGGGTACAATAAATATGACTCCAGAGGTGAAATAATCCCACGATCCATGGGACAACTGCGATAAATCATACAAGTTGGCAACTGTACAGACAGGTTTTATAGTGAAAAAGGGGAACATGTTTGAGTTTGGGTGTCTAATTGACTTGAAACTATTGACTTGAGTAAGAACAAAAAATAATACAAAACAATAAAAAACAAGCAAACTTTTGGATATAGCTTATGATATACTGTTTGACAAGGATGCTTCCAAGATATTTGTTCAGGCCAAGAGGGGGGGGGTACCATAGAAATTTTGTCCAGTTTTTTTCTGGGGGGGGGGGGGCTAAATAGGTTTTTAAATTGCATTTCTAAAACCAATTTACAAGTCAGAAAAATATTTCAGGGGGAGGGGGGACTTTCAAATCCAGTAATCTGCCCAGGATTCAGTCCTGCTATTTGACTCCTCATTCAGCATTCTTTCCAAATATAATATAAGCTGAAATTGCATCCAAACTCCCCCTATTTTCTGGATATAGTCCTAGGTTATACGCAAAAACTTGCTGATTTTTCTACCTCTTGAATTCTAGAAACTGTAAATCTAAAAAAAAAAACTACATTCAATTAGACAAAATTATTCTTTTACTGGTGGTACACTACTTTTGGTAATTTCTGCTTTGTTTTGTCGCAAAATTCCTTTTAAGAACTAAACCTTATAACAAAGGAAAGTAATGGAATAGTACCATTCGATTCCCAACTGATAATGCTTCGAAATATAATGATTTCCACAGTGGAAATTACATTCTGTCCCTACCTGATGCCAATTTGAAAAAAAAAGAAAAAAAAAAAAAGAAAAAAAGCCCAACAAAATCAGCAAAGTTTTGCTTATAAACTAAGGTTATATCTGGACCCATTCAAAGGTTGGGACTGGATACAATTGCCACAGTAGCAATGCTTATGTCTGAAAACAATCTTAAATACCAACTCAGACGGTACAAATCCTTTGTTATTACAGTGTTTAGTTCAAAAAATTTTTGGCAAAAAGGCTACCATTTCAAGTTTGGCTTCACTGTTTATTAAGTTCTCTTTTCATTTATACTAGTTTTGATTATTAGAGTTTGACATCTTATATTCATGGTTGTGAGACATTTTTGGCTGAGAGTGTTAATTTTCAACCCAAAACTGTCAGTTGATGCCATTTAAAAACTCAAAACAGAACAGCTTTTAAGATCCTTTTACCCATTGCAGTAAAGAGGGTTACTGAAGCAGCAGACATATGGTAGCCCATTTGATGTCATTTCTCCATTATACAAAAAATGCTTAAATGATAATATCCAATTAGCAAAAATGCACACAATACCAAACTCTGAACAGTTTTAGGTGATAAATTAAAAAAATAAAACCTGGTAACTGTCTTGTACATGAACTCTTCTGAACTAAATATTAATACAACAAAAGAGCAGTAAAGTTTGATTCTCTATTCAACACTATTTCAAATATAATGGTTGCTACCATAAAAATTGTGTCTCAGCTCTATCCCCCAAACAGAGTCAAATATAGCACTAGCATAGGTAAAAAAAAACTGTGATTTTTTTTCTAATTGACAATATTGTGAATTGGGAACCTACTGTCAATGAGAGACAAGTACAAAAATAATGCAAACAGACAGAATAAGCACAATTCTGCATATAGGCTAGGTCTATGCCTGGCCTCATTAGGGAGGGGGGAATGTAATTGTTAGTTAAGGCTACTTATGAGACAGAAATCAGATACAATCAAAAGAAATACACCATTTGATTCCCCAGCCAAAACTCCAAATATAATTTTTATGGGTATCACAATTGCATCCAGGCCCCAGCCCCCTAGTGGGGCCAGGTATACCCCTAGACCAAAAAGAGTTTGTAAATGCCGACTTCTGGCTATAGCCTAAGGCAGCTATATCCTACCCCATAAGGGAGGGGACAGGATGCAATCATTATATTTGTAAAAGCATTACATGAAGAACCTAATGTTATTCTCCTTTTTTGTCATACAGATTTCTGTCCTATAGGTAACCATAACCAAATTGTCATGATAGCAAGCATTATATTTGAGAAGAGTGTTGAATAGAGAATTTAATGGTACAACTATTTTTGATTGAGGAGAGGCCATGCACAAGAGTATTATCTAAGCTTAATAAGTGAACTTATTTATACAGGAGTTCAGCAGGGATGTGCTGCAGCTCCTGAACTTTTTAACTGCATCATTGGCTATGTGATGATGAGGATGACCACCCAACTGAACTTTGGCCAGAAGCTTGATGACAGACTTTTAAGCAATGTTGACTTTTCCAACCACTTGGCACTCATAACTAACACCCTCAAAGAACTTGGTACAGTGCTGAGTCATGAGAAAAGAAGCTAGCAAATTTGGGCTCAACACCAGCTGGAGTAAAACGAAAATCATGATTATTGATACACAATCATCTCAACTGCCCCCTCCTCCAGTTGAAGTATGCCAAAACCGAGTAGCAGCTGTAACTGACTTCACAAACCTTGGCTCCATTCTGCCAAGTGATGGATCAGTCAAGAGCAAAGTCAATGCACAAATTGCCAAGGCAACTTCTGTCCTAGCAGGACTCAACAAAATTTGGAACAACTCTGCAGTCAGCCACCTCAAAAAGATGCTGATATTTAATGCATTTTTAGACTCAGTCTGAACATACACCACAGCAATTTGGCCAACAACCACCATGACTATGGGGAAGCTGGATGCAACTCAATGCAAAGGAATTCAAGAGATAGAAAGACTTTGCTGGTACAATTTTATAAGCAATGCCAACCTAATGTCCCATTCAATGCTGATTCCTTTCTCCCTGGAAGTTGTGCAATTAACACTGAAATGGTATGGCCATCTCCTCAAAATACTAGAAGGAACCCCTGTTGCATTGCCTATAATTTCAACTCCATTGTCACCAGGCGGTCACTGTCATGTGGTCATCCACAAACAAGAATGCTCCAATAGTCTGCATTGTTCCTAAGCAAGATAGGAATTAGACCTGAAGATTCACCCATTGCTGCTGAAGACTATGTGCTGTAGAAGAGGATGGTGTCTGCTCTCTTTACACTGACACCAAGTTGGCAGGAGAATTGAATCAAGTAAGCAAAGTTGCAAATGCATCCTACCCTCCCCCCATTGTGGCCTGACATAGCACTAGGTTATATATAAAACTTGGCTAATTTTGTTTGTTTGCATGGTTAAGATTACCTACAGGACCAATGTCAGATTGAAAGAAAGAAAGAAATATAACATTCAATTCAATGGTCAACACTCTTTCCAAATACAGTAGTCACTACAATTACAATGGTAAAGGTTAAGACCAGGGATCTCAACACTAAAAGTGTTTGAAAACTACTTTAAATAAAACCATCATAAATACTTACTTATCTCATTCCCAAAGGTACAGTGCTTCCCTTTATTCCTCCCTCCTTCATGGATAAAATACAAAACCATCTTTATATGTTTCAATTGTATTTTGCAACAGCAAACAGTGAACACTTAACATTTTACAGCAAAGAATGCTGGGGAAAAAAGGAGTGATTGTGAAATGTAACAGGATTATATAGAACAGGCTATATATTTATCTATTAATTGGAGGGGGGGGAGTGAAGGAATGCATCTTTATGAATGAGATAGATATGTATTGGTGATTGTTTTCTACTCTAGAGGGACAAGATACAGCCCAAAGCTACATACAACTTTTTTTTTACATACATTTTTTTTTTTGACAAACTTTTTTTTTTTTTTTTTTTTTTTTTTTTTTTTTTTTTTTTTTTTGGTGGATAATTTGTGCAGAAGGGAGCAATAGCAAACAAACAAGAGGCCGAATTGGTACCAGCGGGATTTTATTCCTTAAACTGCTGGGCATAGGTGATTTGAGTATTGCACTTCCCACATTCTGTCTACCTCGAAAATTGTCAAGGCAATAATGGCACCAAAAAAGAGACAACGTGAGAGCCCCGTAAAAGGACAAGATAAGTGCCCGGGATGTGCAAAAGGCCTGGACGAGAACTCGCAAGCCGTCAACTGCGACAAATGTCCTAACTGGTTTTGTATTGAGTGCCTAGGATTAAGTGATGAACAGTACGTCCTGCTAGCAAAATGAATCGTACTATGAAATGTGAATGGAGCTGTCCCCGGTGCATCTTGAACAAGCCTGTGCGCGACGCCGACACCCTAACCAAAGCCATCGAATCTTTTAAATCAGAGGTGCGAGAGGACATTGCTAGCATAACGACCACAGTCAACAAGGGTCTCAGTGAGATTCACGATGAACTTGCCACAAAATGCAATGTTCTCGAGGTAAAAGCAATTGTTGAATCGGCAATTACTGCTCAAGTGACGGGGCTTGCACCAGAAGCACTTGACGAACATATACGCCGTACAGTCAGAAGTGAGCAAGACAGGCAGAGACGCAAACTTAATGTCGTCGGATACGGGATTCCGATCCAAGCAAGTGACGAAGACTTCCTTGCTAAATATTTCAAGGACAACTACAAACTAGCGACCAAAGTCTTCAACATGAAAAGACTACCAGCCTCGGCCCCCACGGCCGGACAACCACTGCGACACCCACCAGTCCTGTTCACGGTAGCCAGCTTCACAGACAAGAAGCATATCCTGGATGTGTCCTACCAGCGTAAAGACCCGATTCTATTCTATGGCGACAGCTCCAAAGAAGATCGCAACGCTAGAAAAGCCTTGTTGGAAGAAATGAAGAATAGACAAGCAAACGGAGAAACAGACCTAGTAATAAGAAAGGGCAAAATCACAAAAAACGGTCAAACTCGAGCAATTCCGATGGAGAGATGCTCGAGTATGCAAAAATAACCACTATCTCCAACCGTCTCGTCCCCCTTGTAAATAGTTCATGTGTGAGTGATAATAACGTTGTAAACGCAAGTTTGTGTAAATGTATAAACAGTGAATTAACAGTTACGTCCCCATGCCCTTCTGCCTCGTCCCTCATTAGCAGCTCTGTGTACCTAAGCTGCAATTCACCCACTTCAACCGAAAGCGAGAATATTAGTGAGCAAAATAAAAACTCGCCCAGACACACCCAAAAACTTGTGAACATTATGACGGCAAACGTTGATGTTATTACCAACAAGATGCCGGAACTGGCAACAGTGCTCCAACTAAGTCAGATAGACATTGCAACTCTGACAGAAATTTGCCCCAAGAACTCAAGATTTCAAATGACAGAAGACTCAATCTGCCCCTCTGGATACAACATCTTCAGCAATCTGTCTGATCCAAACTGCAGAAGAGGAGTGGCTGTTCTAGCTTCCAAGGAATTCCAGGTAAAAGAAATTTCTGTCCCAAATTATTACTTACCTTGGGTTGAAGCTACATGGGTCTCCCTGTCCCTACCTAACGAAATGTTTGTCCTAAGCTCAATTTACAGGAGCCCCAGCAGCCCTTGCCAGCTGTCCTCTGAAACAGCAATTGCCGAAATGACGCAATTCATACTATGCAATTACCCAAAGGCAACCCTGCTCATGACAGGGGACTTCAACCTCCCAAACGTGTCTTGGGTAGATGGCCAAGGTATGACCAAGTCAAGCCTTGAACAAAACCCATTAGTACAAGCCCTCTCCGACAACTTTCTATACCAAACAGTAACTATGCCCACAAGAATGCGCCCAGGACAAAATCCCTCCATACTGGACCTAGTCATAACAAATGACCCAGAAAAGGTGAACAACACACACACTCTCAGTCCAATTGGCTCAAGTGACCACATGCCAGTTCTCTCATCCATTCAACTCAACTCCAAACCATCAAAATATACCAAGCAATCCTTTACAAATTACAAGATGATGGTGGAAGAGCTGTTAGATGCTAACCTGGAAACACTTATATCAGAAGATGTCGAAGCCTCATGGCTAACTCTAAAAAAGACCTTACTAGAGAGCCAAGCCAAACACACCAGCGTAACATGGAAAAAGAAACCCAAAACTCTACCTTTCCTCACCCCAAAAATCAAGAAACTACGCAACAGGAAGAAAAAACTTTGGGAGAAGTACATGAAACAAAAGACTACAGCTTTGTACGAGCAGTACAAAACTGCAAGGAACCTCCTCAGAAAAGAAACTAGAAAACTGACCTCAAACTACGAAGAACGACTGGCCAAAAACGTCAAGGAAAACCCAAAATTATTCTGGAAATACATCTCCCATAAGAAGCCAGGCAGACACACCGTACCAGACCTGGTAAACAACAACTCTATATCCTCTTGCCCCTCTGAAAAAGCAAACCTGCTTAATCAGCAGTTTGCCTCAGTGTTCTCCATGGATGACCCCCAATCAACCCCCCACCAGCAGAACAGGCTCACACTCCCTTCCCGATGGTACACTCACCAGTCACAATCGAAGAAGTAACCAAACAGCTTAAGGACCTCGATCCCAATAAATCGACGGGACCTGATGGTCTCAGCCCACGACTGATGAAGGAATTAAGCCCTGCAATATCAGCCCCACTGGTAAAACTATTCAATCTGTCGCTTGCACAAGGAAAGCTTCCTGGGGACTGGAAGAAGGGAATAGTCATCCCAATTCACAAGAAGGGTAGCAAAACTTCTGCAGCAAACTACAGACCTATCAGCCTTACATGTGTGGCATGCAAGGTCATGGAGAGAATCATAAACAAGCGTATCATTAACCATCTTGAGGCCAACTCACTTATCAGCAGTAGTCAGCATGGTTTTCGCTCAAAGAGATCGGTGGACACAAACCTTCTTGAGTCATATAGTCTTGTAACTGACCTACTAGAGAGAGGATTACCTGTGGATATAATATTGTTAGACTTAGCCAAAGCATTTGACAAGGTTTGTCACCGATACCTCATTCACAGGCTACTTACTCTATCTGTTAGTCCACAAGTGGTCAGTTGGACAGAGGACTTTCTGAGGGACAGAACACAGCAAGTGAAAGTGATAACTGGACCAAACAGCCATGTCCTTTCTGACAAAATCAAAGTCACTAGTGGGGTTCCCCAGGGCAGCGTCCTGGGCCCCACCCTGTTTAACATCTACATAAATGAGCTACCCCTCATCACCAGCAACAAAACCACCCTATATGCGGATGATTCGAAACTCATAGGTCCTGCCAACACCTCTTCTTCCATCCAATCCCTCCAAACTGATCTCAACCACATGTGCTCCTGGGTCAAAAGATGGCTGCTGGAATTCAACGCAGAAAAATGCAAGGTCATACACTTCGGACACAAAAACCCCAAACATCAGTACCTCATGACCCAAAATTCTGGAAGTCACCACACAATTGAGCCTGTCCAGGAGGAGAGTGACCTTGGCGTCATCGTTGACTCCCAGTTGAAATTCAGCTCCCACTCACAGAAAATCTCAGCCAATGCTAGTAGAGCCCTAGGCATCATCAAACACAGCATCACCAGTAGGAGTAAACACATAATCACCAAACTCTATAAAGGATTAGTAAGACCTAGACTGGAGGTGGGGATGATACTGGCCACCCCTCGATTCAAAAAGGACAAGGCAGTTCTTGAGCAAATCCAACGAAGGGCCACTAAGATGATTGTCGGCATGGAAAACAAGACATACAGTGAACGGCTGAAGGAACTCAACCTCCCCTCCTTAGTATATAGACGGAAACGGGGAGACATGATCCAGGCGCACAAACTCCTCTCAACCAATCGAGAAAATGAGATCCTGGAGATCGACACCTCCCACAAAACACGAGGACACCTTAGACGAATCCGCAAACATCACGCTACAACTGGAGCAAGATGCAATTTCTTCTCGAATCGGATTGAGAACCTCTGGAATAACCTCAAGGAGGACACTGTGGCTGCTGAATCAACAGATGCTTTCAAACGCCATCTGGATGCTGAGTGGAAAGATACACCATGGAAGTTTGACTGGGAAGCACCAGAATCTTCCACCAGAACTTAACCAACTACAACAGTCATCATAAGGAGTGATTCAACAGGATCGAAAGTCCTTATTTCACTCCAAGCTGTGATTTAAGGTAATTTTTAAGGTAATAAAGAGCTGGATCTTTAGCAATTGAACAAGAAAAGATAGGGATTAGAAACTACTAGCACAGCTTAAAGTGTAAAATCTGATGACTTTCTAAAAAAAAAAGAAAATAGAATATTTGACATAATTAATTTCTAATGCAATAGGATTAAAGCTGAAATTTCTTAGTAGGCTCTAGGTGTTAGGCATAACTAAACAATGTTTTTTTTTTTAATTATTTAAAGTCAAAATTCAGTCTGCATAAAGTAGGCCTAGGCTACAAGTGGGTATCCAAGATTTTTGCTCAGGGAGGGGGGGGGGGTTACCTGATTTTTTTTTTGCATCTTTTTTCTGGTAAGGTTTTGTCTTTACAGGTATTTTTTTGACTAATTTTTGACTCAGTAAAAAATTTCGGGGGGGGGTCAAACTGGGTACCCCCCTGGATATGGCCTTGCTAGGCTAGCTTGGGAAAATATTGGCAGGTTAAGCAAGCTAGGTGACTTTGAGCTGTAAGACCTGGTAGGGATTGAATCCTGCTTTCTTTACTCTCCCCTGCATTTTAAAGTATCTGAAAAGGCAAGTATGCAGCATTTATGTCTGACATCCCCCTTCTACAAGCATGACACCAGAAAAGAATAGAACAACAAGCCATGGAAATAAAAGTGGGACAGTCCATCCCTCTTAGCTGCCAACTAATGCAACATCACTGGGCCCATATCACAGTGACATTCACAATTACCATCATTGATGCAGAGCAGATCAGATACAGCATGGACCTTATTTTGCTCTGAAGTACAAATTAAAGTAATTAATTAATTTATTTTTTTGGGTCAAGCAAAGTTTCTAAACACCAGATGGGAGTGATGATTTTTCTGGCAAAAGTGGATATCAGCAGCTCTACAGAAGAAAACATGCTAATAAAATAAAAATGCTTAGATTCCTTATTTTTTGTCTTTCCATAAATTATATATTTGTGACAGTCCAAGGTCCAAGGTAGAAGTTTTTTTCAAAGAGTGTCTGGCCACAATTTTTTAGGATAGAAAAATGAAGCTAGGGAGGCAGGATTTGGTGCATAGGCTATATACAAATGGTCCCAATGGGCATGCTTGAAATTTTTCCTGCCTATAGAAACTGTCAGTTGCCAGCAGACTGCTGTTGAGCAAAAAAATGTAAGTAAGTGAAATAAGATGACAACCACCCAGAAGAAGCAACTTTGTTTAGAGATTATATAGGAAATGTTAGGGACTGTGAACAGTCATCCCAGTTTCCTACACAGTAATCACTGGCAAAGAGACCTGGGTTTACAGGTACAACTCTGAAACCGGGTTTCAGTCATCATAATGGATGGCTGACCTTATCCATTATTAATTAAAAAGAAACTTTCCAAAAAGAAGTTTTCTAAAGAAAACTAAAGGCCATATTAAACTTAAGATCAGAAGAAACAGAAACCTACAGTAACTCAAGCTCAAAGTGACCAGATATTAATATTAAAGAATAAATGAAACTCAAAGCAAATAGAAATTAAATAAACAATCATAGCAAAATAACATACAACCGGTATCAATATAAATGAATAAATAAATCTTAAAAATAGTAAAGATTAAGTTGAATATGCATATTAGGCTTAAACCAAACAAAACTATTTTGCTATTGAAGCATAAATGAAATCCAAAGCAGACAGAAATTAAGCAAACAATCATAGCAAACAAACATACAATAGGTACTAATATAAATTAGTAAATAAATCTCAAAATGAGTGAAACTTAAATTGAATATGCAAATCAAGCTTGAAGTGAAAAAAATCTCTACAAACAAGAGTTTGGGTTTTGCCTCCTTCTCTTACTATAAAAGTCTAAAACCTACTGCTTCACTGGTGCTTTACTGATAACTATATGTGTCTTGGAAAGTACAAATAAAATCAAACTGAATGCTTGATATATAATGCTATTAATTGTTGAAAGATCATTCATTCAAGATTTTATTTCATTGTAACTTTATTTTCATTTTCAATGCTGCAATAACTGGAAAACAACATATTTGTAATATAATTTGTTTTCAGTGAAGCACCAATGATGTAGTAGACTTTAGACTTTTACAGTTAGGGAAGGGGGCAGTTTCCAAACTCTTGTTTGTAGTGAATGTATATTTGTCTTGAATGGTCTTGGAAAGAACTAATAAAATTAAACTGAATATTTGATATATAATGAAATTAATTATTGAAAGCTCACCAGTTCAAAATTTAATTTTACTGTAATTCTATGTTCATTTTCAATGTTGTAATAAGTACAAAAGAAAATATTTGTAATATAATTTGTTTTCAGTAAAGTGCCAAAGATGCAGTAGGTCTAAATTAATGATCAATTTTTCAACTTGAGCTTGTATGTGACTACAAAATTTCAACTGAGAGTCAACAATGATCATCAGGTTCTTCTCCTTACTGACTGCCTCAAGCTAGGTGTCTCCTAAACAATAATGATGTTTTGGAATGTTATTTCCAAGATGTAGGACTTTGTATTTTGAGGCACTGAATACTAGACACTAATGTGATGACAATTTGGAAAGCTGGTTCAAATCTTCTGGCATATTTGACTGATTTATCATCTTGGGTCAGTCCTAGGAGCTTACAATCATCTGCATATTGCACCAATGGATTCTTCAAGTTGGTAGTACAGTTGTTAATGTAGGACCCAGGATGGTCCCCTGAGGTACCCTACTATTGACTGGCAGCAATTCAGAAGACAGCATTGCCATTGCAATTATACACTAGCACCCTCTGAGTACTGCCTGTTAGAAAAGCTTCTATCCAATGCACTATATCTGCCAACCAGTATTAGCCTATAGGCTAAGCCTAGGAGTCCAGCTGAACATAGGAAACATGTTAAGAAAAAAACAATTCTTACTCCATAATGTGCAGAAAAATATTGGTTAATCATAGTTTCAGTTTTTTAAGAAATTCAAGAATTTCTTAGAACCTATATATTTACAGAGTATATACCCACACCCCCCTAATGTGCAAATATATTACCAGAATTGCATCCTTATAGGCTATCAGTTTAATCTAAGTTCTGCTTATTTTAAAGTTCTTTTTTTCAAACTAAAAGACCAATTATTTTTAAATTGTTTATCAGTAGAAGCAGAATCCATACCGCCTTCTTGTCCATGGTTATGAATAACTTTACACGATTTGTAAACAATTTTAATATTTCCAGCTTGATCCTCTTTTTCTTCTTTAATTGCCTTTTCTACTGAATACTCTCGCATTCAGCGATATTTCCTTTAAAATACCTGTTGATTGAACACTTTTATGCGGGGCTCCCACGGCGTCAATAAAGTTAATAAAGTTTTCCCTGAAAGTGCGAACCATAAAGTTTGCCCAACTCACACAAAGATTTCACCATATTGAATTTACAGCAGTTTTTCTTAGAAAGTAACTGAAATTGTCAGACATGGAGCTAAGAAAACCATCTTTTTAAGAATTCTTTCAGTTTAATAATAAATGAAAATATTATTTGAGTAGCCCTTATTCTTTTACCAAGCAAAATATTTCAACAAGTATACACTATTATATTTGTAGACACTAATTTGTGTGTTGTATATTTGAAATTTTCCACACGTCTTCTGCTATTGGTTGAACTTTGCGTACTTTCTTGAAAAGTTAAATAAAGCTCAATTTTTATCCGCCAGCAATAAAGTCAGCAAAGCTATGGGAAGAAAACGGTTTATTAACTTTGTGGACAGCTTTATTAACTTTATTGACACCGGGGGATCCCCGCATTATTTTTGGTATTTCATACAATAGAAAAGACGACGCACTTTTATGAAAAGTAAATTTTTAAAGGTAGTTTTTTTTACACAAAAATCAAATATTTCTTTGATTTGATTTAAAGAAGTTTAAAAAAAGTACAGAACGATGATAAAACCAAAAACAATAAGAAGTAAGTCGGATATTAATATCAAAAGTAAAAATAACACTAACTAAAATGAATAACCAAGTCAAATTTGAAAATAAAAAATATTGCAATAAGAAGTACTAAAAAAAATTGTAACCAGAATGAATAGTTGAGTCAAGCTTAAAACGAACGGACATTAACATAAAAGAGTGAGGCTATTGCCTCCTCAAACCATATTAAGACAATACTTTCATTTCATATTTACTGACAGCAGTGGACATTTTAAATGATGTGCTCAAGTTTGCTACTGCATTAAAAAAGATTCTGAAAACTATTAGCATTACAGGAAAAGAAGAAGTAATTTCTTAAAAATACAAATAATTGTAGCTGAAAATCTATGGATGGATTTTGAGCATGGGCACCCATGAGAGGGGGGAGGCAGGAGGGGGCAACAGCCTCCTCCTGGCTGAATGACACTACCTTATTTTTATATTTTTGTTTTGAGATTTATATTATATAGCATTAAAAGTGCCAATTAGACCAGGTAAGCCCCCCCCCCCTCCTGGAATTCAGCTTATGGGTGCCCATGATTTTGATAAGCATTATAATTGTTCAAATATTTGGCGTATTTCTTCCGTATGTACTGGTTTTCTTACAATATGTTTTTGTGCCTTCATATCTGTCATATAGTTGCTAAGTGAGGGAAAAAATCAGAAATCGCACGCTCTCTCCAGTCTTCTGAGAATAGACCAGCTAAAGCAACAATTCCTCTTCCTAGATTTTGCCCTCATAAAAACCTCTACAGAAGTAAAGGCTTATGATAAACCAGCCATGTAATTGATAAAAATATAAATAAGTCTATCGTACCCAGCATCAGGCCAGGATTTACCAATAGGCTCACTAGATCCGAGCCTAGGGATGAACAATGCAAGGGGGGCGCAATAAATTATCACTGAGTGATTTTGTTCTTAACAAAACTCGACAGACATGATTTATCGTCAAAGTGTCTGGTGCACTCCACCACCGCGCTGGAAATTCACAGAAAGGCAATTAAAAAAAACACAAGAATTCCATTTCCAATCATAAACTGTCCGATGTCTCCCAAGAATAGCAACTGAGAGTTTGGTATCCCCTTTCTCTTTCATTACTTTTGACTCATCTGTTGTGTTTCGTTCAGTGTTTCCACTATCCTCAAATTTTCAGGGATTTTTCCAAAAATCTCGCATTTACGGATTGGCAAAAACGGCTGGGACTAGAATCGTAAAAGCTTTAAATTTAGCCCTACCCAGCAAACATAGGATCTTTCTTACCGAGTATTCATTCTCTGCTTACCCTATCTTCATCACGCAAGTATTCCCCCTCATTATTCTTTACCACAGTTTATCTTACATAAACGCTTGTTGAGGACTATGCGAAAATATTGGTTTTCAATTCGGTCTCCCAACTGATATCTTTCTTCACCTTCCTTTTAATGCTGCATCTAGGAATTTTCACGGAATTGGAGGTCACGGAATTGGAATAAAAAAATCTCAGTTTTCAAACTTGGTTATATTGGCAAAAGCTCTCAAAGTCAAAGGATTTCAAAATTTTAAAATGCGTATCTAATAAGCTTGATGTCTCTGCTCTTCAGGGGTTGCTAAATTTAAAGCGGAACTGATAAATAATCGACGCATAATTTGACCTATAGTCGACTAAGAATTTAATTTGAAGTTTTGGAGTACATAAAAATCTTGACAAAATCTATTCAAAACGGATTAAGTAGACAATAAATATATGGCACTAATCTCTACAAAGACTATTTTTCCTTTGTTCATAGTAACTAACCTAGAAAGGGATGCTAGATGTATTACCCCCCCCCCCCCCTATAAAATACTCCGTGCAGAAAATACCATCTCACGGAATATACCATCTTTCCATGAGAAATTCCCCCACGGAAATTGACTACCAATTTCTGGACTACAATACAATAGTATAATAAATATATGTTCTGGACCACTCATCAACTCCATTCAATTTACCCCCTTCTTAACCCAATTTACATGATTTTCAAATGAAAAATTTGCATTTTCAAGCATTTTCCATCATAACTTTTACCATCAAAACAGGTCTTGGGAAATAAGAAATTGATGCACGTTTTACTAATATTCAATTTTTTTCCTATACGACTGATTAAATGTAATAATTTAATAGAATTTAAAATTTAGTAGAGAGTTCAATATCAATGTCTAAATAATTTATATTATCTTTAGTTTTTCTTCAATAGCCTTTAAAATCATACCTTCATCTCATTTTTTTAATTTCTTTTCAAGATCAGCTGCTTTAGAATAAAAATGCTTAGGTGCAAATAGGTCAACCATTTCATCTTTAAAATCAATAATAATAACGAGTTCATTTCCATATTTAGTTTTAACACATTTTATTCCTCTAATCGTGTATTCCATTCCAATGTCTAAATCTTCTTTCTTAATAATTTGATTATATTTATTTCCCATTTTCATTTCGCTTAATAGTTTCTCCATTTATTAGGTGATGATTTTATTAAACAAATTTCCAAATCGAAAATAATTTATATATTAACATATATCTTACTATCAATAACTTCCATGATTGCTTGACGTTCTGAATAATATAACGCAGTAAATGTTGTATTGATTAGCAGGTACTTGATCTAATAAAAGCTTAATTTCTACATCAGCAGTTGATCCACTTCGATAAATATTTGATTCATGCTTTGAAACATCAAAACAAAATTAAGGATTTACTGTTTCAAATCATTGTAACATACAATTGTTCCACTGTCAATCATTGTAACATACAATTGTTCCACTGTTTTTATGTTTATATCCTAACTGTAAAAATCGTTGGTAAGCGTTAGAATAATCTTCATTAGCATCACTGAAATCACATTTAAAATCTTCTTGTGGATATCTATATCCATTTACTCTCACTTCAATTCTATTAGTGTACATATCATCAAATACCATGTTGTTTTGCGTATAACTGGTATCTTTTTCAGATTTCTGTAACACAACAACCATTTTAGTTGTATTATAGCGTTCAATGACTACCCTCCAGGTTAACTGCTTATCCATTTTATTATCCATTTTATTTATAATAATATTGGGAATATCGTTTCTTTTTAATATAATTTGATGTGTAACGCCTCTAAAAACAAGATTACTATCTTGACGAAATCTAAATAATCGTGATAATGGTAAATACATAGTTACCACGTGACTATCTTTTGTTTTATTCAATCTTAAATAAACCACTATTAAAAGTGTTATTTCGTTTTGTTTTAATTGTCCCACCACCTGCTGCAAGAGGTTTATAAATGCTTTCAAACTCGTTTTTGCTTTAAAGCAAGGGTCGGCGAACTTTTGTTGTAAAAGGGCCAAAAGTTTACGTAGGGATATCACGCGGGCCACGCTTAGGTTAAATGTCATTACACTGTATTCTAATATTGTGGGTATGCTATAATAGGTAGAGCACATCTACAATATTTATATACAAATATTTTAGGGTTGAAAATAAAAAACAACATATTGTATATTTTTACTAAATTTATTGTAGTTAATACAATCAATGAAATTTTCATTGTTACATTTGACTTGCAAGTTTTTTTGTTAAATTAGCTTGTATTTTTGTTGTAGAGACGTGAAATATTGCGTCTAAATGTGTGTCCGATAACCGAGAACAGTACTTGTTTTTTTAACTACCCAACATAGTAATTAATTGCTCAGCAAACCATTGGTACTGTTCTATTAGCTGTAAAACACGCGAGAAGTGAAGTTCGGTTAATGCCAACGAAATAAAACAAAATAGGATAAAAATATATTAGTTTAGAAACAAATTTCGGCTATATATTTGCACTTTAGGGGGTTGGGGTAAAGCATAGCATATATTAAATATACAACCGACCTAACCTAGGTACCTTTTTTTCCTCCTTCAAACCCCAAAAATTAAAGTTTAAATATTTTAAACAGAATGAGAAACCACTGTTTGCAATGCTCGGCATAGGACTTCTCCGTTGAAAGAACCTACTTGACTAGTTTCTTTTATCATGCTCGCTATACAATATTTCACGTGTTTTACAGCTAATAGAACAGTTCCAAACTTTTTAATTCCTTGTAGTTTCATGAAGGAAAACTTCCATAGAAATCCACCAAGTTGGTTTTTTCTTTAAAAGCTATTTTAAGTGGGGTATACCTTTGTAAATCTATCACCCTGATTTGAAAATCATTTGGTACATATCGACTGCGAAGGGGTTTTTAAAAATATCTATCTTACGTGACATCTTTGTGAAATCAGGAACCCTGTTTTCAAACTCAGTTTGAACTTGTATTAATGCACTTTTCGTTTTAGTATTTTACCAAACAAAATTTATACCAGCATCTTCTACTGCTTTCTTGGAATTTGGAAAATGATCGATGTGAATATATCCTTGAGGTGATGAATATATTTCAAAAATAGATCTTGACTCATCCAGCTGGATGGTGAGACTCCACCTGCTGAGTTTGCTGGAGCACCAGTTAGCATGTCAAACTGAAATTTTTTTCCTTGGAAATGTAAATTAAGGTGATAAATACTGACTGCTTGCAGAAACAGTCCCGACCATGGTTACAAGGACAGATATCTCTGATATGTTGCCTTGCATAATATCATTTGACCCCTCTCCCTAAACAGTTTAGGAAGAACATGAACTGTGGTCACAGATTTTTCGTCTCAGTTGTATATGTCACTTGCATTTAAAGGAAGCTTTTCTAGAACTGACTTCGGGTTTGAGAAGAACTGTTCAATTTTGATTCTGTTAAAGCTCGTTGCATGAACCAAGCTTGTGGGTTCAGGCTTGCGTAGGAAGAGTTGCTCGGTTGCTCGAAAATCTGCTCGAAAAAAATCGAAAATCTACCAGCCAGTCTACCCCTGTCTTTTTGGCATTGCTCCAGTTTAGAGGGATTGTCTTGTTGTTTGCTATAGCCATCTGAAAATTCTAATAAATTTTTAACAGTAGGTATAGTCGTTATACCTACATAACCAATACTTTCAATACATTTTCCACTGATAATATATTCAGCATTTCTGAACAAATTAAATCCATTATTTGTTAAAGTAGCTTCATCACTATTTTGCATATTTGTTTCATTCAATCGTGTTATTTTCACTTTTGCATAAAGGTAACTGTCACTAAGAAGAATCCAAAATTCCACATCTTTTTATATAGTTCAATTGTTGAGATAAATTCACATTGTTTTCTCTAATTTCTGTATATTCATATTTGGTTGTAGAATCATCAACAATAGACCTTTCAAATATTTCCCAATAAGGAGCAACGACTTGATTCACTACCATTTATATAGGGAATAAATTATTAAATTTACTTTAAAAGATTTTCAAACAGTGGAGGTGGATTTTCGATTGTTGCTAAAGGTGTCAATAAGAGCATCACCACAGATGTAGTTTAACATACTTCCCTAAAATCATTGCATCCAATAAGCCTTTCCTCTATTCATCAAGATGTTTATTGAAATATCTCTTATTATTTGAAACTGTATCTCTTAGAGATCTCGCATCATTCAATTCTCTTTGGTTATAATCTATCCAATCTTTTCCGTATTCAATCGCTCTATTCTTAAGTAATTCCAATCGAGGTTTAATCATAGTTTTATGCATGGAACGAGCTTCATCTTTTTTATGGACGTCTTGAATAATTGAGAATTGACAATATTTTTAAAGAAACTACCAATCCCGCTGCCATACTGTCTTGTATACAATAATTGTTTCTTATTGATGAACATTTATTATATATAAATTCTATTAAATAATTCTATTAAACTTTTTTCAAATCCTAAACATATTCAATATTCTCTCCATTCAGATCAATTAACCTACATAATTGATCAGCTAAAGTCAGTTTTAGTGCGTTTATATATTCGTTTCGATTGATTGGAAGATATTGCCTTTCTATAGGAATCTCACAGAGTAGCGTCCCTGGTTCTATTTTTGGATCAAATCTCCTGATCACATCAGAGGTTCTATTCCCATTCACAATGGAACTATCCACTAATGAGCAGTGAATATGTACTTAATCAACATTTCTTGTAATATTAGGAACTTTAGTTCCTTCATTAAATTTACTATTTAGTTCAACTCCACTTTCAAGTCCTAAAATAAAACATAAATCACTATTAAACCAAAATTTACAATTCTCTTTCAAAATAATAGCAAATTTCATTGTTGCTAGATTGGATGATATACTGATTGAGCATCGATCTAGGGATGAATTGAAATAACGAGTTAAGAAATAATTTAGACCCTCTTCATCATACAACCCATTGGGTATAACAACGTTTACCCATTCATCCATATTTTTTCCCCTGTATTCAAACATATTATTTTCAAATTGATCACTAATGTTATACCATGAATACCATAGTTACATTAAGTTAAAGCCATTTCATAATTAGAGTTTCGATC